>OU343219.1:153531937-154235785 GCA_910596185.1 Chrysanthemum makinoi | reverse complement strand
CACACAAGCTTATAAGAAAGGAGATGAGGCGATTGAACAAGTATAACCACACACACACGATATAGTATAATACGGTTTACGCGTAGGAGTATGAAAGGAAATACTTGAACAAACCAACCTTCAAATGAAGGTTATTACATGGTTTATAGGCAAGGAGCTAGGGCAACACCCTCTCCTCCCTATTCCTTATTGGGCTTGGGTCAAGCTTATGGGACTTCTACATAAGCTTGACCTTAAACAAACATAAAGGCCATAATAAAGCTACCTATTACATATGAAATATAAATACTTGAAATACTGTTTAGGAGTGATTCCAACAATCTCCCCCTCAAGTATATATGAATGAAACCGGTGAAGGCGTTGATGTAATAGTAGCAGTGACGTCTTCTGACATTCTTCTTTCTTGTGAGAAGAATTGCCTTGATTCGAACAATCTCCTCAGTGTAGAGAGATAGTTATCTTTGAACAGTTATGCTTTGACGTCATCTTTAACTTTGTTCTTTGATCATTGTTCTTTGTGGTGAGAGTGATAGTATGTTGTTGTCTGCATCGGTCTGCCTCAGGTCTGCTTCGTTGCTCCAGTGTCTCCGCGTCATTCTTCAACATGCTCGCTCTTTTAACGTTAAATCAATCTTGATGAAGTTCTTTAAGTCTTTGACTTTGTAGATTCTTTGGTTTGTGAAGAATCATTTAGTGTTGTGTTGCATTGAGATAGAACTTTCATTAGTGATGATGTTGGCGTGAGCATGAGAAAGAATAACACGATCATCCTTCAGGAGCTTCCAAGAAAACATTTCAAGCGGTTAGTAATAAGCGGTTTCAGGCACTTACAAGTTTGAACCCGAGTGTGCGGCATAGTGTGAAAACACTACTCTAATTCTTACAAAGGCCGTTCTAGGCTGAGTCCCAGTGAGATAGCGATGTGCAGAAGTACATCTCACGGTTGAATGGTCGGTACAGAAGCATCACCTCTTATTTATGAGCCGTTTGAGACACACTCGTAATCCGGGGAGTTCTGAAATGACCTGCTGACGAGCTTTTTGATGTTGACCACAGCGGGGAGTTTCCATTCAATGTGAGGATCACAGATGTAAACCTCTCATAAATGTTCTCGACAGTTGCTAAGATCTGTGAAGGACTCGATATGAACGATGATCTTATTGGATCATCAAGTGATTAAATGTCAAGTGTTCTAAGAGATCTTTTGATGAATCTGTGGCTCTAGACTCAATAGTGTGTTTTGGTTTTCTGGCGGAGACTAGGGAGAGGGTCTCCTCTTCAATACCGCCAATCTCTAGGAGAAAGCGATAGTTCACGTAGGGTTCCACTGTGAGAATGAAACAAGCTTGTTGAGAGAAACTTGAGTGGATAAGAAGGTTTAGTGCATCGTCACTTTGGGTCCATGGCGACTTTTAATCTTCAATACCGCGTCACTAAGTGACAACCATAGCATATGTATTGAACCGATTATACGCCCTAAGTTGAATAAATTGGAGGGCTATTTCTTTTCACCCTTTTCTTTGCATTTCTTTTTAATTCTTCAACTCCTTCTTTCTCCGATTCTCATTTTCTCCTTTTTACAATCATACCTAAGGACTTCTAAATACTAACTATTTGTAGTGTCCTTGGGTAGATCCCTCCGGCTCTGGCGGATCATAGGGCGGTTATTCCTAACCTTAGTCACCTTATAACTCCATGACTAACCTATGTTTGCCATTAAAACCACTGTATGAAAAAATGTCTCTCAAAGGGTTTGTTAATGAAAAACATGTTTGAACCATTTTGAGAGATGATGTTTTGCATAAATACTCCTCCTCCACATGTGCTTAATAGTTTTAATGGTTAAATGCACGTGAGGAAGAAGCGCGCACTTTTTGAATTGATCCACTTGAAGATAGACAATCCCCGCGAGAGACTGATTCACGTTGCATAGTTAAAAGAGATACATTGTCAGCTTTTAGGTGACAACTAGCTCTAATAACTACCTTGAAGGTGTAGACAAACCTTGGAAGGTTGTCAAACCCGTCAGAGAGTTCATGTCTATCAAGAGTTTCTCGAATGGTACATTCTACTGAGACAAGTCCTTTGCGAGACACGTTTACATCACTAGCGAACTAGCTTGAAATTATTACCGATCGTCCGGACAAGTCTTTTTGAGTTACTAACAGTTTAGTACCGTCAATTCGTTGGTTAAGTCTGAGGTACACAGATTCATTTGCATTTTGTACAACATATTTCTTATCACACAATTTTCTCCCCTCAAAAATGGCATATTAAAGTGTTATTTTTGAAACGTTTGAGAATAAATATGACCATTTCGAGTGTTGCGGGAAGAATGACCACTGTGAACAATTTGTGAACACATAACGTGATATAATACTTGTGCACAAACCCTTTGAGTATGATCTCTTGTGAACAATTTGACTACGATGTTAGGGGTGAGTTGTCTGGAAAATATTTCTCTAGTCACACCGGGGACAGTGTCAAGAAGAAACTTGTGAGTATGATCTCTTGCTGTCTTTTCAAGTTCCTTTTGGATTTTTAGGAGCGATATCACGAAGGTACTTGTTAGTGTAACCTTTGATCATTTCGTTGAGTTCCTCTTTCACGATGACTCTTCATGAACTTCACGGACAAATTCCTTTCTTTCTCCATCTTGTCATGCTCGTCATACATATCTTGTATGTGATCGGCAAAGAAATTTAGCTTTTGTAGAAACGCGTTTTCTTTTCGACTTGTTTGGCAGCTTTGTGAATTCGTTTATGAGCTTGAGAAATCCAAGATCGAGGTGGTTTCTTCGCAGATTTGGATGATGATTTTGTTGATCTTTTTGATGGTGGTGGTGATGAGTGAGATGAAGAATCGATGAGGAGGGACATGAGGAGATTGGGGTCCTTTGGAGATGCAGAAGTATCCTCCTTGGAGCGAGTTGGGTTTGTTGAGAAGAAAGTCATCATAATCTTCTTCGTCATCATGTCTAGTTTTAGCCTTTTCTTCCGTCTGTTCCTTAGCTTCTTCATCAGTTTTCTCTTTCAGATCATATTCTTTTCTGGATCCTCAATGTTAAGATCGGTAGACTCCTTCACAAGCGTTTGTTGTTGCACAAGAGTGGTGGCACCAGATCCCTTATCGGGTTGATTAACCGCATCAGGACCGGGTGAAGAGTGGACAGCACCACTCGATCCTCCTGGGCCACCCATTTGATCTTTTGCAAATTCTTCAGCTTTTTGAATTTGTCTAACTAATTTAAACTTCTTCCTGTAGGATTGATCCAGTTGCTCTTCTTCTTCTTTAGAGCTTTCATCATGAGACTCAAGTACAGGAGTCTTTCCTTTTCCATGTTCGGCTATTGGACTTGTAGATTTAGCTGCTGGAGGAGGGGATACGGTTGCAGATTCAGAGAAGGTAATCTCTTCATCTGTGTCAGTACTTTCAGAGCTTTCGTCCACAAGCTTTCTTTGCGGTTCGGGTTTGGGAATTGGGATGGGAGCAGCTTCCTTAGATGGAACAATCCTCTTTGAAGGAGGGTTCCTCTTGGGGAACTTCCTTTGACTCACAGTACTTGCCGTACTTCCTGCACTTCCTCTTTTGGTTCTCCTTACAGGTGTTCGAAGATTTTTCGTCGAGATGACCAACTTTGCCTTGTCTAACTACTTCCAGATACCTTTTGTACGTTTCAAGCTTTCTGACATCTTCAGTTAGAAGGAAATCTGGCAGCACAGCACCTTGTTTCTTTGTAGACGTTTCCTTGATTCTAACAGATAGAATGGGTTCCGTCAACATGTCGTGATTGTTGGGGTCATTGAGCCTCTTGGGAATGTCGGATGAAGTCAAGTGCTCTCTGGAACAACAATTTTGTATATCTGATGTAGGGAATCTTTGAGCCAAGTTTGTTGAGAAATGACATCATGTCATCCCAAATCGAGCCGATAGCGATGTGTTTATTGTTGACCAATGCCCAGAATATTTGCAGTTCCATGAGCTTAGGGTGCTCATAGCCGCTGTCACGACCAGAAACAGACTTGGTGATGATCATGTAGAGAGTTCTCCAGGGTTGAGGAATACTCTTAAGCTCTACGTGAGAATGCTTGGTGATTACTCCTGTAGCCTCGTCATAACCGATATTGATTAAGAATTGGAGAGTGAGCTCTTCAGCAGGTGTGGCATATAGTTTGGTTGGATCGACATCAGGAATTAGGAGAACAGACCTTAAGTCTGCAGGTGTAATGGTGACTTGTTTGTGATTCAGAGTCACCGTCACAGCAGTTTGTCCTTTGACCCTTTCCATAGTGTTCCAGAACTGTTGGATGTAGATCTCAGGAACAGTTGCAGAGTGTGAAAGCATGTTACTCTGGATGAGTCCTCAGAATGGCAATAGCAATTAAACACGAAGATTCAGAGCAAGTGAGGTTGTCAAAGTCAACACGGAGATTATTCTTTCCTATCTTCATTGGATAGCCATGAGGATAGATATCAGGAATGGAGAGAACTTCAGGTGCATCCATATTCATTTGTTCAGCCATGTCGTGATCTGAAATAACATTAGCCAAAAGAACCAACATATCGAAAGACATAATGTTAGTCAACAGAAGGTCTTATTGTCTAGTTATTGAATGTACAGTGTCAATGATTGTTACGAGTCCTAAGTCACTTGTATATTCAATAGTCCAATGACGTCGTGAAATGTTTCGTGAGTTAGTTAACTTTAAGTTTTAAAGTTTATTTTATCACTTATTGTTCACAACATATCAAACGATTTCAGTTTATTAGTGACATTTTAGGATTCGTGATGATATGATTAGTTTATTTACAAGTTTGTACACGTAACAATTCATAATGAAGGTATGATCTCGGCTTATGCGTAGGATTGGTAAAGTTATGCGTAGACAGGAATGATATATGCGTAGGCGTAAACTTACGCGTAGGGTCTTAACTTACGCGTAGGAAAAAGAGACCTTATGCGTAGAGCTTATGCGTAGGCATATATTAACCTTACGCGTAAGGCTACTCGTAAGAGTTGACCTTATGCGTAGAGGTCACTGTTTACGCATATCCTTCACAGGATACGCGTAGTCCCATATGTAGAACCTTATGCGTAGAAGCTACGCGTAAGACAAATCTTAAGCATAACAAGCTACGCGTAAGGTGATCCTTATGCGTATATTAACCTTCATTCTGAATATTTAGTGTTGCAAGCCTGAAATAAAGCATCATATCATCAATGTTAAACACATAACATTCATTTTATGACAGATCAAAACACATTTGGACAGTTAAACAGTTACGCGTAGAACTGCATACGCGTAGTCTAAACCCTAAATCTACGCGTATGAGATCTAGCCATGGAATATGCACCAAAGTTTTTCTGGTTTATCTTAGATGTTGTGAGAGCATAATGACCAAGTTTTAACAATTAATTTGCAGTGAATCAAAAATACCCAATCTCAAGAACCTTAAACCCTAATTTCAAATTGTTAACCAATTCGTGTTTCTGGGTGGTTATAGACCTTGGAAATCATCAATTCAATAATACAAGAGCATAACACAACAATCTTTTTGACCAAAACACTTCACATACGAAAATACCCAATTCGACTCATAAACCCTAATTTTCAAAAGTTCATCAATTAGTGTTTCTGGGTGGATTTTGATGGTTAAAATGGTATCATTGATGTATTTTGAGCGTTTTGACACAAACCATTAACCACAAACACACACATGTTGATTGTGTGTTCATACGCATAGCGTAAAGAACACATAATCACGCTTAGAAAACGTTTTAGCCGTAGGATTTTCATGAAATTCAAAACCTTATGATAAAACATGTTGTGATCACAAAACACTTACAAGATGGATGATCAAAAACCGGTTTTCTTGAGTGAATTTTTGTGCGTAGGATGGTTTTAGGTTTTTGTAATAAATGAGAAGTGAAAGTAGGTGGGAGGGTGTTTTATTAAAAGTGAGTTTAACCTTTTGACAGTTTTGGTCCCTCCACCTTTTCCTTTTTCAAACCAAGCCATTTAACTTCCATTTTGGTTACCAAACGAAGATTTTAGGAAAGAAACATGACGACACTCCCCCTCGACTTGAGAAAAATAATGAAAGGTTATTAATTTAAGTCCGAGGAGTGTCTTTGAACCAGAAAATGTACCACCATTTGTAAAAAATCAACCGAGATATGATAACATGCAAGTACACAGATGTTTTGAAGCAGTTAAAAGATTATTTTCTCCCCCTCAACACTTGATCGGAAAAATACTGAATTTTGAAAGATTAAAGTGTTGACGGAAGAAATGTACTTGCAATGTTGAAAGAAAAGTAGATTAGAAGAATATTTTTGTTGTTTTTATCAGGTTTTATAATTTTGTATTTTGTTTTTGAAAAGCTATTTACAAAAGAGAATTTGGTGTTTGACAGGTTTTTAAGACTGTTTTAGGAGATCATCCAATTCCTCTTGAGTCAAACACCTCATACCAATCCGGTGGACCAACTCATTAAACCTAGCGGGAGGCAAGGCTTTGGTGAGAAGATCTGCCAATTGGTATTCGATACCCACAAAATATAATTCAACAGTACCCTGTTCCACGTGATCCTTGATGAAATGATATCGAAGATCGATGTGCTTTGATTTCGAGTGCTTTGAACGAGTTGCACGAGATTGCAATGGCACTCCGATTGTCGCAATACATCGGGATTATGTCAAATACGTAACCATAGTCTTTGAGTTGTGTTCTCATCCATATGACTTGAGCACAACATGCGGACATGGCTACATATTATGCTTCGGTTGATGACAGCGATGTACAATCCTGCTTCTTCGATTGCCATGACACCAGTTTATCACCAAGAAATTGTAAAGCTCATGAAGTGCTTTTCCGTGAGTCTAAGCATCCTGCGTGGTCAGCGTCTGAAAAAGCGATTAGTTCAAAACCGAGAATCGCCGGATACGATCCCCAAGTTAATGGTTCCCTTTATGTATCGGAGGATTCTTTTAGCCTCAGAGAGATGGGTTTCAGTTGGTCGCGGCTGATAACGGGAGCATAGATAAACGGCAAAGACAATATCAGGTCTGCTAGCTGTTAGATACATGAGAGACCCAATAATACTACGGTATTTTGTAGGGTCCACCAATTTCCCATGTAAATCAGCGTCTAACTTCTTGGTATGAGCCATTGGTGTGGCATAGGTGTCACAGGTTTTCATTCCAAATTTGTTTAACAATTCAAGGGCATATTTGGACTGACTCAAGAAAATACCACGGGGTGATTGATGAACTTGCAGTCCGAGAAAGAATGTAAGTTCACCCATCATGGACATTTCAAAATTTTCTTCATTAGTTTTGCAAAAGCGATTGAAAACTTTTTATGTGTAGACCCAAAAATGATGTCATCCACGTAAATTTGAACAATTAAGATATGTTCCCCGTGATATTGTATAAAAAGAGTTGGGTCAACCGAACCTTTGGTGAAATTATTAGCAATGAGGAAAGATGATAGCTTATCGTACCATGCCCGAGGAGCTTGTTTGAGACCATACAGAGCTTTGTTCAGGTTTGTAGACATGATTCGGAAACTCGGGATCAACGAATCCATCTGGTTGGCTGACATAGACCGTTTCTTTAAGTTGTCCATTGAGAAGCGCAGTTTTGACATCCATCTGATAGACCGTTATATTCATATGAGCTGCGAACGCTAGAAATATCCGAACAGCCTCAAGGCGAGCAGCGGAGCAAAAGATTCTTCAAAGTCTAATCCCTCTTCGGCGATAACCCTTAGCCACCAGGGCGTGACTTGTTTCGGATGACGTTCCCTTCAGCATCCAATTTGTTTTTCCAAATCCATTTTAGACCAATGGCGTAGACTCCTGTTGGTCTTTCAACCAGTTCCCATACTTCAAGGCGTTTGAATTGGTTGAGTTCTTCTTGCATGGATTCAATCCAGGTGTCTTTTGTCATTGCGTCTTTGATGTTTTTAGGTTCAGATTGGCAGGGCGGTGAGTGCATAAATGCAATGTTCACCGTCTGTGTGAAGACGTTGTCTCGTAACGATGGTTGATTCGGGTTGCCAATAATGTTTTCCAGAGGATGGTCTTTTGTCCATCTATGTGTGGAGGTTTGATGTTGGTATACATTGTGCGGTCGAGGATTCAAATGGTTTGTTGAAGATTCCGCGACATCTGGTGCAGCGGTCTCATTAGCAAGCGGATTGAAGAACGCATTTGGATCAAAATCTGCAGGTGGGGGTATTTCATTGAGAATATCATCAGCTGGTTCATCATTGTTGGAAGCGGTTTGTTCAACTGTTGTGTTGGAGTCAACTGGTGTAGGTGCTTCTTCAACAGTAGTTGTTGTAGCAGGTGTATCAGGTATAGGAATATTATCAGGTTGTGCAGCGGAAACAGCGGATACACCTGGAGCACGTTCATCAATATCGTCACTGAACAGCGGAGCAAATAACCTTTCCATTTGTTGACGAGTAAGGTGAGGGCTTTCTTCAGCTGATGATGGGGTTTGAGGGAAGTTTAAACGGTTGTGACCGGGTTCTAAGCTGTTATACTCAGAAGCCATTTCGTTAAGTTCATCGAAATGAGCATGAATCGTTTCCATCACCTGTTTTGTACGACGATTCCAGATTCGGAAACCTTTGGAATTATCACATTATCCGATAAAGACTCCAATGTCAGCTTTGGCTTTGAGCTTTCCAAAGTCATCATGATCATTATTCGGATAGCAAAGAGATCCAAATACATGAAAGTGTTTTAGATTCGGTTTTCTGTTATGGACAAGCTCGAAAGGTGTTTTGTTGTGGCGTTTGGTGATCATAGAGCGGTTTTGAGTATAGCATGCAGTAGATACAGCTTCTGCCCATAAGTAATCTGGAAGTTTAGCATTTATTAACATTGTTCTTGCAGCTTCCACTAACGTTCGGTTTCGTCTTTCAACAACTCCGTTTTGTTCAGGTGTACGTGCAATAGATGTTTGATCTTTGAATTCCCACTTTCTCATGGAATTCACGAAGGGTTTTGTTTACAAATTCAGTTCCTTTGTCTGTTCGGATGATTCTGACGGTGTTGCGGAGCTGAACCTGTATTTTGTGAGAAAGGTGATGATCATTTGTGGAGCTTGGTCTTTGCTACGAAGAAAGTCATCAACAATTACTAAGATGTAGCGTTTGCCATTGATCGTTTGCACGCGCATCGGGCCACACAAATCCATGTGAAGAAGATGAAGCACATGCTGAGAGCTGTGTTCCACCTTTGAAGGAAAATGAGCACGAGTGCTTTTCCCTTGTTCACAAGCTGAGCAAAGGTGATCTTTTGAATACCGGAATCGTGGGAGTCCTTCAACTAGTTTGTGTCGAGCAAGGTTGGTGATGGTTTGAAAGTTTAGATGTGAGAGACGACGGTGCCATAGCCAGGATTTTGTTGATGTTGCCTTAGAAAGTAAGCAAATGGGAGAGGAAGCAACCATGTCTTGCATAGAGATAGTGTAGAGACTAGAATTACGCGAGCGAGACATAAGGTCATTTCCTTGTAGATCACGAATGAAACAAGTTTTCTCCCGAAAAGCAACCTCCAAATCTCCATCACAAAATTGACCTACTGAAAGCAGATTGTGACCGAGGCCTTCCACATAGTAAACCCTGCTAATTTCGATGTTCCCATTGACATAATCTCCGTAGCCCATGATAGCTGCGAAGTGATCATTCCCGAACCTGACAGTGCCAATGAACTTTGCAATAAAGTTTGATAACAGTTTAAGATTGCCTGTCATGTGTCGGGAACATCCGCTATCAACAATCCATAGAATGATCTGTATCACCTGCATTACACACAGGCGACACAGATGGAATAGAAGTAGATGTGGAACCCGAAATGTTAGAGGGTTCCATAGCATTTATAGTAGATATACACACATCAATAGCTTTAGGTATCCATTTAAATCCTAGTGTGTTATATATCCATTTCTGCCCTCTATAACTACTCTTTGCTTTAGTCTTAGTGAATTCACTAGGTGGTACTACATTCCTAGGAGGTGAAGCTGGAGCTATAGGGACAGCAATGCGTTTCTTAGAATCTAAAGATGGCGGTCTACCAAGCACAGACTTAGAAAGATTAGTTGGCCTAGAGGTATTCCGGTTCTTAGGATTCCTTAAACGAGAGATTATAGCTTTAGCAACACATTTATCATGGCAATCAGAATTCATACTTTTACCACAAATAACACAAGGTGCATCAGGCTGAATATCAAAAGTACTTAACGGTTTAGCATTCGTTACATCACTATTTCTATTACATTTGCTAGACGCAATATCTATAGTGGAGGCAGCGTGTGTCTTATTCAGAGTCCTAGGGTGTTCTTCTACTTTAGCATTCTTGATTGATCTTTTCTTAGGTCGCAACTTCCTATTCTTGGATTGAGTGCTCCTAGGCTGTGAAGTGCGGACGTTTGGAAAAGGCTCAACTATTCTGTTTCAGTAGAAGGAAGCACGTTAGCTACTTGTGATTTGGCAGTAGAGATTCTAGGTGCATGAGTACTAAGTGTTACGGGGGCTAATCTCTTAATGATTGTTGGCGGAAGTTGTTCATACTTTCCTAACATTTCTCTTAACTTGATGATAGTGTGAATCAGATCTTGATTTTCAGACCGAACATTTCGAGCAAAATGCATAACTTCTTTAGTGTGTGCAAGATAATGATCAAGTTCATTTGATGCTTCATCACGAGTCTTTTAGAGTAAATCAAATATGACACCATATTCCTTTTAACTTTTACAAGTTCTTGTTCATATTTTGAGATTTGACACTTGAAAGACACGTTTTGATCATCCAGTTGCTCAATTTTAGAATCAGAAGGTTTTGCACGCAACTGGTTGATTTTGTTTTGAAAAACAATTTGTTGATCGTGAATATCTTTTTGACACCAATTAAGGCGACGTATTGCATTTGAAAGTTCGTTTGACAATCGTTTGTTTTCAACAGTTAAGGACTCGATCTGAAGCACATTATCGGTGTTCTCAACATTTACCACAGACGCAAAAGTATCAGCAGAGATATTATCAAATGCATATGACAACGAATTCAATAACACAACATTTTGAACATCCGCACAGATAACATCTTCCAAGAGTCGATCAACATCTTTTCTTAACATTTTCTTTTTCCGTTTAGTGTTTGAAATAGATGTTTCGGTTTTCTCGAAAACGTTTTTCATGACCCCAAGTTCCTTATGAAAATCCTTTTCGCAGGCAATTGCACAACTTTTCAAGTTTTTAACATTAGGTAAAAGATTTTTCTGAAAAATGTCTCTTTGTTCTCGCGCCAGAGGCGATTGAAAATGTTCAACTTTGATTTCAGGTCGATATTCTATCTCATGTTGTAAAATTTTGAGGTCAGCCATGAAAATGTCAAAATATCGAAGAATTTTTCGATTTTCAGGTTGTGAGTTTACTTCACTAATGGAAGGTAAAGGACCATAAGTTTGTGCAAAGTCTGTTTTGGGATTAACAATAGAAGACTCAGGTGTTATGATGATAACTCTTGGTGTGTTGGAAGAATCCGTTGGTGTGACGAAAGTGACCGGTTTAGAATAATTAAAAGGTTTGTTGTAAACAACAGTTTTAAATTTTGATCGACTCTCGTCTTCCGCATCTAATTCCTCTTGACGATGATATTCAACAACATTCATAACAGAATTATCAATTTTATATTACTGCACTTTGGAAACTTCAGGATTAGGTTTGAATGTTTTGGTTGAAAGCTTAGGTTTGTAATCAGCAAGATTCGGTCCATATCCATTTGGATTTGGTTTTAAAGTAAACTTTTCAATGGTTGTGACCGACTCGCCATGTTTGTAAACAACAGTTTTAAACTCTTTAAGTTTGTTTTGCAAGCCGATGATTTCTTCAAGATGATCATCTATTCGTTTCGTTGAATGCTTTTTGTATGCAGAGAACTGTTTTTGACAAGTTAACAACTCAGCCTTAGCTTTTTGATTTTCCAAGGTGAGAGCGTTAATTTGCTTTTTATGTTCATGTTTCAGTTGTTCTATTTCAGACAACAAAGCATTCTTTGAAGCGGCTAGATCACGCATCTGTCGTTCTAAATATTTTTCGTTTTGATAAGATTTGGCAAAGGCTGCTTCAAAACCGTTTTCACGTTTTTCTTGAGTTTTGAAAAAGTTGAGTTGCTTTTGTAAACATTCAAAATCCTTTGTTAACAGTGCATTTTTTTTCAAGTCCTGATTTAATGCAACACATGCAGCAATTTGGGATTGTTGGTCTTGAAGTAACAGAACAAGATCTGGATGGGGCAAAGGTTCATCTTGTTCAACGTGAGTCACAACATGATCATTATTTAGATCCTCAAGTATGACCACGGAGTCAATTTGATTATCAAGGGAAACCGGTTGGTCATCTTGATCGTCAAATATAACTACGGGGTCTAGTTGAAAATCGTCGGAATGAGATGTGGATGACTCATTTTGAACATTCGGAGCCTTGCCGGATGCAGATGTTGGCGGAGATATGAGATCAGAGATAAATATGGTTTGTTCGGTACCTGAGACAAGCCATCAGTGTCATACACTGGGCCTGTGTCACTCATGTGTAACGCCTGCATATTAGCCATCAACATAACAGCTGCATTGGCCTGCAAGTCCTCCATATCATCATCTGAGTCGGCATTTGCCATAAAGCTCTGTTCTTTGTCTGTGAGAGTTCCACCAGCTTCATCCTTAAGAGCCAAAAGAAGAGCCTCTTTGAAATAAGCACTGCCCTTAGTCCTTGGCTTTGGGCATGCATTAGCCAGTTGTCCCTTCTCATTGCAGTTGTAGCATCGAAGACCATTCAACCCATGCTTAGCATTTCCCTGTTCCACCACTTGAGCTCTGTTGTTATTCCTACCCACAGCATTAAACCCTTGACCACGCCCATCGGCGACCATAATCCGCGATTCGAACTTCAACACGTCTATTGTTCACAACAGCTTGAGTCCGTGTGTTAGATGAGGAACGAATACGATTGTTGGATTTGTTGGTATAACGGCTAAAGGCATTAGCAATCATAGCAAATCCTTGTTGCAATGCTTCGAACGGATCGGATTCCTCAGTCGCTTCAGTGACATATGCTTGAGCATTGTTGTTGTATGGAACCAATTGATTTTGTTGAGGTTGTTGTTGTGAAGGTGTGTTTGAAGCATTTGGTTGAGTTCTTTGGTTGAGGAGAATAACGGTTTTGAGCATATAAGGCAAGTTGTTGTTGATTTTCAGGATGTGTTGGTGGAGCAATTTGAGCACGGAGAATCCTTTCCCGATCAACTTCCTTTTCATGAGGTTTCAAGTAATCGTACAACAATCCGTAGGTAGAATGATGCATGTTCTTCGCTTGACGGAGAAAAATGACATACTTCTCCCATTCAGGACCAAGACTACTCAGGAACTTAGTATTCACTGCAATTCTTGGCATGATGATGTTGTGTTTATCCAAATCATTGATGATGTCTGAAAATCTATGATGATAGGACTCTAGTGTCTCTCGAGGTTCAATCATGAAGTGTTCATAAGCCAAGTAAATTTTGGATTCCAAATCCTGCTGATTGAGTACAGATCCTTCCATAAGAAGACGAATATGATCCCACATCTTTTGTGCAGTCTTTTGAGCATCAACACTACGAAGAATTGGGTTTGGTAATCCTAAGAGGATGTATTCCATTGCAAGTTCATCAGCTTCATAATGTAGAAGTTCTGTGGGATTTAAATCTGCAACAGTAGCAATGTTGGTTTGTTCATCTCTTGGTGGAATGGCATTTGGATCTCCGGGTACAATGATAGTAGGCATCTCAAATGGACCTTCTAAGATAACCTTCTTTAAGAACTTTCCATGTGGCTTCTTCAGATCACAAAACCTAAAGAACCTTATCACCCATTGATCATAGTTTCCTGGAGTGAGCATTGGAGGTCTATCAAGTGATCCAGCCTCATGAATTGATTGTTGGCTGCTTAAAGCTTCACACATCTTTGCAAACCAAGTGGGTTCCTTCATAGTGTTCCTTGATGGATGTTGATTGAATTCATTTGTGTACGGTTGAACTTGAGGACTTGGTGGTGGTTGAACCATTTGAGGTTGTGGATTTGCAGCAAGTTGTGGAGTATGTTGTTGATTAAATTGTTGTTGATAAATTGCTTGTTGTTGATTCCATTGCTGATGTTGTGGACTTAGTTGTTGTTGTCGTTGAGGATAAGTGTAAGGGAAATAGTTAGAGTATGGTGGTTGTGACATGTTGAAAAACTTGTGTGGTAAAATGGATCTTTGTAGTCGAATGAACCTTTGTTGATGAAGTGTCCTTAGGCGTAGAAAAGACAAGAACCAAGTAGCACTTATGCGTAAAAACACCAAAAGTTACGCGTAACAATGAGGAGTTACGCGTAGGTTTTAGCTTACGCGTAAGTAGGATAAAAACACTAAAGTTATGCGTAGACAAAAGTTAGGCGTAGAAAGTTAGGCGTAGGATTACCTTATGCGTAGACCTAAGTTTACGCGTAAAGTGAATCTTATGCGTAGGATTTCTACGCGTAAGCTTATGCTTATGCGTAATTTTAGGGTTTTTGCCCAAATGATCTTTTACACTTCACAGTGCAAAAGATATCCAAAGTCGACGTATTTTCAGACTTATCCAAGTAAGAAAACACGGAATAAACCAGGAAAATGAAGATCAAACCAAGGAAAATCTTACGCGTAATTTTAGGGTTTTGATACGCGTAGGATTACTCGTAACTTTGATTTTGCCCAAATGTGTTTCTAAACCAGATTTTTGTTATGGAATAGCTTCAATAGTACCAAAAGAACACAAAAGTGTGAATTTTGATGTACCAAAACTGCTAAACGGGTTACGCGTAGAACGACACCCACGAACAAAAACAAGCTTAAAAACGTAAATCCACGCGTAAAGTTTGAAACTTTTTGCCAAAAACAAGTATTTTAACACCTCAAAACATTGAAAGTACAAGAATCTTGGATTAAAAAGTGTAAAAAACGAGTTTTTAAGATAACCAAAGATTGCGTTATCTTTACGCGTAAGACACAAAATCAAAACTTCAAAAACAAACGAGTACACCCAACTATTTGGCGATTGATACCACTGTTAGGTCACTAGTTTTACAACACAAGCTTATAAGAAAGGAGATGAGGCGATTGAACAAGTATAACCACACACACACGATATAGTATAATACGGTTTACGCGTAGGAGTATGAAAGGAAATAACTTGAACAACCAACCTTCAAATGAAGGTTATTACATGGTTTATATAGGCAAGGAGCTAGGGCAACACTCCCTCTCCTTCCCTATTCCTTATTGGGCTTGGGCCTAAGCTTATGGGCCTTCTACATAAGCTTGACCTTAAACAAACATAAAGGCCATAATAAAGCTACCTATTACATATGAAATATAAATACTTGAAATACTGTTTAGGAGTGATTCCAACAATCACATATAATGAAAGATTATTTAAGTTGCTCTTCAATATGAGACCCATGCTAAAGATACAACCTCCCTTCATTAAATATTCCAAGCGAGTCATTGTGTGTTCGTAGATTTTTTGGAGATACTTTTTTGTATGTTCGTAGATTTTTTTGAGATACTTCATGCATAATTTTATAAGCGGCACTTGGCCATGTACAATTTAAAGCTATATTTTTTGGAGATACTTTTTTGTGTGTTGTTCGTAGATTTTTTGGGCAGGTATATCGATAAATATTTGCGGCGGCATCGTAGCAATCCTTGTTCTATTAATTTCATAACATGTCATTATGTGATATTTTTTCGTAAAATTTTTATTGTTTTAACATTTTTTTGTAAGTAGTAAAGATAAGGCAAGTGATTGGCACACTCATAAATTTGATTGAAACACTTAATGTACAAACAGTTAAAGCAGTTAAAATTATAGTACAATTGTTTAATACACATTTTTGAATGTCCCAATTAAATATAAAAGTGTGAAAATCATCTCCGTAAAGATAAAGATACACACAACACTCGTAAAGATTTGATTTGACACGGTGAAGATGCTCACCATTTGTCTTCAACAATTCTCCCCTGCGCGTTAAAAACATCCTTATGGACAAGGGCGGAGCTTCTTAAGGACCGGGAAGGGTCCCGGCCTCCTAGGTTTAAGTCCGTTAGTGTATTTATTCGCGATTTCATGTGTTAATTTTTTTTCATCTTGGCCTTTCCATCTAATGTTTTTCTAGAATTAATTTTGTTTGGTTCTCTCACGAAAATTTTTCTAGCTCTGTCACTGCTTATGGATGATGGGCTTTATAATAAGAAATTGATTTGCACACTTTTAATTTTTATTGACACATTTCAATGTATGCAATAGACAGCTGTATTTTAAATATAATTTATTTTAATTGGTTGTACAATAAATGTGTTTACTTCCCTTTTACATGTGGTCTACTTTAGACATGTGGATGTAATTAAGTCAAGGTCAATTTTATACTCTAGTAAATAGTTTTGCGTACACTTTGTCAGTTTTTACTACATCATGTGAATTAAATACTTATAGTTCAAAAGAGAAAGAAGAAAAAAAATTCTATATTCTATATTCTATATTATATATATATACTAATTGTCGGGGAAGAAAACAGTAACAAGCCAAACATTAAATGCAAAGTTTCCCAAGTTGGCAAAAACAGTCTCTGAGGTTCAAGTGGCGCTGCAAAGTAAGTCCAAACATTAAATGCAAAGTTTCACAACTTGGCAAAAATAGTCCCTAAAGTTTAAGGGCCGTTGCAAGGTAAGTCCTGTAGAATTAATTGCTAACTATAGCAACTTGGAAAAATTAGTCCCTAAGGTTTAAGTTATCGCTACAAAGTAAGTCCTTTGAAGCCAATCCCTTACATCGCGGGTTTTTACTCAGTATATACTAAAGATGGGGAGTATATTTTACCAAAGTGCTATGCATTAATTGCTAACTATATCCAAATGGCAAAAATAGTCCCTAAGGTTTAGTTACCGTTGCAAGCTAAATCCTTTGTAAGTTTCTAGAATTAATTACTATCTATAGCAACTTGACAAAAATAGTCCTTAAGATTTAAGTGTCCCTTGCAAACTAAGTCCTTTGTAGCATAATTGCTATCTATATCCAAATGGCAAAAATAGTCCCTAAGGTTTAGTTATCGTTGCAAGCTAAGTCCTTTGTAAGTTTCTAGCATTAATTACTATCTATAGCAACTTGACAAAAATAGTCCTTAAGGTTTAAGTGTCCTTTGCAAACTAAGTCCTTTGTAGCATTAATTAGTATGTATAGCCATTTAACGAAAATAGTCCCTAAGATTTAATTGTCTTTGCAAACTAGGTCCTTCAAGGACTAACGATTACATAAAAATATAACGGGGTCACAACACTTCCGCAGCAACGTGCGGGATCACCCGCTCGTATATACTAAATATGGGGAGAACAATTCACTCAAAGTAGGAGCATTAATTGCTATCTATGGAAAAATGGCAAAAATAGTCCATAAGGTTTAAGTGTCGTTGCAAAGTAAGTCCTGTAGCATTAATTGCTATCTATAGCAATTTGGCAAAAAGAGTCCCTAAGGTTTAAGTGTCGTTGCAAAGTAAGTCCTGTAGCATTAATTGCCATCTTTAGCAATTTGGCAAAAATAGTCCCTAAGGTTTAAGTGTCGTTACAAAGTATGTCCTTTGTAGCCACGAAAATAGTCCCTAAGGTTTGAATTGTATTTGCAAAGTAGGTCCTTCAAGGACTAACCAAATAAAGTTTGTATCATTAATTGCTATCTATAGCAATTTGACAAAAATAGTCCCTAAGGTTTAAGTGTCCTTACAAAGTAAGTCCTTTGTAGCCACGAAAGTAAGGTTTGAATTGTCTTTGCAACGTAGGTCCTTCAAGGACTAACCAAATAAATAGACAAACAAATTTTCCGGTCATTCATCAGTTCCAAATTCACGTCTACAAAAGCAATCCCGCTGCATCGCGCGGGTTTCCACACTCGTATATACTAAATATGGGGAGAAAGTTGCTGCTACTGTAACACCCACAACATTAATTGCTATCTATATCGAAATGGCAAAAATAGTCCCTAAAGTTTAGTTATGTTTGCAAACTAAGTCCTTTGTAAGTTTCTATCATTAATTACTATCTATAGCAATTTCTATATATATACTAAATATGGGGAGAAAGTTGCTGCTACAGTAACACCCACAACAATAATTGCTATCTATATCGAAATGTCAAAAATAGTCCTTAAGGCTTAGTTATGTTTGCAAACTAAGTCCTTTGTAAGTTTCTATCATTAATTACTATCTATAGCAATTTGACAAAAATAGTTCTTAAGGTTTAAGTGTCCTTTGCAAACTAAGTTCTTTGTAGCATTAATTAGTATGTATAGCCATTTAACGAAAATAGTCCCTAAGGTTTAATTGTCTTTGCAAACTAGGTCCTTTAAGGACTAACGATGTACCATAATTAAACTTTAAATGACCGCTACATAAAAATATAACGGGGTGACAATACTTCCGTAGCAACGCGCGGGATCACCCGCTCGTTAAAGACTATACAGGGAGGTAGCTGAATTTTCAAAAGAAAAAGATGAAAAAAATTAAAGACCATTACAGGGAGGTGGCTGAATGTTTAAGTCAAGGTCAATGCTATATTAATATGTACACAGTTTACCACATCATGTGAATTAAAGACTTTGTTGTATTTGTTTTTTCAAATGTGTTATTTCTCTTCTGTAAAATATAATGTATGCGTGAAAAGTGGGGAATATGAAGTATTTATAATACAAAAAGTGATAATAAGATAAATAAAAGAATTTCAAAATTAAAGAGGAAAAAGCCATTATTGTCTCACATGTCTAAAAATAAACAAATAATTACTTAGGGTGATTGGTTCAAAATGAAGAATGAGAAAGGGAAAGACAAAAGAATTGTAAAGAAATGTAATGAAAATTATCATTATCTTTGATAGTGTTTGGTTTAAAAAAAACACATTAACCTTCAAAGTGGTGGTGGTGGTGGATGCTAGTGGTGGTGGCTACTAATGGTGGTGGCTGGGGGAGGCTGCTGCTGGTGGTGGTGGTGGTGGGTAATCATTACCATACTTCTCAATTTACTGGGTAATGCCCCATTACCCAGTACTAAACAATGATTGCATTCCCAACTCCTTACCAGACATGTTTAATCATTACCTTTCTCATCCCCAATCCCCCCAAGCACCCCTTAAGCTTTTTTACATAACAAGAGACTCATCTCCACCCTTCATCTAAAAAGAAATCAATGGCCGATATTAAAAGCATTTTAATACTTCACCCAATTTTTTTATAATTTAAACATTTCTTAAACAATTAATCATTAAGCGAAAATAATTACACCATCGTGATGATCATTTAATATCTTCATATAGACAGACACTTTGATATACTTAAAAAAAAACCATTTTTTCACGTTTTTCGTCTTATATTTTTTCTTTTTTATTCATTGTTAAAACTTGGATGAGAAATCACATGTGAGTAAACAATAATTTGAATGTTCTGATAATATCACATGTGATATTAGTCTTAAATCACATATGATATGTAATATCACATGTGATATTAGTATTAAATTGCATATGATATTACATATCATATTTGATTTAACACTAATATCACATGTGATATTATTAGAATATTCAAATTAGTGTTTAATCAAATTTTTCATGCAATTTTCAGTAACGGAAAAAAAATGAAAAATACGCGAAAAATACGAATAATATTTTTTGTCGAAAGTATATCAAAATGCCTATTTATAGAAAGATTATTAAACGTTCGTCGTAATAGTATATTATTTTCGCTTAACGATTAACGGTTTGAAAGATATTACTATTTGAGAAAAAAAAAAGATTAAAGTGAGATTTTTTAAATTGTTGTGATTAATCTCATCCATTAGATTAAAAAAATGGAGAGTGAAGATTGACCTTGTATGCAAGAAAATTTGGGTATGTAAATGATCTTTAATCATTATTTTTGTTATTTTTTCTTCTCGCTTGCAAACCTAAAAAGGAAAAACAAATACATTTATTTCATTTTATCTTACCACTTATAGATATAAGAGGAAAACACAGAAGTATTTCTTTCATTTTCTCTTCCTACTTACAAACAAAAGTGAAAAGGATTGTTTTTTAAGAAAAACAAACGATGCCTTACTTTAGGCAGTGGCTGCAAGATAAATACATGGAGGAAAAATCAAACAAAAAGCGCTTTTGCTGTAACAAAGTTCGAATGACCGGCAAGGACGGAACCAGGACCAAATATGACCGGGTGCACAAAATTTTTTGAACCGTAATATAGAAACACATTTCGATGGAACGGGGTCATTTAAGGTGCATTTGGGAAAAATCGATGTTTCCTTATAAAATTAACACTACATCGAAAAAAATCCATAGGTGTCCCAGGCACCCGCGAGACCCCCCTTAGCTCCGTCCCTGATGACCGGGAAAAGAAAAGCTCAAAAACTTTACCAAAATTTTTAACCACAAATCTTAGGTTGATCAAGGAAAAAAATTTGTGAAACTTTGAAAATTTGTTTTCTTAAGCTGGACGCAGTAAGGATAGGGGATCGATATACACGATCGATCGTGTATCGATCGCCCTATTGTAGCCCTACTCGATCGTCCAAAGTGAAACCCAAGTTGGTCTTGTATGCGATCGACAAAAACTTGGACAATTTGTGGTTTAAACAAGAAACTTGGACAATATGTCGGTGGGTAATTCCAACCGTTGCATGCAAGGTTCATTAAAAAAAAATGTTAGAAAAAAAATCGACCGTTTGTGGTTTAAAAATCAAATATGAGCGGGATTTATTCAACTCTGCCTATATATACAACTCTACCAGAGTTGTTTAGAACACACAACACACACAAGTTACACACACACAAAAAATGTCTCGCAAAGATTTTTCTCAGCAATTCCCAAGTAGGAAAAGTTGCCGGAAACCGGCTTTCCAACTCCAACTCAGTTGCCGGAAACCAGCTTTCCAACTCCAGAAGAGTTTGAAGTTTACTCAACACCACTTGAATCTGTCTTTTCTTTTTTCCAACAGGAAAATGTATTTTTAAACTCTCCACCTGTGAACAATCTAATTGTTCCAACTCCACCTGTCAACACTCCACAGGTGGATCTTGAAAACAACCCATTCGGGTTAAGTGAGGCTTCCCTTTAGTATATTATTTTCATCAATCTCGTTGTAGTTTAGTCGTTGTATTGTCGTAATGTTTTTATTTTAGTAGAATTATTATGTAACATTTTAATTATTAATGAAATTTTATTTTGTGTTGAAAATGTTTTAAAAAAAAATTGATCATTGTCGCCCTTACTGGGACACCCAATCGCCTGAAGGTCGCTGGAGAAAGAAAGCTGACGTGACAGTGAAATAAAGGGGATTGAAGCCCCTTACTGGGGCAGCCTTAATAAATGAAAAAAGAAAAAGAAAAATAGAAAATGACCATAAAGATTATTCTTGGGAAACGTGAACAGAGAAAGGTCAAGATTTCAAAATAGGGATACACTATTCCTACGGGGTCTAACCCGTAGGCTGCAACTTTTTCAGCCTTTGTCCCCCTCATTTTTCCAGTACAACACAGTTTTTTGTCAGTTTCTGTTTCGTATTTCGAGTTTTAAGCGTTTCACTTATTAAATATTATATTTATAGTATATATTTTCAGGTTTATAGCTTTTTGATGTAAACAAAATTATAAAAATAAAAAAAAAATAAAAAAAAATAAAAAAAAAAACAAAAAATGTAGGGGGGGTATTAATAAAAAAATAGCCCCCGTATTAATAATTGCCCCCTTCAAAATAACATAAGGGTCCTACTATTTAGACACGCATAGGGGTGTTGTACTGTTGTCAGGCCTATTTTAAGTACAAATAGTACTATTTAAATGGAAATGTTTGTTTGAGTTCGAGGCATGAGTTGGTGGGGACTGAAGTCTCTTTGGGATTTTCTATTTACATTTCATTAAACACAAAATGTCTATTTGGGATTTTCTTCAATTTATTTTCAGCTTAAAAATTACTCTCCCCGTCTTAAAATAACAATGTTTTTTTTTTATACTAATGAAAATACATTAAAAACCAATCATTGATATATTTTCATCAATGATTATATAACACAAACAAAAATAGTTAAGGTTAAAGTTAAAATAATAATAATAAGAGTAAATTACACCGTTCGTCCTTGTGGTTTGCGTTGACCGCAGGAGTTCGTCCTTTGACCAAAAAAGTTGCACTGTCCATCCTTAAGTGGCAAACGTTATGCGCCATTAGTCCCTCCCTCTAACCGAGCCCACTAAAGGTCGTTAAGTCTTATTAACCTGAGGGTATAATCGTCATTTCAACACCATAAGGACGATTATACCCTCAGGTTAACAAGACTTAACGACCGTTAGTAGGCTCCGTTAGAGGAGGCGCATAAACAACTTTTTGGTCAAAAAAGCGATCGAACCAGCGGTCAACCAACCACAAAGCGATGTAATTTATCTAATAATAATAATATGGGGGATAATTCCATATTTACATCTAACATGAAAATGTCATATTTACCCAAAATACAACTTTTGAATGCATGATGTACAATGTATTTAAAGCATGTTTTGGGTAAATATGACATTATCATGTTCAAGTTGGGTAAATATGGAATTGCCCCATAATAATAATAAGAAGAAAAAAAAATTATAAACGTTTGCCACTTAAGGATGGACGGTGCAACTTTTTTGGTCAAAGGACGAACTCCTGCGGTCAACGCAAACCACAAGGACGAACGGTGTAATTTACTCTAATAATAATAATAGGGATAATTCCATATTTACCCAATCTAAACATGAAAATGTCATATATGCCCAAAATACAACTTTTGAATGCATGATGTACAATGTATTTAAAGCATGTTTTGGGTAAATATGACATTATCATGTTCAAGTTGGGTAAATATGGAATTGCCCCATAATAATAATAAGAAGAAAAAAAAATTATAAACTTTTTTTCTTATTATTTTTTTATAAACTTTTAAATAGAATATTTATGAAAAAAAATTATAAACTTTTTTTATAAACTATTTTAATAAATTTTTTATAACTTTTTGTATAAATTTTTTATAAACTTTTTTTATAAATTAAATTTTTTTATGACCTTATAGATGACATTAATAATCTTCATGTGGAGTAGATTTTGTTGTACTAGTAGTAACATTTGTTGTTGTCTCCAAACAATTTGTTGAAGGCAAGAATAAAGACGTTCGAGGCAACACTGGAATTGGAAAGAAATCCAGTTGATCACGCATGTCAGTCGAGTGGAATACTCTATTAACTTATAGATGACATTAATCATCTTCATGTGGAGTAGATTTCGTTGTAGTAGTAGTAGCATTTGTTGTAGTAGTAGTAGCATTTGTTGTTGTACTTGTTTAATGTTTTAATGTTTAATGTGTTTTATTGTTATTGTTTAATTAAATGGAAACAAATACACAATTAAAAAAACATAATGTAAAAAACTACACAAATAAATATACTCTACATATAAAAACACTACACAAATAATAAATATATTCTATATATAAAAACACTACACAAATAAATACATTATACATATAAAAACCCTACACAAATAAATACACTATACATATTAAAACGCTACACAATTTAAACAATACTACACAATTAAATACACACACATAAATAATAATAATAATAATAAAAAAAAAAAAAAAAAAAAAGTACAGCGGGGCCCACCCTATGGGGTGCTTGGATAATTACACGGGTTGTACTATTAGAACCCCCTTATGATGTCACATCATAGGGGAATATTCTCTTTGTCCTCTATTTTTTTCAATAAAACACAGTTTTTTGTCAGTTTCTGTTCCGTATTTCTGACAGTTTTAAGCGTTTGGCTTATTAAACTTCATATTTACAGTTCCGCATTTTCAGTTTTATAGCTTTTTGATATAAACAAAATTATAAAAATAAAAAAAAATAAAAAAAAAGCAAAAAAAATAAAGGGAGTCAATCTAAAAATATAGCCAACTTTCCAATAACCACACCCAATTACACTCAAATTACCCAACATCAGTGTCTCCTTCATTAATGAGTTCAAGTAAGTTACTTTCACTTGTCTTTTAGTCACCGAGTGGGTCCCCGTCTGATGATGATGATGCCACACTTTGGGACGTTGTAATTTCTGAACTATCCACAAGGTGTAAGTTTTTAGGGAATCGTAAAATATTAGTTTTAATGATAACAAAGTGGTTTATGAAACAAGGAACGTCAACAATACAATTGCTCAACAAACAATCAAACACACCTTGACAACACACAAGGTCGAGAAACAATAATACTAAACGAATAAAAAAATTGCGGAAGCAGAGAGTGGATCGGTTAGGGTTGATACCATGTAAGTTTGTGTATATTGAATGCATAATAATGTTTAGTACATCAAGATTATATAGGATACATAATAGGCCGAATATACAATAGGTCAATAGTTATACTAATACTAATAGACTAACAGTAGCGGGTCCCCATCCACTCATTTCACTCAACGGCGAGTAAAAGGTTTTCTCGCTTCTTATGTTTGCTCGCTGATTTCAAAAGAATACAATAGGATTCGGTTGCTAAATAACAACAAACATTGAGAGCAAACCTTGCTCACTCCCTTAGTTTGCTCGCCCTTCGGGTGCTAAAAGACAACGAACATGGAGAGCAAAGCTTGCTCGCCCCCTCAGTTTGCTCTCCCTATTTAAAAAGTGGATGAAAGTGTATGAGCAAGGTTGCTAAAAGACAACGACCATAGAGAGAAAACCTTGCTCGCCCACTCACTTTGCTCTCCCTATTTAAAAAGTGGATGGAAGTGTACCAGTAAATCATTTTGGCAAGTAAAGTGCTTGCTAGCCAAATCATATGAGCCACATATTTTGCATTTTGACAACACTTTTGGCCGAGCAAACAAAGTGGCGAGCAAATCTCAATTGCTTGAAGTGTCGATTTTGGTAAACCCCTGTTAAAGTGTTTATTTTTGTAATTGAGTGTGAGAAGTGTTTTTTGTGGTAATTGAGTTACCATTACATATGATTTAGTAGCCCTTTTTTCTTAAAAACGAAAAAGCCCCATTTATTTTCACCTTTTACCCTTTAAATTACCAAGTTTTAACACACGTCTCCAAGTTCCCCCTTAAATCTCAACAATACTTCACTTTTTTTTTACTTCGTGAGATATTAGGAGGCAATGCTATACTGCGGCCACCTGACAAAAGTCATCTGCCACTTCTTCTTCACAAGACAATTTTCAAGAGATGTCGCAAACTGAGCTATTTGGAGACAATGCTATACCGCGTCCACCTGACAAAGAACGAAGATCGAAAAGTCAATGATCTTCAAACTCATCTACCACTTCTTCACCAGACATTTTTCAAGAGCCGTTGCAACAAATAGTGCTTGACCATGATGAGATGGAAGAAATAAGAAATGAGGACACGGTTTCTTAACAAGGCATTTTTCAAGAGATGTTGCAACAACTAGCGCTAGACCGTGAGGGAGATATTTAGGCGGGAAATAGTTTAGGCGGGAAATGTTTAGGCGGGAACATTTAGGCGGGAAATAGTTTAGGCGGGAAATATCCGGCCATATACGTCGACATGTCCCCCCAGTATTGTACTATTGGTTGAAGACCGATGGTGCAATACTTAGAGAGTGTCTTTGCGCCCCACATGTCGTTCGGACAAGTACTGAATCTGCCTTTCGGCACGTGTCTTTCGGACACATACGTCGACATGTCCCCCTGGTATTGCATTATTAGTAAAAGACTGATGATGTAATACTTTTTTAAAGAATACCTTATGGCCTTTCGGCCTGTGTCATTCGGTGATGCTCTTAGTGGCCATCTTGGAGTGGTTCATCAAGTGGTCCATAAGCCGGTGCTTCCTAAAGCGAGTTGGGTCTTATTAGACCACATACGCCATCATGTCTCCCTAATATAGTATTATTGACCAATGGTCAAGGATGCTATACTCAAACTCTGTCTTGTCTTCATATATACATTTTTCGCCATTCTTTACGAATGGTTGTGGACCGCCAGCAAGGTGCATTATTGGCCGGAGGTTGAAAGCCATCCCTTTGTTTATACTTGTGCGAGATATCATGTATCCCATTTTGAGTTGTTTAATTAATGACATCTCTAGTGACTGGCTCTTCCGGGGTAGAGCAATGACGTCCTTGGTACCCTGCATCTTCGGAATATAATTATGCCCGTAAGTAAATATACCCCGGCCTTCCCTAGTGACTTAGCACTTTTGGGGGTAAATTATGCCTGTTTCCCTAGTGACTTAGCACTTTTGGGGGTAAATTATGCTGTAGTAAATATACCCCGGCCTTCCCTAGTGACTTAGCACTTTTGGGGTAAATTATGCCTGTAAGTAAATATACCCCGGCCTTCCCTAGTGACTTAGCACTTTTGGGGTAAATTATGCCTGTAAGTAAATATACCCCGGCCTTCCCTAGTGACTTAGCACTTTTGGGGGTAAATTATGCCTGTAAGTAAATATACCCCGGCCTTCCCTAGTGACTTAGCACTTTTGGGGGTAATGTTTCGCCTGTTGGTAAATCTACCTGGTGGCTCATCCCTGGCGTCGTCACGCCTACGGGGTATCTGCATGCCGTTCGGGCATATATGCCTCGGCTCATCCCTTAATGACTTAGCATTATTTGGGGGTATGCAGTCGCCTACCGAATGGTATATGGCCTTCCCTAGTGTCGTTGCACTTACGGGGGTACATTATGCCTCATTGGCTAGACATTGACTACATGGATCGGCCGGAGGTAGCTAATCTCCGTCGGAGTCATTATGATGTTATGTCTTATTTCTTGTAACTGTTATGCATGTGGAACCTCATGCAATTATCCCTGCAAAGTGAAACATGAAAGCTCTTCCGCTTTTTCGTGCCAGCTATGATAAACACAACATTTCGTTTTCATCAAACAAAAATCAGGTCATAGCAGTACCGCAACAACCTATGAACGTATTATACCATTGTACTCCCTCCAGTTCAATGGTGCTAATGTTTATTAGTATCGTTGAACTTAAAAAGAGAAAAGTATTAGATAACATAAGCAACCATTGATAATGACATTACTCATGGATGTTAATTGTCAAACATGGTGTTTCTCGTGTTGCTTGACGGTTGAGTAACAACTATTGTACATTCAACATTATGTTCCAATAATATTTTAAGATATTAATCGAATATTGTTGTCCTAATATTTGGTGTCGTATGTTAGCCGAAGGTTGTATTCCGTAGTATGCTATCAAGATAAGGTCTTTTATTTTCTCATTCCTTTTTTCAAGATATTCACATGATTTGTGGTGATTGATAATCACCAATTGTCTTACAACTTCGTCCGGTGTGTTCACCATGCTTCTCTTTCGGTAAATTTTGCATGAGAACATGTACCTTATGCATTCAAATATGGACGCTCCTAAACTGTTTTTCAGATTTTGTGTTTTTCTTTGAGAGAGTTTAAAACTTCAAGCCATAGCGGTAATAGTGTGATTATCATCATTATACGTTTTATGTATTATCATTTAATGTAAGGATTTATTCTCAAGTAGCGACATGTACATAGTGGGTTGTATACTTAATTAATTTGTCATATAAAGATGTAGATGCATATATGTCTTCATCCCATGTTGTGTCACTTGTCAAAGAGTGTTTCTTCTATTTTTCGTACGTAAGATGTGTACGTTGGAAAAAATACGTGTTGCAAATTTCTAAAAATGCACGGAATTCACGCATGTCTTTAATATAATTTGTTTTATTTTTCATACGTCTTGCGTAAAGTATCCGACATTAGCGTGATGACCTAAAACATTACTTGTATGTTATGAAGGCCAATAGCGTAATGGCTTAGTTGGGGAGCTGGGGTCTCGCCATGTGATCATCATTAGGTCGGAGCTCTAGTAACGGAGTCGGGACGATCCATCCGGTGACCGAGTATTTTAAGCTCGCCCCTCGGTACTTTAATGAATAGAACTCAAAACTGAAGGACATACGATCAACCAAGAGATCCGAGTCCAGAAGTAGTAACAAAGATGAAAAGCATAAATCTAAGTAGATGAACCAAAATGTCGACATGGTCGTCATCAAAATTATGGTGGATGAAAGTCTTTGATCTATATGAAACGAACTAACGACCGATTTCATAGGCCATGATTGTTAGAAATTCTAAAAGTTCATATGTATGAGCTTCTGGAGATGAAGAAAATAACTAACGGTGGAACCGGGCGAGAGGCCCTATGTGTGTCCTCTAAGCCCAAACATGCTTCCATTGCGGGATAAGGAAAAATAGATAGATATAACAAATGACGAAGCTCTGACGTCGAACGTAATAGTTACAACTTGTCCGGAGGTCACCAATGGGAACGCCTAACGGGGGTTGGCCGGAAGACCCAAAAAGTATACTAGGTTTCGTATTACGACTTAATCATAGACTTATTAAGTAGAAAATCTTAGTTAATAACTTGACATCAAGTCAAGTGTATGCCCAATGTGATGTAACATTTTTGCTATACTTTAACAAGTAAAAATTATCAACATGGCCGATATCTTTCATGAGTAAAGTGTTCAGCTCTTTCCAAGAAAGGTATGGTGTAAGTTTGGACTTTCAAAAAACAAGGTTTTGTGTCCTTTTCTTTTTATAAAATTTAGACAAAGGCAGGTAACCACATAAATATACATGACACAATTTAAAGTCTAACGCAAGGCTATAATTTTGACCAAGCTGTGGAAAAGATTACTCCTTAGTTTCGAGAAAGAACACCTTGAGCTCAACGTTAATGAGTATTTACTTACTTAAAGCGTAACACAACCGTTGGTTTTTCAGTAATAGTGAACCTTTACACTTATCTCATGTATAGACATAGGCTTAATGTAATATGCTTTTCCTTTATTTTATGACTATTACTCTTTGATATATAGAATTCTTCAAAAAAATGTATCCTCATTTGCATTTATGAATATATTTCTTTTTTAGAGTGAACGGGTGTTTATTTGTAGATTTGCTACTTGTCACTCCAATCTCTTAACGCATATACATTCGTAAATCATAAATAGATCAAGCAATTTTATCGAAAAAGGAAACCATGATATCTGGCCAAAAATTAGAAATAGCTATAACACGTTCACTTGGCATCATAGTTTGTAAATCGTATAGATACTTTAGGCTAACAAAAATTTCTAGAGATAAAAAGATAAATCATCTACATGCTTATGTCTTGCATTTCTTTTCCTTTTGCAAACTATTGTAGATCGTAGGTTACAGATATAGACATCTTTTTAAACCAAGTATTTTGACCGGATCATTCATTGGTATCCTCAAATCTCAACAAATATAAATTCTGACAAGATATAACCTTTTACGTGAAGATTGATAAAGTCATAAACTTTGCTCTATTCAAAAAAGTCTTAAACTTTGACAAAAGGTGTATACTCCTATCTATTTAGTCTATATGGATTATTATTAATTTTTAAAAACTTTTCGTTTATCTTTAACGTATACGTGCAAGCGAATTCAACTTTTGAATACGTCCATCAATTTTTGGCTTACGAATTATAAAAGTCAAATCCATGCAGCTACTAACATTATTCAAGTTGAAGCACAAAATAATAATAAAAATTGGCTGTCATACAAATTTTTATGCATATTGATGTCTTTTTTATTCAACTATATATACATATATTGTTGTTGTGCCATCACTATCACGGATCACCTCACATGATTTCTTTAGATACATGAAGATTTTGTATATTTGGTAAACTATTGAATCAAGGATGAAAGTTTGGATAGATGCTATGCCTATTTCTTTTAATACTTTTTAGTGAGTATGAAAGTAATGTCCTTTAATACCCTGTTGACTAGGTAGTACAGTAGCTAGGCACCTTTGAAAAAACTTACATGAAACGCAACACCTTTTTTTTTTTTTAATTCATACATTTTCACTTGCACATCATGCATTGTGGGATTAAACCATATGCATTATGATATGTTCACATGCAAGAATGCTATAAGATTACGTTGTTTTTCTATGACCACATATTTGGTATTATTTTCAAGCTAATCCCCGTACTATTGTATTCACATTACAACTCATAAGACTAAATGCACCTCTAACTAGTACAAAAAAGAGACTGATAGAAGTAGTTGACTTATTTTAAGAGAATATCACACATTTATTCTTGTAGGTCTCCTTTGCAACTAGTGATAAGTTTACTCCACTGTGCTACATGTGTATACCGAAAATATAAACTGTTTATTTATTTATTTATTTATTTATTCTTACTCTAATCAAGAGGATGGAGCTATGAGAAACATAACGAATGAGAAAGCATGAAGGTGAAATTCGAGCACTTACAGAGTTGTAGATGTGAAATGTGGTAGCAAACTAACGAACATATATCGGAAATCATACCGGATGTCCATTGTTTTGTTTGGGATCCCACGAATGAAACCCGTCACAAGTATAACCGGACGAAGGAGTACCTCTGAATAACACAACGTCTCCAAGCGGCAGTGTTTTCATATGATTTGACCGGAGGAAACCGTATCGGAGGGCCCTTAGTCGGTCCTTACTGTCGTCTATACTCGACGTCCATACCGGACGTTTGAACCAAACGTCCATAAGCGGACTGAAATGTGACCCATCATTATTGACTCTTGGTAGAGTGAATAACGAACCACCTCCGGATGAAGTCATACCGAAGGGAGGATGGCGGACGAACCACCTCCGGATGAAGTCATACCGAAGGGAGGATGGCGGACGAACCACCTCCGGATGGTGGACGAACCACCTTCGAAGCAGTGAGTTTTGAAGCGAGACCTATCATTCTTAGCTCCGGTAGAGTGAATGACGGGTCCCACGGATGGCGCCAATGTCGAAGCATTTTTCTGTCGGGCTGGTCTTGACGGCTCCCTCGTGCCACTCATCCATGTCCCGAGCTTTGAAGTATGCTGCAAACAGGAGAGAACCCGTTAGAAGGAGCCCCGAGGCCGAAGCCCCGGGAACCACCCTCCGACGGTCAAGTCAGCACCTCGTAGGTAGAGGATTTATGTATATGCATGTTATGTATGCATTTGTGTAGTATGATGTACTGTGATATGTTGTATGTGTGAGATGTAGAGATATATTGTTATATGTTAGATGTCATCAGTTGGTGTTATATTTTACCTGCTATGTGAAGAGAGTGGCATATATATATAGACATAGATAGTGACATATTTAGGAGGGAGATATTTAGGCGGGAAATAGTTTAGGCGGGAAATGTTTAGGCGGGAAATAGTTTAGGCGGGAAATATCCGGCCATATACGTCGACAGAGATGACAGACACCAAAGAGCCATACTTAGCCAACAACTTCTGCACATTTAGATAACAAAAGCATAAATATGGATGATTACAATAGACATATTTCAGATCCACAACAGACATATTATATCAGATTTACTACAAGCATCAATGTAGATGATAACAATAGCCGACAACCGCAACATAAACAGATCGCATAAAGAAATACATTGATCAGAAAAGTATCTCATACCTTAGCCTGAAAGGATAGCATCCATTAAGCACAATTCATGCAAAAGAACACAGCAATGCATAATCAGTTAGAAGATCATACATATCTATAAAGGTTTTATCATTTTCTTTTTTAAAACAAGTTTATTATGTTGTTTCTAACAGTAATACAAAACTTACGAGACCAAGAGTACTCTCACGAGGCTTGTCTGATAGGATTTCTAGAGGTAAAAGTGGGGTTGAATATGCCACATTTTTTATGGTACAAATTTGTATCCATATATATTCCACATTTTACACATAGTATCTAAAAAAAGGATAAAACCATAATATCCCACCCCCACCCAACAAGTTCATTTTTGTGGGTGACCAGTTTTGGGGTGACTCGTCGCTGCCAGTCGAGCAATAGGATAGAATTATATTCTGTTGTGTCACAACATATATATGCGTAGTTAAATAACTTGCATGTAACCATTACACTTGACCTCTGAGGGACATTGTTTTTGGTCTTAACACGAGTTTGAGATAAAGCCCTTATTCCCAATAAATATGACTGTATGGATATGCCCAAAACTTGGGGTATGATCAAAAGATTCAGTTAAACATCAAAATGGAGATATCATGTAATCTTTGAGATGCTAGAAGCGATGGCTGGAGAAATCAATATGCTTCTAATATCAAACCGTCCCGGGTCATAGGTGCGTCCACAGAAGAGGAAATCGCAATGCATCTTGCTCAGTAGGCGTAGCTTGGATTATCTGGTTACTGTTTTTTTTAGAAACAAGATATATATTAGTGCAAGACATCTAACGCCAAAACCTATTATCACAACCTTTCTCCATAATTATCTCTCAGATATCGAAAAAGACTAGCAGCCTTTTACAATGTAGACTATCCGATTAAAACATTTTACAAAAAAGGCAACTCAAAACACGAAGGTTGGTCCATGTGCCTCTACAATTACATTACAAAAACTAATCATTAACGTTTCTTCTTGCTTCCCTTGGCAGCACCAGACTTGGATGGAGTAGCCACCAGGTACACAAACAAAACCACAATGGAGATGACAGACACCAAAGAGCCATACTTAGCCAACAACTTCTGCAAATTTAGATAACAAAAACATAAATATGGATGATTACAATAGACGTATTTCAGATCGACTACAAATATATTATATCAGATTTACTAAATAGATCGTAAAAAGAAACACAATGATCAGAAAGTATCTCATACCTTAGCCTGAAAGGATGGCATCCATTAAGCACAATACATGCAAAAGAACACAACAATGCATCATGAGTTAATAGATCAATACATATCTATAAAGGTTTTATCATTTTCCTTTTTAAAATAAGTTTATTATGTCATTTCAACCAGTAATACAAAACTTACGAGACCAAGAGTACTCTCACGAGGCTTGTCTGATAGGATTTCTAGTGGCAAAAGTGGGGTTGAATATGCCTCCTGAAAAAAAAAGTCAAAATACTGTAAGACTAAAAACGCATACAATTTACAATACCTGCAATACCAATGTACGTCACTTTCTAGAATACCAACCTGTAATGCAGCCTTTGTGGGGACACGGAATGTAACAACAGCTGGTTTGCTGTTAAAGACGGTTTTCTTATTTGACTCCAACTCAAAGGTGTGTGATAGAACAGCACCACTGATGGCAGAAAGAAATGAAAGATATGAGAATTAGCTCAACAAAAGGAAGTAATTTTTTACTGAAGTAACTATTTCAGGATGGAATGTGATACATACACATCAAGTCTTTCCCAAGAGGTTGATGTGTTTCCAGAGATGAGGTTGAATATCTCAGGAGTCCAATCATCATCAGTAAGACTAACATCATATGCGGTCCTGAATAAAAAAAAATGGTGAAATTGTGAGATTCTGCAACAGGAAGTTTGATAAAATTATTAGAAGTAACCAAACTGATAGCCTTACTCCTAAGGCCTGATGCCATAGTTGCAGAACAAAAAATAGGTTAGTTATATGAACAGTAAGTACTTCACTAGTTAAGTTTTTGAAAAGGCAGTACTTCACTAGTTAATTAGTATCAATGCAGTTTACAATTGTGATTATTTCAGCAACGGCATTCAAGTCCAGACTCCATACTGTGAATTTTATCATGAACGACTGAAAATTATTAAATTTTAATATAGTTTCATACCAAAGAATTGTTGAGATTTAAGAATGATTAAGCAAAAACTCACAACATCTCATAATATATTTACAAAAAGAAAACATGCCTTGTTAAAAAACTACTTGTAGCTTATCATTGTGGATTATTATCTAGCCATAAGATTAATAGCTTGTTAAGACTTAAGAACAAATTAAATGTGATAAAATCATGAGGCGGTTCAACTCCATTAACTAAGAATTATAACTATGACGAATACAATGGGTTTTGAAAATTCAAAAAAGTCAATATGTGGTCTATTAATCTGATTTATTCGTCCTAAACTCTAAAGTGAAGCTTCTTAGATAGTCAAATTTACTTCCACATCAATGATGATCAACTACATGACTGGAAATGAAATTATAGAATCCAAAAAAGGTAACCAAATACAACCTAAACAAATGAAGAACAATTCAGCTTGCATTTGTTACAAAGAAAAAACTTTATTCCAAAAATCAATAATAGTAGCTTTGACATTTCAAAGCACGCATTAGACAAATGCATGTAATACAGCCCATTAAAAAGAACTTCCTAGCAGGGCTAACTAAACACCTAGTTTTCATTTATGATAAACTGGTGATGCCACATTTTTTCATAAAACTTGTGTAATTGGAGTACAAGATCCAAAAGTGGTCTTTTAATTAAAACCCCAAAGATTTACTTTCAATACAGGCCATTGCAAACATCAAGAACAATAGGCTGAATACATCCCCATGTCACCTGGATGATACGCCCACGTATACGCTTTAAGAAAACAACTGCACATGATGCAGTATGTTGACACTAGTGATTCAACATCTAAAAAATCCAACTTATGCAATGTGTATATGCAACTAATTGGTTATGCTTTCTAGTTTCTACTCAATAGGTATATATTTAGAGATGGCAAAATAGATGGGTCGGGTCGGTTCACATGTCTAGATGGATTTGTATATGTTCGGGACTAGATGGGTCTTCTAGAAGCATGGGTCAAAATGGGTTTTGGTCGGGTTGGAAAAAAAAATTAGTAAAAGATGAAAAAAGTGAAAAAAATGTATACATTTGTTTTGACCCGCTAAATTGTCTAGCCCCGATAGGTAATTGTTATATAATTGCACTTTTTATCAAATACCCAATTAGACTATCTATAATATTTAGGGAGACCCAACTAGACAAATCCCCTACTAGATATTTACCCATCCACCAATTGGTCTCAAAGTGGGTGCATTTTTACTCAACGTAATTTAAATTTTAGTCTATTGCAACTAGTTTAATGAAAATCAACTATTGAAGCTTAGTAAATCTTCTAGACCTTACGATGTAATGAGCTATCGAATAAAAACACACAATAAGATACGAATGTCGATATCGTAACAACATGCATACAGATCACAAATCAAAACCGTTGACCAAACAAATCGATCTAGATTTTAAATACAATAATAACTACTAACACTAGCTCAACATTACAAACAATTAAATCAATTCAAATTCAATACTAATCACACAGATCATTTAATCCTAATTCAGATCCATAAAATAAAAACCTTACCCAACACATAAACCAAAAAAATAAATCTAACTTATATAAAAATACTTACGCAGATCCTTGGTTATAAATATCGATAGAAACCGAGACTTTTTCAAATCCAGATTTGAGTCTGTTAAGTGTTGCTTTCTTGTGAGCTACGATGAAAGGTGAATCGGATGATGCGATTGCTGACGATGAGATCACGATCAGGATTGTGAAAACTGAGAGAATTGAGTTCTTCATCGTTAGCTTCGCCATTGTTTGTTTGTTGAGTTACGTGTGAGATGCGGGGTGTGATTTTGGCTGGTATTAGATGTGTTTGGTTTTTTAAGGAGTGTGATGAGTTTGGTGTGAATGTAGGGTTTTGGTTAGTGGGCTTGGCCCAATAAGCTACTTAGTGCAAGTACGGTTTATTTAGAAAAGAAGATTTCAGCTTATAAATTAATGGACTATCATGTATCGGTAGCTCACTCTATTTTTTTCGAACATGGTTTCCGATCTTTTTAGCTGACTTATATATAGAGCTTGAACATGGTTTTTATAAGCTGTTCCCAGTGGCGGATCTAGCCAGAAATTCAAGGTGATTCCTTGATTTGGTCAAGTTAAAAATAACATTGGGTCAACCAACTAAGCGGTCAAATTTTCGGGTCAGGTCGGTTCCAATTTAACAAGACGCGATAATAAAACATTAAACATAAGAAGATCTAATAAGATTTAACAAACGAATAACGGTAAAAAAAATTTAAGCATAATGGATTTCTTATGCCTTTTTTTAAAGTGGATTATTAATTATTAAAGAGGAAATCGCATAAAAAGTACTTTACTTTAGGTCAATTTGAATTTTAGGTATTCAATTTTTTTTTCTTTTCTTAATTTAAGGTATTTTAAGGTTTTTTGAGGTTTTTCTACTTTCCGAAAGAGGTTTCCTGTCATCACTTTCGCTGAAACGATTAAGTAATATGATGTACCATTATTATTTAGTACTTTAAAGTCATTTCGGCTAAAATTATGACCGTTAACCTATTTTGAAAGGGAATTGATACCTACACCACATCTTTTGATGTATGCAACATAATTTGCGCATTACAGTTTGTACTGTACAATACTGTAATGCACAAATTGTAGTGCATGCATCAAAAGATGTGGTGTGAGTATCACCTCCCATTTCGAAAAGTCAAAAAACCTAGCATTGCACGTAAAATTAAGTTTGATATCTTAAATTGAGAAAAAAACGGTTGAGTACTTTAAATTAAAATCAAACTAAAGTAGAGTACATTTTTATGCGATTTGCCCATTATTAAATAGACTAATCTTTTTGGGTTATTTGAGATTTGGGCTAAGAATATTTTATACTAAAAGTGAAGTGTTTTTCAAAAAAAATTCTAAGGTAGTTCCCAAATAATTTCTAAGGTGGTTCCTAAAATTTTTTTATATCGCTTCTAAAATTTTTCGTCGTTCAAGGTGGTTCCCGGGAACCACTTGATAATACATTGGATCCGCCTCTGGCTGTTCCTCTATTAAGCCTTAATGGCAATCCTGATAAGCCTTTGTTAGGTAATTGGAACTTGCCATTGACATGCTTTCTAGATGAATAGCTTACTAAAAATCATAAAGTAGGTTTCCAATGTGTGAAGGGTAAGTAGCTTTGGTGGGCAGTGTATGGAGATAGAAATAGTGAGGAGTGAAAGATGAACCTACTTGGTCCTATCTATACACCGCCAAGGAGGAGTTGGTACTCATGTAGGGTGTGTGTTCCCAATTTGTGTGAAGCCATTTGTAGTAAATGGAAATGTAGACAATTGGTATAGCCCCTAAAGTGGAGAGGTTATGTGTGCCTAGTGAAGCCAATCACTTTTCTGCCTAAGTCATTGTGGTGGCAGGTTGAATGATTTAGGTGAAAAGTGTGTTGGAAATTTAGCTAGGTAGTATTGGTGTGCATATAAAGGTGAATAATATAAGGTTTTGATTGTATTTGAAGTCTTATGATCAGATGTTGAATAGTAGATTGTTCTGAGTATAGTCTGCTCCTGGTTTCAGTTTAGCTTTGGTTGTTTCATGGTTATTCTGCTAGTTACCAGATAGTATAGATTTGAATGTAAGCCTGTTTTTTGGTATGTCCAAAACAGTTATTGTTATGTTTCTTTGTACAAAGTTGGAGTATATAATATAATTCACCTTTTGCACCAAAAAAATAAATTTCTTATTTTTCAGAAGATTGACGTGACCACCTCATAATTATTTGCACATAAGACATTGGTATGTCACTTTAATTAATAAAGATGCAACTTTTATAATTTATACATGTGTGTCGAGTTCTTACACTTCGACTTAAACTTTAGCTTCATTTCAAGCATGTGTATTCTTTTCAGGAATTGTGCTCGGTCTCATGCTACATTGCCATGACAATCATGTGAAAGGTGTTGGAAAAGTAGTTTTGCAAAATGAGTTTTTGCAAATTTTGGACACTATTTAATATATGTATATGTTATATATATTTATATTTCTTGATAGCTTATGCTCTCTCACGAGAGCCAGAACGAAGCTAAAGTATGTCCAAAATGGAGTTAATATGAATGAGATATCGCGGTCTCAAAGTGAGGCACGAAAACAAAATATGGAAAAATGGGAGTATCCATGCCCAAAACAAGAAGTGATACCTTGTTTATATAGAAATCTTGATATGAACCTTCAAAATGATTTGTTGGTTTTACTCCACACCTACGTATGCCAGCTGCGAGGTGATTTCGTGATTTCGGGCCAAAATGAGTTCAAAGCTTCAACTCATGCGCGCCGACCCAAGGACGAATGCAGCCCAAGCCTCGCATACACGCGTATCTTTTGCCGCAGATTCGGGTTCCTTTTTTCCGAATATTTTCTCAGAATCTATTTAAGGAATAGATTGAAACTTGGTGACAAAGTTTAACAGAATATTTGTGTGTAATTAATTAAGATATATGCAAATCGTTTTTATTAGTTAACAGATTATGCATATCAGTTTATTATTGGCAGATATCTTGTCTTGGTGAACAAGATAGGTTTAGCCTATATAATAAACGCCTTCTCATTCAGTTTCAGATACAGATAACGCAGCTCCAACACATAAACGTTCCAGCAATCTTTTCGATCAGAAACGCTCAACCTTTCCGTGATCTTTCAGGCAAGTAGTTTAGTCCGGCAGGTAAACAGTTTACGCACGCTAAAATTCGGAAACAGACGCTAATCGCTTTTAAGGGAATCGTGATCCAATACGAGCCTCGTGCATAATTCTTTTATCGCTGCTTTAATTACGCTGAATAGTGTCCGTCTTCCGCTTCTAACCCATTCTCTTATTTAATTCTATCGTTATTTTGTTTCGTAATTTATTTATTGGTATTGTAATCTGGTTTTCATATATAAAATGTACACGGTTTCCCACAGTCTTAAAACAGATTCGGTTAAACCGAATTTATAACACTTTGTTAAAATCGGATTTAATTAATGTAATTTTATAATGTTTTCATTTAAACCTTGTTGAGTTTCTTTGGAAATCGGCTTTAAAAAGCTTTTAACATACGATTTGGATTACAGATCTATTTTTTAAGCAGCTTTAGTATTAGTTTTAACGAAACCAAGATAGAGTTTCTATTAAATGATACTCGATCCATCAAAACCAAGCTAGAGTTTTGTTGAATCGATCCGTACAAGTAGATACCATTTAAAAAGCTTGTTTAATTGTTTGTGTTTGATCTTTCAGGATGACAAACACCACTACCCCTCCTGTGACTACTCTCGTGAACGTAATCAGCGCCAGCTACCAACACTGCTTGCTAATCATGAGAAACCAGAGAAATTCAATGGGCGTTTCAAAGAGGTGGCAACAGAAGATGTTTTTCTATCCGACTACTTTGAACCTTGCGCCGTTCTTAAAAGAAAACCCACCTAACGTGGAACCTCCCCGAAGGTCAATCCTCTAATCAACAAAGCCGCTTTCAAGCCTTGGAAGCATGGAAACATTCAGATTTTTGTGTCACAATTATGTTCTGAATGGTTTGGTTGATTCTTTGTACAACGTGTACTGCAAGACCAAGACTGCCAAAGAATTATGGGAGTCATTGGAACGCAAGTACAAAACCGAGGATGCTGGTACAAAGAAGTTCGTGGTAGCTCGTTTTTGGATTACAAGATGGTTGATTCAAAGAATGTGATAAGTCAGGTTCAAGATCTGCGGGTTCTCGCACACGACATTCATGCAGAGGGAATGACTTTGAGTGAAACTTTTCAAGTTGCTGCTATTATTGAAAAGTTACCTCCAAGCCGGGTAGAATTCAAGAACTACCTGAAGCATAAGCGAAAGGAGATGAGTGTTGAAGACTTGGTTGTTCGCCTGTATTGAAGAGGACAACAAGCTGGCTCGAAAAAACACGTATACTGATTCTCGAAAGGCAAATATGGTTGAGCATGTTTCATCATCTTCAAAGTCCAATGTCAAAGCTAAAGGCAAAGGAAAAGGAAAGAATGACAAAAGGGCAAATGGAAGTCCGAGTACCTTGCTCCAGCTGCAATTGTGAAACGAAGTTCCAAGGGGTGTGTTTCAACTGTGACCGCCAGTCGGTCGCTAATTGTAAGATGTCGAAGCGGGTGACTCCACGCGAGGCTAATATGGTGAATGAAGATGTGGACATGATTGCTATGGTGTCTGATGTCATTGCCATGATCTCTGGAGTTAACCTGGTAGGTTCCAACAACAGGGAATGGTGGGTGGATATGGCTACCGTCATGTGTGTGCTGACAAGAGTATGTTTCACTCTTTCAGAGCGGTTGATAGTGGAGAGAAGCGTACATGGGCAACTCAAGAACGCTGAAATCATACGGCGGAGATGTAATCTCGAAGATGACATCCGAGAAAGAGCTCAAGTTGACTAATGTCTTGTATGTTCCGGAGATTCGCAAGAATCTTGTGTCCGTTGGTCATTGAACAAGTTTGGTTTCCGTCTTGTTTTTGAGTCTGATAAGTTTGTTCTTTCTAAGAATCAAGTGTATGTTGGTAGGGGATATGCCTTGAATGGTATGTTTAAACTCAATGTAATGGTTGTTAAGAAAGATATCAATAATATGAATTCTTCTCGCTACTTGATTGAGTCTTCTAATATGTGGCATGGCCGTCTTGGACATGTAAATTTTAATTCGATGCGTCATTTGATTAAATTTAATTGCATACCTAATTTGCATATTGACTCAAAATATAAATGTGAAACTTGTGTTGAAGCCAAACTTACAAGAGCATCTTTCAAATCGGGTTGAACGGAAAACCGAACCACTTGATATGATACACAATGACATATGTGATTTGAAATCACTACCCACAAAAGGTGGCAATAAGTACTTTATCACGTTTATTGATGATTGTACAAAGTATTGCTATGTTTACTTAAAGAAAAGATGAAGCTATAAACAAATTTGTTCTATACAAAAACGAAGTTGAGAATCAACTTAGTAAGAAAATCAAGGTGGTCCGAAGTGATAGAGGAGGTGAATATGTGTCTCCATTCGCTGACCTATGTGCAAAACATGGAATTAGACACGAGTTCACTGCTCCCTATTCACCTCAGCAGAACGGTATTGCCGAAAGGAAAAACCGTACCTTGAAAGAAATGGTTAATGCCATGTTGATAAGTTCGGTCTAAGCCAGACATGTGGGGAAGCCATTCTAAAGGCTACTTATCTTTTAAATAAGATACCTCGTAAGGAAAAAGAAGAGACCCCTTATGAATTATGGATGGGAAGAAAACCATCATATCAGTACTTACGAGTGTGGGGGTGTCTAGCAAAGTTAGCTATACAGGCATCCAAGGCCCAAAAGATTGGACCTAAATCTGTGGACTGTATATTCATTGGATACGCTAAAAATAGCAGTGCTTATCGCTTCATCGCATGATTCGAAAAACGGATATACAAAGGGTACTTTAATAGAATCAAGGAATGCTTCATTCTTTGAAAATATATTTCCTTGTTTAACGAAGGAAACTGGAAGTACATCTAGAATAGATGAAGAAGTTGTCCAAGATAAGAGACAACGAGATGATAATGATCTCCAAGATGAGAGACAAGATCAAACCGAGGAAGAAGAGGTTGAACCTAGAAGAAGCAAAAGGGCAAGAACCGAGAAATCGCTTGGACCCGATTTTGTTTCTTTTATGGTTGAAAACGAACCTACTTCATACCGAAGCGGTTACTCGAAGCCTCAATGGAAAAAAGCCATTAAAAGTGAAATAGATTCTATTTTACAAAATCATACTTGGGAGCTCGTGGATTTACCTCCTGGTTGTAAACCACTAGGCTATAAATGGATCTTCAAGAAAAAGATGAAAGTCGATGGCACCATTGACAAGTATAATGCAAGATTAGTAATCAAAGGATTTAGACAACGAGAAGGTCTTGATTACTTTGATACATATTCGCCTCAAGCATGCGAATAACATCGATTAGGATGATACTTGCTATTGCCGCTTTAAGAAATTTGGAAGTTCACCAAATGGATGTGAAAACGGCATTTCTAAACGGAGATTTAGAATAAGAGATCTACATGAATCAACCTGAGGGTTTCATGGCTCCTGGACAAGAGAACAAAGTTTGTAGGCTTGTTAAGTCATTATATGGCTTAAAGCAAGCTCCCAAACAATGGCATCAAAATTTGACCATGCCATGCTAGAGAGTGGATTCAAAATTAATGAATGCGACAAGTGTGTTTATGTCAAAGACACAAATAGTGGATATGTAATCTTGTGTTTATATGTTGATGATATGCTTATCGTTGGCAGAACGACAAGATGATCAAATCTACTAAAGACATGTTGAAATCAAAGTTTGACATGAAGGATATGGGTTTGGTTGATGTGATCCTTGGAATAAAGATCATACGAACTCATAATGGACTTGTGTTAAGTCAAGCACATTATGTGGACAAAATTCTTAATACTCATAATGGGATTCCGGCTAGCTAGAACTCCAATTGACACCGAAGCATCTATCTAAAAATAAAGGCTTAGGTGTTGCCCAATTAGAGTATTCAAGAGTTATTGGCATGTTAATGTACTTAATGACGGTACCCGACCGACTTAGCATATGTTTGTTAGCAGCTAAGTAGGTATACTAGTAACCCAAGCTATACACATTGGGCAGCTATGACTAGGGTACTTCACTATTTGAGATACAGTCGCGATTATGGACTGATTATGATCGATATCCGCTGTTATCGAGGGATCAGTGATGCAAATGGATATCGACAAAAGGATTCTAGATCAACTAGTGGATATGTGTTTACACTAGGAGGAGCAGCTATATCTTGGAAGTCTTCCATGCAAACTGTTATAGCTAAGTCCACGATGGAATCGAATTTATCGCTAGATAAATGCGGACAAGAGGCGGAACGGCTACGTCAATTTATAGAGGACATACCAAGGTGGCCTAAACCGGAACGCCATTAGTATACATTGTGATAGTCAATCGGCAATTGGCAGAGCTCATAGCATAATGTATAATGGAAAGTCAAGACATATCCGCTGTCGACATAATTCGATACGACAACTACTTCACAGAGTTATCTCAATTGACTATGTGAAGTCAAAGGATAACATCGGATCCGGCTAATGAAAGGCTTAAGCAGAGAATTAGTAAGTAAGTCGTCTAGAGGAATGGGACTAAAGCCCTTGAAGGAATGAGTTTCTATGAAGGAAAACCTAACCCAGTTGGACCGAGATCCCAAGATCCGGGTTCAATAGGACAACCTAATCATAGAAATGTGGGGAAGTCACGTCAATGTGGGGGAGTTACTAAATATTGTAACTTTCCTAGTCCATTCCTATAACAAATGTGACTTGTTGAGAGGTTAAACATATGGCTTTAATGATTCAGGATGAAATCATAAAGCATAATGATTCAAGATGAAATCACAAAAATATGTTTTTAATGATTCAAGATGAAATCACCTATGTGAGAGAAAGGGGTCGCTCAAGGAAATGTGGGGGCACAATTCCTAAGAGCTCTTGCAGAACCAAGCTAGTGTTCATGACCATAACGTAACACGACATATGAGGACTTGACAATGTCGGGAGAGTCTTGTGTGAAGTGTAATGTCGCTTCACGTAAATGGATGATGAGTTCAAGGACATCGCGTCTACTCGGATCTAGGAGACTAAGTGCATCTCACAAGGGAAGGTTCAAAGGGTTACACCTACCTATCCTATGCAAGACTTAACCGCAGAAATTTCACCAAAACTTTCGTGTGTTTTCGACCGATTTCCATTCATGTGGGGATTGTTGAAAAGTAGTTTTGCAAAATGAGTTTTGCAAATTTTGGACACTATTTAATATATGTATATGCTATATATATTTATATTTCTTGATAGCTTTGCCTCTCCTCGAGAGAGCTTCAAGAACGAGCTAAAGTATGTCCAAAATGGAGTTAATATGAATGAGATATCGTGTCTCAAAGTGAGGCACGTAAAACACAAAATATGGAAAAATGGGAGTATCCCATCGCCTAAAACAAGAAGTGAAATCTTGTTTATATAGAAATCTTGATATGAACCTTCAAAATGATTTGTTGGTTTTACTCCAACACCTACGTGCGCAGCTGCAAGAGGGGGTGCAGATTTCAGATTTCGGGCCAATGAGTTCAAAGCTTCGAACTCATGCGCGACCAAGGACACGAATGCAAACAAGCCTCTGATAATGCCACGTATCTTTTTGCTGCAGGATTCGGTTCCTTTTTTCCGAATATTTTCTCAGAATCTATTTAAGGAATAGATTGAAACTTGGTGACAAAGTTTAACAGAATATTTGTGTGTAATTAATTAAGATATATGCAAATCGTTTTTATTAGTTAACAGATATGCATATATCGCTTTATTATTGGCGTATATCTTGTCTTGGTGAACAAGATAGGTTTGCCTATATAATAAACTTCATTCAGCTGTGATACGTATAACGCAGCTCCAACACATAAACGTTCCAGTTAAATCCTCTACCCAAACCTTCCTGTTCCACCAAAACCCCAAGTTTACCAACCGCCGCAAACGGTCCTACCATCTAAGCCCTTCGTGGGCAATTCTTTTTATCGCTGCTTTAATTATTACGCTTGAATAGTGTCTCCGCTCTCCGCTTCTAACCCATTCTCTCAAGTTATTTAATTTAATGTTATTTTGTTTCTGTTAATTTATTTATTGGTATTGTAATCTGGTTTTCATATATAAAGTGTACACGGTTTCCCACAAAAGGGTCTGTTAGACATGAGTGATTCAACTAGCTGATCACCAAGAAACCCTTCTGGCTAAATCTTGATACTCTTTGACTTTTCAGTTTTCACTTTCGTTATACTTCCAAATATAGTTAAGCTTAGGGCTATTCACACATTAAAAAGGCCTAAAGCGAGCTTTTTATATGGGGTCTTCCAAGAGTCTATAATTTACTATAAAACTAAGACTATTTTAGTTATATTCAACTAATCTTTTTAACTTTCTCTTATTTCAAGTTCTTTAACAAAAAATTCTTCTCGCAAAGCTTTATCCGCTAGCCAATATTTTTGTTATAAAACGAAGTATGGGTTTTAAAATGTTTGGGGCCTAAAGTCATTGTTTTAGTGGTCTTAGGCTGCCCCCAATAGTCTCGATCGAGGGACAAGAGGCGATCGATTTCAATCGATCGTCTTGCTGTGGGTTTAGTCGATCGCCGTGCTTATCAAACAAATAGATCGCCTGCTCGATCGAAACCACAACCATTTGTGTGTGTTATATTTAATTATAAAGAAATATTTGTGGGATATATTTTTTGTTTTAAAGGTCGTCTTTACTTGGGCACCTAATCGCCTGAAGGTCGCTGGAGAGAGAAAGCTGACGTGGCAGCGAAAAGTAAGGGGATTGAATCCCCTTACTGGAGGCAGCCTTATGAAGTTACGATGGATCAGACCAGTCTTATGAAGTTATAGTTGAGTTGATCCGGCCCTGGTTAGGCTACATATTAAAGGCAACTTCAATTTATGGATCTTCATCTCTACTCCTTAGCGTCTTTATCTAAAGTTCTAATTCTTTTTTTGACCCGGTTTCTACAGTTTCTTATTATGTACTTTAACATACAGAAACCAAAAAAAAAAAAAAAACGAAAAAAATCGGAGTACTTCATAAATGTGCGCAGGGAGTGTAAGCTGAATCTGATGTACGTATCATGCATTCATTTTACATCAGTCCCAAATAGCAACATTATGATTTTGTGGGCTATATTTGAAAATCGAATAAAAACTATGTAGACGAAAGTTAAGGCCCATAACTGAACTTTATCAATGCCAGCTAAGTCGAAAGGTGCCCATGCTAATCATGTGCACGACTTCATCCATGTGCATCTTCCCCACAAATAATGTGACTTCCTCACAGGCGCTGAAAAAGTCAAAATAAAACAATGTTTGCAAGCCTTGTCATTTACTCCGTATCATTTATCTCGTGCACTACATTTTATTGGTTCAAAAATTAAAATTAATGAAGTACCTTAGAATAAAGTGAAATACCTTTGGGGGAAAGGAGTGGTACCCTAATACCCTAAGTGACACATCACCTCTATCTAATAAAAACTCTCCAACTCAAAACTACCCAATTCTACCCTAACACTACCCGATTTGGAGGGAGTGGTACCCTAGTACCCGATTTTTTTTTAATACATAAAATCACATACAATATTAAAATAAAAACATACCATTTCATTAAAAATAAAAACATTACATAATACTTAAAAAAAACTACAACTTAAAAATTGTTACACAAAAATCCAAACCAGTAGAAGAAAATGATGTTAAAAAAATTGGTCAATGCACTTCACTCACTTTTGGGTCAATGCTTTTCTGGCGAACCACAAACCACCAGTACAGGTGATCATTCACTTGGCCACCATGGTGTTTTTTCATCCGCTGTTGGTGTTTCAGCCCTTGCTCAACACCTCTATCACTTTGAAATCACCTCTCAGGTACACAAATTCCATTAACATGAGTTTGTGATGTTCGAATATTCAAATCCTTCCTCACATCACCGCTCGGTCTCACAAACCGAATTCCATCACCGATTAGGTGGGGGCGGTGTAGCCGATCGGGTACCCTTACCCGAATACCCTACCCGATCCCACTCCCTCCCCCCTAACAATTTTCAGGTTGTTCGTTTTTCAAAAGTATTTTCTTTGTTGTTTGGTGCTTGTAGATGTGGTAAAATGGGCGGGCCGGGCGGGCACGGTCAACGGGCTAAACGGGCACGGGCATAAACGGGCACGGGTTTAAGCGGGCACGGGTCAAACGGGCTCATGTTTACGAATCGCTTTAGAAAAGACCTAAAATGACAAAAAAAATTCTCAAACGCAACACATCATTTATATTTGAGTAACTAAATATAGTATATCTACAAGTTTTTCATTGAAAACAATTTAATGTTGGAGAAAAAAATGTGCTCATTATGCCTATTTAACTTCTAAATGAGCAAAAAATACTCATTTCAAAACAAAATGGGACTAAATGTGCCCATATCTTTTAAAAAGTCGCATGTTTAGCCCATTTTTTTTACTTTGGATACAAATTTCTACCTCTAGATAGGGCTGAGCACAAAACCGATCAAACCGAGCCGAACCGGACCGAACCGAACCGGACCGACCATTTTCGGTTCGGTTTCGGTTCTATGTCTTATCGGATGTCGGTTTTCGGTTCGGTTCGGGCCGACCCAAAACCGACCAAACACGCACATAAAGCATGTAAACCGGGCCGAACCGACACAAAACCGAACCGAACCGATTCGGTTCGGTTTCGGTTCATGTTTTTCGTGAAATCGGTTCTCGGGTCGGTTCGGTTTTCGTCGGTTCGGGTCGGTTCCGGACCGTTGCTCAACCCTACCTCTAGATACTTGTATCATCTAGCTTCTCGCTAGCTTTTGATATTAAAAAGTTGCCATTAAAAATAACCTTAGAATAAAGTATAATTATGTGATTTTATTAGGTGTTAATAATATAGGTATATCACATTTATACGGTGCCAAAAAAAGTCAAAGTTGCTATAACTAACTTTTGGGTCGTGTATTTATGTTGTATTTGGTGTAATACTTTTGACCGACTACAAATTCAAATGGGGTGGGTGCAGAGCTTAGTGGTAGGGGTCATTCATCTACTATCTGTCTCGGCATTTGACAATTTCTTATCGTATTCTATTCTATTTATTGTACGTTCATAGCTAGTGTGGGTACATGATTTGTTATTGTTACCTAAATTACTAGTGTTTCGTGTTTATTTACAAGGATATCGAGTACTCAAACTAATCAATGAGTTCAGTCTCTAATAATGGATTATTGACATAGTTTGGTAATTATAACTGTCATAAATGTTTGAGTTTAAGATATATGATAACAAATAAAACCATATAGACATCACAGAGTACACAACGGAAGACTTATAATCATAACAGTAATTAACTAACTGAAAATAAATGCGTAACGTACCTCTTGCAATTAGGTTAGATCTATTCAATGGATGTGAAGTGGTTTAAGAGTTGCCCTTACCGTTTACAACTCAAACCAATAGGTGTAAGAATAATGTCTTACTACCACAGTTTTGTACACACGAATTAACCGCGAATCAAAGCGATTGCTAGATCTAACACAAGTCTTTGTTTAATGAAAAACAAAACCAAAACACCCTTTTGGAGGGGGGTTCGGCCGAGAATGCAAGAGAGAGAGAGGAGAGATCTAGGGTTAATTCAATGCACAAAAGTTATGAAAAACATTAACCCTAGCCTTTGTATATATAGTGAATGAATAGCTTGTAGGAAAAGTTAGGGTTTGGGCTTGGAAAACCCCCCTTGGCCGGCCACATAGAGGAGAGAAAAGGGGAACCCGAACCTTTTCCATTTTTAAGATATTCACCATATATTCTCTTCTTTTACATTTAACGGTCGTTAGTTATTTCCGTTAAATACTTAACGATTGTTAGACGGACTTTATGTGTAATAATTAATCGTAATCATTAACATTAATTATTAACTTTAATTCTCATTCGCTAATGTGTGCAATCCCGTGGTCACGAGTTCGAATTCGGACATTCACGTATTTATAAATATATACATTTCCAACAGCTCCCACTTTGATATGTTTACAAAACGTGTAATGACATTGGTTAGCGTCTAGCAACACGCCAATGCCCCCGGTACAACTCGTGTATGGTTTTCTGGAGAAAAACCACTTTGATGATTCATCATCATATTCATCCTTTTGATTAACTATTCTTCTAAACATATTCCAGAAGACCTTGGGCATGGCCATGCAAACATCTTGACAACCCTACGAGGGGCCCAGCAGTATTATACTTCAAAATAAATTTGAAGGAAACAAATCGCGTTTTGACTACGAGCAGAATTCATAAATTTGCAACACTTCGAAAACAACCGTTATAACTACCGCCAGTATAGCGTTAGATTGCTTCACAGAAACACACTACATCCATGACATATCTCTGGTATCTCAAGTCAGATGATAAATATTCATGATGTACTTAATGACTAAGATCCATAAAGTATCATCATGTAGGTGGGATAAGTCTTATACTCAATTCATTGAATATCATCTGAAATTAGTCACGCTACGCATCAATATACTTTCAAGTATATTCTAACTAATACTCAGATTTGTCTTAATTCAATAGCATTCTCATGTTATTGATTGACAACGGACTATTTAGAATAACTTAAGTTATTCAAGGATTTAAACATGCAAATATAGGATAACATCATAATAAATGAATAATAAACATAACAAAAATACTTTATTTCATTTCTATAATAATGTTTACAATATCCTTTTATCTAAAATACTAAATAGATCAATACATGATAATTCTTAGTTAATGAATTTTGCCTCAAGTCATGATAATCATACTTGTTGACAGGGCATAATTTCAACTAACTTTGATCTATAGGAATTTTGAGAATACTTATTTCAAGAATTCAATAAGTGAATTTTTTTGTATGTGTTTACACATATCTTGATATTGTCATAACATTCCATAAGGTGCGTGACAACCTGAACCAACTTTTTATGACAATCATCTTTCAAAACTTAAAGTTTAAAGTATTCTTTATTCTTTAATGTATAATGCAACTATGCTCTTAATTGAGCATAACTAGTCAACATGGTCATCATCAAAGATACCATGGCTAGAATTGAGTGTCATTTCGATTATACTAGCATCATTGTGTACAACCAACAATATGCTCTTTAAACATCCGTAAACTTTGAACAATTATAGTGTAATATTGGTGCCTACCAATTGGCAATGTCAATTATGAAACAATTGCCATATTTTCATTCATAGAATCTAGGAGCATCTCCAGACTGTGGAATGTGATTCTAAATCAAAACATATTCCTTTTAAAATATTTATTACACTAACAACTTTCAATGTTGTCAAATCATCTTGTAATCAAGCATGACACAACAATCTTACAACATGATATACATGATGAATCTTTAAGTTAGACTTTAAGATCTCATTATATATCTATCATGTTCTATTAGACTCATTTATTTTACCGCATATGTTTATAATAATAAACATATATTCCAAGGTTATATATCTTATTTCCAAATCTTACAAACGAAGTTCATTCCAAACTAAAACTTAATTTAAGTGGAATGTAGTTGCCCATACAACATATAAGATTTAAGAAAATAAAATAATACTCCCACTAGGCACTAGCTTTCAGGAATACTTATGAGCAATCTTATTTTAATTATTAAATCAAACATGGATTTAATATTAAACATAAGAATCATATCCTAAATGCTTGCATATATCTATTCATGGATTCTAGCAATCTGTACATATTCAAAGATTATTTGAATTCATAAAACTCCTTTTCATTACTTATCGTCCTCGCAAAAGTAATTCCAGAACAAAGAGTTTTGATATTCATTGTCAAAATTTCATATCAATGAAACTAAGTATGACCATTATAATCTTTATACTTCTATTTAATGTATCTAGGAAAGAATATTCAATCATAGTTAATTGCTTAAGTATGATTAATATTATTATCACAAGACACACATTAAATACGTGTACAATATTGTCCATATGATTTCTACACAAAATTTTAAACCACTAAGGTTTTCATCCTTTGAAGAAAATCATCTTCATTTAGATAAACCAAGTATCTATAATTGATTATCTTTATGGACAGCATCTCAACATTCATAGTATGACTGATTTACCACAATTCAACATTTGGTAAATTCATCATCATGATTAACAGGCTTACCATGATCTTGTAACTCATAATCCTCAGCATATTAAATATATGAGATATCCTTACGGATCTTTGAATGACAATTCCATCATATTGAGGTCTATCATTTACATGTTTAGCCTCATCATGATATTTGCTAGTGTATTTCAGAAAATTATGTATTTTGTAATTTAATCTTTCAAAATCTAAACAAAACTCCCACTTGCCTTTAACAATTTAAAGATTACCTTTAAATAGTTTAGCAAGTAGAGCAACAGTACATTGTTCTCTTTTGAGATATTACAAAAAACATTTACAGTTCCTCACATTAGTTTGTTACAAATCACTTTACAAGTAGTTTAACAAATTCAGAACTTCATTATAAGACTTAATGTGCTTCATCACATTCCATAAACAAATGGTGTCTTATCAATCTTCTAGGTTGGAGTCTTATTGAGTATATTCAATCTATACTCATTCTACTAACCTTGATAACTTTTGGAAGAAAATATAGTTATTTTGAATCAAACAATTCAAATAGATTTTGATTCTTCTAACTGAACATACCATAAAATTATGGTATTTCCTTAGAATTAATATTGTAAGAATATCTAACAATATTTCAGACTAAGCGAGTACCCGCGCGTGGCGGCAGCGGTTCCTAGCGGCAGACTATTAACGATATGCGATATTCTAGTAAGTGTTCATATGACGTTCAAAATAAAACGTGAAAATATCAAAATGTAAACCTTCTATTCGCCAGGAAATCTGTCAATCAACATATCATTAACGCTGTCAACATGTTATAGACGAGAACCCGTGCATAGCAACGGGATTTTATAGCGGCAAATAGTTATAGTGACATTTTGGTCAAGTTTTGTGTAACCAAAATATCACTATAAGTATTTGCCGCTAAAAAATTCCGGTACTATATAGAACACTTATCAGTAGTAGGGAATAGATAAATTAAAATGTTCTAAAAAACAATATAATATACATTATGAATAACTTTGAATATCTCATAAAATTATACTATATTGTGTCTTTTGTCTCCTTTGTATATAACAGCCTAACAAGTAAAAAACGAATGGCGTATATAATTTAGTTTAGGTAATTGATAAGACGAAGTACTCAGACTTGAAAACGTGTGTATTAATAGTCACGTATACTATATTGTGTCTTTTGTCGCCTTTGTATATAACAACCTAACAAGTAAGAAACGAAGGGCGTATATAACTTTGAATATCTCAATCCTGCAAGGGGATAATAATATATATTCAAAGTTATGTTGTCTTCTTGGTACCTATGTATTTATACACAGTTTTCAAAGAGTTGGAATAAAAAAAGAATGCATTTATTATAAAAATCGTTTTATTATAAGTAACTAAATAAAGCGTTAATTAACATTAAACATCATTTAAAATACAAATGTTTTTCCGTAATTGATAGCCAAATCTCATGTGGATTACTATTCATTTATGAAAATTCGGAGTACTTTCCTTTTAAAACATATAGAGACTATTCAATACGCATGACGTTTTATACATTTGAAATTTAGTTTGACCATTCAAAGTTACCATACAAGAAATACATTGAAATCAAATTTGAATAGTTACCATGCAAGAAATACATTGAAATCAAATTGAATACTTTCAATGCAAGACTACTATCCAAAGATACAAGAATTCCGCCCTTGTTATTGATTTTCCACTATTTCACTTTTTACTTTTCCAATATTAACTTGTTGACCATTTTTGTTTTTTATAGTAAAGATAAAGATAAAGATAAACTTCAAACGTTGCAAATAAATTGACAATAACAAAGACTCTTATACAAAACACATGATCAGTACGTGTAAATTAACTCATTACAAGTAAAGAAACATTTTAACAAAAACATATATGTCTAGTAAATGTATCATAATTCACATGAATAACTTCTTGACTTCTTGTCCATGATTTTCTTGTTTGATAACCTTAGGTTTGTTGTGCATGGGTTGCATAAATGATATGAGAATTCGAACACGAAGAAAGAATATCTTTGATGACATTCGTGTAGGATTTGGAATATTTTGGGTTTGGTGAAATCGACCGCACTTGATTACAACGATGTAAAATGTTTAGTGATTTTAGGAGAGCGTTGGGTTTGTGATTGAGGCTGCAACGATGTATGTTGCATATATAATGCACATAGAGAGCCATGTATGTTAAGAAACAATTTGAACTTATCAATCACAATAAATCTCAAGTAATTATAGTAACTTTATTAAGTTACATTTCACATTTTCAATCACAATAAATTGTTCATAAAATAAGACTTTCAAAACATTTACATGTTTTTCAATAATAATAAATACATTGTTTGCTACTTAATAATTATACCAAATATACCAATAATAACAAAATATATATATATATAAAGAAAAAATAATACAAGTTTGTCACACTTTACTACCATTTCAGTTTCATGAATTGAATTGAACAAAAGTCAACTTACTAACATTTCCTTCAATCGTGTATTTTCATATACAAATTTTATGTTTCAAAATTTTGGAATTTTCAAGAATAAGGGCTCGTTTGGTTTCAAACCCTTTATATTGAAATCTGCAATTAGCGCAGTTGGTTGGATTTCCAAAATCAAGGGTTTAAAATTTTAAAAAAAATATTAATTTTAAATATAATAATAATAAATTTTTAAAATAAATACTATAATATAAATAATTTTTAAATCTTAATAACATGGTTGTTTATAAAAATTTTCATAAGTTTTCATAATATAAAAATATAAAATAAATAAATAAATGATAATATGATTTCCATAGAATATCCTTCTCAATTGCCATGGAATGTTGAATTCCACAATTCAATCAAACACAGTAAGGAATGGAATTCACTTACATAATTTGGATTCCATTCCAAGACCAAAATAAATTTTAATTAACTATAATCCACCAATATTTAACACAACAAATTTTAACACAATTTAGTTACAAATTACAATCGTAATTTACTAAAAATTTAATCTAAATTCACAAACAAATATACGCATAAAGTAAACAAAATTTTTATTACAAACAATACAAACAAATAAATTTGCATAAACATTATAACAAAAAGAAAAAGAAAAAATACACTTAAACATTACAACAAATTTATAGAAACTTACAAAAAATAAAATAAATTTTATAACAAAATTTACCAGCTATTATGAAAAGAAAGCATCTATTACCGGGTAGAACCAGTTCGGTGGAGGCATCGGCGACTAAGTTGATTAGCGGCGACGGCTATATATATCCGGCAAAAACAGATCTGACGGCGGAGAAGCAAATCCGACGGCGGAGAAGCAGATCCATTGGCGGTAACTGAAAAAAAAAACAAAAACAAAAAATCTAGCAACTCGGATTTACAAAGGAAAACTACAGATCTATAAAAAAATAAAACCTCGTCAAAACATGTTTAATATATATAGATATATAATAAAAACCCTTCAAACCTTCAAAACTTGTTTACAAACCTTCGGAAAAAATGTTCTGATCTTCAATAAACGGGGTGTTCGATTGTGAGGTGTTTCGTGGTGGTAGAGATATCGGTCGCGGTGGGTCGGCTATAATTTTTTTATATGATTTGGTTTTCGGGGTGGTGAATGAGATGTAAGAATGAAACGAGAGTGTTTGGTTTTTATGTGAGAAAGAGATAACATATGAATTTTCAGTTAAGTTTCTTGTCTAGCAAAAATATTCCTGTTTCCAGCAATTTTTTTATATAATAATTGCAATGAATACGATTGATACTTGCAAATACTTTCCATGCTCTCTTTGATACTCTCTCTCTCATTTGACTATTTTTCACTTTTCACTTTTCACATTTGACCATTTTTCCTTTTTATGTAGTATAGATAACCATCTACTCTTTGGCTTACCTATTTATCAACAAAGTAAAACTTAATGATACAATAGAATTACCAAGTCAATTGCATGTATTATAACACAAGTATTCTTGACCAAGTCAAAAGACATATCAGTTATAATCCCACTATACTTTGTAAGTCATTGATTTACCATTGACTTCATGCATATGTCTTAAAACATAGCAAGTTAACGTCCTACTTTATATTGTAAGTCTTGTATTAAAAGACTTCATGTTTGAGAATTTACAAAGAAATCATAAACATGTAAAATTAAAGTAATTATGAACACCACCACGGGTTTCAATAAATAATTTCAAGTTAATATTTTCTACATATATTTAAGTCATTCAACGAATACATAAATACTTAAAATCAAAGTAGTATTAGATTACTTCATTAATTATGTCATTCCATGAAATATTCAACGTAACAAACTGCAAAATCATCCATGCTCGTTCTCACGACACGTGGATATTTTACCTTGGGCTACAATCTAGTTTACGTTCTCACGTAACATAAATTGTAACTACAAGTGTTTCTTAAATATTGAATGACATAAATGTTTAAAGTAGTCTTTGTTATCATCTTGACACATGTTCTTAATGGGGCAATCATACACATTTAAATGTATAATTCCTATTGGAACGCTACTCTCTTACCTTGCGGTCAAGAGAACCCATTTAAATCATATTTATATGTGTTGTACCTTGCACACAATAAAGATTTCTCCCACTTGTGCATGAAACAACATCATGTAGCAGATAAATAACACGATACACGTTCGTTTATTTGATTAATATGATTTGTGTCATAGATATAACAAGTAGATGTAGGACTATATTGATTAGTAAGGAAACGCACATGACTCTCCTTAAAAACATAAGTGCCTACAATTGGAAAGTAATTATCTTTGAAGATAATCTGGGTTACTACACACGAAATAAGGCTTGTAGCTCCCACTGAATTAGAAATCAATAAAACAACTTCTTATTCAGTAATGCAACACAAATGCTCCCACTGAATCTGACAACATTGTAAGTGTTGCATAACTAGTGAAAACAACTTGTTTGCTTTTTACTTTCCTACACCTTTGACGAACCATACGTAATCATTACTTAGGTACTAAAAGGTGTATTCTACTCTGTGAATGATGGGTTATCCATCAATGTTATTAACTTGAAAAATTGAGTATGCAATTTCTTCCTTAACAGGCCTACCATGCCCATACTGGTATGTAGCACCTTTAAAGGCTAAAGCAAAACAACTAGATAAAATATGCTAGTTTGCCTTTTACCAATTTTCGCGGTAATTTGTCTAGCTTCTAATTTTGTAACTCATATACATATTTTCCAGTTAACCAACATTCATGTTTGTTACAAAAGGATTCATTCACCAAATGAGGGTAATGAAATCTTTATGAAAAATATGATGTGCAATTCATTGCTATGAGTTACATTAGAATTTAGACAATTCAAACGCTCCTATTATACCTTTCTCATTCATGAAAAGGAATAGGATTGAGTCTCATGCTTCTCCCATGAAAAAGAGACTTCGTTTGTCTTTACGGTAAATTATTCTCGATCAAACATTTGTTTGAAAGCAGGATGGATCAATTTACTGATCAAAGACTAAACCTCGTTTACGGTTAAATATTGCATTTATACATTCAAAAGAATTACAAAATTCAATTTTAGTATTTTCAATAATTAACTTTTTCAAGAAAATTAATTACCCATGGTTCATAAGCATATAACCATTTAATTTTCACTAAAAACTACGAGTCGAACCTCAATTGCTAATTTTCAAATTGCAACTCCTAGATTTATGGGATTTACATCTAGCCAATTTCAATTGCCATGTAAACATGTTTTATCCCCATCTTATGCCTTGAGTTGTCAGTTCTCACTACAAAGCTCAATTAAGTTGTCCAACTTAAGAAACTGCAAAATCATCCATGCCCGTTCTCACGTCACGTGGATATTTTACCCTTTGATTACGATCTAAATCACGTTCTCACGCAAATAAAAGGTAATCTCAGGTGTTTCCGTTTCGTTGGATGGCATACAACTTAAATTAAGGGTAATAATTTTGATGTCAAATCAGATATGAACAAAGATGTCATGCATTCATCTTCGTAGCATAAGGTTTTATTAAAACAGTCACATCCTTGTTTTAATGTTTAAGCTTTTCATCATCAAACTTTAACCGAGGTATTGGTTACACCAATTAAAGAATTACCTTTAATTACCACTATATCCTACTGCTGCATGAGTCATAAGACCCAAGCTATTCGGATAATTACCACAAAAGTGGTGCGTAGAATTTAAGGTCAATTCACCCTTAAGATTTTATGCACATTCATAGGAATACCTGGTAGCTCCATTAAGACGCACAAACGAAATGGAGAATTAGGTCAGCACGAAGCATATTACATACCCTCATCTTTAAGGTCACAATTTAATGCGTACCAACCTTGTACCCATCACACAATTTGTCATTAATGGGTGAGCCTTTCTAACTATTTTGTGCACAAAAATCAATCAATTAAACGATTACGATTACTATGCTTAAAAAAACACATGTTTCACCATTGTTTAGGTCAGTTTATTTTTCTTATAAAAATACCATTGTTACACATAACAAACAAGCAAGTATTTAAAAAAATAAACATATAAACAATGAATACATAACATAATAATTAGTCATGCATATCAAATAGCCACATGCAAACCTTTTGATAAATTCTATTAATAATCAATTCTAGATCTGTCAACATGTATATGTTTAATTAAGACTTTCACCCATTTTCAGCAATGTACAAGGTGAGCCACATGCATCGATTCATCGATTGCGTAAGTCAAAATTAAAACATACACCACATAGCACATAATTGATTTAATAATAATGATTGAGATCTTCCCCAATTTTAGATCTATCAAAATATAGTGTATATCACTTAACCAAGTAAATCATACAATAAAAGCAGATCCATGACAAAACATGCATGTATTAATCATGGATATAAATCACACTTAACAATTAATGCAATTAAACAAGATTTACGCAATTTAATACACATAAAATTGCATGCAACCTAGGGTTTTCTAATCTAATTAAAAACTAAAAGTTTACAAAACCTAAATTAGGGCACAAAATATACCCCCAAAAAAAATTAGGGTTTAGGTTTTGCAAACCCTAGATCTACACATACAATTAATAACACAATTAGTTTATTTGTTTTATGTGTTTCAGTAATTAATTACTTGTTATACAAGGCTCGTGATGCCACTGTTGAGTTTAAGATATATGATAACAAATAAAACCATATAGACATCACAGAGTACACATCGGAAGACTTAGAATCATAACAGTGATTAACTAACTGAAAATAAATGCGTAACGTACCTCTTGCAATTAGGTTAGATCTCTTCAATGGATGTGAAGTGGTTTAAAGAGTTGTCCCTTACCGTTTTACAACTCAAACCAATTGGTGTAAGAATAATGTCTTACTACCACAGTTTTGTACACACGAATTAACCGCGAATCAAAGCGATTGCTAGATCTAACACAAGCATTTGTTTAATGAAAAACAAAACCAAAACACCCTTTTGGAGGGGGGGTTCGACTGAGAATGCGAGAGAGAGGAGAGATCTAGGGTTAATTCAATGCACAAAAGTTATGAAAAACATTAACCCTAGCCTTTGTATATATAGTGAATGAATAGCTTGTAGGAAAAGTTAGGGTTTGGGCTTGGAAAACCCCCCTTGGCCGGCCACATAGAGGAGAGAAAAGGGGAACCCGAATCTTTTCCATTTTTAAGATATTCACCATATATTCTCTTCTTTTACATTTAACGGTCGTTAGTTATTTCCGTTAAATACTTAACTATTGTTAGACGGACTTTATGTTTAATAATTAATCGTAAACATTAGCATTAATTATTAACTTTAATTCTCATTCGCTAATGTGTGCAATCCCGTGGTCACGAGTTCGAATCCGGACATTCACGTATTTATAAATATATACATTTCCAACAATAAATACAGTTCATAAATGATTGTGACATAGCATAAGAATATTAGATACCATTAAGGGCTTAAGGCTGCCAACTGATTTGTTTGATCAATATATTCACCCGTAAGACCGGGCGCGTTATGGTGGTATATCACCACACGTGTAGCAGTTTCACGGTTTCACCGCGTGCCAAGCTCATGACGACCGAATACAATTGTGTGCCAAGGTCGTTCTTTTGTGTTGGTTGGGTGGTGCAGACCATCTGACGAAATTTTTTTACTTGCGAGTGTGTATGAAGTAAATTGTTGGTATGTTTGTATAAAGTGATATATGTTAATATGCTTCATGGTTGGGGATCTATTGCAAAGTGGTTAAAATTAAAAAGTGTAGAAAGCCATTTATAGTGTGACACGTGTCCCCCACTCTAAATTATACATAAAATCCGTCCAGGGGTAATGTGGTCTTTTGACCCATTTTTTATTTTTCACCTCAAATTTCAAACGCACATATCTTTTAAACCACAAACTTTTAGAAAAAACCGATTTCACCATAATTTTTAAAATTCTTCTCTTTAATTTGGTATAAATCTCTTTAATTATTTAGAAACTTTTTTTTTGACATATTCATTGGGTCATGATTTTCTTGATGTTTTTGCTATTTTCGATCCTATTTTTTTACCTTAAAAATTGCCGAATCATAAAATACTTAAAACACAAAAGTTTTAGATTTTGATTCACTCTTTACCCATTAATTTGAATTACTTAAATACGATATGATATGAGTGAGATATCACACGTTAAATATGACGTTTTAGTCATATTTGTTGCACACAATGTGTTTGATGAAATGTCTAGCTTAGATTTTTTGTGTTACAATTGAGCTAAACGAACTAATTTTTGTCCCACAACGCATCATTAATCATTTTATTATTGTAAAACTCAAAAAAAGTGATGTTTTTTAATGGTTAAAGTTTTTAACTATTAAAACTGATGAACTGATGAACCAAACCAAAATTTATGAACCAAACCAAACTGATGAACTGATGAACCAAACAAAAACTGATGAACCAAATCAAACATAGTTCATCAGTTTATTTTGGTTCATCAATCATAGTTTCAGCTTAACATGTTGGTGTTTGTTTTGTTTTGTTCATCAGTTTATTTTGGTTCATCAATCATAGTTTCAGTTTTGGTTTGGTTCATCAGTTTTTGGTTTGGTTCATCAGTTTGGTTTGGTTCATCAATCATAGTTTCAATTTTGGTTTGGTTCATCAGTTTTGGTTTGGTTCATCAGTTTTTGGTTTGGTTCATCAGTTTGGTTTGGTTCAACAATCATAGTTTCAGTTTTGGTTTGGTTCATCATTTTTTGGTTTGGTTCATCAGTTTGATTAGGTTCATCAGTTTTGGTTTTATGCTTTTTTTTAAATAGTTTGGTTCGGTTTATCAGTTTTGGTTTGGTTCATTAGTTTTAATAGTTAAAAACATTAACTATTAAAAAACATCACTTTTTGAATCTTACATTAATAAAATGATTAATGATGCGTTGTGGGACAAAAATTAGTGCATTTAGCTCAACTTTAACACTAAAAATCTAAGCTAGACATTTCATCAAACACCTTGTATGCAACAAATATGAGTAAAACACCATCTTTAATGTGTGATATCTTATCATATGACATCAAATTTGAGTGATTTAATTTTTTAGGTAAAGAGTTAACAAAAATCTATAACTTTCATGCTTTAAGTTTTTCACGATTCGACATTTATGAAGGTAAAAAATAGGGTCGAAAATGTCAAAAAAATCAAGAAAATCAAGAACTATTTGATATGTAAAAAAAAGTTCGAAATATTTATCAAGATTTATACCAAATTAAAGAGAATCGAATTTTAAAAATTATGGTGAAATCGGTTTTTCGTAAAAGTTTGTCGTTTGAAAGTTATTTGCGTTTGAAATTTGGGGTGGAATATAAAAAACGGGTTAAAATGACAAAAATACCCCTTAACCGAATTTAATAAGAAAAAAAGAAGGGAGTGAATGGGGGACACTTGTTACATTGTAAGTGGCTTTCTAGCCTTTTTAATTTTCCTTACTTTCTAAAGGATCGCATCTCTTTCATGGTTCATTAGGTGGTGACCACTACGCTTTTAAAGGTGGAGGTAAGGTAGTGTGCTGAAAAACTGATGTGACGACGAGATGGAAGTGACAGTCGGATAACCATTACACGTAGCCTAATAATGAAAAGATTGATACTTTCTAGGCTTTTGGAACAGGATGTACTCAATTATTATTGAAGATAAATATGTGATAGCTAAATTTTTATAGTTACAATAAATCACTGATTTGTAGGATCTCACACCTTGGTGATGCCTGTTTGGATGTAGGATCTGTAATGTTATGTGTGTGAGGGTGTAGTATGCACTTTAGTGTTATGGATTCATCAGTTCAAATATGAAAATGTAGTCAAGGTTATGGGATATCCATAAAGTGGATGTGTTTTCTTTGGTGAGAACTCAAAGATATGGTGATGTCAGTTTATCTGGATATGTAGTCATTCTTGAGGAGTTGGCTCTGAGTGATATTATGCTATTGATGATGTCACACCCCTAAAATGTCGCAGCGGAAAAGTAACCGGGGGTATGACATTCATAGCACAAAGACAAGTTATAAAGAATTTGATTCATTAAAAACAAATAAGGTTTTCAACACAATAAGTTTTCAAGTTTCACAGCAAATAAAAAGAAGTTTTTGAAAACATAATCAAATGATATGAAGTCCATGTAGTAAATCTTCATGAATGCAACCGCCATTGGCGAGTCTAGAATGAACTCCATGCAAGCCAACCATGCAAATTATGAACCTGAGAAATACATGCTAAAACGTCAACATAATGTTGGTGAGTTCATAGGTTTAAGTAATTGTAAAAGTGGACCACAAGATTTTCGAGTGTGACTATTATAACAAATACAATATCACATAAAAGCATTGCGATTGCACTAAGCTCATAACACCGAATCCTTAATCAAAGTATACGTTGTTACAAGTTGTTGCCCCGGTAGGTGTCTAACCCAAGAACACCCAAACTTCTCAAATGAAATATGTCCGTTTGATATGGAAATCAAGTAAGCACTACTTACCCGGACGGGAGTGTCAACTCTAATAGATCTATTTACAACATTCGTGCTTACAAAGTAATTAACGGTTAATGACAGTGGGGGCCAAAGTGGGTTAATGGGTACTTAGGCAATCCGTAAAAGTTTAACGCACTTGTGTCCATAAGTAAAAGCAAGCAATGTAATCTCACCCCAAAGTATTTCAAAAACGAGTATAAAACAAGTAAACATGGGGCTACGAAACTCACCTTAATCAAGTTGTGAATACGGGAAATGATAAGTAAGTTCAACGAGAAAAAATCCTAACCGCTATGTTGGATCAGTCCTAGATAGATCTTTTGAGCCTTTAGGAAACGGATAGAATACTTATGTAATCACAAGCAAACTATGGAGAATCTCTTATAAACTTATGCTTACGCGGAATATAAACACAAGAGTTAAAGAAGACAATAACAACTAAATACTTTGATCCTCTATGGATCTATATTAATTCACTAAGAATGTTTTCAAGCACGTACAAAATTCATAGCCGCAGGTTTCTTTTATACTACAAGAAACCCTAATACAGCCCATTACAAAAAGTGTAGAAGATATGCATTATCTCATCCTAATATAACTCATGCATATCCTAACTAAATACTAATAATACGGATACTACTATCCGCAGAAACAATAACTAACAGCAGTAATAATACTATCAGCATAATCTGCACTATCAGCAGAAACGACTATAACTAACAGCAGGAACCTATCAGTAGGAAATGCACTATACTATTACATTATTTTTAATAATTCCTAACACGCGACTTATAAAAATAAGTCGTCTTAGGAACGATACGACATGTCCTACATGCATATGGGTTATATAAAGTTTTATCACCCTTATATACTTGTAGTGAAGTTTTATAAAGTTATGTAGGTCAAGTTGTTTAAGAAAAACAAGTAAAACACATTTTCAATCTTAAAAACCCTATTAATAAGTTGCTGATTTGAAACAATTTGCCACTTAAATGGGCGTATCTTCTTCGTTCTTGGCCGTTTTTGCCCATTCAAATCCCTAAACGTTGGTAAAAATGTCTACTTTCAAGAAATCATGGTATCGATTCGTGAAACATGTTTTAGGTGTCGATTTATGCTTAAATAGGGATTGATATGTTGTTACATTTTTAGACAAAAAATGTACTCAACTTCATGGGGCCATAACTTCTTTGTTACTTAACCTTTTCAAGTGATTCAAGTTGTTATGGTAAGTTCTAGGTCTTGTCTATAAAATCTAAAACTACCATGGTTCATGCTTTGGAGTCAAAAGGGCTCAATGAATTTTGAACTCATATTCCTTACTTTTCTAACACCCGATTTCTTGTAAAATCTTAAAAATACTTAGAAAACTCCAAAACTTATACAATTTGGCCAGGATCTACCTAAGACCTATATCTAACTATGGAATGAAGAAATTTGGCCAAAAGTTATTTTAAAGTGGTTAAATGGTTCACCTAAGTCGACTGAAAATTATGGCAAAATTAGGGTTTGTTCATATAGTTGTGATATTAAATCAAGCATGGAATATAAAATAGTTAATCCGTATTATTAGAAGTTTGTTAGAGGAATGGATATGCATGAGTTATATTAGGAAGAGATAATGCATATCCCCTTTACACGTTTTCTTGTAATGGGCTGTATTAGGGTTTCTTGTAGTATAAAAGAAACTCACGGCCATGAACATTGTACGACTTCAGAAACAATTTCTAGTGATTAATATAGATCCATAGATGATCAAAGTGTTTATTAGTAATTCGTCTTCTTTAACTCTTGTGTTTACTTTCCGCATAAACATAAGTTTATTAGAGATTCTCCTATAGTTTACTTGTGATTACATAAGTATTCTATCCATTACCAAAGGCTCAAAGATCTATCTAGGACTGATCCAACAAGTGGTATCAGAGCCAGGTTAGAGTCTCAGTCAAAGAAGAACACTTTTTATCTCTTAAAACCCTAAAACACTCTTACAATGTCAGAAGGAGGAGATGATTCTGATGTTACTCAAGGAAAAAATCAGACACAGCAAGTTCAACAAGTGGTCACAACCACCTTGTCAAGCAATAATGCCAAATTTCCTTACCTCAAGAAGGATGCGTATGAGATCTGGGCGATGAAGATGGAGAACTGGATAACAAATGGTGATTACAACCTCTGGCATGTCGTTCAGAATGGTAACAGCAGAAAGAAAACTGGAAGAGACCCTAAAGGCAACATAATAATTCTTCCTCCTGTTTCTGCTGATGAACATATTTCTGTCCAAAGGGAGACCAAGGCAAGAGCTATCTTGCTTCAGTCACTCCCAGATGATCATATGGGTGATTTTCATCACCTTGATGATGCTAAGGACATATGGATGGCTATGAAAGCAAGATTTGGAGGTAATGATGAGTCCAAAAAGATGAGAAAGTCCATGCTAAAGCAGGAATTCCAAGAGTTCAAGATCTCTGAAGAAGAAGGCTTGCACAAAGGTTATGATAGGTTTCAGAAGATTTTAAGTCAACTCAATCAGTTGCAAGGAAAGCCAGACAATGAAGATTGTAATACCAAGTTCTTAAGAGCATTTCCTTCTTCCTGGTCACAAGTCTGCATCACTCTCAAGAAAAGGGCGGTCTTGCGTACTTGAGCTTTGATGACCTGTACAACAAGCTCAGGACACTTGAGATTGATATCAAGGGACACTCAAGCTATTCGTCTACTCAAGCTAATTCAGCATTTGTTAGTACTACTAGTAATAATAACAAGATGTCATATGCTGATAGCCCAAGCTCATCATCAACATCAACTTCATACACCTCTGTTGGACCAATGACACATTCAAAGTCTGGTAATGTTTTAGAAGATGTGCTTCATTCGTTTGTTGCTGAAAGCGAACCACAACAGCAACTAGCTTATGAAGATTTTGAGAAAATTGATAAGTTGGACTTGGAGGAATTGGATATTAAGTGGCAGATAGCTATGCTTTCAGTAAAAATCAACAGGTTTGAAAAGAAGGCTGGAATAAAGGTCCAATTCAAGGGAAGGGATGCAACAAGGTTTGATAAGAAGAAGGTTAGGTGTTACAAATGTGGTCAACTGGGTCACTTTGCCAGGGAATGCATTGAAAAGAAGGCAGATGACAAAACCAGATACTCTGCATTCAAGATCAAAGAACTAGAGGAGCCTAAAGCCTTAGTATCTGTTGATTCAATGGTCAATTGGATTGAACATGAGTCTGTAGATGAGGAAAGTGGTTCTTCTCAAGTGTATGGAATGCTTGCTGGATGTGAGACAGAAGATGAGGCTGAGGAATTTGCTTTGATGGGTATCTCATCTCAGGTACATACTTGTCTGTTTGGTTGTGATAATAAATATGCTGAACTTAAAAAGGAGTTTGATGATATAGAAGCTCAATATAAAGATTATTATGTTCAGGTTCAAGCTTATAAGAGTACACTTAAAACTTTGGAAAAACAAAAGGCTTGGCACCAAAATAATCATTTGGCATATGAAGAAAAGATTGGGGTTTTATAAAGAGATTTAGAAAACACTACTAGTTTGTTAAAATATTCTAAGATTGAAAATGCTAAGGTGAACTTAGAAAAACAGGACTTGAAGGCTAAGTTAGATAGTGAAGTGGCTAGACATAATCAATGGCAAGAATCATCTAAACATCTAGCCAAGTTGAATAATAGTTCTTAGTCTGTAAGGTCTAGGAGAGGGTTGGGATATGGAGATTATATAGGGCCAAATGAAGTTTATGACCCTAATGAGCCAAGTATTTTTGACCCTACCCCTGAGGAAGTACATTATCAAATTCCTGTTAAGTATGTTAAAGAAGGAGAAATGAGTTCATTTTCTCCACCAATAACAGGAACATTTAAGCCACCCTCCATACACATAGAATTTGATGAATCACACATGACTTATTGTTGGAATCGCTCCTAACTCGTAAATGGAACGACATTGACGGGATTACATTTCTATCTTTGTTACCTCAAACACAAGGGCTTGTTATGTCATTTAGTGATAGATGTAAGTGTTTGGGTATAAATACCCCTCCATACTTCCATGGAGGGGTGAGACTCATTTGTGTAATTCACATTTCCTTAGCAATAAACACATACTAGTTTTCCCTTCTCTCTCTAGTTTCTGTCTCTAACATGATGAAGATGTTCTTCCATCTTCCCCGACCTCCCGAATCACCATATCATCCATACATACGATCCTAACATTGGTATCAGAGAACAAGGTCGGTTTGTTATTTATGGTTGATTTTAGTGATTTTTTTTCTTGTCAAATTCGTAATCTTTAAGGCTGTTATAACAAGTACATTTTAATTTTTTTTAACACTTTTGGTTATAACAGTCTTAATTTTTTTTGGTATCAAAATGGTCAAAAACTTCCAACTGTTTACATTAGTTTTGTATATCCATTTATTTGGTTTTTTGTCCTTTGTTGGTCTAAATAAAGATATATAAAACTGTGTTGTGTGAATCGTTTTATACCAAACAAAACCGTGATATATTTGTGGTCAATAACTGCTGGTCGGAATATGGGCGGAAAAACTCGCCGGAAAAAGTCAACAAAGGGTCAAAACCCTAGTTTTACGCCTAAGGAGCCATCTACAGAGATATTTACGCATAACTGTGAAGTTATGCGTAGGAACAGTTACGCGTAAGGTTTTTTACGCATAAGCTTTATGCGTAAGACCAAGTTTACGCATAAGACCATGTTTACGGGTAAGGGATTTTACGCATAAGGTCTTACGCGTAAGACTTGTTACGCCTAACCTTTTCATTGGTTTACGCATAAGGACAATAATAAGATGAAGAAGAGTTTTATGCGTAATCTGATATAGACCATGACCACAAACAAAACCAAATACCACACCAATCAAGACCTCAGTTTAAATTACATCATCAGTCCAAGTTTTATACGAAAAACAAGATGAAGACCTGGATCAATACCAAATCATCATCTACAAATTCATCCTAATTAACCCATCTCCAACGACATCCCATCTACAACTACAAACAACAATCATTCTTCTATCAACTGAAATTAAACGTAATTATAATCAATTAGATCTCAGTATTTATCTCTTCTTGGTACTCAACTCGTCCAAAGACATAAGCCATAGAGATAAACTCATCATAGATCTATCTATGTTGAAGATGAACTTCTTTTTAATCTTCGAACCACTAAAGGTACACACAAAAACCATAAAGTTTATATATGTCCTTTCGTTCGTTTAAAATTGAAACACATGTTACTAAAACAACACAACATCTATCCCTACCTTAGACCTCTTACGAGAGACCTTGAAGCCACATCTTGTGCTCGAAAATTTCTATCAAAACTTGGAAGATGACCGGTGCTCATGCGGGGTTGTTTTGATAGCTACGATTGTTATGATTGTTTTGGGTTAGTAGCAGTTTCAAGGAGATTAAAGGAGTTTGTTTGATAGTTTATGAGATTAGAATTTGAGGTTAAGCTTGATTAGATCTGTCTTGAAGTGAAAACGTTTTGTGGGGGCGGAGTATATGATGGTTGTTTTAGGTTTAGGTCAAAATGAATCCAGTAAAGTGGTATTTATCATGTCCGGGTATTTACTTCCTTGGGTCGTGAATCCATTTATTGGACTGATATTGTTCTCACACATTTGGGCCCTATGATAGAATCGGATATCACTTGCTGCTTGGGCTTCCCTGGATCGTGGTGTTCATTTGTTTTTTTTTCTTTGGGCTTCATATTTATATATCAAAGATTGGTTCTTGGGTTAATATTTTGATGATTGGGCCGAAGGTACGAAGGATTGGACAAAATCTGTTATCCGAACTTTTTGGCTACAAAAATTTTGGATACATTTTTTATACACAATGAGTGGTATTTTGGTATGACAAATTTTCACGGGGATACATTTTTTACAAGAATCGGGAAACCATTATCAAAGATCACTTAAACTGTTAATGAAGGCTAGTTTTGAGCTTCTAACCGCAAGATGTGACTACGGCGTGAATTTTTTATTATTTATTTGAGGTTGAAGTGGGATATCACGGGTGCGTGCACTTAGTATCTTGAAGATATCGGGGTTGGTTGGATGCATGATTCTTCGAGATCCTTGTTCGAGCTTTAACCGTTACGAATGACAAAGACTTAAGTTATCTAGTTGAACCTGATGTAAGGAGTTACGTTGTTGTGCTCACAGCTTATAACTATCACTTTTAAGGAGTTACGTTGTTGTGCTCAAGTGTCACACTAAGGTGTGGATAATTTGAGAAACTTTAAGTTTACCTTTTTTCGATGGAGTTAAGAAAAAGGGTTCTTCGTCTGACAATAGTGCAAGTTTAAGTCACAAGTTCGGGTTATACTACTCCAGTCTCAAGTTCGTCATATTGGGTTTTCTCCATCAGTAGTCACTACAAAAGCCATCGAATGATAATGGGGTTGGGTAAAGAGTTAGCTGAGAAGAGTATACACGAGTAGAGAAGTCTTATCAACAATTGATTCTCACATGATATTTATGGTACTTCATAATTGTTCGACTACTTGGACATACATGGTTTCGATGTCTTCAATTCATCATCAACATACGTGGTGTATGATTCTGATTCAATGAAAACATCGGGGGGAAGAGAGTATAGGTGGTGTCTGCTTCCTTTGATGTTTTTATATTTTTTTGCGAAAACCCTCTCCTTTCATGAATTTCTTCAATCAGGGGGAAGAAATGAGACGATATATGGTTCAAACGTCTCACTTTGGAGTTATCGTCTCACTTTCACAGAGTTATCATGTGTGAAGTTACCTAAATAGGATGTTATGATGCCTCACACATGGTCATTTTATCGAGTAATTGCAGATTCACAGGTAACTATTATTCCAATAGACCGCAACATTCAGGGGGAAGTCGTTTCATTTTGTCTTTCGTGGTTTGTTTGGTGTGAAGCGTCTACATATGTGAGAAGATCTTGTTGATTTCTTGCATGTTACCCCCGAACGGATTTTCCGCAACAAGTCAGATTTACCTTGTGTGGTTTATTGCTAATCTACAAATTCGGCATCAAAAATTTCAAAAGTTAGAGGAAATGTTCACTACATCAAAGTTTCGAATCTGCAAAGACGGTTTTCATTGGGGAAGCTGATCGAAACTTTGCCAAAAGGAGTGTACTGGAGAAGTGCTAAAGACATGCGCATGAATTGGGGAAGTTAATCCAATTTATGCATATTACATTATTTGCCTACAAGTGAAGAAAACGGTTCTCAAGTCAAGGTACAAGAAGAAGACAAAGAGCGTAAACTTTCATCATCCTCAACACTTGAAGAGCTTATGAAGACCTTTCTTCACTTGTTTTCTATATTTGTAGTAAATGTTGTAAGTAATCCCTTATGTCGTCCCATTGGAGGAAGATTGTTGGAATCGCTCCTAACTCGTAAATGGAACGACATTGACGGGATTACATTTCTATCTTTGTTACCTCAAACACAAGGGCTTGTTATGTCATTTAGTGATAGATGTAAGTGTTTGGGTATAAATACCCCTCCATACTTCCATGGAGGGGTGAGACTCATTTGTGTAATTCACCTTTCCTTATCAATAAACACATACTAGTTTTCCCTTCTCTCTCTAGTTTCTCTCTCTAACATGATGAAGATGTTCTTCCATCTTCCCCGACCTCCCGAATCACCATATCATCCATACATACGATCGTAACACTTATGGCAAAAAGTCCAATGACTTACCTGAAACTGGCAGTGAATCTAATGACTTTTTCTCTTGTTCTTTTAGTGACAAGACCTCAGAGACCAATACCAATGACTTTGCCAGTTGTGATTCAAGTGACAAGTCTAACTCACCCAAGTCTGTTGACTTCTCCCCAAGAGTAGCTGCTGATGAATCCACTTCAAAGACGGCTTCTTTTGAAGACATTTCTTTTAATTTTGTTAAAAACAATTCAGTTCCTGGTTTTGGTTTTGATAAGTTTGTGTGTAATAAGACATGTCATGCTATGAATAAATCTTTTAGAAAGAAATCTTGTTTTGTTTGTGGTAGTACTTATCATCTTATTAAGGATTGTGATTATCATGAGAAAAGAATGGGTGTGTGTGCTGACTAACAGAAGTCTAGACCAATATGGAATAATGTTAATAATATTCCCCCATTTGTTCCTCAAGCAACACATGTGAGGGCTAGCAGAGCTAATCCTGCGGTAAACCGCTACGGTAAACCAGCTCCTGCCGCTAAGCCGATTCTGCTGGTAAACCTTTTCCAACTAATTGGAAAAGAAATGTTGCTAGACCATTAATCAGACCTACAAGCACTTACTTTCAGAATGGATTTAGACCTGTTTATTATGACCCAATGTATATGGGGGGGGGGCAAGATGGGACACTGTTGTAAGTCCTCAGCAGGTTGTTCTTGGAGACAATTTAGACCATATTTGAAGAAGGGGTCCAAGAACAACGGTGGATCTCATCAATCTACATGGTTTAAATCTTTTTGATCCACAAGGCAGGCCCAAGTCAGTCATGACTTGGGTCTCCCATATATACTAATATTGTTGTATATTTCTATTGTTGTAGGATGATCCTCATAAGAATAAATATTTAGGTATAGTAGATAGTGGATGTTCTAGAAGTATGACAGGGAACAAAGAAAGATTGCATGATTTTGTAACCATTCATGGAGGCACTGTTACTTTTGGAGGAGGAGATGACAAGATAACTGGGAAAGGAACCATTAAGACTTCCAAGCTGGATTTTGAAAATGTCTATTATGTGAAAGAGCTTAAAAATTTCAACATGTTCTCTGTTTCACAAATTTGTGACAAGAAGAACAATGTTCTCTTCACTGAGAATGATTGTCTTATGCTTTCTAAAGACTTCAAGTTACCTGATGAAAGTCAAGTTGTGCTTAAAGTTCCAAGAAGACACAATCTCTACACCTTCAATTTGAATGATGTCCAGCCTGAAGGTGATCTAGCTTGCTTGGTGGCAAAAGCATCCTTGGATGAATCTAACAAATGGCATAGAAGGATGGCACATGTGAATTTCAAAACCATCAACAAGCTGGCAAGATATGGATTGGTCCAAGGGCTTCCTTCCAAAGTCTTCACTAATGAGCATAACTGTGTTGCCTGCAACAAAGGAAAGCAACACAAAGCTTCTTACAAGGCCATTACTGCAGTGAGCACCATATCTGAACCTCTCCAGTTACTTCATATGGATCTTTTTGGTCCTACTTCTATCAAAAGTATTGATCACAATTACTTTTGCCTGGTGGTTACAGATGACTATAGCAGGTTTTGTTGGGTATTCTTTATAGGATCTGTAGCCACCTGAAAATTTTCATTATTTTAAATCTTCATATTTATGAACTAGACTGCTTATCAAATTTATTTGATCTAAATTGAGCATTTTAGCATGTACATTTCATCTCTTCTTGCATAAAAATTTATGCCTATCCGAGTAGTCCTATTAATTATGCTTGATCTTTACTGATTTCTAAATCAGTCTCACAAGAAAGATTTTCTTGTCTTATGAGTCATGCTGCATACCAAAATAAAATAAAAGAAAACGCGAGAAAATAAAACGAACTAATAAAAATCTAAAACTTCGCCATCGTGACAGTTTATTTATAACGCCTAGAAAGATAAATATTACAACTTTCCGTTTGAAGTTATACAATTACGAGTAACAATGGAGTATCAAAATACATCTATTATCTAGAAAATACTCAAACAAATAAATATACACTACTTTCTTTTAACTAAAAATTACAAAAGAAAAATAAAAACAAACTCACCCATATTCCCTCAAACCCCACGCCCCCACCCTCCTCTGCTTCTCGACCTCTCGATAAAACCTCAAGTACCCATCTTCCCCACCTCCATTTTCGCCTCCCTTCTTATCCTCTCAGCACACCGCTTCCCTCCTCCAAAAGAAGATAACCTCCAAACTCCTTCCCAACATCTTAAACAACTTCAATCCGAGAGTGGATGTCTCATCTTGGCTTATCCATGAAGAAATCGACAAATCTTGTCCTCCATGGACCACGGCTGAAGATGAAGACAAGGAATCACGTGAAGACCCTGAAATGGCTACCCAAAGAAGGCCCTTAATCGATCCCCACCTCGAAGGACAAGCAACAACCTTCCCCTTTTACTTCTATTTAAACCATGAGTCTCAAGAGCTCACCTCACACTTACTCATTCTACTATCACATAAACTAAAGTAAGCTTGTTTGGGTTGCTGGAAGATGAAGTGGGTCTCATCGCTTGGGTTTCATATTTTCTTGATATCATCTTCGTGACATCTCTCTTTTGTTGTAAGGTTTCTTGGTTTCCATGTTTCCTCACTTAGTTTGAATGTTAATTTCTTGTATTCTTGATTTGGTTTAAATCTTGATGTTGGTTAAAAAGAATAAAAACACATGTCGAATCATATTTGTGTTGGTGGGTTAACTCGTTTTTGCCGTTAATCATGTATGCACAGGTTATGGTTAATCAACATTTTAAGTAGTTTATAAATTTATTTCTTGTTTCTGAATTGATAAAATATTTCTATGAGAACTTGCTTGGATGGATATGTGGCCAAGCCGGGTTGTACCCACTGTGGCAAAACACCAATAACCATAACCTGATAATACGCTCATTTTGTATCCTTTGGATTTTGCTAAAAGTTGTCATCAAAGTAGTGTTTGGAACATAAAAGATGGTGTTAATAACTAAATAATTGATGGGTTAAAGATCCCGATGAATTTTTGAGTTGTATTCAGTCTTGTTGTCGAAGTGTTAGTTGCTTTCCTTTGTTGTTTTATCACAAAGCACCCTCAAAACTACTTCTCATAATGTAAAAGTTGTGTTTTTAAACCGGTCTTTTCAGCCCTTGGGGTGTTCGGCTCTCCGCTTATTTTCGCCGACAAAGGGTGCGTTTGGTACAGCAAAAGGGTACGTTTTCTGGGCGAAGTTGTCGGCTGATTTCGCACCATATTGGTGTGTTTGTTCGCCGCAGTTCACCCAAATAACGGGTGTTTGTTTCGCTTATTTTCACCCAACAGATGGGTGTGTGCCTGCTTTGAATACAGCCACCCAAAGGGTGTGATTGGTAGCGAGTGACGAGGCTCGCTTTGACAATCTTTATACCTTTTTGACGTTAGTATTTTAGCGTAATTCCTGGTCACTAGTTATGCTAGTTGGCTAATGTTATGGTGTTGTTTTCGGTGTATCAAAGAACTCTCAAGAGTGTTGCAAACCGCTGCCTAGCTCAAAACCTTGAGTGACAAATGCTTACCCAAAAGAACCTCGCGGTGACCCCTTGCAGCCTTTCTTTTGTTTACCCATTCGAATGCGCTTGGTAAATACCTTTTCTTCATATGTCATGTTTATTTTCCTTCTAGTAGTGCACTACTATACTACTCTTTTCTTCATAATAGTACGCCCGGTTTGGCAATTGCCTCAACCACTTCAAAGGTTTGGGCCCTGCTTGACTTCTAACTACTAGGCCTAAATACATGTCAAGAACTTTGGGCTAAAGCCACTTAAAATATGCACATGTACTGCTTTTCATCAAAACAAATATGTATGTGATTTCATCTCTTTTTAAACATATGTCTACAAAGCTAGGAACAAACATATACATTTCATAACATTGAGTATTACCAAATCGTTATTTTAAACGTATTACAATCACTTGACTTTTTGATCTCTCTCGCCTAGTCGTTTTGACGTTATTGCTTTCGATATTTGTCCACTTATGTCTCATTTTATAAACATATGATATAAACGACTAACGAGATACCATTAACTCATGGTTCATACTAAACGAAATATAATTTGAAACAATAAAAATTTTTCTACACTTAGTCACAAAATATATTTTGATATATAAATGAGTCATACCAATTTTTCCAAAAGACCATTACAACATATAAAAACGGAATTTATTTTATTTTTACAATTATAATAAAACTATTACTTTTCTATTATATATTTTAAGCGCTTTTATAATTTAAATACGCTCATTATTCGCTTAAGTATATCTTCCGTACATCATCTTCCGTTTGTTACAAAACCCCTACTCCTTTGTTTTAATACTTTTGTGTGTCTAAGCACTTCCATGAGCCAAAGTTAATCATAAACGATACACTAAATAACTTAAACTTTTGGAGTGTATAATTATTATCGAGTCAAAATACAAAAGTATTAATTTAAGTATTGGTATACAATTATAGGTCTGGACGGTACTCTGGTGCACCACTTACTTGATTTCTTTACTACTCTGATATCTGCCTACAAGGTGAGTTCATAGCCTCGCCTTTACTTATTTATTTCAAACCCCTCATGAGGGAGATGCATGCTATAAACTAGACACAAGTCTTTCATAAACTGCGATGCTGCCTCGATCATTATTATTATTATAGCCTAAGTTGCCTGCCATAAGTCCCTTACATCATGAACAATTAATCACTTGTGAAAGTGAACGCTAATATTGTGGATAGTACTATGGGAATTAACGACCCACTCGGTTATCGGAAATAACCGGGCGACTATATTTGGTTAACTATGGAATTGGCAATTCCATCTCTGACGGCAATATTATTACTTACACCAGTAATTAGGTGTATGCAATTAGTTTGGTGTCATGAGCTTAGTGCATAATAATAATCTATGTTTTCCATGGTGATTGTATTCGAAGCAATTATCATCTCTTACTTGTGTTCAACTAATTATTTAAACCTATGAATATCACTCAACATTTTGTTGACCTTTTAAGCATGCTCATCTCAGGTACTAGTTAGAAAATCATGAAGGCGTGGAGTGGACGTCAAGGGACGCTTTGAAGTGGTGTAGTTTTCAATTAAAGTTATCATTTCGTAAACGTTTAAAACTATCTTTTATGTAATTTCAAACATGTGGTATCCCCTTTTGTGTTTCCCAAAACACAGAGATTTATGAAATGGTAACAACTTTATTTAAAACGCCTCTTTAGAGTCGCTTTCAGACTATGACTATGATCCTCAAAGTAATACCCCAAATAGTCTTCCGCTGTCACATTGTGATTTTGGGGGTGTTACAGGATCTAAAGATGAAACTTTTCAGATTCTTAAAGACTTTATTGCCCTTATTGAAAACCAGCTAAACAAAAAGGTTAAAACTATAAGGTGTGACAATGGGACAAAGTTTAAAAATGCAAAATTAATAGAACTCTGTGGGTCTAAGGGGATTAAAAAGGACTATAGCAATGCCAGGACCCCACAACAAAATAGGGTTGCTGAAAGAAAGAATAGAACCCTTATAGAAGCAGCAAGATCTATGCTTGCTGACTCTAAGTTACCTACCATGTTTGGATCAAGCTTAGCACTGCTTGTTATGTTTTGAACAGGGTATTGATTACTAGACCTCACAACAAAACACCTTATGAACTTTTGTCTGGGAAGGTTCCTACCATTAGCTACTTTAAACCTTTTGGATGTCATGTGACTATTTTAAATACCAGTGATCACTTGGGTAAATTTGAAGGGAAAGCTGATGAGGGGTATATTGTTGGTTATTCTGCTCATAGTAAAGCTTATAGGGTTTATAATTTATCTGCCAAAAGGATAGAAGAAACACTCAATCTGATATTTCTTGAGGATAAACCTAATGTTTACTGGGCGGGTCATGAATGGTATTTTGACCTTGACTGTTTAACTGATCACCTAGGTTATACTCATTTCAAAGCTAATCAATCTGCAGGTACACAAGATTCACAAACTAACAATGTAGATGATGATTCAGACTCAGAGTGTGATGAACAACTTATTGTTGTTCCTTCTTTTCCTACTAACCACTTTTCAGGTACTGAGCCTAAAGACTCTCCTGGTGCGACTAAAAGTGATTCAAGTTATGCAGAAGACCTTGCTAAGCTTCAAAGACAAGAGCATGAAGCAAAGGAAGCAGCTGAAAAGTTTAGTTTTGAATTCTCTAAAAACACAGAGGAACGATTGAGACAAGAAGCTATTAAAGCCCGCAAGAACATTGATGTTGCTGATGGTGGTTCTGTTTTTGCTGGTAGTGTTCCAGTTCCTGCTGATATTGATTCTGCTGATGCTACCAATTCTGCTGTTAGTGTTTCACTTTCTCCTATTGGTGATGTTGTTCCTGTTATTCCCACTTCTACTCCATCTGTTGACTTATTGGGTTTCAATGAACCTCCCACATGATATCCAAGTCCATCTGATCTTGGCAATTCACAATCTTCAAGTTCTGAGTTAAAAGGTATTTATCATCAATCAAGAACAGGCATCTTCAGTTCCTCTTCATATGATGATGACTTTGGACCTACTATCAATAACCTACCAACTTCAGTTGATGTTAGTCCTTATGTTACTAAAAGGATCAACACTGTTCATCCATATTCCTTGATTATTGGTGATCCCACTTCATCTGTTCAGACAAGAAATAAGGTGAAGAAGACAAAGTTTGGTGAAACTGCATTTCTTAGTTACATTCAGGATCAACAAAGGAACAATCACATAGACTATCTCCATTGTCTCTTTGCTTGTTTCCTGTCTCAAGTTGAACCAACTAGTGTAGCACAAGCTCTTGCAGATTTAGATTGGGTTGCTGCTATGTGAGAAGAAATGCAACAATTCCTAAATCAAAATGTATGGAAACTTGTGCCATTGCCTGATGGAAAATTTGCAATTGGGACAAAATGGATCCTAAAGTGCAAAAGAGATGCAAGGGGAATTATGGTAAGAAATAAAGCAAGATTGGTAGCTCAAGGTCACAGGCAAGAAGAAGGTATTGTTTATGATGAAGTGTTTGCTCCAGTGGCAAGAGTTGAAGCAATTAGGTCTTCTTAGCCTTTGCCTCATATATCGGATTTATGGTTTATCAGATGGATGTAAAGAGTGCCTTTCTTTATGGTGAGATTGAAGAAGAGGTTTATGTGACTCAACCCAAAAGTTTTGTAGACCCACAGAATCCTGATTTGGTTTACAAAGTAGTTAAAGCACTCTATGAGCTTCATCAAGCACAAAGAGCATGGTATGCTAGATTGTCTTCATTTATGCTGAAACATGGTTACAGAAGAGGTGCTATAGATAAGACACTTTTCATCAAGAAAAACTCCAGTGATATCATCTTAGTCCAAGTTTATGTGGATGATATTATCTTTGGTTCAACTAAGGAGGCTTGGTGTAGGGAATTTGAAGAATTGATGAAGAGTGAGTTTGAGATGAGTGTTATGGGTGAGCTTACATTTTTCTTGGGCCTACAAGTCAAGCAAAAGCCAGATGGTATTTTTATCCGCCAAGAAAAGTATGTGCAAGACATACTTAGGAAATTTGATTTGGAAAGTGTGAGGACTGCAACTACCCATATGAAGCTCCAAAGCCAAAATCCAATAATGAACCAGATGATGCTGTTAATGTTCATCTCTACAGATCAATGATAGTTTCACTTATGTATTTGACAGCTTTAAGACCTGATATTATATTTTCAGTCAGTGCTTGTTCAAGACATCAAGTTACACCATTGACTTCCCACTTGGATGCAGTCAAGAAAATCTTTAAGTATCTCAAAGGCCAACCAAAGTTGGGTCTTTGGTACCCTAGAGATTCTCCTTTTGTGTTGGAAGCCTATAGTGATAGTGATTATGCTGGTGCTAATCTTGATAGAAAGTCTACTACTGGTGGTTGTCAGTTTCTGGGTAAGAGATTGATTTCTTGGCAATGCAAGAAGCAGACCATTGTGACTACATCTTCCACTGAAGCAGAGTATGTTGCTGCTGCTAGTTGTTGTGGTCAGGTACTCTGGATACAGAATCAACTACTAGACTATGGGTTCAATTTTATGAACACAAAAATCTTTATTGATAACCAAAGTACCATTTGCATTGTTAAAAACCCATTTTTTTCATCAAAGAACAAAGCATATAGAAATTAGGCACCATTTTATAAGAGATGCAAATAAAAAACATCTTATACAAGTGCTTAAAATACATACTGATGAAAATGAAAATGTAAAGCATATAGAAATTAGGCACCATTTTATAAGAGATGCAAATGAAAAACATCTTATACAAGTGCTTAAAATACATACTGATGAAAATGTGGCTGATTTGTTAACCAAAGCTTTTGATGGTCCTAGGTTTCAATAGTTAGTAGTCCATATTGGGATGACCAATCCCTGATTGTTCTGTTTGAGGGGTGGGATAAGCCTAAGGGGATGCTTATTGTTTAAGGAGAGGCTTAGTGTTATACATTTTTGTATAATTTTGTATATTGTGTATTCTTTGTCCACTAACATTTTTGCAGATATTGAAGTCAATCACAAACAATCAGTAACAAATTAATGAAAAGAAGAAAAGAAGAAGCTTGCAATTTTATTCATTAAGAAAGGTTGCATTCATAGATGCAACATTACAAAAGAGGCTTTCATCACATCAGAACAACGAAAGACAACAAACAAACACCTAAACCAACTATCCCATGGCCCTCTTCCCCTTTCCATTGAAGTCGGGCATGCTCTGCTTCCCCCTTTTCCCAATCTCCTCCCAAGTACGACGACTAGCAAGGCCAAGCACTTGTTCTCTTTTCCCTGGTTTTGGGTTGGAGTAAGTTGGCCTCTGAGCAGAGCTTGCCACCACCAAAGCCTTGGATGTCACTGCTATTTGCTTATCATCAATATCTTCATAGAAGGAGACATAGCTGGGCATGGACCTCAACTCATAGTCAGAGCTTGAGTCATCCACATATGGTGAGGGTGTAGGCAGTTCATCAGAAGAAACACCCTCAGCTTTTGGTTTTGGATTTAGGTTCATCCATGTTAAAGTGTTGTGGTGAGGAGGAAAGTACTTCTTCCATTCGTTGGTGGATGATGAATTGGCTGATGAATCGGACGAAATCTCAATGATGTCAGGCTTACTCATTGTGTTGTTACTGCTGATGGAGGGTTCGTAGGCAATTGATAAATTGAAGGGTGTGTGATGAGTTTGGTTTGTGATTCGAAGCCCCTTTTATAGGCCAAGTCAACCCTAATGTTTCTACCAGAAAAATTAATGCAAGTGACTTTTTAGTTGGTGGAGGAGTAAATATTGAAGATATTTTACTAAAGAGGGTTGACCATAAGAGGATATTTTAAAGAGGACTTGCTCAGTCAAAAGTAACTTTCATTCATACTGGTTGACTGTCATTCCTGCTGATGGGTTGCTGCTTCTGCTAGTAGCGTTGGTTTATTAACCATGGTCAAACGAATTTTGAGATTCTGCTGATTGACCAAGTGTTCCTGCCGTTTGACTTGTGGTTGCTGCTGGTAGTGCAGAATTGGGTATTTATTTTGGGATAAAATTGAATTCAAAATTGGTCAACGATTCTTTCTGAGATACTTGCCAATTCTGTTGCTAAGTTGGGTAACCTCTTTAAATAACCTAACGTGTATATCCCACGCCCAAAATAACCATTTCCCTCTCGTCAATCAAACAAACCCATTTCATAACTCCTCATTATCACCATTTAATCACTGAATCTTCACAATGGCGACTCTTAATTTCAAAGGCGATCACAACAAAGTTGCATTCTTGAGGAAAACTAAAGGAAGTGAGTTGTTTGATCCAATGATTGATTTTTTGCAACGTTCCAAACTAAGGTATGCTCTGACACATTGCCCTTCCATTGTTTATGACTCTTTAGTCAGGCAATACTGGGCCACAACCATTGAAAGATCTCTTGAGGGTCAACCCAAAGAGATTGTGGCCACTATTGATGGCAGGGAATATGTGATAACAGAGTCCTCTGTAAGGACTCAACTTCAATTAGATGATGAAGGTGGAGTGTTTGATACTAACAAGAAAGAGATTCTTACTGGTTTGGCCAATCTTGGCTACCTAACTGATGGCAAGTTTATCTGGTATAAGAACAAATTTTGTCCTAAATGGAGGTTTCTAGTACACACCCTCCTTCAGTGCATCAGTCGTAAGTAAGGAGGTTGGGATCAATTCTCAAGCTCTCTTGCCTGTGGTATTATTTATCTCTCTCATGGTAGAGTTTATAATTTTTCTAGGTATATCTTTGAGGAAACGCTTAAGAATATTAAGGATACCAAATATAAATTTCTAATGTATCCTAGGTTCTTACAAATGATTTTAGGCATTGAGACCAAATGACCATACACCTAGACCCATGGGGAAGCTAACTGCCAAATTATTTGCCACCATGAGGACCAATTTTGATGGGGAACATAAACCTTTATTTCCTGCTATGTTGCCCAATGGCAATGAGGATGCTGGTGCAGCTGGTGCTGTTGGTGGTAATTTGCCACCTACCCTTGATGCTGTTGGTGCCAATGCACTAGTTACAGATGAAGTGGGGACTTTGGATGCTGCTGATGCAAGTGCATCAGTTGCTGCTGATGTCCAGCCACCACCTTATCCTAGACCTCCATCCCTAGACCTCCCACACCACCATCCCCTAGGTCTGCTGCTTTTGATGAACAACCTAATGCTTCAGTTGAGTCAACCAATTCTCCTTATGCACAGGTCATTACACCTGTTGAACCAGAGCTTACTTCTTTTGACCAAACCCTTGAGCCACCCACTTATAGAAAGCTACCCACATCTAGTCCTCCTAGGCAGACTTTTGATGATGACACCAACATTGGTGCAGGTTTTTATGATTCTCCTACCAGGTCCAATGAAGCTCCCAATACACCAGGTCAACCTGATGGTGGAGCTGAGGATTCTGATGCTCTCACCAATATGTCCAAATTGCTTGCCAGGTATGTACAAAAGGTTGATGATCTGGAAGTAGAACTCAAGGATACCAAAAAGACTCTTGGTGGAGCTATACTTCAATTACTTGGGAGGGTTAATCATCTGGAAGCTCAACTAAAGAAGAAGAAAAGCCAGGGTGTGGTTTCTGACTCTGAAGATGAACAGGCTGGCCACAAGGATGATTTGTCTTTTGATGCACTCCATGTGTTGGCTAATGCCACCACAGAGGAAGCTGCTTTTTTTATGCCTGAACCTGCTATAGCTCCCAAGTCACAAGCTTTCAAAAGGAGAAGGACCAAAATGCATTCAGAAGTACCAGCCTTTGAAAAGCTCCAGTTGAATGTTGCTGCTGGTAGTTCTGAGGTTGCTACTACTAGTGAATCCATTCCTGCTGCTAGTACTCCTTCTGCTGATGAGGTTACCATTCCTGCTACCAAGGATGATGTTGCTGCTGCTAGCATACATGGTTCTGCTGATCAACCTAATGTTTATGTTGGTCTTTCCTCTGTTCATACATCTGCTCCTGCTGACACTTCAACTGTTTCTTCTGTACTAGATAAGGGTAAAGCACCCATAGTAGAGGAGGATCTTGCATCTGAACAAGCAAGAGCTGAACAAGAAAGACTTCTCAAACGTTTAGAAGATGAGAGGAAGGATAAAGAATTGGCACAGAAGGTACAAGCAGGGTTGGATGCAGACTTTGAAAGGCTCAATCAACCAGTTCCTTCAACCTTATCTCCTCAGAGACAAAGAGAGATAGATGCTGCATCTTTACATTTTACTGAGGATCATTGGGATAACATTCTGGAATAGGTTACAACAAATCCATCTCTTGATCAGATAGTTTTAGGAGATGCTTTTGATGGATATGATTATGTTGAAAGGATGGTTGAGTTGGCTAAACAAAGAAAGAAAGTTGATGCTGAAAGGAAGGCCAAAGAGAAGAGGGACAAACCTATGACTCAAGCACAACAAAGGGAGTTCATGAGATCATTTGTCAAGAATCAAAGTTCTGCTATCTATTCTACTGGGTGGAACATGACTTATGTCAAGAAGTTATCAGATGCTCAGTTAAGGGAAGAATTTGAGAAAATTCAGAAAGCACTTGCAAGATCTGGAATTCACCCTTTTACACCTTTGAAAAGACCTCAACCTGATTTGGAAGAACCTGCTTCTAAAAGATTAAAGTTTTCTGATCCTGCTGGTTCCTCCAATGATGCTGCTGATGTTGTTGCTCCAACCACACATCATGCTACATCCTCTATTCCTGCTGAAACACCTACACAGGATGCTACTACTCCTAATCCTGTTGTGGAATCTACTGAGGCAAAACAATCTGTTCCTACTAAACCATTGGTTGATGAGGATACCTTTGCTAGTGGTGATCCAGTTTCTAGGTCTCCCACACCAAAGGTTACCTCTGTTTCTCATGAAGGTCTCCCACACCAAAGGTTAGCTCTTTTTGTTTCGACAAAAAGGGGGAGAAGAGAGTAAAAACTCCAATTCGAACTTTTACGAATTTTAGTTTTTCATTAAAATAATTTTATGTTTTGTCATCAACAAAAAGGGGGAGATTGTTAATACAAATAAGCCGTAAAAACGTTTATTTATATTTTACGATATTCTAATGTTTTGTCGATAACAAACGTAAAATCATTTTAACGAAACAAATAAAATACGTAAATGGTTTGAGCCAATAGTTTTATAACACACTTACGTTTTCACATAAAACACTAAAACAAGCATAAGTAATTTTATGATTTAGTAATACATATGTACAACAACTAGTGTTTACATATTGGGCAAATATATACATAACTAGTATGTATTATAATGGGTAATATAAATGGGTAGAAACTTAAGTATTTGACCCATTGACCAAATACATTGAATGTCCATGACCCATAACCCATTGCATGACATCATGCTTAAGTCATATATGGATATTATCCATGACCCATGGACTAGATGCATTGCATCTTGTAGATACATTGTATCTACTTGGACACCCATGATGCATAACCCATGACCCATGACCCAAAACCCATGGGCAAAAGGGAGCGTCCCACGGATCCCCAGTAATGTTATGGACGGATCCCTCAAGTGAGGGATCCGTGGGATCCGTGGAACAGTAGCTGTTTTTCTTTTATAAATAGTGAGCCATTTCTTCCTTTTGGGTTGCCACTCCTACACATACATTCCCCAAGTATTGTAACCTTCTAACCACAGATCCTAAGGATCTTTCTATGTAGTTTGTCTTTTGTTTTTTTGTGATTCTCTAGGTTCCTTTTAAAGGCGAGATCACCACTTCTTGAAGTCGAGCAAGCTCAAGTCCATGAGTTGCCATGCTTCGTCATCTTCAAGACTACTGAGGTTCTCTTGTTGATACGTTCTTTCTTCCTCCATAGAAGTGTTGTGTCCAAGGCATTAGTGAAGGATGACGAAAGAGTCAAGACGAAAGCATTAGTGAAAGGTGCTTAACGTCTGTGTCAAAAGCATTAGTGAAGAATGCTAAAGGAGTCAAGACGAAGGCATTAGTGAAAGGTGCCAAGCGTCCGTGTCAAGGGTATTAGTGAAAGATGCCTAGAAGTCAAGTCAAATGACATTAGTGAAAGATGCCATGCTTGTATACTCGATGAGGTGCATCGATATACAAATAGAGATAGTTTGCTTCCAAGGATATTGATATCCTTGATGGTGTTGTAATAAGGAGTTGATCTCCATTGGGGTTAGGTGTTGTGTAGTGTTGGGTGGTAGTTCCTCCATCGTAATGGAACTCGGTACTTAGCCTAGTACCAGATAAAGGGTAGGCGACATTGTGGTAGTTGTGGTTCAACCTTGTGAAAGAACCTGATGGTTAGCCTAGTACCGGAAAAAGAGTAGGCGACGTTGTGAAGGCTTCTCCGCCATAAGGAGTTGGTGTCGTGTAGTGATTACGAACTCTCGAGTAGGTGGCTCGGGGAGTGGAGAAGGGCAAGGAAGGTGTCCTTGTAGCCGAACCACTATAAATACTCGTGTCGTGGTTTTGTGCTTCTTACTCTTTATCTTTCATTACACATTTATATATCTATCTATCAATGTCCAACATACACATCCAAATAGATTGACATAAGTCGATCTAAATATTTTAAAACAAAGTTTTAATTGGTAAAACTATTCAACCCCCCCTTCTAGTTTTCCACACCTTCTGCTTCTACTGAGGCTCCCTTTCATGCTCCTAAGTTATATACTCGCACCAGGAAGAAGACTTGTGCCAATAAGCCCAGGCCCAAACCTCTGGATTTACAAGTTGCTGACAGTTCTTTCATCAAGGTTGATGAGGAAGAGGATTCTTCTGAAGAGGATCCTGTTCCTTATTATCCTCTTGCTACTTGGGAGTTGACTTTTAGTCCTTTGGGGATGGGGTTATTGAATACTATTTACAAGGTGGATAAATCCCTCAAACATTTTTCATGTCTCAGGGAGATTTTGCATCTAGTAGATAGACATGATTTAGTAAAGCTGTATGGCATGGTTCTCCTTTACTATGATACTCATGATCTTGATGCTACTGGTATGGTCTTGTTGGGTGATCTGAGGGTATTGATGGATTCTCACCTAGGGGGTTTTGGTTACAGAATTTGGGATGATGAGGATACATGGGAGATTATAAATTGGAGGTTATATCCCCTTTCTAGTGTGCATGTGTTGGAGACTACTGTTAGCATGGTGCTATATATGTTTACAGATGTCAAGTACCCTCTATCTGTAAAGGTTATGGAGAAAATGCTCAAGCTGAAGTTGGAAGTTCCTACTGATATGGTGGGAACTGACATGACCACTGCATAGCAACTGATTGGGTTTGTCAAGAAGCAGCTTAATGAGTCTAGGGGTCCTCCTGTTTGATTTTGGTACTCTATACTACTTCTCTTTGTTTCTTTGTTTCTTTGTTTCATTAGTAGGTCTTTTCTGTATATAGGTATAGTATTCTTTTGTTATTTAGTTTATAAAAAAAAAACTATTTGAATGTGCAAGTGGATTCTGCTGATGCTACCAATTCTGCTGGTAGTGTTTCACTTTCTCCTGTTGGTGATGCTGTTCCTGCTGTTCCCACTTCTACTCCATCTGTTGACTTATTGGGTTTCAATGAACCTCCCACATGATATCCATGTCCATCTGATCTTGGCAATTCACAATCTTCAAGTTCTGAGTTGGAAGGTATTCATCATCAATCAAGAACATGCATCTTCAGTTCCTCTTCATATGATGATGACTTTGGACCTACTATCAATAACCTACCAACTTCAGTTGATGTTAGTCCTCATGTTACTAAAAGGATCAACACTGTTCATCCACAATCCTTGATTATTGGTGATCCCACTTCATCTGTTCAGACAAGAAATAAGGTGAAGAAGACAAAGTTTGGTGAAAATGCATTTGTTAGTTACATTCAGGATCAACAAAGGAATAATCACATAGACTATCTCCATTGTCTCTTTGCTTGTTTCCTGTCTCAAGTTGAACCAACTAGTGTAGCACAAGCTCTTGCAGATTCAGATTGGGTTGCTGCTATGCAAGAAGAAATGCAATAATTCCTAAATCAAAAATGTATGGAAACTTGTGACATTGCCTGATGGAAAATTTGCAATTGGGACAAAATGGATCCTAAAGTTTTGGAGTCAAGAAAGTGCACAAAATCACAGGAAAACCCTAACTTAGAACCCAAAAACCTAGTCTTGATTACTAACACTTAACCAAGTTCACCAAGACTTGAAACCCTTGTTCTTGCCCCTTGTTACTGCTGTATAATAGAAAGAAAAAAGAGAGTAGATGTGTTGTGGGAAAGGAAGATGTTAGGTGGTGTTGTTTATATAGAAGTAAATAAGGCATGGTTTAAATCTCATTTCAACCTTCAATGTGACATATTAACCGAAAGTAGGACCTTGAGTGTGTTAGGACTTGGATGGTGGTGTTGAGCCGTGCACTAATGTGCTAGATTGTGTGCAAGTTTTAAAATTTATAAAACACGATTTACCAATTATTTTATTAACACATACGAGCAAGTATACTCGCCCAATTATAGTAACGGTGAGTAAGTCGAGATCGTCCCAAGGGATTTGTTTTTAGTTAGTTTTAATAACAAAGTGTATAAAAAAGGGGTGTCAATCCAATTTATCGCAAAATTCAATAATATATACGTCCAATCAATCAATCACAAACAAATACTTGTATGGAAATCATTAATCTTCAACTAGAGTGTTTGAGTAGTTTTGGTTAAACTAAGCGAATGATAACCAAATCTAAAGTAAACGAAATTACAATCAATGGTGTATATCATGAAAATCGTTTTAGACCTTAAAACATATAGTAAACCCTTTCTACCTATGAACACAATATGTCAAAATCTATTTTAGTTTCATTTGGTGGAAATATGATTTATCCTACTTGTTCCTACGAGTCCATTCGACCTAACTCGTGTTTGAATTATTATAAGTTTATTGTAACAAGTTCATGTGATGAGAGTCAATCATCACAAACCATACTAATTCGTGCACTAAATTTTTGGAATGAAACCGTAAGAAGAAATCCTTTCGACCTTTAAATCAATTTATGTTTTATCAACAAGTTAAGCCAAACAAATTATTACTCAAACAAACTTATAAGATAAAATCATGTTTCCATGCATTCATGAATAATCAAACACTCATATTAAGTTTACATCATCCCACACAAGAATTAAACAAACTACTCCATATCACAAATCATTTCAAAACACAAGTAATAAGCAAACTCAATAGCATAAACATTAAAATAGTAAATCTTCATAAAGGAATACAAGATTATACCTATCCTTCCGATTACAAGAACTATATTATGGAACTAAAGCAACCACACTCCTCCAATTAACCAATATAACCCGTAAGTAACTTCAAACTCGAACCCAACTCTTGAAATTCGAACTCAACGCTTCTCTGGAACTTCTTCAGGTTTTCTCAGCCTTTTGGGAGATAATAATGGTGGAATAATAACTTTGGAAGTAAGATATTACTCAGGGGGTTTGTCACACTAAGTTCCCTAGCATAGGATCCAATATATAGTAAAGAACACTTGGTTCTCAAGAAAAATTACCCTAGAACAATAAATGGGCAGGAAATGATCGACCTTCATGATTATTGGGATTAAACCAATCATTAAATGCGACTTTGTAAATGACAGTGGAGTCCAGCCGATCAGTATTGGTTTTAGCCGATCGGTGCTTCTGCTTGACACTTCCCAGCCGATCGGCTGGAGGTATTCAGCACACACAATTTTGTCTTTTCTCGTTTTAGCTCGTTGCATGCTTGATCTTTGATCGTGGCTCTTTATTCTTCAATAGAACTCGATATTTTCTTGATATTAAGGCTTGGAAACCTTGGTGTTAATGAATTATCTAGTGATTGTACAATTTCCAACGTTGCTCTTGTTTCGGGAATCTTCACATGTGCATAACTTCTTCAATTCTTCGACATATATTCTTCTTTTCCTATACTTGGCTATATTTAACTAACATACACACTTTTATAGGATTAAGTAACAAAATTATATAAATATAACCAAATATGATGCACAAAATTAACAATAACGCGGCTAAAAACATACTTAATCTGAGTGTTACCATGCACCATAGGAGAGAAAAAGGGAGGAAAGAAGTGCTAGCATGGTACAAGGTTCACATGTTGTTCCTGGTTCTATTTTTTGTCATGATTTTGGTAAGCATGTGTTTCAACGTAAGGAAAAGGATGTTGGCCTATCTTCTCTTGTGTGGCCGGCTATGGATGTTGGCCTATCTTCTCTTGTGTGGCCGGCTATGGGGTGGTACCAAAGGGGGGGGGGATTTCAATTTTGAAGTATAAGTGAACATATATGTGTTGGTGAGAAAGGTGGTGAAATGCATGCATGCATGAACTTAAATACAAGACGCATATGATTTAAGTAAAACTTGTAAAACCAAATGCATAAACTTATAAAATATTCTTATAAAAGTCATAAGGTACTTATTTGACATAGAATAAACTTAGTCTAGTGTCGGCATACGTTCAAGGTTGTTTTTCGTTTTACGCGGGTTAACCTAACGGTTATACGTAAAGGCATGAATTCAAGTGTTCAAAGTAAAACGTTTTGAGTTTATGGTTAAGTATTAACCTGAAAAAAGTGATTTGTCACAGTTTATTCCCGTTAAAGGAATTCCATCCTGAAATTAAGTGTGAGTTATCTGACGGTGTGGTGTTTGTAAAGAGATTAGGGTACTTGCGACGAATCTGGTCTTCCCATTCCCAAGTGAATTCAGGACCTCTCATCTAATTCCATCGAACTTTGACGATCGGGATACGAATCTGCTTCAACTGGTTAACATCTCGGTCCATAATCTTCACCGATTCCTTAACAAAGTTTAGCTTGTCATCAAGTTGGATCTCCTCAAGTGGAATAACGAGGGTTTCATCTGATAAAAATTTCTTCAAGTTCGAAACATGAAACGTGTTGTGAACACTTCTGAGCTCTGGTGGAAGCTCGAGTTGGTAAGCTACCGGACCAACTCTTGCCAAAATCTTGAAAGGTCCAATGTATCTCAGTTTCAGCTTTCCTTGTTTTCCGAACCGTATCACACCTTTCCAAGGCAAAAAATGACAATGTTTCAGCTTGGGTTTAATATGCAATCCATAATTGTTGGAAATTTCATGTTTTAGATAACTTTCCATTCTCTCTTATAACTTTTTAATCATTTTGCAAAACCTATGGCTATACGAATGATATATTTTGGTAAAAAGTGAAAAAATATTATGATAAAACATAACACAAGAAAAGTCATTAGACAGTAATAAAAGATAGGTCGGTATGGGGAGGTGATGACATATAAAAAAGGCGGCCACCACACGTGGTGGTGGTGATATTTGGTTGATTTGATGAACAATTTGACCAAATGAGAAAAAGGAGCCAAACAACTAAAAAACTATTCGTTGGGTTGTGATTTGTTTGGTGGTCACAACTACAACCGTTTAGTTGTTGATTTGGTAGAAAAAGAAGTGAATATTAACACAAAGTTGATGTGGCGACGATCAGTTTAATGTTTCCTAACATATATATTTGTTTGGGTAATCATGGTTTTCAACCTTGTGGCCGACTATTCCACGGGATTTGAGCCGACAGACACAAAGACTCAAACTGGTTAAAGCTCCCCCCTTTTTTAGAAAAGTTTAGTGTGGCTACTTAGAGTTGTTTGCATCTATTAAGAATGTAACTTGAAACCTCTCAATAATTACTCAACCTCCTTACCACTAGGCCAACGTAAATAGTTATTTTCCTAACATTTTGTCTAATATAACCACACCTCCATACCTTCATAAAACCACATATAACCCTTGGAGTCGAGTTATTTTGGAGACTTACAATCTCCTACAAACCAAGAGACTCTTTCTGACCATTGGATCAAAAGGACAAAGTTTAATGATAAAAAACACGAAGGGACCAATTTTGTAACTTTCGTCATTCTCTAACCCCACCGGCCCCCACTCACATTCTCACATTTTGTTATCAACAAAAATAGACACACAACTCACTTTATCTTTCTAAAAAAACTCTATAACTTCCAAAAGCATAAAAAATTAACCCTACAAATCACCAAGAAGCAAGAAAATATTATGTGTGTGCTCAATACAAATGTTTGAATTCTGGGCCATGGCATACTTGTGTTGGCCCTCTTGTTTCGCTACCCACATTAGGGTCTGGTGTTATTTATTTCCCTTAGGTTCATAGCGAGCAGGTGCTTAATCCATCCGGATTTGTGAATATTTGTTTGATAAAGTTTTGAGTGGTATTTAGTCTCATTTGGTAATGTGAACTAGGTTGCTCTGAGTAGAAAGCTTTGTATACATGGATGCACACCAAGTGTTTGATGAAATGTGTGAGTGAAAAATATTTGATAATCTTGTTATCTGGTCCTATAATTTCGCTTATTAATTAAGCTTGAATGTTGTTTTTAACTGCATTGTAATGTTGTTTTATGTCTAATTGTTGTTTTGAATCTGCTATGTATCATATGTGTAGTATCACCAGTGATATTTGAAGTTGATGTTATCATAATTTTGATGTTTTATGTGCTTTTTGTGGATAATAATTGTGTTTAAATTACTGATAAGCTTGTTCATTATAGTGTAATATTGCCTATTATTTAAGTTGCTAGTTTAAACAACTTAAACATGTTGATTTTGCTTTAAACATATAGTTATTTAGTGTGATTTTGCTTATTATTTAAGTTTTGATTGGATTTATGTTTTTTAGTTTGCTATGTGTAGTATCACGTGTGTTATTGTTAGTTTATCACTTGTGGTTCATGTGATTGCTTTGAACTGTATATGTGTATTAACACTTATGATATTCACGTGCTTGCTTTGAACTGTATAGGTGTATTATCGTTTGTGATATTTGTAGTATCACTTGTGATACTTCATTGTACATGTGATGTATCACTTGTGATATTGTATTACTCTGTATAATTTGTTTTACATGGTTATTATTTTTAAATATGACATGTGATATTTTCAGTTTTACTTTTATTGTTAAAAATATCATATAAAGTATCACCTGTGATATATGCTTGTAAATTAATGTTTTTTTTAGTGGAGGTGCTTTATATCAAACAAGATGATTTTGTTGCCTTTTGTTGTCAGCTTTTGTTCGATGTGGAATTTTATATCGACATATATTTTTTGTATTCAAGAATTGTAAGGTTTTACGTATCTTAGAACAATATATACATAGCTGTTGGACAAGGGATTTGATTCCATCTGATTTGAGAAGGAAAAGAAATAGATGTAGTGAGGAGAATAAAGCAATTGAGATAACTCAGTGGACATGTGTGTACATATGTTAAGCAATATTGAGCCAAAGCTGACTTCTTTTGTACATAAGCTCAAAAGCTAAAGTCAAAATTTGAGGCTGATTTTCATATTTTTATTTTTTTTTGTTTCATTTTACTTGTGATTCATACCTTTTCAATATTTATAAAACTTATGCTCAATAGTTTGGAATACATTTTTATGAGGATTTTTATAATTCATACATTTCTTGTATCTATTATCACTTGTGGTATTCTTTTAAATGTGATGCCACACTTGGGTTTATTCATATGTTTATATCACTTGTGATATTCTGTTAAAAGTGACTTAACACTTGGGTTAATTTTGAAAATATGTAAACTTTTTATGTTTTCTGTTTTGTTTCTTTTTTATACATATTTGGTATATGTAATTCAGAGTGTTATATATCTTGTGATATAAAATTTTCAATAAAGAACAGAATGTTTCAACTTTAGTATCTGTTTAAAGCAAAATCAACATGTTTAAGTTGTTTAAACTAATAGCTTAACTATGATAATAAAACATAACAATGAAATATCACAAATTATATAATACATGTCATATAATATCATAAGTGCTCTGTATCATATGTGTTTTATCACCAGTGATAAACATCACTTGTCATTTTTTATTATAAGTGATACATAAAAATAAAAAATATTGTAAAATTGAAAGTAATTATAATTTTTAATGATTGTGCATTAATAAATAGTAATATAATATATAATCTTTTTTTTTTTTTTTTTCAATTATTTAGCCAGTGATTGTGCACTAATAAATAGTAATATAATCTTTTTTCGAATTTTTAAATGATTGTGAATTAAAAAGTAATATAATATATAATCCTTTTTTTTAATTTTTAGCAGGTGATTGTACTAATAAATAGTAATATATTTTTAGCGAGGTGATTGTGCATTAATAAATAGTAATATAATATATAATCTTTTTTTTTTTAATTTTTAATAGTGATTGTACATTAATAAATAGTAATATAATATATAATCTTTTTTTTTTCAATTATTTAAGGTGATTGTGCACTAATAAATAGTAATATAATCTTTTTAATTTTTTACATGATTGTGAATTAATAAAAGTAATATAATATATAATCTTTTTTTTTTTATGAATTTTTAGCAGGTGATTGTGCACTAATAAATAGTAATATTTTTTATGTAAACCGGTTTTTGTTTTTGTTTTTTATCACCCAACCCATACTGTAGCATTGTACAAAAACATTTTCTTTGTGATTTAATATATACTTATAATTTAACATCCATTTAAATCTTTGAAAAATCAATAAAAAAAAACACAAATTCAATCCTCAAACAATTGTTCAAACTCATCAAACATAGAATAATTATTGTTTAATATATGTACACACACATCCACTAAAGTAGATGTCTCAATTAAAAGCTTTTCGACAATTTCATTCTTCTCACAAATAACAATTTTTTCCTTCCTCAAATCAGGTGGAATTAAATATATCTTCCAATGCCTCAATATATATTGTTCGGCGATATGTATGACATTACAATTCTTGACCACACAAAATATGCGTCAGCATAAAAAACACACAGCGAACAAAAAGTTTACAACAACACACAACTGAACCATCTTGTTTGTTATGCGATACCTTGATCAAAACACATTAAATACAAAAGATATGACACAGAATATCACAAGTGATACTACACATATGATGCAGAACAAATTCAAAAAAACTTTAATTGCACTCACAAATGATACTATGCATGACATATAATAAAGCTTAACCAATAAACATAAAAATCTACTCCGTATCAAATAAACAAAATATTCAAATGATACTACAAATATCACAAATGATAATACACATATACAATTCAAAGCAAACACGTGAATATCACAAGTGATAATACACATATACAGTTGAAAGCAAGCACATGAATCAAAACAAAAAGCAATCCAATTCAATTCAAAAAAAAAAAAAAAAAGTAACAATATAATTAATAAGCAAAAATATACTATCATAAACTAACAATAACACAGGTGATACTACACAGAGCAAACTGAAAAACATAAATCCAATCACAACTTAAATAATAAGCAAAAACACACTAAATAACTATGCGTTTAAAGCAAAATCAACATGTTTAAGCTGTTTAAACTTATAATATCATCAACAAAAAACACATAAAATAACAAATTTATAATATTATTAACTTCAAATATCTCTGATGATACTACACATATGATACAGACCAGATTTAAAAAAGCAATCAGACATAAAAACAACATTCCAATGCAATTAAAAATAAAAATTCAACTAACAGCTTAATTAATAAGCAAAATTGCAGGACTAAATAACAAGATTATCAAATATTTTTCACTCATACATTTAATCAAACACTTGGTGTGCATCCATGTATACAAACTTTCTACTCAGAGCTTCTACCAAATTAACAAATAACGACCTCGAAGTAACTGGAAACTAACGATCACCAACATATTTCTTCATCTTAGTATCATATTTCTTCCAAATAACAAGCAATAATCGATTGAAAAAAACAGAAAAAATTGCTTTAAAAAACTTATTGTTAGTCGTGTTTAGCTCGAAGATATGGTTATCAGGTTTTAATTGATGAAGATGATGATTGTTGATATTTAATTTGATGATTGTGACATGATGATATAATGAAAATTGTGAAGTAATCGTAGAACGATCGGAATAAACGAATGATTGGGATGATCGAAATGATGGTAATAGTCGATGGGAATGATTAATTTTTGAAGAGAAGGGATGATAGATTTGGAGGGAATGGATGAGAGCTCAGGAGAAAACACATAGGATGGGATGTGTGTGTAAAAAATAGCATAAAAGAAAAATAATTAAATAAAGAAACTTTGATTTAGTTGAAAGAATTATAGATAAACACATTAAATTTTAGATTAATCACAACCATTAAATCAAACTAAATAAATAATAAAAATTTGTCTTTTAATAAAAATCAAAATAAAAGTAAGCAAATAAACTTTTCTCATAACCCGTGTTGTAATGTATTGCAAAATCCAAAATCACCGGACTAGTCACTACTAACAAGAATGTTTATTTAAAGTAAGTTTTACCCTTTAAAAAACAAAACAACCCGCGAACATAATAACCGAATTACCAGTATTCAAACACGACCAGTCAGTCAGTCCACATTAACATTAAATATCGCTAACTAAACTAAACATAAGAGAACCATCTTTTTCATACACAAAAAGCCTCTTTTGTCTTTTCCAAACCCCATCAAACAAAAATATCTCCACCTTCATCATTTCATCTTCATCATTCATAATAACCCTAATTTTATAAACAAACTACATAATCATATCATGTCATCAACAGTATGTGATTTCTGCAACAATAGGCCAGCTGTCCTATACTGTAAAGCTGACTCAGCTAAGCTTTGTTTATTCTGTGATAACGCTGTTCATTCAGCTAACGCTTTATCACTTAAACATATCAGATCACAGATCTGTTACAACTGTTGTGACGATGCTGCTCACGTTAGCTGCTTGACTGAGAATCTGCTATTGTGCGCCTCTTGTGATGGTGACTTTCACGGTGATTCTTCCGCGTCATCGTATCATGAGCGTTGTAGTGTTGGCGAGATTATCGGGTGTCCTTCGGTTATCGAATTGGCGAAAAACTTGGGGTTTGATGTGAATAAGGTGCTGAAAAATGAGAGTTTTGGTGGGAATGAAGGTTTTAAGGATTTTGATGCTTTGTTTATGTTGGATGAGGGGAATAGTGGTGGTGGATGTTATGATGACGTGGATGAGGTTCCGAAAGTTGAGTGGGGAGTGAAAACTGGTGGATCTGGTAACGGTGTGAGGAATAAGGTGTTGTATAAGCAGTTATTAGAGTTTGCAAAGGAGAGAGGTGAGGGGGAAGGGGGAGGGAGTGAATTGGGGCCGAATACGCCGAGTGAGTGTGGACGGGTGGATGTGGAGTATGGGGAGGAGGATGAGAAGGAGATGGAGATGTTGAAGCAGGAGATTCCACTGACGTATTTGCTTATGTCGAGAGAGGATCGGGATATTGAGAATTTGAAAGGGGGTACTGGGTGTGGGAGTAGTGAGTTTGGTAATATGTGGAGTTATAGTCCTAAACGCGAAACTAGTCAGGTTGGCTCTTGTTTATATCTATAGAAAAAATGAACTATTTGCCATGTGTTCGTGTTTTAAATTATTTAGGTTGCAATTTTTATGGTTAGGTCTCTCACCTTGCTCTATAGTAACTAGTATTTGTAACATTTTTTTTTTTACTGTGAAAAGATCAATCATCATGTGTGAGAGCAGTCGGTATTGGTTTATGGCCCGATATAATATCAATAAGGACTTGTGCAGTTATAACTGTATGAGTTTCGATTGTAAATTAGTTTAAAGTATTAAGTTGTGTGTGTTACGTTAGGCTTAGACAGCATGGATTGACATGTAACTTGAAAGGGATGTCTTCCTTACCATTTTGATATTTGCAGATATGGGATTTTAATCTAGGAAGATCAAGAACTTGTGAGGCAGGACGTGATAATCCTGGATTTGCGATAAACAACTGTACCGACCTTGTTGAGGATGCTTCTTTCACAACAATGGAAGTGCTAAAAGAAATGGATGCCATAAATATATCTTTTGGCACTCCGTCACAAAATGTAAGCATTCTGCAATATTTGGTGTTCATCTATCAAGTTGCCTTTATTATCCAAGCTATCGAATTATTGTCATCGATAATGAGCTGAGTTGAATCCCCCTTGCATATATTACACAAGCACGATATTTAGTTGAAATGAATATCTATCAGTTTAGAGTTTGCAGGTTTCTAACTGAGTTGTGCAACCATAAATATGCATATAGGGATGGCGAGAATTGAATAATGGTTGGTCTAGTTGAGGATTATCTAGAAGAAATTGTAAATTACTCCCTCCGTCCCTAAATAAATGTCCACTTTGACTTTTAAAGTCTTTCTTGTACAACTTTGACCTTAAATATTTTTATTTGTGTTATATAATACTTGATAAAAATTATACCAACTTAAAGTACATTTAAAACACAATTCATTCATATATTTTGTATCAAGTATTATATAAGATAAACACAAATATTTAAGGTCAAAGTTGAATAAGTAAGACTTTGAAAGTCAAACGTGGACATTTATTTAGGGACGGAGGTAGTATGATTTAAAACATTGCAAAATCAAGAAAAAATAGTTTATTTTACAAGCGGTATGGATGGATGGAGTAGTATTCTCCATTTGATTTTGCATGGTTTTACTGACGAACATATTCACTAGTACATATCAAATATTTGGATGGAAGTGGTGATTCGACCAACTATGTTGTTCGGGTAAGAGTATTGGCAGTTAACGAAGACTCAAGCAAATAGGATGGAAGTGGCGGAAATGAGGATGCTAAGGTGGACTTGTGGTAAAACTATGTTAGACATGATCCCGAATGGAGTTTTTCGAAGAGTACTCCAAGTTGCGACTATAATCAACAAGATGAGAGAAAGACGATTGCGATGGTTTGGGCATGTCAAGCGGAGACCACAGTCAACACTCAACACCAGAGTGGAGTCTATTCCTATCGATAGCTTGAGGAGAAGGGGTAGACCAAAGCTCCGGTGAGAGCACATACCGAAGCTTGACCTGAAGGAGCTTCTATTGTCCGAGGACATGACCTCTGATAGGAACATGTAGAGAACCAGGATTAGGGTAGATGAGTAGGGCGCATAGGTGTAGAGTTGCATAGTAGCTTGCGCGTAGGCGCTTTTTGCCTTTTAGAGCTCTTGCCGGTAGCTTTTCTTGCTTTTATGCGTTTTCGGCTTTTGTATGTTTGTTTTGCCCTTTCCCCTTTTATGCTCGTATGTTTGTTTCCTTTAGATGGCTTTTTGGCTTTTATGCATGCTTTTATTTTTTGTTATATTTTCTCTCTTGTATGCTATTGCGTTTTTAATGCCTTTAAATTTGTTTGTTTGGTGTGTTTAGCTTTTTTCTTCTTATATGCTGCCTCTGTGATATTTGATCTTTTGTGCCCTTAGTGCCTCTTTTTCCCTTTTTTTGCTTGCTTGCTCCCTTGTTTCTTTGTCAGTTTGCGTTTATGTCTTTGTTCGCCTCTATGTTTTTGCTTTATATGCTTTCGTTTATGTCATTGTATCTCTTTCCTCACACCTTGCATTTTGTCTGTTCGCGCACTTGTCGGAGGTCTTTCTAGAAGCAGTCCCTTTACTCGTGGGTAGGGGTGTGACTGTCTACATCTCACCTCCCCCATACCCCGCTCCGGCGGGATTGGGAATTGTTGTTGTTGTTGATATCAAATATTTGGATATCAAACATTTCACCGGTACATATTAATATTGGGATGTCAAAGTCGGATCCATATTGAAAATTCGAAATCTTTGTCTCATTTTGAAATTGCTCTATAAAGATGTGTACTTTTGTAATAATATACATAATTAATTTGTGCTACAACAAGGATAAAGCAGTGCAGTTAAAGCCTTATAAGGGTTTGCTGTTCTTTGTTGGTAGGGTTGGGTTGGTTTTTCTTTTTGGGCATAGGGAGGACTAATACCTGTTTCTATGCATATTCAAGAAAATCATGAAATTTTTACATCTCAAAGCCTTTTATAAATAATCTCTTGGTTATGTTGACTTTGTGAGTTAAATCTTTGTTTTTAAAATATGAGGGTTGTATTCCTGTATGGGAAAGCCGATAATAGTTTGCATTCACTAACTACTAGCACCCTTTTATCATACGAGAAAATACGTGTAAGAAAGTTTTATGTGAATTTCAAGTCTACTTCCAGAGAACAAGGAAAACATGAAGTTTGACTTGAATGTTGAACTCTGACTTACATATAAAGAAAACAGAAAGGCCCGTTCGTGCATACTCTCTTGTGTTACGGAGTATTAAATATTTCATTTTTTATATCATTTCAAACAGTTTTAAAAGGATCTGATTACTTTCACTTTTTATTTTGTTTTACCAATAGTATTACCTTTTCCTTTTTTTTTTATTTTGACTGGTAATTTAATCAGAAATCTATGTTACTGCTCCATGAACTTCCAGAAAAAGAAAGCTAATTCAGATGGGATTCTAAATTTTTTCTGCTTCATTTTCTGTCCTTGAGATCTAAAATGAATCTTGTCTTAGTATTATTCATTTAAATATAGAACATGAGGCACTCTCTCTGGTTGGGTGATACCTGAAGCTGTTCTATATCTTGATTATCATATATTTACAAATGCGTAGCATTAGTCCACCTATTTTTTGTAGCGATTTCACATCTTGTTGTGGCATGTGTTCATAATCCTTGTTAATGGAATGTTCAGAAGATGCATATATCTGGTTGCACATCAACAATGGAGAGTGACAACAGACTAGCGATCGTGCCTTCATCAGAAGCACAAATGATTGATATCAATAGAAGTAACTCGAGCATTGATGGTCAAATGATGGAGCAATTTTATATTAATCAAGGAATGGAAGTACCGGCAGCACCCAAAGTTGATCCGCAACAGCTTGCACAAAACAGATGTAACGCAATGTTACGTTACAAGGAGAAAAAGAAAACTCGAAGGTATTGATTCTTATTTTTAAAGGTGGCAATTTTGATCCATTTACATATGTATTTACGGGTACAAGTTTGCTTTATCTCTAACCGGTCAAATAGGTAAAATGAAAATAATTTGGTCAATTAGGAAATGGGTTAATTGGGTGGAATAAGTCAAAACCTGTCCGACGGGTATTTTTAGTGCATCCGGCCTCGTACATTGTTGTTAAATTATGAGCTTTTTCTTATCATAATTCAAGCTCATTTTATTTCTAACGGGGCCAAACAGGTTAAGAAAACCTAGCTAACTAAAAAATGGGTCGAAAGTAGACTGAAGTGCATTTTTAATCCGCACAACGTTGTAAATCATTTTTCCCGAAGTTATATCTAGATTCTTACGATATCTAAATGGTCATTTTTTTTTTCTTTTGCAATCTTTGTTACTTATAAATTAACTGAGTGAAAAAGTGTTCCGGGGCAATCTGACCCAATCCAACCCGTATTGATTTGAAACCAAGCATTATGTTTAGACTTGTTACCCTATTCACCCAATTCGCTACTCTGCTACTCAATCTAACATGCATGTGATATTTAGCCATGTGTAGTGAATAACCTCGGAATGCTAACAGGTACGAGAAGTGCATCCGTTACGAGTCACGAAAGGCCAGAGCCGATACAAGAAAACGAGTAAAAGGCCGATTCGTCAAGACCATCGAATGAACAAATAAAAGAAGTACACTATTATTTATTTATTTGCTGTCGAAAACGACCCGACCCTAGTTTGATAAAAAAGGAGGGAGTTGACTTTTGTTAGCACATGCCCCCAGTGTTAAGGTTACCTACGACTATTTGAGTAATAAAGAAAAAAAGTCGCTTGTAATGTATGTCAAATGGTGAATCAGATCAGTGATTATGATTTTATATATCTTGAAGGTGCCAAAAGGTGTGCAATATGACCGACGATATGCCATCAGACCTGGGATCCTCGTCCTGTCAACACCTGCCACGAGGCAATTATATCTCGTAGTTTGTAATCAACTTTGAACTTAGAGACCAATTATGAGTAGAGCTTAAGAGTCTTCTTAATACATTTAATCTGAATAAAACACGTTAATTGTATAATAGATTATGATAAAGAATATTTAAATACAAGATTGTGTGTTTTTGTCTGTTGTGTCCATATTATCTTTTGCACGTTAACCTTTTGAAAAGTAGGAGTGTTTTTGGTGCAAAATCGGACCGTGTTGGATTGAAACTGAACACTGTACTGTAATGTTTCTTTTTGAGTAGTCATGGTTTTACATTTTGGTTGATCAATACATGGGTGTGTGCCCATGGCCAGCCATACAGACTCGAGCTTAAAGCCCTCCTAGCGATTCCCAACCCCGGTATCATACTACTAGATGGGTGTTCGTTTGGTTCCAGAAGCATATGGTAAAACCGGGATCTCAATTAGACTCCAAGGCTTAGGCTAATGATAAATTCCTCGTTTCTTTGCGATAAAAGATCTCTTTTCTTAATCAATTTGTTTAAATTCATTTTATGCAAGGAGAACTTGACCAACTTCAGTTGGTTTGTTGATTTTAACGGTCTGGGTCGAATTTTGCACACCCATCATTATAATTGAGAACCATCAAGCTGGCTGAATATATCCTATTCGGCTATTCTTATTTGGAAAAGAGTTAATTACATAATTGGTCCTTGTGGTTTGTTGAAAATTGCAAAAAATGTCCCTGTGCTTTTTTTTGACGGGTCATGTCCTCGTGGTATGCAAAAGTTACGGGTTTGGTCCTTTGACGGGTCATGCAGTTAGTTGACCGTTAAGTGTTTTGCGTTGTTAGTCCTTCGTTAGTGCAGTCCGTTAAGTGTTTTGCACTGTTAGTCCTTCGTTAATAAATTTTGCACCGTTAGTCCTTATTTTTTAAAATATAGTTTTCCCCAAATAGTCCCTCCGTTAATAATAATTTTTACCCGTTTTTGTCCGTTTTTATCCGTTTTCGTTCGTTTTTTATCCGTTTCCCCCCGTTTTTTTTACGTTTTTCGTTCGTTTTCTTTCATTTTTTATAGTTTTTGTCTATTTTTCTTACGTTTTTATCGGTTTTCATCCGTTTTTGTCCGTTTTTCTTACGTTTTTCTTAATTTTTTGTCCGTTTTTCTTATGTTTTGTCTGTTTTCTTTCGTTTTGTCCGTTGTTCTTACGTTGTGTCCGTTTTTCGTACGTTTTTATCGGTTTTTCTTACATTTTTGTCCGTTTAAAAAATTAGAATAAAAATTTCAAAAAATTTTTGAATAAAAAATATTTTTCAAAAATATATTTTTTAAATATGTCCGTTTTTCAATATTTTCGATTTTTTAAGATTTAAAAAAAAAATATATTTTTCGGAAATTTTTTTTCAATGTCATTATTTTTTAAAAAATATTTGAAAAAATATTTTTGTTCAAAAATTTTTTTTGAAATTTTTTGTTCAATTTTTTTTTTAAATTTGATATTTTTTTTTTTCAAAAACGGAAAAAAACGGACAAACACTTAAAAAAAAATTGACGAAAACGAATAAAAATGTAAAAAAACGGTCGAAAACGGATAAAAAGTTTCGCAAAACGAATAAAAACGGACAAAAGCGTAAAAAGCGAGCAACATATAAAACCGACGAAAGGGATAAAAGCGTAAAAACGGAAAAAACTAAAACGGCGAAAAACGTTAAAGCGGGGAAACGGATAAAAACGAACAGCGGATAAAACGGTGAAAACTATTATTAACGGAGGAACTAATGGGGAAAACTATATTATAAAAAATAAGGACTAACGGTGCAAAATTTATTAACGAAGGACTAACAGTGCAAAACACTTAACGGACTGCACTAACGAAGGACTAACAGCGCAAAACACTTAACGGACATTTTTGGACGAGGGACAAAATCCGTAAGATTTGTAAACCACAGGGACGAAACGCACTAAAAAAAAAGCACAGGGACAGGATCCGTAATTTTCAACAAACCACAAGGACCAATCATGTAATTAACTCTTTGGAAAATTATCAACAAAAAAGAGATTAACATCGTCAAGAAGACTAGCCATCTTCTTGATTGTGGCAGTGAAACATGGTTGCTACTTTTATTTGTTAGGTTTCATCTGTTGTGTAAGAAGACTATCTTCTTGATAATGTTGGAAATTTAATGCAATTGAGGTTTTCAGGTCACACCTAGCTATAGGTTTGGAGGTACGGAGTGTACACCCCATCAAGTCACTGAATCACCCCGACTCTGATAGTGGAATAGTGGAATTCGTATCTGATGAGTTCAGTGAGTAACATTCTGGACGATCTCATCAGACTGGTGTCATACTCTTCTTGGAGTAGGTCCTTGAATGTTGTCATCAGAGAGTAAACTCCTCAGTGAGCACACTCAAGGAACAACTCTTTCAAGGAGCATGATCATCAACGAGTAAACACGTAGGGAATGAATTCATCTAACTTGTAACGGCTTTCACATATTCAAGGTGAGTTATAATTGCAACTTAATGACCAATTTTAATTGGTCATGTAACCACTATTTCAATCATGGTGGAGTATTATGTGGAGATTGATGAGCCGATTAATTCTCATAATTCCATTGACTTGAGTATTCACCTCCATATAAAAGATTAACTACTGCATGAAAAACAACGGAAAAACCAAAACACTTAGAAGCGAAAGGATTCTTCAATTTGTGCCTAAATCAACAACAAACACTTGATCTTATCCCAAGGAGATATCCGTGTAACCCAGACATTATGGTCGAATAGTGTCCTTAGAAAAGTGATTACACGATTTTAAGTGATATCCGGCTACATTGATTATCTTCACCATATTGGGTAAGCTGATCCAAATATACAAATCTACCAACAGATAAGTCATTAAAGTTGGGGTATTGAGCTATATGGTAAGATGGTTTTGTTTGATTTATAAGCAATCGTGATAATCTGCATTATTCAGGCATGCATATCTAACTTGTTGTGTATAAACTAGGGATGAGCATTTCGAACCGAATCCCGGAACCGTACTGGTACCGTATCGAAACGGTACCGATTCTTAAAATACGGTACGGTACCGGGACTACGAAATAAGATAAAAAAAAATCGGGACCATTAATTCGGTACGGGACAGGTACTAAATCGGGAAATTCCCGAAAAAAAGCGGGGAAAACCCGATTTCCCGGTACCGGTATCCGAATCCCGTTCGGTACAGTACCGGTACCACTAATTTATGCTCGGGAAAAAATCGGTACCACTAATTCGATACGGGACCGGTACCGTGCTCATCCCTACAAATCTATAAACCATTAAATAACTCGATCGTGCATGTAAATTGTTATTGTTCGATCACGCTAGTTTCAATATGTTTTCATTTTGTTTCATTGGGATCTCGTGATTCTCGTCACAATGTTTGGTCGCTCAATTCAGTTTATGATTCTTTTTTTCTTTTATTTTTTTATTTTTTTCTAAATTGTTGTATCTCATGCATTATATTGACAAGCACTTCTAGGAATCAATTAAGTTCTGTTATAAGATTACAACTAAATAGGACAATCAAGAATAGGAAACAGTTTATCGAAGCTTTAGTTGATATATCAATGGAATGAAATGATTTGTTAGAATGTTTGTGAGAAAATGATTACACGATAGAAGAAGATTATGATTACAAAGCTAATGAACGAAATGAACTCTAAATGTATTTAGTAAGTTACATGGAAGGTCCTTGTGGTTTGTCTAAAGTTTCATCCGTCATCCCTAAAAGTTTATAGTTGCATGGACAGTCCATATCTTTGCAAAGAATAACAGTCGTGGTCTTATTTTTTAACTGGTGTTAAGTGGATTCCGTTAACATTTACATGTTAGCCTTTTTGGTTAACGACCGTTGCATCGTCTATCCTTTATAATAACGGCCCTTTATAATTTACAGTTTTTCGACTTTAGGTACCTTTTCTTACATTTCTATACGTTTTCGTCCGTTTTTATACGTTTTTGTCCGTTTTTATACGTATTCATTCGTTTTTCTTACGTTCTTATACGTTTTTATCCATTTTTTTTATAATTTCATACATTTTATCCATTTTTATACGTTTTCCCATGTTTTCTTACGTTTTCAAACGTTTTCTTATATTTTTATATGTTTTCATCGTTTTTATACAATTTTGTCCGTTTTATACGTTTTCTTACGTTTTTATCCGTATTTATACGTTTTCTTACATTTCATACGTTTTTATCCGGTTTTATACGTTTTCGTCCTTCTTTATACGTTTTCATCCATTTTATACGTTTTCTTACGTTTTCGTCCATTTTTATACGTTTTCATCCGTTTTTATATGTTTTCGTTCGTTTTTATACGTTTTCATATGTTTATATCCGTTTTTGTCCGTTTTATACGTTTTCGTCGGTTTTTATATGATTTTATTCATTTTTATACTTTTTCGTCCGTTTTTATACCCTTTGTACATTTTTATACGTTTTCGTCCGTTTTTATACGTTTTCGTCTGTTTTTATCAACATATAAAACAAATAAAAACATATAAAACGGATGAAGACGTATAAAAATGGTTGAAAACATATAAAAAGGGACGAAAACGTATAAAAACATACGAAAACGGATAAAAACATAAGATATAAAAACGGATGAAAACGGATAAAACGTATAAAAACGGACGAAAATGTATAAATCGGAAGAAAACGTATAAAAACGGATAGAAATGGATGAAAACGTATAAAAATGGATAAAAAACGTAAAGAATGGACGAAAACGTATAAAACGGACGAAACCTATAAAAACATACAAAAACGTATAAAACAGACAAAAACGTATAAAAATAGACAAAAACGTATAAAACGGATGAAAACGAATAAAAGCGTAAGAAAACGGATAAAAAACGTTTAAAAATGAAACGGACGAAAACGTATAAGTTAGATGAAAACAATATAAAAACAGATGAAAACGTATAAAAACGGATGAAAACATATAAAAGCGGATAAAAACGTATAAAAATGGATAAAAACGATTAAAAATCTAAGAAAGGATTACGAGTGTTAACCAAAAGGGCTAACGTGTAAATGATAACGGAATTCACTTAACACACCAGTTAAAAAAAGGATTAAGAGTGTTATTTTTTGCAAAGATATGGTGATAAGGATTTAAAACATACTTTTTTAGGGGGTCATTTAAGCCCTAAACCGTTATATTTTATGTCCGTTACTGCTTAAAATCGTTCTTTTTCACATTTTAGGTCTTTTGGAAGCAAGATCTTTGGAATGAAGCATATTTGGACGAAAAAGAGAGAAAACATGAAGAAAACGACAAAGTTAAGAAAATAAGGCATTTTCTGAAGCCTGAAGGCGTCCCAACTCAAAAGGCGACGCCGTCACTCACATGGTATTCCAAAAACTCTCAAGCAATGGCTCGGAACATATTTTGGTCTTAACAAGTGACGGCGTCACGCCTTATTCCGAGAAGCTGTCACTCTTTTCTTTTTACGGGCGACCAAGATTATCCCCAGACGACGTCCAGAAGCAACCCAGACGGAGTCACTACTTTCTACCCGACGCCGTCCCAATAATGAATTGGTCAAGACGAAACCCTAATGACGGCGATCAGACGGCGTTACCATCAAAAGGCGGCGGCGTAGTCAGTTTAAAATCTATATTTAGACTTCGAATTTCCTGTATTTTGTGTGCATTATTTTGGAGAGCAAACCCTAGTTCGTTTAAGGTCCGACTTGGACAGTATTTTAGGGTTCCAAACTCTCTTTTACACTTAAAGATAAGTTTGTTTATCCAATCTATCACCATGTTTCATCTATGTTTGATTGTTTGTTTGTGTTCTTTCTTATCTATCATGAGTAACTAAATTAATTAGTGTTTTCTTAGATCCAATGAAACCTAGTTATTGATTATTATTAGGTTATCTCTTGTTCTAATTGGTAGACGCTAGAATAATGAAAACTGGCTTCTTCTTTAATTGTTGCGAGCTTGAACGTCCTAAATAGCAAAAAGCCTTAAGAGTGCACTTTTGGCCATCGTTGTGTTTATTGCATGAGTTGTAGCTTAAGGATAATACGATATTCGGGGGAGATAATTCGGTACTTGGCGATCTCGGATGTTCTAGAGGAGAGTTATGATTCATAGAATTGGGGAATTAGGCATGATTTCTCCCGGACTACCCATCTTTTATTTCTCCGTCACACTTATCAACCGCATGTGAACGGTCAACCGTAACAGATTATAAAAGGGCGACAGCCCGGGAGAGAATGCAAGTTTACCAAGGATTTAAAATATCCTTGGATCGTTTATGTCCTGGTGAGGCGTGATGTTTCGGTACAATGACTTGTGTTTTGTTGAAAATAATATTAGTATAGGAAAACAGGATTCTGATTGACTAACACTAGGAATGTGAATAGTAATAGCTTGTCACGACTACGTCATTAAAAACGCATACAATCGAAACCTAAAAACGTAAAAGATATACAACGTACGTTTAACTAAAACGTAAATGTAACAAAACAATTATAACTATAGTAGGGATTTGCATGTCTTAGCGACTTAAATGCAAATTAAAGGAAATAAAAGATAAAAACTATTAAATAAACGCTATCACTATATTTACAATGATGAACGTTTATGATTTATAAAACAAAATCACTTAAATAAACTATTTTAACTAAAACATAAACTCAAATTATCTAAAAACGTTACTTAAAACTAAAACGAGCGTTATGTACGAAAATTACGCTGGAGCGCAAGACAAAACGTAAAATTTATGAAATAAAAGGTCTACGAGTGTAAAACTAATTTTATTACATACTATATGATAAAAAAATTTTACAAAAAAGAATTATATTTTTTAGACTTTTATATTTTTTTATTATGATTTAAATACTATAAAACACTAATTAATTGATTAAAAATATAAAAACTAATTAGAAAAATCTGCACTTTTTACAGAAAATACTTAATACTAATACAGACTTAATAAAAATACTAAACTGGAAAAAGCTACTTTGGATAAGCTAGAAATAAGCTTAAATACTCGTTTAAGCTTAAAATGAAAAACGTGTATAAGAGATAGATAGTGCAAGGTTTTAACGAGAAAGACCAAGGGCTAATGGTTACAGGTACCCCCACTATCACTCTATCAAGGGAGTCGCATGTTCGAACCTTGACCTCCCCTTTTGCAAAACAATTTTTTTTCGATTTTTCTTTTTGCAAAACTGTATATTAAGCTAAAATATGAAGCTTTAATAAAGACAACTTTTTCAAAACTTGGAAATAAGCTCTGTGGGAGCTTATTTCCATGACAGATTAACCAAATAAGCCATAAGCTTCCACATATAAGCTAGCACTAGTTGCTAAAGCTATTTTTGGGCTTTCTGTTTAAGGACAAGTATATATACAGATAATAAGTACATATAATGACTACACAACTATACAAACAAAGAAATAAGCAAAACATGAGTTTAAGAGCCCAACAGTTAAGCTTTTGGCTTGACTGTTGGAGCTCAAGCTCCAAATAAGCTGGAAATAAGCTATACACAGGAAACAAAAGGAAAAAGTATATATGCACAAGTATAATAAGTGAGAATATACAAGCATGCACACTGGATATAAGCCAATAAGCTCATAATAAGCTAATAAGCTGTTCCAGGGACATGCAGTCCCAAACACCCTTGCAGTCTTTTGGTTTGGCAATTTAAGCTCATCAAATAAGCTCAACTAGCCAAATAAGTTGTTGTAATAGCAAGGTGATCTGGTAGGCTTTCCAAAAAACTCAAGCTCACCTAGTGAAGTCCACTAGAGAGCTTGTGAGGAGCTTATGAAGTATCACTGAATACACTGATTTCTCAATGTACTCAGTGAAATGGGACACATTAAAAGCTACTTGCAGCCTTGGTTAATAAGCTGCAAGGTGAGATTTAAGCACATGATCATAAAGCTGAGTAGCTTGGCTTCCTAAAAAGCCAAGCCACAAAGACTAGTGATCACTAAGGAGCTTGGTGTGAGCTTGTGGAAATGGTGCAAGTTCATGGATTGAACTGTTAGGAATGGGCAAACACAAGCTCACAAGACTTATCAAATAAGCTCATGAGAGCTCAACCAATACTGAGACTTAGAGTATGACTGAATAACTTCACAAGAAGCTAAAAATCACAAGCTCTAGCTCTGTAGGGAACTTTTCATAGGCATAGAAACACAACTCCACTTCCACTGTTTGCTTCAGTGGAAGGAGTGAATGGGACAAAATAGATGGAAAGATTAAGCTATGCAAATAAACTACAAATATAAAAACAAGCATGCAAATAATAAAAAGGCCACACAGGCTATACAAAGAAGCTAAATGCACAAGCTAGGGTCAAGTAATGAAGCTTATGCAAGCTCATTAACTTGACACCATAACTGTGGTGCAGGGCATGATTTCCAAACAAGTACTCAAAATAAGCTAGAAAATAAGTACTCTATAAGCTGAGTTAATGAGAACTAGTATTTTTCTATTTTTCTTAAGCAACTAAACTTAACTATCCTAAAAGCTTAAAGGCTAAATCCTAATATTGAATACACAACAAAATTATATATTTTATTCAAAAACGACACAAGGAAAAACTTGACTTTTAACAAAAACTCTAAAGTTGACTAAAGTGAGTTTAAATCTTAAACTACTGATTAAACATGTTATATTATGCTATAATGATACTAGATTAAGCTACTTAACATACTTATGAACCACTGTGATGAGATTTGTATTGCAAAATCCTAACAGTGAACTGCCTAATAAAGATTTAGATGATTTTGACTTTTACTATATAAGGACAGGTTTTTTATGCTTGACTGAGCTAATAAGTATTAATGTAACTTAAAACAACAACAAATAACAACAACACAAGCCTCTAAAACAGATTGACATGCAGAACCAAACAATCTTAAATAGGGACTGATTTGAGGTTTCTAAAACAAAAGACTATGCAAACCCATTCCATCAAATCCAGAGGATCCAAAATGTCAAAATGGACCTTTTTCAACCTTCACCAGTAGTCACACAAGTCAAGATTTAGGATTTCAAAAAAAATTGGTATGTTAACATTTCAAATGCAATATTACACCACAATCCAATCCCAGGTATTACAACCTAATATTAAGCTTTAACATGACTAAATAACAACAAAGGAACACAGAATCATAAAAATTAAAGCATTTAAAACATTGAAACAGTAAAATGCAAAAATTAGAAAAATGCTTACAAATGAGAAAGTGGACTGAGACATAGAAACCAAGGACAAGGTTACACCTATTAGCTTCCCAATAAGCTCCTAATACCCCATAGCATTCCAAATCCAACCCAGCTTTATCACCTTCTTCATAAATCTGATTTTTGATTATTTTCCATTTTCTCCTTTTTAGTGATTTTCTAATTTAAAAGACCAAAGCTGTTTACATGTATCTAAAAGCTCATTTGGCTTTGTCAGGAGCCTAAGTGTGCTTAACTGAGTCCATATAATCAACTATGATCAACAAAAAAGTAAATGACAAGAAATTAAAGAAATTATGAAAACATGAATTATAAAAGATATTTGCATTAAACTGAAAACAAAGGTTCCATTACACTACTTTGAAGTTCTTTACACTAAATAAAGTAGTAAATGACAATAATTAAAGGACAACAGTAAAGACTATGGCTATTCCATAGTATGACAATGGCTTAAGGCCAAGGTGCTTGTTTCTCTGTCTTTCTTCTTTTTATAGTCTTTGAACTCCTTGGAGACCTTGAGTTGAATCCCAACACATCCTGACCTTTGGTTTGGTCAAATTCATCTCAAACGTACATATGGCATTTTGGCGCCAAAAACGAAATTGGTAACTTGAGGCAGTTTGAGATCATTAATTGTATCTTGGGGTGTTGTGGAGTGTCGGGGACACAAAGATGAAGTTTGGTAGGTTCAGAGGTCAAGTAGGGGATTTGATAGCAAAACAGAGTTTTTGTGAAAAAGGTGAAGTGTTGAATGGTGGGGAAGCATTAATTGGGGAGTGGGATAGGTATGAGAGGTGGAAAGGGTGTGATGATTGATGTTATTAACAGCTGGGGAAGGTGAGGTGGAGGAGAAAACAAGTCTGGTTTTGGGATTACAGGGGTGGAGGAGATGGTTGTACAGTGCCGGCGGTTTTTATTTCTTTTAAAATCTTGGGCCGGGTTGTAGTTGGGTTAAGAGATTGGATTTGGGCTTGAATTGGATTTGGTTTTAATATAAGGGTCCGTTTGGTATTATTAGTACAAAAGGCCCAAGGACCTAAGTTGTATTTTCTGTTTTCTTGAAGGACCAATCTTGCCAACTTTCCAAACTTTCTTCAAGGACCAAACCTGCCAAGTAAACATTACACAAGGACCAAAAGTAGTATTTATTTATATTTAAAACTTTAAGGACCTTTATGTAAATTTGGATATTTGAGGGACTGAAAATGTAATTTCCCAAAAGTTATCAATATGTTCCAAATTTTCAATCATGCATAGTACAAGGGTATTATTTGTAAAATTCCAAGTTTAGAATACCCAGGGACTATTTTTGCCAATTTTGTAACTTGAGGGGTAAAAATTGCCATTTTGTATAAACTTTCATCCAGGGATGTTTTGTGAATATTTTTGACTTCCCAAGGACTTAAGTTGACTTTTCATCTTTTTAAAACATTTAGGGACTAGTTTTGCCAATTTGTGTAACTCCAGGGACTGAAAACGACAATTGTTGTGAAATTGATCATTTTTCACTTGTTTTTCAATCTTTTGTACCTGAATCACATAAAACACATTTAAATGATATTTATAACATTTTGTGAGTCATTTGTGTGTTTTTGGTTGTTTTGTGGGTTTAAACAGTATAAAATATATGTGTATTTAGACACATATCAAGGCACCGCCCTATGACTAACACGGAATACAACGCATCATTTAGAATGAGGATGTGACAATTTAACCGACCAATAAAAGATAACTAGGAAGTAAGAAAATCTAAGTGAACACGCTTTTAATTATCATAAGAAACACACTCATACGATTCATAGCTTTTACCTTTATCTAGTTTAATTAGTTTTAAATTTAAATTGTTAAGTAGTTTAATTGTTAGAATTACCAAACCCCCACTCTTCAAACCCCGAGATTTTACTTGCTTTCATAAAAAAATAACAAAAAGACTAAAAAGAATCTTCCTCACCTCACCTTTTCGCCATACATCTCTACTAGCATCTCTATTCCTCTAGAGAACGATCAACCTCCTGGGCTTGCTCATACTACACTGCAATGATTAGGTACACTGCCTAGTGGGTGGTAAATCTTGTTCGCGGAAAAGGAAGTCTTTCGAACCCGAACCACGCTATCAAGTTTTTGGCGCCACTGTCGGGGAATATAATAGCTAGTTAGGTTTCTATCTCGATTAGGTCCACTCGCTTGATTCTTATCAAGTGAGCATTTTTCTTTTTTATTAGCTTTCTTGTAGTCTATCCCTCTTCTTCGTGTTTTTGTTCGTAACCTTGTCACTTTTCATCATGGAAGGTGATAATCCACCCATCAACAACGATCCACCACAACATCCACTACCATCACCAAATCCACCACCACAAGACCCGCCAAGAGGCCGTACTCTTGGTGAATACTCTAGAGTCTAGACTGAGCCATCAAGGCTATACGAACACCATCGAGCTTTCCCGTTTAGCTTAAACTACGGCCCTGCGATGCCGACACCATCCGGTTGGTGCAAAACGGATGTGCATTCCATGGACTTCGTTCCGAAGATCCTAATCAGCATATCAAGGATTTCCTAAAAATCATTGATTCAATTGACCTTGATGCTACCACTTGAGAGACTACGCGATTGCGTCTCTCCCAATTCTCTCTACGGGACCAAGCTATTAATTGGCTTGAGCGTCTTCCCGCGGGATCCATCTCAAGTTGGGATGATCTCACTACCTGTTTCCTAGCCCAGTTTTTCCCACAGGGGAGAACCATTAAGCTTAGGAATGATATCTTGATGTTCCAACAACGTCAAGGTGAAACCCTTTATGAGGCGTGGACTCGATTGAAGGACTTACTCCACAAATTCCCTCACCATGGCATTGATCTTTGGCTCCAAGTCCAAATCTTCTACGATCATGTCAATACCTCCACTCGACGAACTATTGATTATGTCGTCGGTGGGAGGTTAAGTAACCTCGATGTCGGAACATGCTGGGAGGTCATCAAGGAATTGGCACAATACGAAGAAGAAGAATGGGAGGATCCAATACTCCTTGAAGAAAGAAGTTTGGATGCCCAAGAGCAATTATTCAAAAGCATGGAGAAACAAGTGAATGAGTTAATGAGGATGGAAATGTCCACACATGATTATAGGGAAAAATTTCATGAACATGTAGACTTAGTAGAAGGATTTGTATTTCCAGAAAAATTGCGACAAGGTGAATTTGAGGACGCAATGTTGACATTCGTTAACAACCAAGAGAAACAAATACAACTTCTCGAAGATCACATGAGAAAAACCCGCGACACTCTTTTGAAATTAGCTGACAATTTCATGATGGAACTCCGTGGAGAAATCTCAAAAGAAGCTATACCTAGAAAGGTTGAGAAGGTGTTTGCGATACCAGAGCTCGTGAATGCAATTATTGAACCCTCTCCAAACCCGAACGACGAGACAACCCCTCGTAAATTCAAGATATAGCAAATGCTCTAGCCTTAACACTCCTCGTGTAAAAGAAATATTTCCTAGAGACATGTTCATTGGAAGAGTGCAGGTTACACTTCCCAACTTCCATAACATAAGGAAACGTTTCTTTGGGTTCAAACCGCAAGATGCCCGCGCCAAACCCCTAAATTTTCCCAAGGTTCTTTTTGAAAGATGAATTAACTCATTTACTACTCACCATTGTGGAGATTACAAGCGGATTGACAAAATGATTTTTAAAATAAAAACCCATATATTTGTCAAAATAGTAACAAAGTTTTCGACCCATGTAAATTTGCAAAACGTTTTTGAAAAAAATCGGGCCGTGACGCCATCGCAATTTAAACGCTGACGTCGTCACTTTGTTCGATCACATACTTAAAACCCAATCCATTTCTTTCATTCTCTACCCTACACATTATATCCGCCCCCCACACACAAACTTCAACCTCTCAAGGCTAATTTCTCCAATTTGTGTTGTCAATCTCTACTTGGTATGTAATAATTGTTAATTTTTGTCTATTCAATTGCTCAATGCTTCCTTCAATTGTGGTTTCCCCATTGATCCAAAAACCTTTTAATTAGTTATGCTTAATGCTTAATTCGCCCATAAATCTTGTTAATTGAACAATAGATTAGGCGATTGGTAGTGTTAGCATGTGGGCTTGATTTTGTGAGGGGTTAGGAAAGGATTGGTGAATAAACCACCTTGGCACTACACCCTTTTGCTGCAGCAGGGGTTTTTGGGGTTAAGGAAGCATGGTTTAAAACCTTGATTTTTCCCTCGCAAATCTCGGATTTGAAACAAAACTGACTGCGACGGCGTCAACCCGCCGGCGTGACGCCGTCAGAACCTTCTGATGCGATTTCTTTGCTTTGTTTCACTACTCATTGGTTCCCGTTGTTTGGTACTTTATTTCATAAAATGAGAAAGAGGTCTAGATGCAACCGGGGGTAGTCCTCTGGGTCTCAAGAAAATTATGCGAAAACCATGCAGAGTTGGGGTTTCTTTAAAACTGATGCAACCCTAACCCGGTTCAATGTGTTACTCCATCAAACCATTGACCCGGGTGCTGTTTTGGATTGGGATTTTCTACAGAATCACCGACTTGATAGGGGCTTTAGAGAAAGCATTAGGAAGGGTGCATTCACCGATCCTCAGTGGGAAAGGTTGTTTAGGATTCGCGAGCCGGTATATAGTGAACTTGTGCGTGAATTTCACGCCACTTACTCTATGTGAATTCGAACGTGTAGAGGTGATGTAATGGCCCAGGGTATTCAGTTCAGGTTGGGGGAGTTTGGCGTCATTGTTATGTGCTCAATTTTGGGTGGAGAGTAGGGTTGTATTCTCAGTGGGATGCTAGGAATGATATCTTTAGACAGACTCTAAGTTTGGGATTGACCACCAGGGATGAGTTGTGGGGTATTCAGTTTTGGCGCTCGATTGTTGATCAGGATTATGTCACTGGGAGCACACTCACTTCTCAGATCAGGAACCCCAGGATCAGGCTTGCGCACCACTGCATTGCTTTCACCATAGCGGGGGGAGGGTAAGGACACTACTCATCGTGTCACTCTTCTTGATCTGTTTTACCTCTATTCCATCTATGTTTCAAGGGTGTATTGCAACATCCCTTTCTGGCTAGCTGACTACCTGAGGACTGCTAGTGGGACTAGGACGGTCGATAGGGTGTATGGGGGTATGTTCGTCACTAAGCTTGCCGAGTCTTATGGCATTTTAAGGGATGAGATTCTGGGGTATTTGAATGTTGTGGTTGCGCCCAAGGTTGTGAAGGCCAAATCTTTTAAGGCCATGGATGTGATCATGGATTTGGGTGGCTCATATGCATGGTTTCGCCCTCAAGCCCCAAGGCAGGATGATGATGATGAGGACGAGGAGGAGGAGGAGGAGGAGCCGGTAGCACCACTGACCCCTACAGACAGATGGATAGAGGGGACTGGCAGGCGTACCACGGGGCATGGATGGGTCGGATGGACGCATGGATGACCCAACAGGACCAGAGGGCCAACTGGACGTATGATCGCACGGTCCGACATATGCAACATCTATCTATGCGTGATCATGTGGAGCCCCACATGCAGATTGACCCGTTCCCTGGCCGTGAGCAGGATTACCCACCTTATAGGTATACCGGCCAGCTCCCTCCTGGTTATGAGTACCGATATGACACTACCCCCGACCAGTGATTGATTTGTTTGTTTGTGGTGATCTTATGAACAATTTTTATTATGATGTATTCTGAAATAATATTTGGTCTGTAATAGCTTAGGTTGATCGTGGAACAATTCTATGTTTGGATGATTGCTGGATATTTAATTTAGGATGTTCATATTGATTCGGCTTTTTATTTGATTGCTTATTTGTTTTTCATTCTTATTTGTGTGTTTTATATATCTTTTTCGTTATTGCTTAATTCTCACGTTTATATGATTTTGTGAAAATGCTTTATTTTGTTTTTAACTTCGTCTTAATTGCATATAAAGGTATTTTACAAAAAGATAAGTGTAGGGATAATCACATGTGTTTTTAGAACTAATAAAAACATGAGATTAACAATAATTGAAACTGTATGTATATGTGTGTTTGTTAGAGTCAAATGCTTGTATCAAGTCACAATGGATAGTAATTTTTCCAGGTCTTTAAAGAAGTAATTTTTCCAAAATTTTTCCGAAAAACGCATCTGACTCATTCTGTCAGGACAACCTGACGGTGTCGGGATTAACACCCGACAACGTCAGGCAATGTAGAAACGGTTTCTAGATTTTTGTTTTCTGTCTAATTTGTAATTTTTTTAAATTTACAATTCTTAATTTTTCAGAAATCTGCAAACATCCATTTCACAAGCATTATATCTTTACTTGCTTTCTAGTGTAGTTTTGTTTTTATATAGTTTTTACCACCAATTTTACGCGAGGTTTTGTTTTCGTTTTCTTATAAGTGTGCAGGTTATATTAGACAAGAAGATGAAGTGCATGATGGAAGCAACACTTATTACTTGTTCATTCTTCTTGGAGGAGGATTTAACCATAATTCTATGCATATCCTACCGAGCTAATCAGGGGAGTATTAGTTTCTCTCTTTTATTTTACCTTTCTCTATCATAACTTTGATACTTTCGGGGAACATTGAGAACAATTAATGTTCAGTTTAAGTGTAGGGAGGAAGAATAAAACAGGAACTTAGAAACTATTCACCCACTTGATTTTTGCCTTGTCCTTAGTAAATTGTGTAATAAGCTATGAGAAATATTTGTTAGGGTAATTTTAACACCAAATTTAAAATTTCTTATGGTATTTACGAGTAAAACTTTAGTCTTAATAAAGCGTCTCATGGATAGGAGTTATATGACTAGCACAAAAACCGTATACCACTCAAATTTCACTCAAAAAATGTGAGGTTCTCCCCTAGATCTTTAGGAATAAAAACATTCATCTTTAATGCTTAGTGAGTGTACCAGTAGTATAATAGATTCTAGAACTTGTTTTGTGATGCATTCCGAGATCGCTAGTGAGACTACATTCGTATAGTTAGGATTAACTAAATGATAAGAGTGTTAATACAAATAAACCGTGAAAACGTTTATTCATATTTAGCGATCTCGTTATGTTTTGTTGATAACAAATATAAAGTTATCATAAGTAAAATTATAAGAATACATGTTATTTTGCAAAGTATATACATTTGGTCATTTACATAAAATGTTGTAATAATTTAATTGTTGTAATAGTTTATGTAATCGGATGGGTAATATTCAAGACCTATGACCAATACCCATGGAGCTAATCCATAACCCATGACCCATTGCATGACATCATGCATGAAATCATGTTGGGTATTATCCATGGCCCATGACCCAATGTCCATGTCCCATGACCCATTGTCTAGATACATTGTATCTTGTTGGGTACCCATGACCCAAAGTCCATGACCCATGGCTCATACCCATAACCCATAACCAGGTTTGCAACCCAAAATTCGGACTGCTATGATCCAGACTGCCGGATCCCTGGTTTTGCACTGGCCGAATCCCCCAAGTGAGGGATTCGCCAAAACCGTGGGACATAAGGCTTTTATTCCTATAAATAGTGAGCCATTTCTTCATTGTTACTCAACCTTCTTCTTACAACTCTCTCATATATTATCTCACTCTCCTAACCTCTGATCATTTGATCATTCTAGTAGTTCTTCTATCTTTTTTTTTTATTCTCATATAGGTCCTTCACAAAGGCGAGATCACGCTATACTACAAGTCATCCAAGCAAAGGGTCCTTGATTGATTTTTTAATCCACAATATTTCTGTAGCAAGATCTTGTAATTCATATTTCACATAGTTGTTGTGTAATAGTTGTGTAAAGGTTTGGTTCTACCTCGTGGAAGAACTCGGTCTTTAGCTTTGTACCGGAAAAAGTGTAAGCGACGTTGTGAGGCTTCTCCGCCAAGTTGAAGGAGCTTATTGACATAGTGATTGAACTCTCGATTGGGTACTCGGGGAGTGGAGTAGGGCAAAGAAGGTGTCCTTGTAGCCGAACCACTATAAATCACTTGTGTCGCTACTTTCTATCATTTACTTTACTTGCTTTCATTATTTACTTTACTTATTGTTTCATACTATCTATCCATCCATACGAATTCACATAAGATCGAATCTAAATCTTTGAAACTTAAATTAAAATCGATAAAACTATTCAACCCCCCATTCTAGTTTTCCACAATTGGTATCAGAGCAAGGTTTACAAAAGTTTTAAAGTAAATTGTATTTTAAAAACTTTTCGATCACAATGAGTTTTGAAAATTATAGAGAAGGTTAATCTATGCAACGACCTCCACTACTTGAACCAAATGGTTTTATTTATTGGAAAAATAGATTTGAAACTTATGTGAAATCAAAAGATATTGATCTTTGGTATATTATTGTTGAAGGTGATTTTCAAGCAACTACAAAAGATGATAAAACCGGAAATGAAGAAAACATTTCTCATGGTCGTCTCACCGACAACCAAAAGAAAAAGCTTTCCAAAAATAGTGAGGCAAAAATGGTTTTATACAATGTCTTACCTAAAAAAAATTTTGAAAGAATTTCTATGCATAAAACCGCTAAAGAAATTTGGAATTATTTGGTTGTAACACACCAAGGAAATCAACAAGTTAAAAACAACAAAATTGATTTATTTGTTCAACATAATGAACAATTTTCAATATTAGATGAGGATAGTATTGATAATTCCTTTGCTAGCTTTAGTACTATTATTACTTCATTACAAGCACTTGATGAGTCTTTTTCTAGTCGTAATCATGTCAGGAGATTTCTAAGGGCACTTCCATCAAAGTGGAGACCGAAGGTGACGACCATCGAAGAATCTAAAGACTTGTCAATCCTCACTCTCGATGAACTCATAGGCAATCTAAAAGTCTATGAGCTCGTTCTCGCTAAAGACTCCGAGGTCTCAAAGGAAAAGAAAGAGAAATGTAAATCTCTTGCTTTAAAGGCAAAGAAAGTATCAAGTGATGAAGAAACCTCATCTTCGGAAAGTGATGACGAAGAGTATGCAATGGCGGTACGCGACTTCAAGAAGTTCTTTCGGAGAAAAGGAAGATATGTCAGGCAACCTTATGACGACAAGAAAGGGTTGCGGAAAAACAAAGACGATAAGAAAGTGAAGGACGAACGCAAGTGTTTTAAATGCGGGGATCCTAATCACTTCATTAGTGAGTGTCCCAAACGTGACGAACAAAAGGAGTTCATGAGTGGCTCGTGGGGAATGAGTGAGGAGGAGAAGGAAAAAATTTGTCTCATGGCAAAAGACTCCAACGAGGTATGTTTCGACTCTCTATATTATAATAGTTCATCGTTTGATGATGAATCTTTACATCTTGAATATGATAAGCTTTGCAAAACTAGTCTCAAAGTAATTAACAAAAACAAGATTTTGAAAAACAAAAATGAACGTTTAGAAAAGAAAGTTCTTGAACTAAAAGATAAAATAAAGAGATTAGAAAAGGGAAAAGAAGTAGATAGTGAATGCAAGCTTTGTGTAGAACTTCAAACGTTAGTTGGTCATCTTGATTCTAAGATTTCTAGAATAAGTACTAACACTCTTAATAAAATACTTACTAGTGTTAAAACGGGTAATAATCAAAAGGGGTTAGGTATTCAGGAACACATTGCGTCAACTAGCGAGATTAAGGAAACACAATTCGTTAAAGCAATTGAAAAACAGGCTACTGTAGTCACGGATCTGACGGATCCCTTGAAAAAGGAACCGTCTAGTATAAATTTAGGGAACCGTGGGTCTGTACCAGTAAACAGTAGAAACAACGCAACCACGTCTTCTAGAACTGATTTTGTTATTGTTAACAAAAAGAAACCAACCCATGTTACTGTTAGAAATGTCAAATAACCACCTCCCCTAAAACAAAGTCAAAGTTTTATGAAAAACAAAGGTCCATCGTTTTCTAAACCGAACACAAATATAAGAAGGCCAAACAATGTTTATCCTAGAAGTAACCACCATCAAATGGGATGGAATCCTAATACACAAAATGGTTTCCATTTCAAAACTTTACACCTTGGAATGCTTTCTCACCATTTTCGTATATGCCTCATATGAATGAAATGTATAACACCAATGAACCCATGAACAAATGGGGACCAAACTTTTGAGTTAATTGTTTTCTTAGGTGTGCCTAAAGGTTGACTTAGATCCGGATGAATGGATCAAGGATAGCGGGTGCACAAGGCATATGACCGGTAATAAAGCATTATTCTCTACATACGAATCCTTCAATGGAGGAAATGTGGTGTTCGGAAATAGCAAGAGCAAAATCATCGATAAAGGTACAATTTCTCACAAATCCTTAACCATTAACGATGTATGTCACGTAGAAAACCTAAACTTTAATCTACTAAGTATAGGTCAAATAGGTGATAAAAAGTGCAACGTACTTTTTAGCAAATCGGTAGTAAAATATTGAAAAATGGTATTACTATAGGAAGAGGTAATAGAAAACATGGAGTCTATGTCATTAAAATCGGAAATGAACCAAAAGACAAGCTTTGTCTTACCACTATGGATGATACTTCGACCTTATGGCATCGAAAATTGGGTCACACCAATTTGCGACTTCTTCAATCGCTATCATCCAAAGAACTAGTAAGAAACCTACCTAAACTAAAATACGAACATCATTTTTGTGATGCTTGTAACATAGAAAAACAAGTTCATGCTAGTCATAAAGCTAAACATATGGTTTTGATGCAGGTTTTACTGACCAGGTTTTAATATTTATAAGTTCTTGTTATACCAATGGTCTACCCTAATGCACTAACGGGCAGTGTACCCGGTCGTGTGTAGTGTAGTATTCGGTAAAACCGAGGTCGTCCCAAGAGCTATGTGTGCGGATTTAAACTAAGCTAGGTGTCATAGATTTTAATAGATTTTAAGGTTGAAATGATTAATTAACTAATAAAACAAGAAAATAAGAAAGCAAATAGAGGCGAGGGTTGTGATCAATAGGGGAGAAGTGTGCTAACCTAGTTATTCATCCTATCAAGCTAAGTTCATGTTTAATTACTTCCAATTACTTCAAGTGGGGTGAAAGTCGCTAGGACAACATTTGGTCAGTTCGTCCTAACCTATCAGCAAAGGGTTACACTGGAGATGTCAGGTGACCCGTCGAAAGTCCAGTTGTTCTTAGTCCACTAAGCCAAGTCATTAAGTACCGCTACTTACAAGATTTGTAACAATGAGTTCCCGTGCGCTAGCATCTTAAACACTCATCCCTAACTTCTTAAGTTCATCCAAACGGTAGGTGATCAGTTGGTCAAATCGCACAAGCAAAGAAGGGTCGTCAGTTGGTCATAGCTTACCCTTCCCACTCAGTTTACCTACTTAGGGTCAGTTGGTCATATCTCCTAAGTAACTAGCCACTACCGCCATTCAAAACTACCGAAACAAGGGTAGCTACCAACAAACTATGCAAGCACACACTAAAAATAATTATACGAAAGAAATATAAACATAAACAAAGCAATTAAGGAATCATAACTAGGCTAGCACCAGAGGTGCTTAGCCGTTCATATTAACTAAAACAATCGATGCAATGTTTAACATTACGAAATACATGAATTGAAAGTAAAGAAAAGATAAAATGCTAATGCTTATCGTAGGGGAGTGATTTCTCCCTTGGAGATGGCTCCGTATGCTCCCTAAGATCTGCCTTCAACCTTCTACTCACGTTCACTGATGTTGTGTGTGAAATGGGATGATTAGAAATGCTGGAAATAGAGTGGTATTTATAGGCCAGATCTGGTTACGGCGTAACTTAAGTTGAGAGTTACGCCGTAACACCATTATCTTAGTAATTTGCACTAAAAATGCTGGTTACGGCGTAACATCTGGAAGGAGTTACGCCGTATCTTCAAAAAATCCATGTTACGCAGTAGTTGAGACAATAGTTACGGTGTAACTTGCAGCGGCGCGGAACCTCATTTGACCTAGTTAGTTACGTCGTAATCTTTGGAGGGAGTTACACCGTAATCTTTAGTTGAGTTGGTTTTCTGAGCCACGCTTCTGTTACGGCGTAATGTGAGAGGGGAGTTACGCCGTAACATCTTCAAAATGAGCATACTATCATATATCTTCAATAAACTCTCTAAATCCGCGTCTCTTTAGCTCCAATGCTTGTAATTTAGTTGAAAGTGAAAAATAGAGGAAAACAATCATAAATCCATATAAATGATATAAAATACGAGCATTATCGGGAGAAATTGACACTTAATATTTAGGACTATTTGATGTTATCAAATATCCCCCCACTTGAACTCTACTTGCCCTCAAGTAGACATTTATTAAATAGATTCCTAAAAAGATATCTCCCATTACCTAGAAAATATAAGTTTACAAATCCCTAATGCTAGAATAAAACAAAGCCGAACACCTCACGAAATGGGAACAAGACACTCAAATCTCTCAACTATTCTAAGTGTCAATTTTGGGGTGATCACTCATTGCACAGTCATAGCATGTATTCTATCATAAGCTTGGTGGTTACACAAATCTCCACCATTAGAGTTAAGGAATAAACAATTCTCGAAGGCAATATGGGTAGACACGATAAAGGTTAAGGGTGATTTGTCATTACTAACATGTCACAACGAAGTGGACAAAATCAATGATACATGACCAAATCCATGGCCAATACACCAAAGATTGCTCCTTTGCATCACCTAGACGTGCTTCATGACTAAGGGTAGGATAAGACATGGGATAAAATTGGTGGAAAATAAAATCAAGCAGATAGTCTAAATCTATAACCAAGTCATCACCACTTACCGTTCGCCCAAAGTTTAAGTTTCGAAGTTAAGAAACCAGATCATGATATTACCAAGTAGATGTGCCATTAGAGGACGTCATGATGGCCACAATTCGAACTTCATTCTTCAAATGTGACCGAGGTGGCCTCCTCGATACTAAATCTATAGTAAGCTCATAACAATGGTGCTTATAACATCACACTTTACAATCAACTAAATAACAATAACTTTTTTTTAACTAAACATAACATCCCCCCACTTGAGATGAACAATATGAGAATTTGGGGGGTCTTCAATGATCTTTAAGGATATGTCATCGACGAAAGCGTGATTCCTGAACCTTTCCACTTGAACCTTGAACTTAGGCAAATAATAACTTCCCAATTACAAATAAAGACTACAGGGTAGGCTAACGTGTAATGGTGTATCGAAACAATATGTTGGGTGAACAAAATGAAAGGAATGGCTCAAAAGGGTGTATCTAGGGGTATCTTGCACTAAAGGTGAGTGCAACAAAGGGTTTAATATGGGGGGGGGGGGTGACTAATCGACAAACACACAATGATAGGCTATTTGGGTGATAATCCTATAATACTGCCTTCTTAAACTGAAAAGTCCAAATACATCAAGCTAACTCAACATACCTCGTCTATGGTCTCGAAATGATGTAACGGCTAAGTTTTAAAGTTTACAAGCTACCGACACACTCATAATTTGGTGGATTTGGGGTAAAAATTTGGAAACGGATAAGGTTAATCTCACCATATAATATCAAGGGTTATAATGTGCTCGGCTAAGGTCTAATCTAGTTAGGTTAAGAAAAACATGTCAAAATTTAAAAAATGGCATAATTTTTTTAAAATAAACTAGAAAAACGAGGGCAAAATAAAGTTCAAGAGACAATTCTACTCCCCCACTTGAAATGTACAAAGTCCCTTTTGTACTAAGCGTTAAATAATGGTGAAGAGAAAAGTAGAATTAGAGCGAGAACTTCCCTGAAATTTGCTCCAAAAAGAAAGAAGGCCCACGAAAAGAGTCGTGCCTTCGCATAAGCATCCACGAGCAAACTTCAATCCCTGAAATCACACTATCGACAAGTATAATTCTAAAAAAAAGAAAAAGAAAAATGAAAACGAAACCTAACTCACTTTCGTAGGAATCACGGTTGCATTTAGCGTATGCAACAAGCCTTTTAAACTACTTGGTGTCCCAAGTGGACGAGTTTAGTCTCGTGAGGGCTTACAGGGAATATACCTACAAAGTTCATTTGAAAACTAATATAAGGTTATTGTGTTTTAAAAAGAAAGAAGTGTTACAGAGGATAGTTACGTCGTAACCCCTATAAGGAGTTACGCCGTAATTAAGCAAAACCTGGCAGACGCTACAGGAGAGTAGCTACGGCGTAACCATTGAATCGGATTACGTCGTAATTGGTAATGCTCTGAAGTAATGCTGCAGAAAAGTATGTTACACCATAACCAGAAGAATGAGTTACGCTGTAACTATGGACAGATCAGGTCCCCGTTCAGCGTGCTGCAGCCACTTTTCTCCATTTTCCTGCAAAAATGGTTAAAAACACAAAACCCAACAGAACTGGAAATAAAAAAAATAAAAGGGATAATTCGGGTTGTATCCCGAAAGAGCACTTTTCTTTATTTACGAGTCTTTAAGTTAGACTCAAAGCCTTGGGGCTTTTATGCAGGGGCGAAGAACTCATCACCCAAAAGCTTACTAACATCTTGTCCATAATAAATTTTTGCTCTGTGCCCATTCACCTTGAAAAACTTCCCTGCATTATTATGAACCTTAATAGTTCCATAAGGGAACACCTTACTTACTGTGTAGGGACCAACCCAACGAGATCTCATTTTTCCAGGGAATAGTTTGAGTCTCGAGTTGAAAACGAGTACTTCTTGCCCCACTTCAAACTTTTTATCCTTTATTCGCTTGTCGTGCCATCTTTTGGTCCTGTCTTTGTATGCTTTGGCATGATTTTATGCTTCGTCCAGTAATTCAGCTAGGCGATTTATTTGGGAAAATCGGTGTTCCTTGACCACGTCAGCCTCGAAATTAGCATTTTGAGTGCCCAATATGCTTTATGTTCACGGGAAGATGACAAGCTTTCCCGTAAACAATCTTAAAAGGAGTACTTCCAATAGGAGTTTTGAAAGCTAATCTGAATGCCCATAAAGCTTTCTCAAGTTTGTTGGACCAATCTTTTCTGTTACTGCTGACGGATTTCTCCAAAATTTGATTGAGTGCCCTATTGATGTTTTATGTTTTCCCATTAGTTTGGGGATGGTAAGGTGTAGACATCCGGTGGATTACTCCATATATATTTAGTACTTTCTCCATAATAGCATTACAAAAGTGCGTCCCTCGATCACTTATGATGGTTTTAGGGATCCCAAACTTGGAGAATAACTTTTTCAAAAATCGAATGACACTTCTAGCATCACAGGTTTGAAGAGCTTCAGCTTCGACCCAGTTTGAAACATAATCGATAGCTACCAGAATATAACTTTTGTTTTTTGATGGGGTGAAAGGTCCCATAAAATCAATCCCCCAAACATCAAATACTTCACATACCATAATGTTGTTAAGCGGCATCTGATTTCGAGAAGAGATGTTCCCTGCCCTTTGACATGCGTCATAATTTCTCACATGTTTTGCGGCATCCTTGAAAAAGCTAGGCCAAAAGAATCCTGCCTCATAAATCTTTCGAGCAGTAGTATCGGCCCCGTAATGCCCTCCAGCTAGTCCGTTGTGACAGTGTTCCAGAATTTGTTGCTGTTCATCTCCGAAAACACATCTCCGAATTATACCATCTAGGCATGATTTAAATAGGAAAGGATCATCCCAAAAGTAATATTTCAAATCTGAGAAGAACTTTTTCTTTTGATCATAAGTTTTGTTGCTAGGTAAAACTCTGGCCGCGAGGTAATTAGCGAAGTCCGCATACCATGGTTCGGGACTAGGATCCTTAATTCTTACTGCCATAAGATGCTCATCAGGGAAGGAATCACGAATAGTTTCTATGTCAAGCTCTTCAAGCTCAGGGTTTTCTAGCCGAGAGAGGTGATCAGCTGCTAAATTTTCTGCCCCCTTCTTATCCTTGATTTCAATTTTAAATTCTTGTAGTAGCAGTACCCATCTTATCAGTCTTGGTTTGGCATCCTGTTTATTGAACAAGTACTTCAAAGCAGAATGGTCAGTATAGACAACAGTTTTTGACATTACTAAATAGGACCAAAATTTATCAAAGGCATAAACTACAACAAGGAGCTCCTTTTCGGTGGTCGTGTAATGCTCTTGTGCCTCATTTAAGGTTTACTAGCATAATAAATGGGTTTGAATTTTTTGTCTACCCTTTGCCCTAAAACAGCTCCTACCGCATAATCACTGGCATCGCACATAAGTTCAAAGTCGTTGTTCCAATCAGTGGCAATAATAACACGGGTAGTAGTCAATTTTTCTTTCAAAATATCAAAGGCTCTTTTCCACTCATCGTTAAAGTCAAATTTTGAATCTTTCATGAGAAGTTGGGTCATAGGTTTAGCAGTTTTGTAAAAGTATTTTATAAATCTTTTATAAAACCCAGATTGCCCAAGAAAACTCTTAATTCCCTTTAGATTAGTTAGGTAAGGGAGTCGAGAAATAACGTCAACCTTAGCTTTATCGACTTTGATCCCGGTTTGTGAAATTTTAAGTCCCAAAACAATTCCTTCTTTTACCATAAAATGACATTTCTCCCAATTAAGGACAAGGTTGGTTTCTTCACATCTAGCAAGTATTTTAGATAAATTATTAAGGCAAGATGAAAAAGAGTTACAAAAAACCGAGAAATCGTCCATGAATACTTCCATAATATCTTGGCACATATCCGAGAATATTGCCGTCATGCACCGTTGGAAGGTGGCAGGGGCATTGCATAGTCCAAAGGCATTCTTTGGTAAGCGAATGTTCCGTAAGGGCAAGTGAAAGTAGTCTTTTCTTGATCTTCCGGGGCGATCGGAATCTAAAAATATCCTAAAAATCCATCAAGGAAACAATAATATTCATGCCCAGAAAGCCTTTCTAATATTTGATCGATGAAAGGAAGTGGAAAGTGATCCTTCCGCGTTGCGTCATTTAATTTTATGTAATCGATACACACCCTCCAGCCAGTAACCGTTCTTGTAGGTATCAGCTCGTTATCTTCATTAGTGACCACGGTCATTCCCCCTTTCTTTGGCACAACATGAATAAGACTAACCCAAGGGCTATCGGTAATAGCATAAATTAGACTTGCATCCAGGAGTTTAATGATCTCGTCTTTTACCACATCTTGAACGTTTGGGTTTAATCTTCCTTGTGGCTGCACTACTGTTTTGAAATCATCTTCCATAAGTATCTTGTGAGAACAGTATGAAGGGTTAATCCTTTTTATGTCAGAAACCTTCCATGCAATAGATCCTTTGTGCTTGCTTAAAACCTGTAATAACAATTTCTTTTCCCCGTCAGATACTAAAGAAGAAATCACCACAGGGAAATTAGGATCATTATTAATAAATGCATATTCTAAATGAGAAGGGAGCTCTTTGAGCTTGGGAGCAGTATCAGCTTTTTCTGGGATGTTGGATGAACATAACTTATGGTTGTCCACAGCGATTTCTTCCCATTCGTCTTCTTCATCGTTAGACATGTCATCATTGTCTTCAAATTTCATTTATTTCAAAGGGTCAGGCTAAAAGCATTCCTGAGCATGTTTCTGGACATTAACTTCGATTAGGTCGAGGTCGTCAAGGTTATCGTCAGTGAAAGAAGCATATCTCATTGATTTTTCTAGATCGAAGGTAATCTTATTATTTCCAATTTCCAAAGAGATCTTCTTGTTAAAAACATCAATCATAGTGTGTGTTGTGGCAAGAAAGGGCCTTCCAAGTAAAATGGGGACATCATCCTCTTCCATTTCAAGGACCACGAAGTCGACCGGGAAGACAAATTTATCAATCTTGACAAGGACATTCTCAGCAATTCCTTTAGGATATTGAGCTGTTTTATCTGCAAGCTCAATGCACATTCTAGTTGGTTTCAGGTTCCCCAATTCCAGACGTTAGTAAAGCGAGAATGGCATAAGACTAATTCTTGCCCCTAAATCGGCAAGGGCTTTATTGAACATGATACCCCCGATGGTACAAGGCAAAGTGAAGCTCCCAGGATCTTCTTATTTGAGAGGCATGTCTTTTAGTAGAGTGGCAGAACATCTTTGATTCAAGGTAACCTGCGTCCGATCAGAAAGTCTTTTATGAGTGAGGAGGTCCTTCATGAATTTAGCATATTTAGGCATTTGCTCAAGAGCTTCAACGAGAGGAATGTTAATGCTGAGCTGTTGTAATTTTTCCATGAATTTCTGAAATTGCAATCGTTCTTGCTCCTTATTAATTCTTCCCGGAAATGGTATGGGAGGAACGTAGGGATGAACTTTTTCCAAAGTTGGTTGAGTGTCCTCTGTTTCCTTGTTGCTGTTTTGAGGGATATCTTCATTTTGAACATCCGAGCTTGAGGGATAAGCTGGTTCTTTATAATTTAATCCACTTCGGGTTGTTATAGCATGGGCTAGATCCCGAGGATTTGGTTCAGTTGTACTAGGAAGTTCCCCTTCATCTCTCATTCTGACTGATTCTGCGAGCTTTCCAACATGACTCTCCAATCTTCTTATAGCAGCTGCTTGAGTTCTTAGTGCATGGTCGTAATCTTTCTTGATGTTCCATACCAATTTTTCACTTTCTTATTGCTTTCTGCTAGATTCCTTCACAAGCTTTTTTACAGCCCTTTCGAGATCCGTCACTCTTCCTTCAACTGGTTTATCGAACTTGTGTTTAACCATCTTTACTTCTTCAGTAAGGGATTGCATTTCGAACTCAAATTCCTCCAAATTTTTAATTACTGATTGTAGCTCGATTGGGCTTTCATTCCAATCTTCATTCCAGGATGAAGAGTGAAGAGCAACTTCTTCAACTCTAGTCCATCCTTTATCAGTAGTCATCAAAGAGATAGGTTCTTTTGAGTCTAACAATTGTCGAGTTTTGATATTAAGCCCGTTGTAAAATATTTGCAGTTGCTCGTGTTTGTTGAGTTTATGCTCAGGGCATTTAAGGATGGCTTCATTGAATCTTTCCCAAGTTGTAAATAGCGGTTCATCATTGATTTGGCAGAACCTCCTAATTTCATCAACTTGCTGAAGGATTTTTGCAGGGGTTCGGTATTCTTTAAGAAAGGCTTTTTTAAATGCATTCCATGTTGTAATAGATCCAGAAGGTAGTTTCTTCAGCCAATCTCTAGCTCTTCCCTTGAGGGTGAAAGGGAATGCTCTCATCATAATATGGTCTCTGGAGATGCCTGGTGCATGGAACAAATAAGTGATTTCGCATACTTTAGCGATGTGCTCGTGTGCTTCTTCATCCCTGTTTCCATAAAAGCAGCATCTCTTTAGTTCTTCCAGACATAGTCCCCAGAACTCGAATCTGACATTTTCTTCAAGATCTGGAATAGTGATTCCCTGTTTAACTTTAGAGGTGGTGAGATAATCATTCATGGTGAGAGACATAATATCAGAATAAAAGAAAATAAAGACTTAAAAAAATCCTAAAATAACTCCCCGGCAGCGGCGCCAAAAACTTGAAGCAGGTTTTACTGACCAGGTTTTAATATTTATAAGTTCTCATTATTCCTATGGTCTACCCTAATGCACTAACGGGCAGTGTACCCGGTCGTGTGTAGTGTAGTATTCTGTAAAACCGAGGTCGTCCCAAGAGCTATGTGTGTAGATTTAAACTAAGTCTAGGTGTCACAGATTTTAATAGATTTTAAGGTTGAAATGATTAATTAACTAATAAAACAAGAAAATAAGAAAGCAAATAAAGGCGAGGGTTGTGATCGATAGGGGAGAAGTGTGATAACCTAGTTGTTCATCCTATCAAGCTAAGTTCATGTTTCATTACTTCCAATTACTTCAAGTGGGGTGAAAGTCGCTAGGACAACATTTGGTCAGTTCGTCCTAACCTATCAGCAAAGGGTTCCACTGGAGATGTCAGGTGACCCGTCGAAAGTCCAGTTGTTCTTAGTCCCCTAAGCCAAGTCATTAAGTACCGCTACATGCAAGATTTGTAACAATGAGTGCCTGGGCGCTAGCATCTTAAACACTCATCCCTAGCTTCTTAAGTTCATCCAAACGGTAGGTGATCGGTTGGTTAAATCGCACAAGCGAAGAAGGGTCGTTAGTTGGTCATATCTTACCCTTCCCACTCAGTCTACCTACTTAGGGTCAGTTGGTCACATCTCCTAAGTAACTAGCCACTACCGCCATTCAAAACTACCGAAACAAGGGTAGCTACCAACAAACTATGCAAGCATACACTAGAAATAATTATACGAAAGCAATGTAAACATAAACAAAGCAATTAAGGAATCATAACTAGGCTAGCACCAGAGGTACTTAGCCGCTCATATTAACTAAAACAATCGATTCAATGTTTAAAATTATGAAACACATGAATTGAAAGTAAAAAAAAAGATAAAATGCTAATGCTTATCATAGGGGAGTGATTTCTCCCTTGGAGATGGCTCCGTATGCTCCATAAGATCTGCCTTCAACCTTCTACTCACGTTCACTGATGTTGTGTGTGAAATGGGATGATTAGAAATGCTGGAAATTGAGTGGTATTTATAGGCCAGATCTGGTTATGGCGTAACTTAAGTTGAGAGTTATGCCGTAACACCATTATCTTCGTAATTTGCACTAAAAATGCTGGTTACGGCGTAACATCTGGAAGGAGTTATGTCGTATCTTCAATAAATCCATGTTACGCCATAGTCGAGACAATAGTTACGGCGTAACTTGCATCGACGCGGAACCTCATTTGACCTAGTTAGTTACGTCGTAATCTTTGGAAGGAGTTACGCCGTAATCTTCAGTTGATTGGTTTTCTGAGCCACGCTTCTGTTACGGCGTAATGTGAGATGGGATTTACGCCGTAACATCTTCAAAATGAGCATACTATCATATATCTTCAATAAACTCGGCAAATCCGCGTCTCTTTAGCACCAATGCTAGTAATTTAACTGAAAGTGAAAAATAGAGGAAAACTAGTGTAAATCCATATAACTGATATAAAATACGAGCATTATCGTGGGAAATTGATACTTAATATTCTGGGCTATTTGATGTTATCAGGTTTCTACAACTAAGTGTCTAAAATTACTACATATGGATTTATTTGGTCCATCCGCTATCCAAAGTTACGGAGGCAACTTCTATACTGTGGTTATAGTGGATGATTACTCTAGGTATACATGGACTAAATTTTGAAAGAATAAAACTGAAACATTCGATTACTTTGAAATCTTAAGAAAGAAAATCCAAAGACAACTAGGAAGTCCTATTGTGTCAATTAGATCGGATCATAGTTGGGAATTTGATAATGAAGTGCAATTCAGAGCTTTTTATGATGCTAATTGTGGAAAACTAGAGGGGGGTTGAATAGTTTTACCGATTAAAACTTTGTTTTAAACTATTTATACAAAGTATATATATACATTTCTATATTATGTAAACACTAGTTGTTATAATATGCATTTCTATAAGATGTAAACAATATTACTTGTTTAATTTTATATAAAAATGTCTTTGGTTTTATATAACTTATTTACTAAACATGTTTTGATATGGTTTTAATAAGTTTAGTAAAAGTGTGTTAGTAAACTATTGACTCAAACCTTTTACGTATTTTATTTGTTTCGTTAAAATGATTTTACGTTTGTTATCGACAAAACATTAGAAGATCGTAAAATATAAATAAACGTTTTTATGGCTTATTTATATTAACAATCTCCCCCTTATTGTTGATGACAAAACATAAGATTATTTTAAGAAAAAAAATAAAATTCGTAAAAATTTGAATTAGAATTTTTACTCTCTTCTCCCCCTTTTTGTCGAAACAAAAAGAGCGTCGAAAAGAAACTAACACATTGTTTTGAAAAAAAATGTGTGAAAAATAACAAGATGAGAAAATAAGTAGTAAGATGAGAGAAATATTCTCATCTTAGCTCCCCCTTGATGGATGCTTCCCTTTGTTGAGGGCGTCAAGTATTTGGAAAGCTAAACAAGTGTATTGCAATTATTTTTGCAACGGTTTCGTTTTTTACGAAATGCTCCCCCTTGACGAGTGCTCCCTTTTAAGGAGGACGTCAAGTGATACAGAAAAACTAAGTGAATGTATTGCAAGCGTTTTTGCAATGCTTTTCTTTGACGAAAAAGCTCCCCCTTGTTGAGAGTGTCAAAGTATTCATGTGTATTTTGAAAATCTACAAAACAAAGGTTAGAAAGCAAGTATATGGTGCATTGTTTCCTGCAAATGAGATTTGTATTGGTAAGAAAATGTGCTTCTGTTGCACGGATCCCACGAATCCTTCCTGTGAGGGATCCGTCTAGGAAAATTTAAGGGAACCATGTACCTGCATTCTTTTGATAGCAATGTAGATGTAAAAAGTGATGTTAACATCCAAATGAGTTAAGTATTATAACACCAAACATATTCTCATAACCATATAGCATACAACATGTAGTTTCATTCAATAAAACATGAGAAATGATACACATATTTATAAAACTAAGAGAATGATACAAACATGTAGTACATTTTCTAACGATCCTAAGTTTTGCCTAGGACTAAAGAAGAGCACATTGGTGCTTGTATTTCTAAGTTCTAAGGACGAGTAGATTTGTTGATTTGGTCAAATCGTTCAAGGAGATGATTAAACATGAAATGTAACTCATTTCGTACTTCTTAAACTAACCCTTGGGTATGTTGACAATTAGAGCAATTATTGTCATGAGTAGGAGATGGAATGTTTTGAGGTGAAATGTTGGGTGAGCGAGAAGGAGGTTCCACAAAGGATGGAGGGATTTGTGGAGGTGGGTTGAGTGAAGTAGGATGAGGTTCAACTAAGAATGAAGGCAGTGATGTATGGGTTGGTGGTGGAAATAAGGAGGTATCATTTAGGTTCGGTCTTTGAGATTGGAGATTCCTTGTACTCAAGATGGACTATTTGATGGTGGAGGTGAGTAGAATGCGGGTGTTGGTGACGTTCCATCATCAATGTTTTGATGTGAAGGTAGTTCCTCATTTAATGAGAAGGATGGTGAATGAGAAGTCCTAGGTGGTGAGTCTTCTAAGGAGTAAAGGTTTGGATGTGAAAGAGGTATGGTGAAGGAGTGTAATCTAGGTTCTAGAAATGATGGTTTAGGTGTTTTAGTGGAGCTAGGTGTGTTTGGTTTAGAGGGTATGGTAGTGTTTGGTGAAAACCTTTCCAAACTACATGGTCGGATGCTAATACGGGCGGTTTTCCTAGCTTTAGTTGGTTGAGTTTTTTTAAGGGGGAATTCTAGTATTTGTGGTTTTGACGGGTGATGACTCGGCTGAAGAAATCTCATGAACAACATGAGCATTTTTCTTGGAGGAACCTTTGGTTGATGAGGTTGTGCTAGATGCTTTAGTCATAGTGAAAAGTAGGATGCAAGGGGTGTCTTAGCTACTGATTTTGAATGGTGGTTTGAATGGTGGTTTGAGAGCACAAACACACTTGGTTTATAAAGGATGAGATTAGGTTAGTGAATTAAATTTTAGACCACTAAGGTTCTTAGCATGTACTAAGGTCAACTACAGTGTTGTTCTATCCTCGGGAGTCATTTAAGGCAAAGTAAAAAGTTTAGATTACCAAAGAGAGTTTGAAATTGATGAGTAGAGTGAATTTTAGCTATTCTGTAGACCCGATTCCCACGGATCCCTAACTTTGGGGATCCGTCTAGTTGAAATCCAGGAATCCGGCTTCAGACAGAAAGGAAATGGAGTGACGATGTTCTATCAAGGTCAAGTACCTATATATCTTGAGTGTTTACGTTACCTAAGGTGTCTTAAATGGTATAGGACTTAAATGTTCAACCATAATGAGTGAGGATATCTAATGATGGTTTTTTTACAAGAGGATGGGGTTTTCATGTATGCACATAAGTGGTTAAGCATGATACTAAGATTTTGAGAGTGTCAAATGATGTAAAATGATCCTAAAGATCAGATGGTGACTTAAAGGAAATTTGAAAAATTCCTTAAAAATCACAAGAAATGAAAAACTAGTTTTTTGGCCTATTTTGAGATAAAGATGACTAAAATCAATTTGCTAAAATTGAGAGAAATATCAAACTAGGAGTTTTGAGATGAGATAAACAATGTGTAAGCATTGGAGCGGAAAAATGATGAGTTATGTAGAAATGACAAATAAAAAACACTTTGAATGTGATCTTAAGTCATTTATAAGTGGATGTGGGATCATCTGAGTCAAAGTGGAACTTAAATGAACCTAATGTATCATGTTTACATAGTATAATAAGGTCTGGAAGTTAGATTGATGTGAAGGTGTAATAATTCCATTACGGTCCACCCAGATCCCACGGATCCTTCATTTGAGGGATCCGGCTAGTTATAGCCCAGGGATCCGGCTTCTAGGACCATTTCCTTCACAGAATGCGTGCAAGTTTTTGCACCGCACATCGAATTTCAAACCTATTTATTTCTACATCAAGTATTCATGTATGTAAGTAAAGCATAGCAAGCATGGCATGTACACATGACATATAGGCATGCAATTAGGAGACAACCCGACTTTTTGAAATGATATCAAAGAGTCGTAAAATTCCTCTTATGTTAACCTAGGTTAAGATGTCTTTGTTTATCGCCATACCATCGGCTACTACTGAGTTCTAAGATAAAAGAAATATTGTTTAAGATGTTACATCACATTGTTCAAATTAAGGTCCTTGACCTTATCTCCCATTACCCTCAAACTTCTCCTTCAAACCCCTCAAGCTTCACCTTCAATCCCCTCAAGCTTCCATCTCATTTCTTCTTCTTCCCTATTAGAAAATTGGCAATGAATTTAAACATCCCCTTCATTTGTTGGAACTCTTGAGAAGGGCTTGGGATGTCTGGCAATTGGTCAATGTAAGACACGGGGTCGAGATGGTAGTTGCTTATAGGGTTGCTTTCTTCTCCCTTTGTCTCTTCGGATGAGTTCGTTGGTGGATGAGGTCTTTTACCTTCAACCATGAACCTCGTTGTTTTCTCATCGGATAGAGGTACCATGACTTTGTTGCAGAATAAGTGGTCATCCGTATAGGGAGAGGGTTCTAGAGCAAAGACAAAGTTAGCTAGGCGAGTAAGGAGCATAGCATATGGTAGCACCATCTTATCCATCTTGGAAATGCTAGCCATCCACTTGACCATATAGTATGCGAGGTTGAAAGGAGTTGAGTTGACAAGGCAATAGATCATGTAGACTAGACATGCGTTAGGATGATCCTTGTTTCCAACCAAGCAAAGGACATTCTCCCTAAGAACTTGTTCCCATTTCTTGTAGAGAGGGAACATCTTCGAAAGTTCCATTTGGAAGGGATCCTGATGGATGACCTTTGAGTTCCTAGTTACCCGAGTACGGGAGGCTCTTTGAATAAAAACGGTATCTCTCACCGTGGCCGGTTCCGGGAGGGGTGTGAAATAAACCTCGTGCTCATCAACCATGTCATGAAGCTTGGCTAGTGACCATTCATTGGAATATATGCATACTCCATGGTGAGGAATACGAAGAATCCGGGCAAACTCAACAAGGGTCAAGGTGTAGTTGTGTTCATTGACGACGAAGGCAATTGAGATGGTTCCGTCATCATTCATTATGATCCTAATGCTTTTGTAGAACTCAAGAACAAATACGGGGCATATTTGTTCGTGGATGTTGAGGAGACATTGAAAGTTGATTCCCGAAAAGACCTCGGGAATGTCGGTGTTGTTGAGAAATGATTGTTCGACTACACGACCTTCATGAAACAACCGATTTTGTAGCATTTTGAAAGTCTTTCGGTCTTGTGGGCTAAGACCTTCCTTTTGGTGGTGCATTGGTATGTAATGAGCCGTATCTTGGTAATCTTGTTGCCTAGAGCTTGGCATGATTGATCCTAAACACCAAAACCACAATGTGGTGTTAATTAAGTGAATAGTTCCTTTTTGAGGTTCATCACAATTTTTGTTCAACACATCTCTTTTGAATTCATTATGAGTTCTAATTTTTATTAACAATGTTTATTATTTGATTAGTTATCTTAGAAAACAATGTGATAGCAAATTGTGACAAACCCACTCGAATCAAAGTTCTCAAGATGTAAAAGTTGTACTACTAGAAACTAGAGAATGGAAATTACAATGTAGTGAAGATAATACTTACAAAAGTGATTGGTTTCCTTGGAATGATGAAGAAAGATCTCCTGGGAACAGTAATTCTGGGTTTATGTTCGTATGTGAAAGAGTAAAGTAAGGAGTAGAAGTGCACAATGATCATCAAACACTTAATCTGTCTTACTGATGTGCCGGTTCCCACGGATCCCTTGAAAAAGGGATCCAACTAGTTAAAACGCGGGTATCCGAGTGTTCAGCAGAGAAACAGTTTGAGTGAGTTTTATAATTTTGACACGGGAGTTTTTGATTTTGATTTTTGTCAATGATCTTGCTCTATAACTTAGGGTTTGTTTAAGGTTCAAGGTTTTGACGAGTCTTCGTGTTTACAAAACACTTTTGACGAGGTTCCTTTTTATGAGTAAGTCATAAGTCGGGAAACTAAGAATCATGTAAAAATTCGATTTTATCATGATATGGAAAGTTTCGAATGGAAAATATTGACACGGATTACTAATGCAATGCCAATATCTCCATGTGAGAAATGATGAATTGAAACTTTTGATTAGTCAAATTTTTTTACAAGGTAAAGATGTATAATGACTAGTTTATAGTATTGTCTATGAAGACCAACTAAGAATACCATTCCTAATGATGTGTTTTAATATGAAGAACGACTTTTTAGAGAGTTGTGATATTGAAGTTTAAGCATTAAATCTACAAGTCTTTTCATAGTATATGTAATAAAATTATAATATTACCTAATATAATTTAGAAGCAAATATTATTAATTTATCAAAAAAAAATAGTATTAACTAATTATAGTTATAAGAGCATACCTTTGCTATATATTCTTTTTATTATTTTTGAAAATCATAGACGCAAAATACTTCACGAGCTTTTAAAATACCTAATCGTATTTTGTAAAAGCAAATAGTAACTACTTTGGATTCTTCTTTGAGTGTTGAATTCATTTTTCTTTAGATGGAGCAAAGTCATTGAACGAATCCTAACATGAAGAATTCTCAAAAGAAAGTGTTAGAATGATCTATCATTATCCAACATTTAAGGTATAAGAATTTCTAAAACATGACTTTTTGTTTTAAGAAATTTCCTTCTTTGTAGTTTTTAAACATACACGGATCGTATCAAGTTTTTAAAGTACAATATACTCTAAGAAACTTGGTAACGAAGCTCTGATGCCAATTGTGGAAAACTAGAAGGGGGGTTGAATAGTTTTACCGATTAAAACTTTGTTTTAAACTATTTAAATCGACTTATGTCAATATATTTGATATGTGTGTTAGATATTGATAGATAAGCATATAAGTAATTAATGCAAAGATAAAGAGTAAAGAAACACAAAACCACAACACGAGTATTTATAGTGGTTCGGCTACAAGGACACCTTCCTTGCCCTACTCCACTCCCTGAGTACCCCACTTGAGATTTCGTAAGCACTACACAACACAAGCTCCTTAATGTGGCGGAGAAGCCTTCACAACGTCGCCTACTCTTTATCCGGTACAAGGATAGATACCGAGTTCTTCCACGAGGTAGAACCAAACCTATCACAATGTCGCCTACACTTTATCTGGTACAAGGATAAATACCGAGTTCCATTACAAAGGAGGAACTACTACCCAACACTACACCACACCACAACTACCCCAATGGAGACACACTCCTTGTTACAACACTAAAAGGATATCAACATCCTTTAACCCAAACTATCTAACTTGTACATCGATGCACCATATCGAATGTACACCCTTGGCACCTTTCACTTATGCCTTCGACATGACCCTTCGACACCTTTCACTAATGCCTTCAACACAACACTTCTATGGAGGGAGGAAAGAACTATCAACAAGATACACTTCAGTGGTCTTGATGATGACGAAGCTTAGCAACTCATGACCTTGAGCTTGCACGTCTTCAAGAGGTGGTGATCTCACCTTTAAGAGGAACCTAGAGAACCACACAAACATAAAACTACATAGAATGATCCTTTGGATTAGAGGTTAGAGATGTTAGAATATTGGGAGAAAGTATATGTTAAGTGGTGGTGAGCAAGAGATAAATGGCTCACTATTTATAGACAAAAACTTATGTACTGTCCCACGGTTCCCACGGATCCCTCCCCATAGGGATCCGGCTAGTGCAAACCTAGGGATCCGACTACTGGGTCAGTTTAGTCCGGATTTCGGGTTGCAAATCGGGTTACGGGTTATGGGTTATGAACCATGGGTTATGGGTAATGGATTATGGATACCCAACAAGATGCAATGTACCTAGTCATTGGGTTATGGATCTTGGGTCATGGGTCATGGACTTTAGGTCGTGGATCATGGATAATACCCAACATGACTTCATGCAGGATGTCATGCATTGGGTCATGGGTTATGGATCATGCTCCATGGGTATAGGTTATGGACTTTGGTTTTTACCCAACAACATTCATTGTACCTAGTCGATGGATCATGGGTCATGGGTCATGGACTTTGGTTTTTACCCTTTACTTTACCCATTACAATATATATACAAAGTATATGTATACATTTCTATATTATGTAAACACTAGTTGTTATACATATGCATTTCTATAGTTTGTAATGATGCAGGTTTTACTGACCAGGTTTTAATATTTATAGTGTCTCGTTATACCTATGGTCTACCCTAATGCACTAACGGGCAGTGTACCTGGTCGTGTGTAGTGTAGTATTCGGTAAAACCGAGGTCGTCACAAGAGCTATGTGTGTTGGATTAATACTAAGTCTAGGTGTCACAAATTTTAATATGATTTAATTAACTAATAAAGCAAATAAAGGTAAAGGCATAATCAATAGAGGAAAGTGGTGCTAACCTAGTTATTCATCCTAGCTAGTAATGTCTACGTCTAAATACTTCCAATTACTTCAGGTGGGGTCAAAGTCGAGAGGACAACATTTGGTCAATTCGCCCTAACCTATCAGCAAAGATGCCACCACTGAGAAGTCAGGTGTCCCTTCATAAGTCCAGTTGTTCCTGGTCCCCTAAGCCGAGTCATTAAGTTCCGCTACATGCTAGACTTATAATAGTGAGTGCCCGGGCATTAGCAACTTAAACACTCACCCCCTAATTCTTAAGTTCATCCAAACGGTAGGTGATCAGTTGGTCAAATCGCACAAGTAGAAAGGGTCGTCAGTTGGTCATATCTTACCCTTCCTATCTCAGTCTACTCACTTAGGGTTAGTTGGTCATATCTCCTAAGCAACTAGCCTCTACCGCCATTCAAAACTACCGAAACAAGGTTAGCTACCAATAAACTATGCATGCATACACTTAGAAATAATTATACGAAAGTAATGTAAACGTAAACAAAAAAATTAAGGAATCATAATTAGGCCAGCACCAAGAGGTGCTTAGCCGCTCATATTAACCATACAAATCAATTCAATATTCAATGTTACGAAATACATGAATCGAAAGTAAAGAAAAGATAAAATGCTAATGCTTATCGTAGGGGAGTGATTTCTTCCTTGGAGATAGCTCCGTATGCTCCTCTAGACCTGCCTTTGGCTTCTTCCCACTTTCTTTGGTTGTGGTGTGTGAAATGGTATGCTTTGAAATGCTGGAAATCGTGGGGTATTTATAGGCCAGATCCTGGTTACGGCGTAACTAATAAAATAGTTACGCCATAATCATCAATTCTTCGTAAATTGCACTTGATATGCTGGTTACGGCGTAACCTTAAAAGTGGTTACGCCGTATCTTCAATAATTCGTGGTTACGCCGTAGTTTATGCACGAGTTACGGCGTAGTTATCAGCGGCGCGAAACCTCATTTGACCTAATATAGTTAAGTCGTAATCTTTTGGGAGAGTTACGCCGTAACCTTATGATAAGTTGGATTTCTGAGTCACGCTTCAGTTACGGCGTAGTGTGAGAGATGAGTTACGCCGTAATCTTCTTCAAAGTGAGCATACTATGATAAATCTTTGATAATTCTCCAATTCCGCGTCTCTTTAGCTCAAATGCTCGTAATTTACCTAAAAGTAGAATATAATGGAAAGCAAGCATAAATCCATATAAATGATATAAATTACAAGCATTATCGGGGGAAATGGACACTTAATATTCAGGATAATTTGATGTTGTCATGTAAACAATATTATTTGTTTAGTGTTTATATAAAAATGTCTTTGGTTTTATATAACTTATTTACTAAACATGTTTTGATATGGTTTTAATATGTTTAGTAAAAGTGTGTTAGTAAACTATTGGCTCAAACCTTTTACGTATTTTATTTATTTCGTTAAAATGATTTTATGTTTATGATCGACAAAACATTAGAAGATCGTAAAATATAAATAAACGTTTTTATAGCTTATTTGTATTAACACTAATGGTATTACGCATAATTTCTCGGCTCCTCATACTCCACAATCAAATAGGGTAGTTGAAAGGAAAAATAGAACCCTACAAGAAACGAGTCGCACCATGATTAATGAGCAATCTATTCCTCAAAATTTTTGGTGCAATGCCGTCGACACATCAACCTACATACTAAACCGAGTCCTAATTAGACCATTCTTAGGAAAACCTCCATATGAGTTACTACGAGGCAAAAAGCCTTCGTTATAACACTTTCGAGTCTTTGGTAGTAAATGTTTCATACTTAATACTAAAGATTATTTAACTAAATTCGATCCAAAATCAACCGAAGGTATCTTCTTAGGATATTCTCCTAATAGTAAAGCATACGTAATACTAAATAAAGAAACCATGAAAGTTGAAGAATCTTTAAACATAAAATTTGACGAGAGTCCACCTAAAACTACCTTACCTCTTGTCGATGACGAGTTAATTGAAAGTGAAGTCTTAGAAGTCAAAGAAAATATAAATAAAGAAGATGAACCATTAAACAATGAAATCATCAATATTAAAGAGTCTAAAGATCATCCCGTAGAAAAGGTTACAGGAAAGTTAAATGAAAGAACCCTAAGATCTCAAGTCCAAAACCAAAGTAGTCTATTTTGTTTTGTCTCAACCATTGAACCTAAAAACACTCAAGAAGCCATAAAAGATGAAAGTTGGGTAATGGCTATGCAAGAGGAATTAAATCGTATTGTTTCTAACAATGTTTGGACACTTGTCCCTCCACCTAAAAACCAAACCATAATCGGAAGAAAATGGGTATATAAAAACAAATTAGATGCAAACGGTGTCATGTCTAGAAATAAAGCTAGACTTGTTGCTCAATGATATAACCAACAAGAAGGCATAGACTTTGATGAGACCTATGCTCCCGTAGCTAGATTAGAGTTTATAAGAATCCTTCTTGCTTATGCTTGTGCTCATAATCTTAAGATTTTTCAAATGGAAGTTAAAAGTGATTTTCTAAATGGTTTTTATAAATGTTTATGTAGGTCAACCTCTGGGCTTTATCGATTTTGAAAAACCTAATCACGTGTATAAAATAAAAAAGCCATAAATGGTCTTAAACAAGCCGCAAAAGCTTGGTATGTGATGCAGGTTTTACTGACCAGGTTTTAATATTTATATTGTCTCGTTATACCTATGGTCTACCCTAATGCATTAACGGGTAGTGTACCTGGTCGTGTGTAGTGTAGTATTCGGTAAAACCGAGGTCGTCCCAAGAGCTATGTGTGCGGATTTTAACTAAGTCTAGATGTCACAGATTTTTAGGTTGAAATGATTAATTAATAACTAAAGACAAGAAAATAAAATAAAGAAAGCAAATAAAGGCGAGGGTTGTGATCAATAGATGAGAAGTGTGCTAACCTAGTTAGTCATCCTATCAAGTGGGGGTTTAAGTCGCTAGGACAACATTTGGTCAGTTCGTCCTAACCTATCAGCAAAGGTTTCCACCGGAGATCAATAGGTGACCCTTGAAAGTCCAGTTGTTTTTAGTCCCCTAAGCCAAGTTATTAAGTTCCGATACATGCAAGATTCATAACAATGAGTTCCCGGGCGCTAGCATCTTAAACACTCATCCCTAACTTCTTAAGTTCATCCAAACGGTAGGTGATCAGTTGGTCAAATCGCACAAACGAAGAAGGGTCGTCAGTTGGTCAATTCTTACCCTTCCCACTTAGTCTACCTACTTAGGGTCAGTTGGTCATATCTCCTAAGTAACTAGCCATTAACGCCATTCAAAACTACCAAAACAAGGGTAGCAACCAACAAACTATGCATGCATACGCTAGAAACAATTATACGGAAGCCATGTAAACATAAACAAAACAATTAAGGAATCATAATTAGGCTAGCACCAGAGGTTGTTAGCCGCTCATATTAACTAGAACAATCGATTCAATGTTTAACATATCGAAATACATGAATTGAAAGTAAAGAAATGATAAATTGCTAATGCTTATTGTAGGGGAGTGATTTCTCCCTTGGAGATGGCTCTGTATGCTCCTCAAGATCTGCCTTCAACCTTCTACCCATGTTCTCTGATTTGGTGTGTGAAGTGAATGAATAGAAATGCTAGAATTTGGGCGGTATTTATAGGCCAGATATGGTTACGGCGTAACTTAAGTTGAGAGTTACACCGTAACATCCAATTCTTCATATTTTTCTCTGGAAAAGCTGGTTACGGTGTAACATCATGAATGAGTTAGCCGTATCGTCAATAAATCGTGGTTACGCCTTAATTGTGGAATAAGTTACGGCGTAGTTTGCAGCGGCGTGGAACATCATTTGACCTAATTAGTTACGACGTAATCCTAGGAGGGGGTTACGCCGTAATCTTCAGTTTAGTTGGTTTTCTGAACCACGCTTATGTTACGGCGTAATGTGAGAGGAGAGTGATGCCGTAACATCTTCAAAATGAGCATACTATCATATATCTTCAATAAACTCTCCAAATCCGCGTCTCATTAGCTCTAATGCTCGTAATTTACCTGAAAGGGAAATATAGAGGAAAACAAGCGTAAATCCATATAAATGATATAAATTAGGAGCATTATCGGGGGAAATTGACACTTAATATTCAGGACTATTTGATGTTATCAAATATCCCCCCACTTGAACTCTATTTGCCCTCAAGTAGACCTTATTAGATAGATTCTTAAAAAGATATTTCCCATTACCTGGAAAATATAAGTTTACAAATCCCTTATACTAGAATAAAACAAAACCGAACACCTCACGAAATGGGAACTAAACACTCAAATCTCTCAACTATTCTAAGTGTCAATTTCGGGGTGATCACTCAACGCACAGTCATAGCATGTATTCTATCATAAGCTTGGCGGTTACACAAATCTCCACCACTAGAGTTAAGGACTAAACAACTCTCGAAGGCAATATGGGTAGACAAGACAAAGGTTAAGGGTGAGTCGTCATTACTAACATGTCACGACGAAGTGGACAAAATCAATGATACATGACCAAATCCATGGCCAAGACACCAAAGATTGCTCGCTGCATCACCTAGACACGCTTCATGACTAAAGGGTAAGATAAGACATGGGATAAAATTGGTGTAAAATAAAATCAAGCAAATAGTCTAAATCTATAGCCAAGTCATCACCACTTACCGTTCATCCAAAGTTCAAGTTTTAAAGTTAAGAAAACGGATCATGATAATACCAGGAAGATGTGCCATTAGAGGACGTCATGATGGGCACATTTCCAACTCCATTTTTCAAATGTGACCGAGGTGGCCTCCTCGATACTAAATCTATAATAAGCTCATAACATAGTGCTTATAACTTCGAACTTTACAATTAAATAACTATAACATTTTTTTTCTTTTCGAATCACATAATTTTTTTAACAAACATAACAACTAAACATAACATCTCCTCACTTGAGATGAACAATATGAGAAATTGGGGGGTCTTCAATGATCTTTAAGAATATGTCGTCGACGAAAGCGTGATTCCCGAACCTTTCCACTTGAACCTTGAACATAGGCAAACAATGACTTCCTAATTACAAATAAGACTACAGGGTAGGCTAAGGTGTAAGGGTGCAACGAAACAATATGTTGGGTAAAAAATGAAAGGAATTGCTCAGATGGGTGTATCTAGGAGTATCTTGCACTAAAGGTGAGTCCAACAAAGGGTTTAACATGGGGGTCGAGAAGTCGGGGTGACTAATCGATAGATATACAATGATAGGCTATTTGGGGTGATAATCCTATAATACTGCCTTCTTAAACTGAAAAGTCCAAATACATCGAGCTAACTCAACATACCTCATCTATGGTCTCGAATTGATGTAAAGGCCAAGTTCTAAAGTTTACAAGCTACCGACACACTCATAATTTGGTAGATTTGGGGTAAAAATTTGGAAACGGATAAGGCTAATCTCACCATATAATATCAAGTGTTATAATGTGCTCGGCTAAGGTCAAATCTAGTTAGGTTAAGAAAAACATGTTAAAATTTAAAAAATGGCATAATTTTTCAAAATAAACTAGAAAAACGAGGGAAAAATAAAGTGCAAGAGATAATTCTACTCCCGTCCCCCCACTTGAAATGTACAAAGTCCCTTTTGTACTAAGCGTTAAATAAAGGTGAAGAGAAAAGTAGAATTTGAGCGAGAACTTTCCCTGAAATTTGCTCCAAAAAGAAAGAAGGCCCACGAAAAGAATCATGCCTTCACTTAACCATCCACGAGAAAACTTCAATCCCTGAAATCACACTACCGACAAGCATAATTCTAGAAAATAAAATGAAAAAGAAACCTAACTCACTTTCGTAGAAATCACGGTTGCATTTAGCGAATGCAACAAGCCTTTTAAACCACTTGGTGTCCTAAGTGGATGAGTTTAGTCTCATGAGGGCTTACAGGGAACATACCCACAAAGTTCATTTAAAAACTAATAAAAGGTTATTGTGTTTAAAAAGAAAGAAGTGTTACAGAGGATAGTTACGTCGTAACCCCAATAAGGAGTTACGCCGTAATTAAAGCAAAACCTGGCAGACGCTACAGGAGTGTAGCTATGGCGTAACCATTGCATGGGATTACGCCGTAATTGGTAATGCTCCGAGAAGAACTACTGCAAAAAGTATGTTACGGTGTAACCATAAGAATTAGTTACGCCGTAACTGTGGACAGACTAGGTCCGGTTCAGCATGGTGCAACAACTTTTCTCTGTTTTCCTACAAAATTAGTTAAAAACACAAAACCTGTTGGAATCACTCCTAACTTATATTTCAAGTGTTAGTAATTAGTATGTAATAGGTTGCTTAAACTAGGATTTTATGTTTGTATTAATGGCAAGGCTTATGTAGAAAGCCCATAAGCCTTGGCCAAAGCCCAATAATGAAGGAAGGGACTAGACATGTTGCCCCAATTCCCTTCCCTATAAATACTACATGTAAACCTTCCTTTGAAGGTTGGTTGTTCATCTTAGTACATTCTCTACGCATAAACTTTCCATATCCATACGTGTATGTGTTTTGTGTGTTCAACCAATCTCTCTTTCATCTTATTTCTTACATATTGATTCTTGTGTTAACTTATGGTGACCTAACAGTGGTATCAATCGCCATCTAGTTGGGTGAAACACTTTTTTTTTTGAAGTTACATTCTATACGCGTGGGTTTTAGTGTGTTCACTTTTCATACGCTTAAAAGCTTTAGTTTTTACACTTGTAAACTCAAGATTCTTGTGGTTTAAGGTTTATTTAGTGTTAAAGTTCAAGTTTTTTGCATCAAGTTTCAAACTTTATGCGTGTAGATTAGTTTTATCTTGGTTTTTGATTCGTGTGTACTATTCTACGCCTAAGGGTGAAAGTGGTTTTGAATCATCAAGTTTAAAACTTTCTTGTTATTTTGGTGATTTTGAAGCTATTTCATCATTAAAATCATGTTACAAAACACTTATGGGCATAAAAATCAGTTTTGGTGAATTTTGGTACTTTCTACTCGTAGTAAAACCCTAGTTCTACTCGTATACCCCTAAGCTCTACGCCTAAGCAGTTTCCTACGCCTAAGGATTTTCTTCATTGATCTTCTAAGCTGTTGGTTTACTCAGTGTTTTTCTTGCTTAGATAAGCCTGAAAACACTTCGATTTGTGGATATCTTTTATACTTGGATAAGTGTAAAGGATTTTTTGGTAAAACCCTAAACTTACGCATAAGCATAAAAGCTTACGAGTAACACTCTACGCCTAAGTTAAAACTTACGCGTAATGTTTCTTACTTCTAAGCAGTTAGTTTACGCATAAGCTTACGCTTAAGCCTAAAGGTTACGCCTAAGCTTATACTTCACGCGTAAGTGGACTTTACGCGTAACTTCTTCAGTCTACGCCTAAGCAATTGATTACGCCTAAAGTACTTCTTCAACAAACAACTCAAGTTTCATTCGACTACAAAGATCCATCAACACAAGTAAAATTTAAAAAAAAATTAACTTTTAGGGGAGACTAATCGTTTAATTTTTACGCGAAATTCAAATTTTGGTTTAACTGTGAAAATGTTGGTCAAATATTCAAATTTTTGGGCCCAAATTCGAATTTTTCCGGTTAAATTTGGCTTCAAAAATGTCAAAACTCAATTTTTTCTTGCAACCTTAGAATTGATTTTTATAGTGAATTTCAAATTTTGGGAGAGAAAATTTTTTAAAATTATTTTTAGAGGGAAATTAGAAATTCACTATATCGGCCTTCTGTGTGCTATATCGACTTCGCACCTTTTCTCGTTGATTCTTCCGATTTCATCACAACAATCAAGGGGGAGAAAATGTATCAATCAAGGTCGCAGATGATTGAGATAGAGACACATTTGATGAATCGATGCCTGGAACAGTTTAGATCACTTAATTCACACCTTAAAGTCCTCTCAAAAAAATAATTAGCAGGAACTCGTTCAGAGTATGGATTCAAACGAGCCTTTCCATTACTCTTTGGAATAGACTTTGATATCTTCACTGATACAATGTATCACAACGTAAATCAACTTGTATTCCAACTCAACAAAGAAGAAATTAACGAGAATGAATCCACAACCGCTTTTAGAGTCCTCAAGGAACAATTTCAGCAGTACATCGATTCGCGATTCTATGACACTGAAATGACAAATAAGTATTTCTTAGCGTTCACTCAAATGCATACTCAAAATTTCAAAGATGTATTGCTCCAACACATGGAAGCTATAGAGAAAACAATCGCTGAAAGGGTACTTCACAGTAAAGTGCATGTCAATAGAGTAAATGAACAGAAGTTGCAGATTCAAGAAGAGGAAGTTAATATGGCTAAAGTATTGGATGCTAATTTGGTTGTCATGATAAGCAGTGGGACAGAATCAGATAAGCAGGATGACAACAGCAGATCAGTGGGACGATATTGATGTTAACTGTGTAGACATCATACCCAACTATGACACAGAGCCCAACTTTGACAAAGAACAAATGGTTGAGGAAGATATCGTACCCACCTATGACACAGACATAGAACAGATGGTTGAGGTACAATCTACTGCTGATCATATTATGCCTGCAAATGCGATACAACAAACTGAGCAACCTGAATTCAGAAATGAAGGAGAGGTTGACCAGTGTGTTGTAAATTTTCCAAATAATTGTCTTCTTTTTGAAAATAAAGCAACTGAAACGTCAAACCAAACTCTTGAATCTGAAAATATTTTTCTCAAACAGACCATTGCTCAGTTTCAAAAAGAGTTTTCAAAACTAGAGGTACATTGCACCTCTCTTAAACTTAAAATGCAAAGTAATTGTGTGGATACATTAGAAAAAGAAAATGAACATTTAAAGGCTCAAATTCAAGCAAAGGGGCTTGCACATGCTGCTTTACAAAACAAACTGAGAAGATTATCTGGCAAGAGTGTGGATACTAAGTTTGCAAAAGCAACAATCTTGGGGAAATCGTCTCTTCAACCTATCAGAAACCAATCAATAGTTAGACAACCAACTGCATTTAAATCTGAACGATAAAAATCTTCAAAACCACGGTTTGCCTCCCAAGTTGTTGAGAATAATCATTTGACAAAACCAGTCACTCCACATTCTTGGCCTGAAAAATGTTTTTGTTAAACCTGTTTCTGATAAACCTGTCTCTCTTAACCCTGTTTCTGTTAAACCTGTTTCTGTTAAACCTCAACAAGTACATGAACCTGGCCACTCTATGATTAGTTCGAAAACTATGTCTAAACCAAGCATCAAAATTCAAAATTCATATGATACAAATGACTTTCACAAGAACTATGATCTAGAAAAGGCTAGGAAAAGGGCACTACTCCAAAAGAACTATGGAATCTTAGGTTCCTCGTGTAATGCCTTCTGGTGTATTACTAAACAATGCTAGTAGTTGCAAACCAAAACCTAAGTGTACTCAACAAACAGTTAGAAATAAACCCGTTGAACTAAAAGACAAATTTCAAAAATCTAATAGGTGGATCAATATATGACGTAGACTCTTTTCAAAAGAAGTTTCAACATCTCCTAGATCTGTCCTTAAATGGATGCCCACGGGTAGAGTTTTCAAAACTGTTGGTCTTAGGTGGATTCCTACTGGCAAGATATTAAGTAGTTGCACCAATACTAATGTGAAACCCTCAACATCTATCCCTGAGGCAGGAAAGGAAATCATCAAAATAGTGTGTTCAGGTGTCAAGAACATAATTGACACTACAACGTTATGCTTCTAACATCTAGAACCCAATTACACTGGAACCCAATACTAATGTGAAACCCTCCTACATTCTATACAGATACAACAGTTATGGATCCTAAGTAACACAGCTTAGGACCCGTTTCTCACCATCAAATGTGTAATGATCCATCAGCTGAACCACCATTGTACTTAATCGTCAAGAATTGGAAACTTTGTTTGCTCCACTATTTGAAGATTCCTCTTGAAAGTCGTGCTTCAGATGTATCGAATGTTTCCGCTGCTCAACCTGATCATATTCTAACTCAGGATACACCCTGAAACTACAACAACTACCGTGGTTGTAGATGCACCTCCAGTCAAATCTTATAACAGAAGATCAAAATGTTTCCAACAACAATGACACAGCTGATGATCAACAAAATAAACGAGTTGAAAAGTTTTATCAGCAGTTGATTCTCACGAGATATTTATGGTACTTCACACTTGCTCGATGAATCGGACATACAAGGTTTCGCTGTCTCTAATTCATCATCAACATACGTGGTGTATGATTCTGATTCATTGAAAACATCTGGGGGAAGAGAGTATAGGTGGTCATTGCTTCTTTGATGTTTTTTGATAAAACCCTATCCTTTCTTGAATTTCTTCAATTAGGGGGAAGAAATGAGGCGATCTGTGGATCAAACATCTTAATTCAGTGTTATTTTCTCAGCTTTCACGGGTTATCTTGTGTGAAGTTACCCAAATATGACATTATGATGCCTCACACATGGTCATTTTATCGAGTAATTGCATAGTCACAGGCGATTATTATTCTGATAGACCGCAACATTCAGGGGGAAGTTGCTTCACTTCATCTCTCGTGGTTTGTTTGGTGTGATGCGTGTGCAGACGATTAATGGCAAACGCTACATTCTAGTAATTGTTAATTACTACTCAAGATGGAATTAGGTTTATTTTATTTGAAGTAAAGATCAAGCTCCATAGATGATCATCACCTTTCTCACAAAAATTCAAGTTCAGCTCCGAAACACTGTCAGACAAATCAGAACAGACAGAGGAATTGAATTTGTGAATCAAACTCTTCATGAATACTATGAGAAAGTGGGAATTGAGCATCAAACATCCACTGCACGAACACCAGAACAAAACAGAGTTGTTGAAAGACGAAACCGTACGTTAGTAGAAGCTGCAAGAACGATGTTAATTAATGCAAAACTTTGAAACGGTTAAAGCTCGAACAAGGATCTCGAAGAATCATGCATCCAACCAACCCCGATATCTTCAAATACTAAGTACACGCACCCGTGATATCCCACTTCAACCTCAAATAAATAATAATGAATTATCGCCGTAGTCACATCTTACGGTTAAATGCCCAAAACTAGCCTTCGTTAACGGTTCAAATTAATTTTATAATGGTTTCCCGATCTTGTCAAAATTGTATCCCCGTGAAAATTTTGTCATAACCAAAATACCACTCCTTTTCGCCAAAGACTTATACCAAAAATTTACACTGTGTATTAAAAATACATTCAATATTGAAATTTTTTAGCTCAAAATGTGATATAATACGGATCAAATTACTGTAGGCCCAATCCAAATATCATACGAGTCCAACCCAACCAAACTTAAACCACTTGGAGTGATAACCCAGGCCCAAGTAAGAGAACCCGGTCCATCACTCATACCAGGTTTACACAAACCCTAAAAATGCGCACGGGTATAAAATGCCCCAACAAATCTTCCACTTAACCCTAATTGTATCAATTGATAATTGATCCGCCTACCACTCTCTCAACAGCCTCTTGCCCAAAATTACTCTCAAACAAATTTGATAAGCAATCTCTTCTCATCTCAGATTTCAAAACTCATCACTAATCAAGTCATTCTTCTTGTTTTATGATTGAGAGCAAAAAGAAGGCTTCAAGATCAGTTCCAAAGGTCCAAGGTAGGTTTGTTTATGTTCTATTGGACAAATCAAAGAAGGTTTGTAGCAAATTTGTTACAATACTTTCTTTAATATTCGGATAAAAAAAATTGAAGGTTGGCTTCAACAAAAATCTGTGATGAGTAGTTTATTTGTGAGTGACCTTAATTGGTCTTGATTTATCATTGTATAACACGAATAAATGAGCTGAGATTTTACTTGGTTTTTCTTTACTATTAATGTTTCTGTCGAGTAACAATTTGAAGAGTAGTAGTATAGCTTAGTTGTTGACGTGATAAGGATCAATGATGGTTTAAGTTCAAGAACATAAGATCATTAAAGATCTATAAATATGACGAACAAAACTGAGATCAATTTTATAGTTTGAGTTCGAGTCTTGTAATAGTTTTAAATCTTAAATTCAAGACTTGTGGATGTGATGGTGAGTAGAGGATAATGGGAGATACGTTAGGTTGGAGTTGGTTTGTGTTGGAGTGTTGTATTCGAACTATATATGGTCTAGGCAGTGTCAATAATTTTTTTTGTTATGGACAAATGATGTTAACATGATGTCCACAAAGAGTATTTGGTATTATTGGTCATGGTCAAACAGTCTGTCCGTCTCTTCTTCTTCATTTCTATTCTTACTCGTAAGCAAGACTACGCATAAACCATTTCTTACTCGTAAACCTTTATGCGTAAGGCAATACGCGTAAGGTCTTACTCGTAAGATTTTTAGGCGTAAACCAAAGGTATCTTACTCGTAAGGTTTCCTTACGCGTAAGTTTAGGGTTTTCTCCTAACTTATCCAAGCTAGAAGAAATTTACACAGTCAAAGTATTCAACACACTTATCCAAGTGAGTGAAATACCGAGTAGCCTTTGAATGACGAAGAAGATGAGTATTCTGCTTATGCATAAAATCCTTGTGCGAAAAAAACGCGGGTTTTGATTTTTTGACTTTTTCCGGCGTCCTTTTTCCGTCCAAAGATTCTTTTCAGCCATGAGAAACCCAGAAAAAATGTAGACAGACTTCTTTAGACCCATTTGACCACAAAGACACCATTTGACCACAAAAACTGTCACGAGTATTGATGCAAAAAAAACAAAACAAGTCACCATATAACTGTTACAAAGGACAATCAGTATATGACAAGTTTGATTATTTTGACCAAAAAAAGGATACACAACATGTAACAATCGGATTAATCCCAAAAAAATTTACAAAAGGTTACAACTTTGTGAGAAAAAACAGATTTTAAGACAAGATTTTTGACAAGATAACATCACCCAAATCAACCACAAATAAAAACGGACCTTGCTCTTGATACCAATGTTAGGACCATTTATTTGGTTGATATGGTGAATCGGGAGGTCGGGGAAGATGGAAGAACATCTTCATCATGTTAGAGAGAGAGACTAGAGAGAAGGGAGAGAACTATGTGTTTATTATTGAAAGGTGAAAGGTTTACACTAAGAAATCTCACCCCTCCATGGAAGTATGGAGGGGTATTTATACCCAAACACTTACATCTATCACTAAATGACGTAACAAGCCCTTGTGTTTAAGGTAACAAAGATAGAAAATGTAATCCCGTCAATGTCGTTCCATTTACGAGTTAGGAGCGATTCCAACACAGACTACAGTCTTGTCAACGTACTGTTCCAACGATCAAAAGATGGGGTAAAATTCAAACAACGGTAACTTTATTACTAAATGACATAACAAGCCCTTGTGTTTAAGGTAACAAAGATATAAAATGTAATCCCATCAATGTCGTTCCATTTACGAGTTAGGAGCGATTCCAACAGCACTACAGTCTTGTCAACGTACTGTTCCAACGGTCAAAAGATGGGGTAAAATTCAAACAACGGTAACTTTATTAATTAGGTCACGTGATTTTTTAAAATCTTACCTATAAATAACTACCCTCCGATTTTCCCTCTCATCCTTATACTTATCCATCCATATCTCTTTAACATTCACTATTCATCGCACCATTTTCTCTTATAACAACATTCAATGGCGAATCGTAACACAGTTAGTAAGCATAACATGGTGGCTAACTTAGATAAGACACCATCCAATCTCGCTTTTCATGACATAATTGATTTCCTCACTGGATCATCAATCAATTATGCTCTATTAGTCGAACCTGACACCATTGAGCCCTGGATTCAACAATTTTGGGCAACTGCCAGATCTCATATGGAAGATGATAAATCCTACATTCAGGCTAAGGTTGCTGGGAAGATAGTTAGAGTTAGTGAAGCCACCATTCGATAAGATTTATTGTTTCATGATGAAGAAGGGGCTATTCGTTTTGACAAACAAGTGCTTTGGGATACATTAAGGGATATTGGGTATGAAGGGTCTCTCACTGAAACAACTTTTAAGAAACCCTTGTTCAGTCCTCAATGGAAGTATCTAGTCCATGTTTTTCTTCATTGCCTAAGTCCCAAGAGTACTTCATGGGAATAATTTGGTTCAAATATAGCCTCTGCCTTAGTGGGATTAGCTACCAATCAACCTTTTAACTTTTCAAGAATGATTCTAGATGGTATGTTATCTCACAACTCCAATGGTTCATCGTTTTTAATGTACCTAAGATTTGTTCAATTATTCTTGAACAAACAGCTTAAGGATGAGCCTAAACCTTCTAGCTTGCTACCAGTTGTAGTACTTCTACCTAAGGTGTTTACCTTCATGTCTAGAAAGAGTGACAAGTTTTCTGGGAGGGATACACCATTAACAGCTCAAATGATGGAGATAGTGCAAGCAGTTAGAGATGAAGCTGCTGAAAGTGAAGATCATGAGCCTTCTATTTCAAGGGAAGGTACTGCCTCTCAACGTACTGCTTCACAACAAGGTACTGCATCTCAACCTACTGCATCTTTGCAAGATATTGCTCATGGTGATTCAGAACCAGAGGTAAACCCACCATCTTCTCCCAATGATTATACTTCCACAGATGGGTCTCAAACATCTGGAGGAGATGAGGGAGATATGGCTTATGAGGATCAGGTTTTGGATAATTACGCTTTGACAAGGGAGCTTTTGCGATTAAAGAAATAATATGAAGCTCAAGCTGCATAATTGATGAAGTTGAACAACAAGTTTAGAAGATTGAAGAATTTTGTATGGCCATTAGTTCAACATCACAGATTGTGGGTCAAGTCTCAGAAGAAGAGAGGTAAGAAGTTTAAGAAGGCTTCTAAAGGCAAGAAGATTCACAAGCATTATTCATTCCAATTGGGGAGGAATTTGGAGCAAGAAAATTTGAATGAAGATGCTCAAACTTATGAAGAAGCTGAAACTGTTGATAAAGAAGCTGAGAAAATTGAGCAAACTGAGCCTTAAGGTACTGGCGTACAAAGTACTGGTGTACAAAGTACTGATGATCAAGGTGCTGGTGATCAAGGTGCTGCTCTTCAACGAACTTATAGGCAAGTGCTCATTACACCAAGGACCCTAAATTTTGAAGAAGAAGTTGGTCCTTCAACAGTCTTACAAGAAGAGGAAGCTGATACATCCAAAGTAGTACACACTGCTAGTGATGATGAGACTGTTGCTCAGATATTGCAAAACATGTCAAGACCAAGAGGTATTATTATTCCAGGTGCTGAACAACAACAACCTCAAGTCTTGCAATCATCTTCTCAACCTGCTTTAGATCCTAAAGATAAAGGAAAAGGTAAACTGGTAGAAACAAAGAAAAAGAAGAAGCTAACTTTGGCAGAAATAAGAGCTATTAAAGTAGCTAAGAATGAAGAAGTTGTTGGGTTTTTGGTTCCTTGGATCATGAATTATTCTAAGTGTTGGAACCGCGGACAGTGTTGTTGAAACCACGGACAAAGGAATGGATCCACTGCTGAAGACAAACCGCGGCTAGTAGTATTGTGTAACCATGGATAATGTAATGTAACCACTGCTATTCTTGTATAGTCGGTTTAGTATTCTGTATTAGATAAATATGGAAAAGATATTTATCTTGTAGGTTACGTATTGTATTATGTAAAGGACTCCTTAGCCTATAAAAGGAGGTCCTAGGGTAGATTAGATAGACGTATGTTTTATATCTAAGGTCGATACACTTGAAGGTTGTAAAACCCTAATACTGGTTAGAGTATTCGTATTAATAATAATATTGAGGTGTTGAATGTTTATTGTTCTTCTTCTTAAGATTAAGTATTAAATTCCGCGTGATACTTAATAAGTCTTTGTTTAAGTCAGTTTCTATATTAGATCGTTTGCTCAACTGGGATCAACAAGTGGTATCAGAGCTTGTGATCTAGAAACTGAAATCAAGAAGAAGCTTTGTTACGTTCTGTTTAAGTAAGTTAAGATGTATGACGAAACACACATGGTTACTGCTTCCAAGGTGCCCATGCTCAAGCATGGAGAGTACCAAATCAGGAGAATGCGAATAAGGCAATACATTCGCATGATTGATTATGCTCTCTGGGATGTTGTGGAAAAAGGTGATACTCTTCCTAAGAAGGGTGAGGATGGCAAAGATATATCCATTGTTAGTGAGATCGACAAGGCTAAGAGAAAGATGGAGATTAAAGCTCATAGTATTCTCTATATGGGAATACCTAATGAATATGCTTTGGACTTTGAACAATATGAGTCTGCTAAGGAGCTTATGGATGCTATAGAAACAAGGTTTGCTAGTAATGAAGCTACCAAGAAATCAAGGAAAAATATGCTCAAGCATCAACTTGAAAACTTCACTGCACTGAGTGGAGAAAAACTTGATGGCACCTATAACAGACTTCAAAGCTCATCAGCCAACTGAAGTCAGTGGACTACAAAGTTGCTCAAGAAGATATTAATCTAAAGTTCATCAGAAGTTTATCACCTGACTGGGCAATGCATACTGTTGTGTGGAGGAACAAGGATGACTTTGAAAAGATGACTCTGGACAATCTCTACAACAACTTGAAGGTATATGAGTCTAAGAACAACATTGCTGGTACATCTTCAAATAGCCAAAACATTGCTTTTGTTTCCACTAATCACAAGAGTTCAGAAGATGTATCCACTGCTGCCTATGGAATAACCACGACTATTGCAAACAATACCACTGTTAGTGATAATGTCAGTGATGGTGCAATTTGTGCTTTTCTGGCTGATTTAACTACCAGTGTTATTGTTTTGAATCAAGATCTAGATCAAATTGATCTTGATGATCTTGAAGAGATTAATCTTCAATGGCAAATGGCAATGTTGACTCTTCAAGCAAGGAAGTTTCTGAGGAGAACTGGAAGACAGGTCACGTATAATGGTCAAAGGAGAGCTGGATTTGATAAAAGCAAGATAGAGTGCTTTAACTGCAAAAAGAAGGGGCACTTTGCTAGGGAGTGTAGAGCACCTATGAGGATTGAAGGCATCAAAAAGACTGCTGAAGAGCCTGCTCCTTCTTCAGCATTGGTGGCTCAAGATGGTATTGGTGATTATGACTGGAGTGATGAAATTGAAGAAGGACCAAATGCAGCTTTTCTTGCTAGTGAAGCTTCAAAAGAGCATAACTTTGCTCTTATGGCCTATGCTTCATCTTCTGGTTCAGATTCCGAGGTATCTAATGATTCTAAAACTTCTACTTGTTCTTTTAAATCATGTCAAGATAACTTAGAATCTCAAAAGCTATCACTGAGAGTTTAAGGAAAGAAGTAGAAAGACTGTCTCTAGATAACTTAGGTTATAGAGTTGGACTAGAAAGTGTTGAAGAAAAACTAAATTACTGTATTAAATGTGAGTTTGAGTATGTTGATAAAATTAATATACTTGGTGGTGAAATTGAGCTTAAGGATAGAGAGATTAAGATGCTTAAAGAGAAACTCGAAAAGGCAGAAAGTGTAAAGGTAGAAGCCCTAAAAGAAAAAGAAAAATATGTTGTTAGGGTTGCTAAAACACAGTATACCTCTGATCTAGTAAATAAGCCAATAGGTCAAAAATTGTTCCAGGATGGCACTGGTCTTGGTTACAATAATATGCCTCCACCATCTCTTATGAAACATGCACCACCTACAAAAGAACTGTCATTTAGCAGTGAATTTAGTTTCAATAAACCTGTAGGTGAAACTAGCAATGCGTCACCTAAGATAGGTTTTGATAAGTCATCTGATGCTCCCATCATTGAAGATTGGGAATCCGATTTTGAGGAAGATAGATCTGAATCAACACAGGCTGAGAGGATAGAACCTGTTAAGAAAGTTGATTCTAAGCAAGCCAACCTTGTGCCTAGATTTGGAGCTCAAATTGCTAAGAAAGTAGTAGAGTACAAGGAAGTACCTAGGGAACAGATGAAAAGATACATACCTAGGGGAAACCAGAGAAACTTCAATGGACTAATTTCAAACAGATTAGGAGATGAGTTTCAATATGTTAAAAATTCTTGTTTTACATGTGGTAGTTTTGAACACTTACAAAGAAACTGTTATAACAATAGACCACAAGCTTGGAATCAATGGAGGAGGGTAAATCACCAAAACTTTTCAAAGAAAACAAACCCTCATCCTAACAGAAATATGATTCCTAGAGCAGTGTTAATGAGGAATGGAAATACAAAATCAATTGTTACTGCTGCACCCAAATGGGTTCCAACCACTGCTAAGCAAAATGTAAACCCGGCTAAGCAAACTGTAAACACTGCTAAGCAACATATCACCAATGATTCAAAAGAAGTTTTAAAAATTCCAGAGGTGATAACTGACACAGTGGTTGGAAACCATTTTTATGCTATAAAGGCCTCAGCTAGTTGGCAATGGAAGCCTAAGACCAAGGTTTTACATCATGTCAAATGTGCATCAATGGACCTAAACAAATTTGATTATGTTGATGCACAGGGCAGACCCAAGTCAGTATTGGCTTGGGTCCATAAAAGGAACTAATTTGTTTAATTTCATGTGCAGGGCAATCTACAAGATGAGCTAAAAGATAAAGGAGTTTTTGATAGTGGCTGCTCTGGGCACATGACTTGGGATGGGAGCAACCTGGAGGATTTTGAAGCTTTTGATGGAGGATATGTGGCATTTGTTAATGATCCAAAGGGAGGAAAGATACTTGGCAGAGGAACAATCAGAACAGGGAATTTAGACTTTGAAAAGGTCTATCTGGTACAGGGACTTAAGTATAATTTATTCAGTGTTTCTCAAATGTGTGATAAGAAAAACTGGGTACTTAAGATTCCTGATGAGATTCCTGATGAGAAGTATATACAGCTAAGGGTACCTAGGAAGGAAAACATATATTGTTTTGATCTTAAAGATGTGATTCCTAATAGGTCCTTAACCTGTTTGTTTGCTAAAGCATCTGTAGATGAGTCTAAGTTATGGCATAGAAGGCTAGGTCACCTCAATTACAAAACAATCAATAAACTGGTAAAAGGCAACTTAGTGAGAGGGTTACCTTCTAAGGTTTTTGAGTGTAAGGAACTGTGTGTGGCTTGTCAAAAAGAAAAACAACATAGAGCTTCTTGTAAGACCAAAACTGTCAACACCATCACACAACCACTGTTTATGCTTCATATGGACTTATTTGGACCTACCTTTGTTAAAGTTTGAACCATAAGCAGTATTGCCTAGTTATCACTGATGATTATAGTAGATTTTCTTGGGTATACTTTTGGCAGCTAAGAGTGAGACTAGTGAGATCCTCAAGAGTTTCATTACTAAGATAGAAAATCTAGTAAATCATAAGGTCAAGGTAATCAGATGTGATAATGGAACTGAGTTTAAGAATGATGTGATGAATCAATTCTGTGTAGTTAAGGGTATAGAAAGACAGTTTAGTGTTGCTAGAACACCACAACAAAATGGTGTAGCTGAAAGGAAAAATAGGCCACTAATTGAGGCTGCTAGGACAATGTTGTCAGAGTCTAAGTTACCTACTACCTTTTGGGCTGAAGCTGTAGGCACTGCATGTTATGTGTAGAATAGAAGTAAGGTAGTGAAGCCTCATAACAAGACCCCCTATGAGCTGTTACATGATAGGAAGCCAATGATTGCATTCCTAAAACCTTTGGGTGTCCTGTTACTATCTTGAATACCATAGACTACCTAGGCAAGTTTCAAGAAAAAGGCTGATGATGGATACTTTTTAGGCTACTCTTCTAATAGTAAAGCCTTTAGAGTATACAATAGGAGGACTAGAATTGTTGAAAAGAACCTACATGTTCAATTTAGTTAAAAGACTCCTAGTGTTGAGACCAAAGGACCGACTGGTTTAACATTGATATTCTAACCAAATCTATGAATTATGAGCCTATCATTGCAGGAACTTCCACTAATGTTGATGCAGGTACACAAAAGGATTCTCGATGCGAGAAACAATTTCTAAGGAAGCCGATTCTCCACAGGAGTTCTATTTGTTTAAAAGTGGAAAGCTAGTTCGTCTCACCCATCATAGATAAGCAAGGTCCCACTGATGATGATGTATTGAATACTGGAGGCAATGTTGATCATCATCAAGATAAGGATGAGCTGTTGAAAGATAACTCAGTGTCGGTAGAAGAAATTGAAAAGAAGAAAAGGCATTCTGAAACCACTGCTAAGCCAAATGAAAGCACGGATAGAAATAATAAAAGCAATCGCTAAGCCAACTTCTACCAATTGTCGTTACAAGTGAAACCACAGTTGTAAGTACTGATGATAGTACTTTATTTGGACCAACTGCAAAGCCATTATTTGGTGAAGAGGAGTATCCACATGATCCTAATATTCCTGCTTTGATAGAAATTGATACTCCTGCCGATGATGATGAAGACATGGATGATTTTTTCAATGCTGATTTTACTAATTTGGAACATGTCATTCATGAAAGTCCTGTTACCTCTACAAGGATACATAAGATTCATCCTAAGGAACAAATACTTGGAAATTTGAATACCCCTGTTCAAACAAGAAGCAAGGTTCAGAACACAAAAACCTTCCCTGAGCAAGGTTTCTTTGCAAGATCACTTCACAAAAGAAATAGTCATAAAGATCTGCAAAATTGCTTATTTGCTTGTTTTCTATCTCAAAAGGAGCCCAAGAGAGTGGAAGAAGCTTTATCTGAAGAAGGTTGGGTAGAATCAATGCAAGAGGAGCTTCTTCAGTTCAAACTTCAAGAGGTTTGGACATTGGTTGATCTTCCTAATGGTAAGAAGGCAATTAGGACAAAATGGGTGTTCAGAAACAAGAGGGATGAAAGAGGTATTGTTGTGAGGAACAAGTCAAGGTTGGTTGCTTAAGGATACACACAAACTGAAGGCTTGGATTATGATGAAGTCTTTGCTCCAGTTGCAAGAATTGAGGCAATAAGGTTATTTCTAGCATATGCCTCATTTAAGAATTTTGTGGTGTATCAGATGGATGTTAAAAGTACTTTTCTGTATGGCACTATTCATGAGGAGGTTTATGTTTGCCAACCTCCTGGTTTTGAAGATCCAGATCATCCTGACAAGGTTTACAAGGTGAGGAAGGCTATGTATGGGTTGCATCAAGCTCCTAGGGCATGGTATGAGTGTCTGTCTACTTATTTAATGGAAAATGACTTCAAAAGAGCGTTGATTGATAAGTCTTTGTTCATTAGGAAGCACAAGGATGATATTTTCTTAGGTTCGGTTTATGTAGATGAAATCATCTTTGGCTCAACCAATAAGGAGCTATGCAAGGATTTTGAGAAGCTTATGCATGATAAGTTTCAGATGAGTTCTATGGGAGAACTCACTTTCTTTTTGGGCTACAGGTTCAACAAAGGACTGATGGTATTTTCATTAGTCAATACAAGTATGTAGCAGATGGTTTGAAGAAGTTTGGGTTTCAGGATGTGAAGAGTGCTAGTACACCTATGGAGACTCAGAAACGCACCTACGATGATGGAAGTCCAAAAGTTGATCGAAGTTACAGTCCATGATTGGATCTTTGATGTATCTCACTGCATCTAGGCCAGATATAATGTTCTCACTATGTGTGTGTGCAAGGTTTCAAGTCACACCTAATTCAACACACATGAATGCTGTTAAGAGAATATTTAGATACCTTAAAGGTCATCCTAAACTGGGCCTTTGGTATTCTAAGGATTCTCCTTTTGATTTGGTGGCCTATACTGATAGTGATTATGCTGGTGCTAGTTTGGATAGGAAATCTAAAACCGGAGGATGTCAGTTTTGGGAAGCGGACTAATATCATGGCATGTAAAAAGCAAACTATTGTGGCAAATTCTACAACCTGAATATGTGGCTGCTGCTAGTTGCTGTCGTGGTCAAGTTCTTTGGATTCGAAATCAATTGTTTGGATTTTGGGTACAACTTTATGCATCCTAAGATTTACATTGATAATAACAGTACAATTTGCATAATTAAAAATCCTGTTTTACATTCTAGAACTAAACATATTGAGATAAGGCATCATTTTATTAGAGATTGTAATGAGAAAAGGTTGATTCAAATGGTAAAAATCCATACTGATTTCAGTGTTGCTGATCTTCTCACTAAAGCTTTTGATGTGGGGAGATTTTAGTACCTTGTTGTTAGTATTGGAATGATTAATCTCTAAATCTCAACCTGTTTTGTAAAAGTTTGTATAAGTATTGGACTGTTATTATGTGATCTTAGTATTGCTATTCTTGTTTCTAACCACTGATAGTTATGTTCAAACCACTGCTTGTTGCTTTTTGTTCCCACTAACCATTTTGTAGACAAAAGAAAGCTAACTACTGATGCAAAAGAAGTACTGAAGTTAAATTGTTCATTCATTCAAGAAACAGTTTACAGCTTACAATTAACTTCAAGTGCAAATAAAAGATCAGTTCTATACAAGATTTCCTACACCTACACTAGCCCATATCATCTATTCCAAAAGCTGGTGCTAAGCATGACCAGTACGACGAAGAAGCTAAAAAGGATGGATTGATGAAAACAAAGATGATGAAGATGAATACAGCAGATGGGTTTGTGATATGAGAAGTCTTAGGTTGACCCATCTACTCGTTCCACCATAAAGCATCACTCCATCTTCCTTTTACCCTTTCCCTTACCGATATGTGATGAAGCACCAAAACTTGGTGCAGGAAGACCAAGAACCACCTCTCTGTTCTTTGGAAGTGGTGGATTTCTGGCATGTGGCCTTGGTTGAGGTTGAGATGGTGAAGGTTGTGATTTCTTTGCTTCCTCATTCACCAATCTATTGAAGATTGGCTCTAGGCGCTCAGTGGAATCATCTGATCCTTTTGATGACTCACTTGGAACAACCACATTATCATCTTCAGATGATGGAAGAAATGGGGACTTTCTAGGTCGTGGTTCTTGTGGAGGAAGGTACAGACGCCATGGGTTAGAATCATCACTTGATGATGATGATGATGAAGAGGAGGAGGAGGATGTTAGATCAATGACTTCTGGTTGATTCCACATGATGCTTGTTGTTGATTGTGATTTTTGAGAAATTAGGGTTTTGGTTTAATTGAGATGTGTGTTATTTGGGGCTTGAGACTCTTTTATAAGCAGAGTAAAGGTATTAGTGAGTAAATGAGAGGAAAGTTTTAGTGGTTGAGAAGTTAATAAGGTTGTTTGACTTTGACTATGAATTAATACTGGAAGTTGACCAACTTAGCTTTAGCATTGGCTAACCACTGCTAGTGTTTTGGAACCACTTCTATGTTTTGCTAACCACTAATGACACTCATCTTCTCTGTGTTTGGTTTATGTTTGTGATTTGCAGGTATGAAGGATTGTGTACATTAGAGCTTTTGATTTGGAGATTATTCTTTGGATCTTTGGAGCTTTTGTGTTTAAAAAAAAAAAAAAAAAAGAAGATTGTGTAATCCTTCATATTTTTTTGAGATATCACTTATTTAGACACAGATTTACTTGATGTATCTCTTGGTCAACTGATTGGAGTGATACTGTATCCACTGCTAGTATGTTTCAAACCACGGATAACTGTTTTCAAACCACTGATAGCATGCTGCTTATTTTTGGATACTTCAGGGGCTGTTTTGTAACTTTGGCGAAAGCATATTTATCTCCCCCAATCACTGATGGATCATTTAATTGATCTTCAAATCACTTCAACTTGGCGCTCTATATCAAACCTAATCACTTTACTTGGCATAATTCGCAAATCCCACATCAGACCCATCATCAATCACAATGTCGGACCAGTACTCTCAAACCCATAACCTTGTTGCTAACCTGGTAAAAAACAATAGGTCTGAAGGTTTTCATCAAATGATTGATTTCCTTATTCACAGTCCTATTCACTTTGCCTTAACTATCACACCAACCATCCTTAAAGCCTACATACATCAGTTCTGGGGAAATGCTAAGCTTGAGGAGGTCGATGGAGTAGAGGTGTTTAGTTCTGTTGTGGATGAAAATGAAATTTTGGTTGATGAGGAGATCATTAGAAGGGTTTTGAAGTTTGATGATGCTGATGGTGTTGATAATCTTTCAGATGTTGAGATTTTTGCTGGTTTAGAGAGGTTAGGCTATACACACAGGGGTGAAAAGGTAAAAAATTTTAAGAGTCTGTTTTCACCTCAATGGAAGTTTTTAATACACACCTTGTTGATGTGTATGAGTAACAAGACCACTGGCTTTGATGACTTTCCTTCTAAGATTGCTACAGCTATTATTTGTTTTTCTGAGGGAAGGAAGTTTAATTGGTCTAGGATGATTTATGATGGTCTTGTGCAGAACATTAGGAAGAAAGGAAAATATTATTTATATCCTAGGTTTGTGCAATTGATTGTTGAGAGTCAAATTGAAGAACCTATTGAGCATTCTAGAGAATATGAAATACATTATATGCTTCCGAAGGTGTTTGCACATATGAGGAATCAAAAGCAAAATGTTCAAATCATAGATGTTCCTTTGTTCCCACATATGATCTCTTTGCCTCTTTGTTCTGAGTTTGCTAAAGGTCTTGAAGCCCAACCCTTAGTACCTGAACCCACTGATAGTGACTCTCAAACCACTGCTAGTATACCCCAAACCACTGATAGTACACTTGCAACAACTGTTAACCCCATTGTGTGGACTAGGAGGAGGAAGGGCACTAAGCTACCTTAGGCTAGTGCTAGTGGTGTTGCTCATGAGGCTATCACAGGTGGTGGAGGTAACATGATTGGAAGGGCTTCCACTACTGATTCATGCTTAGATGCTGGTCAGGCTAGTGGAAACATCATTAAGACCCAACATTTGGCAACTCCTAATGTGGAGAGTTCCTTGGAACTTAACACATGTGGGGGAATCCCTAGCCAACTGGCTAATACAGGGTGCATAGATGTTCAGGCTAGGTCTGATGCTATGTTTTCTATATCCAAGGATTCACCTCTCGGAGCAGTTAACACAGCTCGAAGTGATGAGGATCGATTGGAACATGAACATGAATTGACGGATCCTAATATGGTACATGATGACTTTTCCAACGAACCACCTCTCGGACCAGTTAACACAGGTCGAAGTGGGGAGGATATTCTTAAACTTTTTAGTGAATTGAAGGCTAAATGTGCTAAAATGGATGATACAATCTCAAGTCTTCAAGAGTTGGTTGTGTTTCAGGGTAAGGAAATTCGGAGGCTGAAGCATAGGATGTTTGTTTTGGAGAAAGTAAGAAGACCTAGGGTTGATGTTTTGAGGAAAATGAGGACGATGAAAAAGAAGGTGGACTCCTCTCCAGATCTGAATGTGGAGAATGTAACCAAACAGGGGAGGAGTGAAGGCATGAATTCAGGGGAGGCTAATGATGAGCATATAGAGACTGATGTGGATAGTGGAGATCAAGCAGCACAATTTGTAGTCTTTGATAAAGATGGGAATGAAGCTGTTCTTGAAAGTTTGAAGACTATGGTAGAAGATGAAGTGATGCAGGACATAACCATTGATAGTGTGTCTGCAACCACGGATAGTACTTTTGAAACCACTGCTGCAGTTTCAGACATGGCAATAGTACCCACTACTATCATAACTACTTCTACAATTGTTACTACCATCTCTGTATCACCACCCAAATCAAAAGAGGTTGAGAAAGAAGCTGCAAGTACACTGATCAATCTAAGTAAAACCTCATCTAATCCCACACCCATCATTGCACCTGTTTCATCTCTTAAATCTATTGCAAACAAACCCAAAGGTAAAAGTTTGATTATTGGTGAGCCTTTGAGGAAGAAGGTGGCTCAACCAGACATTGGTAAAGGTAAAGGAATTGCGAAACCGAGTTGAAGTTTAAAAGTAGAGAAGAACAGATTGCTTTTGATAATGAGTTTTCAAGAAGTATACAAGAGCAGAGGAAGAAGCAATGAAACAAAAGCAAGAAGAGGAGGAGGCTAGTCAGAAATGGTTACCTAAATGGTATGAATCACAAAATTATATTCAAGCTTCTAATCAAATACATGATGAGTATTGATTCGCTCCCAAACGGTCAAGTTTTCTCACACAAGCCGGCCACTTGTGAATGGTCGTAATCAGAAGAAACTTAAAACAGCTCAGAAGCGAATGCAATGAAGATCAGGAGAGTATAGTGTTTCCCCGGGTCGTTATGTCCCAGCGAGCTATGCGAAGAATCACCAAACGTATAGTGATCGATAGATTTGAACGGAAAAGAGTTTTTGAATTATTATAACTACAGAAAAAGAAAACAAATTACAGGGGCTTAAATGCAAATTAAAGGAAATTAAAAAGATAAAATATATTAAATAAACGCTATCACTATTTGCAAAATGATGTTTTGATTTTATGTTTTTATAAAACTTGAATTTAAAACTACGTGACGTACTAAAGAAAATGTGAAACTAAAGCAATATAAATCCTAAAAATATGAAAATGACATTTTTACAAACCTAATGATAAAATAAAATATTTAGAAAAATAAAATTATTTTTATAACTATTTATCTAATTATTATTAATTAAAAACTATTTTTACTTATTAAATAATAACCTAAAATACAAGAAAATATGAAATAAAGCTAGAAAAATGAAATTATGACTTGGAAAAATCTAAAATAACAAAAGAGAAATTTCAAAACTATTTTTGTATTTTTCTGATTATTTTTGTATTTTCTATGAATTAAAAACTATTAAAAACTAATTAAATTAGTTAAAAATACAAATTTAACAAAGAAAAATCTGGAAAAATATTTTTTTGACTTTTTATATTTATCTTAACTTAAGAAAAATGAAAAATTATTTTTTTGAAACTTTTCTTAATTAATTGTATTAAATGCTAATTAAAAATGCTTAAAAACTAATTAAAATGAAGAAAAATACCAAACTGACCTAGAAAAATCTGAAAAATTCAAGATAAGTCTAAAATAATATTAGGAATCTAATAAAATTATAAAAACAGGTGCTTGTGTGAAGGAAATTGAAACTGCCAAGCAAAGTGCTTATGAATAAGCACTCTAAATAAGCCAAAAGGAAACCAAAGACCACCAAAGTGTCACAGAAGCTATATTATGTTAAAACTACTCTAAAACAACAAATTACAACTATCCTAGACCTCTGAATTATACACTGCTATGATTTGACAGATTTGGCTTAAAAGTGCTTAAACAGTTTTGGGCCACTACTTGCAGCCTAAGAATAAGCACTTAAATAAGCTGGAAACTAGAAAACAAATGTTGGAACTTGAAGAGGACCTGGCTAAGAACTAGTAAACCAAAAATGAGACCAAGTTAAGCTCAATTGAGCTCTGTGCAAGTGGCTGACAACACTCATTCAGTGCTCCCTGCTATAGCTTTCAGGGGCAGGTATCGTGGCATATAAGCCCATTTTGACAAGCTCATTTGGGGCTTCTAAAAAATTGCTAAAAATCTATAAAAATCCTAATAAGAAACTAGACCAGTTGAACTTATAAAACCCAAAGTTTCATTTGATTTGGCCCAAGAATGAATCTATGAAAATTCACTCTAGTTTGGTGAAAACTGAGTTTTCACTTGTTTTGACTTTGACAGGTTTTGAAACTTTGACTTTCATGAGCTTTGCAACTAATTTAAGGACAGATGTTGATGTTATATGGTGAAATGAAACTAGTGCAAACTATCTTAATGATATCCTAACACAGATTAAGCTTTTGCTTTATCAAAATTTTGACATATATGAAATGAGGACTGAATCATTGTGATTTTGACTTTTAAAGTGTCTGAGACCCAAAATAAGGACTAGAGTGATTCAAGTAGTTCTTGTTGAGACTAAGTAGACAGGTATCAAGTACAAACAAGGGCTCAAGCTCAGTTGAGCTACTAATCCAAACACCACTTTAGAAACAGATTTGCAATTAAAATTGAGCTAAACTCTGAACTAGCATGTAATATTGATCAAACTGAGTTTGGTTAATCTAAATACAACTTAATCAATAGGTAAAAACTAATCTAAACCCCAGATACAGATTATGCAAGAATTACACTATTAATGAAACAAGTGAAATACTCACATGCATTCCAGCTTATTAACCATTCAAACCAGAACCATAACTCCTATTCTAATCCATTTCCAACCCCAAACACACTCGCATCAATCTGTCACCATTTCTATGCTTGTTTGAACCAAAATTCCTTCACAGTTGACTTTTGTTGACCATACATCAATATTGCTTAAAACTGATTTGTTAGCTTAACAAAAGCTATAATTAGCTTAACTAAGCTTATTTGAGATTAAAGACAAACTACTATGAGCCTTAATTTAAGAGCATGGAACTGACTTCTTCAACAGTAAAACCAAAAATATATGAAACTGAGTTGAACTTTAAATTGATACTTGAAATGAGTTGCAATGATTAAGTAGCTTATGTTTAATACATAAAAGCTTAAGATTACATTTTAAAAGCTAATTAAAACAGTTTAAGGAAAAAACGACATACAATGAAAATTAAAACTAACTACTACTCGCTTGCTTGCTTCTCCTTCTTTCCTTTTATACAAAATTGCTTCCCCATGACTTCTGAGCTAATCCCACAAGCCTTTTGGACCATTGGATGACTTGGAGTGCATTATGGCCATTGATTCAATTTTGGCGGGAAATATGGTTTTGACCTGATGAGGTTGAGTGCAAAGGTAAGAGAATTAAATGTATCTTGGATTGTTAGGGAGAGGTGGGGGAACAAGAAGTGGATAATGGTGGGGGATGGGTGTTGGAGTGTTTGCAGGCATGGTAGGGGGGAAGAAGACTTTGGCGGGATTTGACAAATTTGACCAGAGGAGTATTAAAAGGGAAGGGGTCAAATGGAGGGGTCCAAAGGATAAAAGGCAGGGGTCACAATGGGAAATGGCAGGTCCAAAATGATATAAAGGGCTTGAATTAATACAAGGACCTTTTGTGTAATTTCTGAAAAATCAAGGGACCAAAACTGCCAAATCTGCAAAGTTGCTCCAAGGGACTAAAAGTGACAAGCTCCAATAGTACAAGGACCAAACTTGACATTTTCAAATTTCCAAGGACCATTTTTGCCAATTTTTAAACTTGAAGGACCAAACTTGTAATTTCTCAAAACTTTTGACATTTTTCACCAAAGGACTAATTTTGACAAGTTATGATTTTAAAAGGACCTTTGGTGACTTTTCTTTTAAAATAAGTGCTCAGGGACTATTTCGACAATTTTGAAACTTGGGGACCAAACCGCCAATTATGCAAACTTAGCTCATTTTTCATCCGATTTTAAACATTTTGCATCACGAAACATATAAATGCAATTTTAGAATATTTTTGATATTTTGATGCATTCGAGCATTTTTAAACGTTTTGCGTTCAGATAACCAAAAATGATGAGTATTTACACACTCATCAATCCCCACACTAAACTATTGCTAGTCCCTAGCAATCTTTTGAGAAAACTTAATGGATTTGAATCTCTTTACCAAAAGCCATTACTTCGGGAGTAGCCAAATGTTTCAGTTCAAGTAAGAACTATGGTACACCGATAACCATGTGATTTTGAGCAAACCACCAACTTCCAACGGATTTGATTTGTCTTTACCATAAGCCGTTTGCTCTGGACTAGCCAACTCTTAGATAAATTATCAATATTATCTTTGGTGAGCTGATTACCAATTATGGTTTTTCCACTGCCTTTACCACAAGCCATAAACTTGCGGCTAGCCAACTCTTCACTAATTAAAGATATGGTGAGTTGAACACCATACAATTTTGGGCAAATTGCAAGACGTCAATGGATTTGAGATATCTTTACCAAGAGCCGTTTGCTCCTGGATTAGCCAATCATTTTGTTTATTAGACATGGCGGACGATAACCATAAGTGAGTAAGTGTAAAACACTTACTCCAAAAAATTTTGGCCAAAAACGGGGAATTGGGTGGTATAATTATATGACAAAATTCGTGAGAATTCCCCCCCACACTAGAAATGAATATTGCCCTCAATATTCAAAGTAACGGCGGTTATGCCGAAACGAGAACGAAAAGGAAATACTACGACCATTATTTTGAAAGGTTTTTTTGAATCTTATATATATACACAACATGTGGGGCAACCTCCCCACACTAGGGTGGTAGAAAATAGAAAGAAGTCAGAAATATGGGTGAAAACCCATATGGCATGCTATCTTTTTGATTACCGAGTCGCTAGCTTGACTCGACCCCGAATTAATTTGTTCATGGGAAGTAAGTGGAAGAGACAATCTCCATCGGACTTTCATTCAAAATGTTTGTATAAACATTGAAGCACGTGAAAGTTCCACACGATGAGATATACACGTATCCGGCCACTCCAAATGGTACATGGAAATGCCGGGGTCAAAGATGGTATCTTCACTCGAGGAGTGAAGAAGAGGAAGTCACCAGGTAGGTGAAGAAAAGAAAGAAAGTCGATGATGACCGATCATGATAAGATCTTCTTTCCTCAGGGATCAAGTCGCAGTTCACTCGTCTGATTTTATCGTTGAGCTCTTTGGTTTGGAAAGCATCTCGAGGGAGGTTGGAAAATTTGTTATAGAAATACAAACTCTCATGATTGAAAACTTTTCCCCCCGATCATGATTTTTGCCATCCAAGCGATCATACTCAAGGTGAGTCATGATATGAGTGATTTCACCGGCGAACTTCTCATGAAGAGAATCATTCACATGATGTGAATTTGTGAACTCTTGTTCCATTGTGGACTCATTACTATCCTCAATCTAAGTATCAAAGAGTGGATTCTCAGAAATTAAAGTGAATTCAGAGTCGAATTCAAATAGAGGATTAGTGAGAGTTGTTTTTGAATGTTTCAGAACAAAGTGATCAATATTCTCTATTGGACTGTTGGGATAAGAAGAAAGTGAACGATCATTATGGGAGACTTTCGTCTTTCCCAGACGGGCTTCGAAATCAAAGAGACATCATCATCACTTCCTCGATGAAAGTGGATTGATGTGAGTGAGTTCATCGGTGAACTCCTCAGAAGGGATCAGATCAGGAGTGATGCCTCAACATACCGACATTTCCATAGGAAGCACAATCGCCGCTAAGATCGAAAAAGTTTCCAAATGATCATTTGAACACTCAAGAGGGGAAAGAGAATCACACATATGATCAGAAGTTCCCAGTGACTCTCTCGGGATTGGGACAAGGTTCTCAACACTAGACTTTATGAATCGCCCCATTCTCTTTCGTGAACGTGTCAAGATGCTCATCCCCATGTTCAAAGAAAGGATGGAATATCGTGTGATAACAAATTGCATCGAGGGAGTTTGAAGGACCAGCATACATATGTTTTATACTTTCCATTTGTTCTTCAAGTAATTCCATCATGTCTTTTCTCCCCATTTTTCATGGAAGGAATTTCAACTGATGAACTTGATGAACCCGCACAAAATTGACGAATATCAAGGGTAACTTCATCATCATCGCCATGAATGAAACGGAATTGAGAGCTAGATTTGGTCGCTTTTTGCAATTGATTCCTAATAGATTTTTCAAAGGCAATCGGGGAATCTAATTTAGCAAATTGCTTCTTCTAACAAAACTTCCATGGATTTATCATTTGGATTATCTTGGGAATGTTTACATTCCTTCAAATCTTTCACTAAACCAAAAGATTGGAGAAGATTTGAGGAAGTGGCTCAGCTGAGGTGGTGCCTCATTCTTGGTACCGTGGAGGTTGGTCATGATACGAAGAGTCGTAATTGTTACAAGGAAATGGATTCCTTGTTTGACAATCAGCTACTAAAGGAGGACCTCCACAATACCTCACAAAGCAAGAAACCGATGTGGCCGTGAAGTTATATCGCGGTGGTAGTCATAATTGTTATCGAACCCGCCATAGACAAAGCGTGTTTCCCGATTGACAATCAGAACCGGAGTGTGAACCACCACGTAACTACAACAAGAAAATCAGCTGAAAGTCTCAAAGGTGGTAGTCGATGGAATAAATCGCTTGTGTTATGATAGGAATGGATCCCGGGTTATAGATGCACCCGTTTCCCCGATCCAATTCATGTGCTACAACTGGGCAATTGCCACCATTATAAGGACCACCACACCATTGACAACCAAGAGGGTGATGATAAGACATAGAAAGAATCAAAGGTTTACAGAGGGGTTGGGATGAAGAATCAAAGATGTAAGAGGGTAAAGATGGATATTTTTTGGATTTTTGAATAAACATTTTTAAATATAAGAAAGAAAATCTTTTGGTTTTGATTTATATAAGAAAATATAAACATATATAGATGGTATGAACAATGAGTGAATATTCAAATCACTAATTCTAAACGAAGATAATTAGATAAATAATCACTCAAGCAATGGGCGCCAAAATTTTGATTCGGCTCCCAAACATCAAGTTTCTTTCATGGCCGCTTCACCACTTGTGAATGGTCAATCGTAAGAAACTTTAAACAGCCTCGTGTTTAAATGCAATGAAGATCAGGAGAGTATAGTGTTTCCGGTCGTTATGTCCCAAATGAGCTATAAGAATCACCAAACGATAGTGATCGATGATTTGAACGAAAAAGAGTTTTTGAATTATTATAACTACGAAAAGCAAACAAATTACAGGGGCTTAAATGAAAATTAAAGGAAATTAAAAAGATAAAATATATTAAATAAACGCTATCACTATTTGCAAAATGATGTTTTTGATTTTATGTTTTTATAAAACTTGAATTTAAAAACTACGTGACGTACTAAAGAAAAATGTGAAACTAAAGCAATATAAATCCTAAAAATATGAAAATGACATTTTTACAAACCTAATGATAAAATAAAATATTTAGAAAAAGAAAATTATTTTTATAACTATTTATCTAATTATTATTAATTAAAACTATTTTTACTTATTAAATAATAACCTAAAATACAAGAAAATATAAAATAAAGCTAGAAAAATGAAATTATGAATTAGAAAAATCTAAAATAACAAAAGAGAATTTTCAAAACTATTTTTGTATTTTTATCATTATTTTTGTATTTTCTATGAATTAAAACTATTAAAACTAATTAAATTAGTTAAAAATACAAATTTAACTAAGAAAATCTGAAAATATTTTTGACTTTTATATTTATCTTAACTTAAGAAAAATGAAAAATTATTTTTTGAAACTTTTCTTAATTAATTGTATTAAATGCTAATTAAAAATGCTTAAAAACTAATTAAAATGAAGAAAAATACCAAACTGACCTAGAAAAATCTGAAAAATTCAAGATAAGTCTAAAATAATATTAGGAATCTAATAAAATTATAAAAACAGGTGCTTGTGTGAAGGAAATGAAAATCAAGTGCTTATGAATAAGCACTCTAAATAAGCCAAAAGGAAACCAAAGACCACCAAAGTGTCACAGAAGCTATATTATGTTAAAACTACTCTAAAACAACAAATTACAACTATCCTAGACCTCTGAATTACATTAATGCTATGATTTGACAGATTTGGCTTAAAAGTGCTTAAACAGCTGGCCACTACTATGTTCTAAGAATAAGCACTTAAATAAGCCGAAACTAGAAACAAAATGAACTTGAAGAGGACCTGGCTAAGAACTAGTAAACCAAAAATGAGACCAAGTTAAGCTCAATTGAGCTCAGGTAAGGGCCGCAGACAACACCTGCGGAGTTCAAAGGTTCTCGCGGTACAGGGCATATAAGCCCATTTTGACAAGCTCATTTGGGGCTTCTAAAAAATTGCTAAAAATCTATAAAAATCCTAATAAGAAACTAGACCGTTGAACTTATAAACCCAAAGTTTCATTTGATTTGGCCCAAGAATGAATCTGAAAATCACTTAGTTTGGTGAAAACTGAAGTTTTCACTTGTTTTGACTTTGGCAGTGTCACACCCCAAATTACCGTTTGGAAACGGAATGGAATTCCCGGGATTGACTGTCATAGCATCACAATCACAAGTTATGTTGAACGACCTAAAGTGTCGCTGGAAAATACATCGTTTGATTTAATAAAATAGTCGAGTTTACAAAGTAGGTCCCAAATGTAAAATCAACTTGTGCAAATAAGTTTGTTACAATTCGAACGATGTTTTAAAGTAAGTAAAACCCAAGTGAGACGCGTCGTCATCACGACTCCATGATGTGTCCCAATGCGTGCCGTGAAGTGAATGCCTTAGATACCTGAGATTAAAACATGCTAAAAGTGTCAACACAAAGGTTGAGTGAGTTCATAGAGTTTGGTTTGAAATGTAAAGCCTTTCAAAATCGTTTATGTAGCAAAGGCATTGTAAATCCACTCGCCCAAGTCCTCCATACAAAACTTGCAACCCGTGGTGTTCACAACCCATTGCCAGAATGTGTATAGTTTATGTTCCAAACATATGATGTCAAATGAATTTACAATAGTACCTAACTCGACGTAGAACGTTAGCACTTAATCCATAAAACTAGACCTAATGTATCGTAAGAGTCAATGATTTAGAAACCATAATGACGTAAGAACCAAAGCACATAATCCATAGCACCTAACTCAATTTATCAAGAGTCAATGATAGAACGTTATATAATGATCGAAGAACCGTAGCACGCAAACAAGAACAATTTATATAGTGTAACCTTTGATTTAGAAACAATGGTAATCATGATAGAGTTTAGCCTCAAAAATCTAAAGTACTGTGAAAAAATATTTAAGCCACATCTCCCAAAAATGTTATGAAACAAGTAAAAGCAGGGCTACTAAACTCACTTGGTAAACCGAGGCGATGACAAAAGTGAGTACACCGAGGTATAATGTAATGCTAACCGACCTATTATCAATGATATGATATGTCATGAGTTGCAATGTAATGTTATGCATGCATTTGATATGTTATTTATACCATTTACGAGTTTTGAAAATATTACTCGACGTCGAAAAATACTCTTTTGACGCTTTGACCAAACAAAAATCACTTTACATGTTTTTACGTCAAAATGTCATCCTACAATGGTTTTATAATGATTTTTGGTGAAATTACCACTTTTTGTCGCAAAACAATGTCGTTGGAAAAATCATGAAATTACCAAAAATGGCTTTGGAAAAACTAGTCAGAAATGGTGTACGCCGATCGTTAGAGAACGAACTCGACTGTTTTGGAAAGTTTGTATCGATATCTAAAAGTTTCATTTCAGGAGTTTTCGTCCAAAAGGTCTCAACATAAAGATAATAGGGTTAAAGATGGTGGTTTTGGCTAATTGTGTGCATAAAATTAGTTACGGCAAGTTTATGAAAAAGTGCATATCTTTGTCGTTTCAAACCGCTTACGCTTTTATATGTCCTTAGCTTCTCAGACGAAGTAAACTAATATATTTTTGATAAATAGAAATAATTTGTGAAGCTTAAGGCTCGTTTTTGACGCGAACAATGTAAAAACAGCAAGCTGAGATTTTCAGAAAATAATACGTTTCGTCGCCAAACTTTAAAAATCCATAACTTCTTCGTTATAAGTCCGTTTTATTCCGCAAGCCGCCACGGATTCGTTTTAAAGTATATTTTCTAAATATCAAGGCCAAAGTTTTGTACCAAATGTCGGATTTTCCAGAAATTCGAAACAAGGACAGAACCTAAAATATAGTTATCGAAAATAGTTTTTCTCGGACAAAACCTATTCTAATCCCTTCAAATCAACTCCAAACTAATCTAATCCTACCATACACCTTCTTAGGGTGTCATGGGTTCCTAATCACCATCAAGACCAAAGAATACCATGGGAGTAATTATAGGATGACCTTAGGTATATATATAACTTAAAAATCATGACATAAATGGTATAAATCACAATACTTGCATAAAGGCTCCAAAAATGATAAGAAACATATGAAATGAAAGAGGAAACATAAAATGATGAAAACATGCTTACAAGAGAAATGAAGAGGTGTAGGTAACAAGGATTAACTTAAATATCCTTGGTTTTTATTTCAAAACCATAAAAAGGATATGAACTAGGTTGATTAAACACTTGATCTTGAGAAAATATTTTGATCCCTTTGAGCTCTATGGGTGGCCGGTTTTTGAGAACACAAAGAAGAGAGAAAATGTTTGCTTCTAGGTGAAAATAATTGAGAAGTAAAATGAAGGAAATGAAGGAAGATTTTATAAGTGTGTAGACATTTTCATTCAAGAGCCATACCAATTTAATGACCACCCTCCCCATAGGCCGGTTTTGGGGGAGTTGTCCTCAAAATATCTTTTTTTTTTTTTATAAACTTTACTTGTATATATAATTTGTATAAATTTGACAAAAGTGTAAGTAATTGTGTAGAAAATGTACAAGTAAAGGTAAATGGAAATTTTGGTACAAGTAAGTTTTTAATAGGTCAAAATAGAATGTAATGAGATGATAAAAATTGTTAAAATACATTCCTTGTGAAAATTGAGTGATAAAATAATTATCGTACAATTTTAAGAAAAACAACGTAATAATTAAACTTTAACGATTTATATCAAATAAATTCAAAACACTAGGAAATCTCAAAATATAGTTTATATAACTAAATGCAAGTTTAAAAATACATCGGGATCGTTTTTGAAAGTAACGGATTAAATATTTAAAAATAATAACTCACGCGATAAATGTGAAATGAAATGTCGTGAATGAATTAATGAGATGCAAATGATGTCAATGAAATGTAGACTAATCTTAGTCCATATGAAATGTACGCGATGTTATGATCATGAATTCGCCGCTAAACCTCCTGTTACGCTGAATTTGAAACAAGTAAACCAAGTTTACTAAAAATGTTGAAATAGTGAGACATGAATGGTGTCGAAATGACCGAAGTACGGTTGTCACATTCGCCCATTCAAAAGGAATTCACCCCTCAATTCAGCCGTGTTGGTCTCTGGGGTTAGGGTTTGATGACAAACTTTCCATCCCGAGCAAAACCTCAAAAGACTTTTTGGTAACCGATTTTACTTAATCCCACAACTCATCAAACAAGAATGTCATAACGATTAGGCTAAATCTGTTTAGGTAACAACTTGTTTCTAGCTCGATCTTTGCAACTCATCAAACAAGAACTGTCACGCGGATCAAACTGGAAACAAGTGGTTTGAAGAAAATCTTTGGAAAATTTGGCTCGATTTGAATTGCTTGCACATATAAGCCTATTTCTTCTTCATTGCATGATTCTTCCGAATTAGACATAGGTGATCAGGCTATGTATAATTTAGGAGTAACTATGCAATGCTTGGACTAATCGACTCATATGATGTTTGGTGTTGAGTCAACTGATGTAAAAATTGTGATGAACATCGGAGAGAGGACATGGAGAATGCCTTAAAATGATAGTTAAAGCAAAAGAATTAAAATCCTCGTAAATGATATCGAATCGAAAGGAAATAAAGTACGATAGATGAGAATATTTTACAACGGGTAGTTTAGCAAAAGTAGTACATCTTAGGTTATAAAGTTTCAATAATGATGAAAGACATAAACTTAGTACAACGTAATAATAGAGAACTAAGACGCTAGTTTCCGAACTTCTTCGCCCGCCGCTTGATACCTTGACGAGTTCCTTCTATCATATATACATTCTCATGAGCACCTTCGACTTGTTGACCTTGTTTTTGAGGACATTGATTCCGATAGTGTCCTTGCTCTCCACATCCGGCGACTACGGCTTTGCCCCTGCAGTCCTTAGCAAGGTGTCCTACTTTGTGACAGCTAAAGCATATACCACATGGACCATTATGATGTAGCGTGCATTGGTGGCATCAGGTAAGTTTCCTGCATAAGCTCTTCCCCTTGTTGGTGCAGCAACATAGACCCCCGCGATTTCTTGTCTTCTATTATGTTGTTGGTGATGGTTAGTGTTATGGTTTTTTGTTGTCGTTATCATAACCTTCCTGGTCATTTTCCCACTTTCTCTTGTTGTTGTTGGTTTGGTTATCGTTGTTGTTGTTGTTTTGGTTATTGTTGTAATTGTGTAGTTGTTGGGGTTGTTGTTGTTTTGTTGGTGTTGGTGTACTTGGCTTCACTACCGCCATGAGCTGAGTCAATCGAATAGCTTCCAATCAAGCTTTGGGTCAAGAAGTCACATCGCCTTGAATAACTCTCGAAGTCCACAATGAAAGCCTCCAAGAGCTTCTCATTATCCAAAACCATAGATGGGCATAACACGCCAATTCTTGGAATCCTGGATGTAAGTGTCGATATCATACCCATAGTTTTTAGTTCATAACTCCTCGTCTCCAACTTTTTCACTTCCGTTCGAGGACAAAACTTCTTAGTCACCAAACCTTTAAATTGCTCCCAAGTGAGCTTGAAAGCATTCTCCATTCCAATCGGTTGAGCATAAGAATTCCACCAAGACAATGCTCCATCGAGTAATGTGCTCGTAGCAAACTTAACCTCATTATCCGGACGCTTACAAAGCAAAACACCGATTCCAATTTTTCAAACCATCGAACCATGGCTGAGCTCCTCGGTACCTCGAACTTAGTGGGATCTCCACTCTTGAAATCCTTGTAAGAACAGCTCTAACTCCCGATCCCCGCATTTCCGCAGTAGTAGCAAAGAAGCTTCCGGAGCCAAAGAAGCCAGCGCGCCTCAGCAAAGAAGCAGCCCATCTGCTTCCCTTTCAATCCTTAATGCCTCTGCTACACTATCCCATACCAACTTTTGAATTTCCGCTTGAGTCATTCCAGGTGTAGCTTTCTTCGGTGCCATATCTTCTTCAAAACAAGAGGAAATGTGAGACGTAGCAAAATCCGATGTTAATAATAAACGCTTCAAAGAAATGTGATAAAAACGATAAGTTTAAGGATGTTTCAAAATGATCGCCGGTTTCCGAAAAGATGGGTTATGAGGTGCTGTGAGTGCTTCAATGTATGATGGTTTAGAGACTTAATGTGTGAATAAAGTGTAACTCGACATGTTAGTGGTGAAACAAGGAGGAGAGTGACTTTACTTCCCCTATATAAAGATTCATCTCGCATTTGACGCTATCTGTGACGAATCACGATATAAAAATTGTGATAGAGAATGACAAGGAATTCTCCACGTTAGAGTATGAGGAAAAGATAATGGGATAGGAATTTAAAGGCATCCATGTGACAATCGATGTGAAATGAAAGTGAATAACTCAAAATGTACGATAAACCGCATGTAAAGTGAACGCACTTTATGAAATGATGAGATGCAATGATAATGTAGTTATACTCTAGGGTCAATGATGCAACCTAGTTCTCTATAATCAAGCTCATGCCAACTGTCACACCCCCAAATTACTGCTTTGCAAATGAATGGAATTCCCGGGATTGACTCGTCATAGCATCACAATCACAGTTATGTTGAACGACCTAAAGTGTCGTTTGGAAAAATACATCGTTTGATTTAATAAAATAGTCGGAGTTTACAAAGTAGGTCCCAAATGTAAATCAACTTGTGCGGAAATAAGTTTGTTACAATACAAACGATGTTTTAAAGTAAGTAAACCCAAGTGAGACGCGTCGTCATCACGACTCCATGATGTGTCCCAATGCGTGCCGTGAAGTGAATGCCTTAGATACCTGAGATTAAAACATGCTAAAAGTGTCAACACAAAGGTTGAGTGAGTTCATAGAGTTTGGTTTGAAATGTAAAGCCTTTCAAAATCGTTTATGTAGCAAAGGCATTGTAAATCCACTCGTTCCAAACCCGCCCATACAAAACTTGCAAGAACTGGTGTGTTCACAACCCACTGCCAGAATGTGTATAGTTTATGTTCCAAACATATGATGTCAAATGAATTTACAATAGTACCTAACTCGACGTAGAACGTTAGCACTTAATCCATAAACTAGACCTATGTATCAAGAGTCAACCGATTAGAACGTTATACTTAACGAAGAACCAAAGCATATAACCATAGCACCTAACTCAATTTATCAAGAGTCAACTGATGAACGCTATACCTACCGAAGAACCGAGCACGCAAAACAAGAACAATTTATATAGTATAACCTTTGATTTAGAAACAATGGTAATCATGATAGAGTTTAGCCTCAAAAATCTAAAGTACTCGTGAAAAATATTTAAGCATACATCTCCCCCAAAACAGTTATGAAAACAAGTAAAAGCAGGGCTACTGAAACTCACTTGGTAAACTGAGGCGATGACAAAAGTGAGTACAATCGAGTATAATATGCGTTAACCGACCTATTATCAATGATATGATATGTCATGAGTTGCAATGTAATGTTATGCATGCATTTGATATGTTATTTATACCATTTACGAGTTTTGAAAATATTACTCGACGTCGAAAAATACTCTTTGACGCCTTGACCAACAAAATCACTTTACATGTTTTTACGCCAAAATGTCATCCTACAATGGTTTTATAATGATTTTTGGTGAAATTACCACTTTTTGTCGCAAAACAATGTCGTTGGAAAAATCATGAAATTACCAAAAATGGCTTTGGAAAACTAGTCGTAAAATGGTGTACGTCGACCGTTAGAGAACGAACTCGACTGTTTTGGAAAGTTTGTATCGATATCTAAAAGTTTCAGTTCAGGAGTTTTCGTCCAAAAGGTCTCGAACATAAGAGTAAGGTTTAAAGATGGTGGTTTTTGGCTAATTGTGTGCAGAAAATTATTTACGGCAAGTTTATGAAAAAGTGCATATCTTTGTCGTTTCAAATCCGTTTTCTTCTACGTTTTATATGTCCTTAGCTTCGTATCGAAGTAAACTAATATATTTTTGAGAAGTCGAAATAATTTGTGAAGCTTAAGGCTCGTTTTTGACTCGAAATAACTAAAAACATGTTGCTGAAAATTTCAGAAAATAATACGTTTCGTCGTCAAACTTCAAAAATCCATAACTTCTTCGTTATAAGTCCGTTTTATTCCGTTCAAATGCGGCCACGGATTCTTTTTAAAGTATATTTTCCAAATATCAAGGCCAAAGTTTTGTACCAAATGTCGGATTTTCCAGAAAATTGAAACAAGGACAGAACCTTAAAATATAGTTATCGAAAATAGTTTTTCTCGGACAAAACCTATTCTAATCCCTTCAATCAACTCCAAAACTAATCTAATCCTACCATACACCTTCTTAGGGTGTCATGGGTTCCTAATCACCATCAAGACCAAAGAATACCATGGGAGTAATTATAGGATGACCTTAGGTATATATATACCTTAAAAATCATGACATAAATGGTATAAATCACAATACTTGCATAAAAGCTCCAAAAATGATAAGAAACATATGAAATGAAAGAGGAAACATAAAAATGATGAAAACATGCTTACAAGAGAAATGAAGAGGTGTAGGTAACAAGGATTAACTTAAATATCCTTGGTTTTTATTTCAAAACCATAAAAAGGATATGAACTAGGTTGATTAAACACTTGATCTTGAGAAAATATTTTGATCCCTTTGAGCTCTATGGGTGGCCGGTTTTGAGAACACAAAGAAGAGAGAAAATGTTTGCTTCTAGGTGAAATAATTGAGAGTAAAATGAAGGAATGAAGGAAGACTTTGTATAAGTGTGTAGACATTTTCATTCAGAGCCATACAAATTTAATGACCACCCTCCCCCATAGGCCGTTTTTTTTGGGGAGTTGTCCCTCAAAAATATCTTTTTTTTTTTTTATAAACTTTACTTGTATATATAATTTGTATAAATTTGACAAAAGTGTAAGTAATTGTGTAGAAAATGTACAAGTAAAGGTAAATGGAAATTTTTGGTACAAGTAAGTTTTTAATAGGTCAAAATAGAATGTAATGAGATGATAAAAATTGTTAAAATACATTCCTTGTGAATGAGTGATAAATAATTATCGGTACAATTTTAAGAAAAACAACGTAATAATTAAACTTTAACGATTTATATACGAAATAAATTCAAAACACTAGGAAATCTCAAAATATAGTTTATATAACTAAATGCAAGTTTAAAAATACATCGGGATCGTTTTTGAAAGTAACGGATTAAATATTTAAAATAAAACTCACGCGATATGTGAAATGAAATGCGTGAATGAATTAATGAGATGCAAATGATGTCAATGAAATGTAGACTAATCTTAGTCCATATGAATGTACGTGATGTTATGATCATGAATGCGCCGCTAAAACCTCCAATGTTACTCAATTTGAAACAGTAAACCAAGTTTACTAAAAATGTGAAATATGAGACATGAATGTGTGTCAGAATGACCCTATAAAGTACGGGTTGTCACAACAGGTTTTGAAACTTTGACTTCATGAGCTTGCAACTATTAAGGACAATGTTGATGTTTATATGGTGAACATTTCACTAGTGCAAACTACTTAATGATTCCTAACACGATTAAGCTTTTGCTTTATCAAAGATTTTGACAGATCTGAATGCGGACTGAATCATTGTGATTTTGACTTTTAGTGTTTGACCGAAAATAAATGACTAGAGTGATTCAAGTAGTTCTTGTTGAGACTAAGTAGACGGTATCAAGTACAACAATAGGGCTCAAGCTCAGTTGAGCTACTAATCAAACACCCTTTAGAAACAGATTTGCAATAAAATTGAGCTAAACTCTGAACTAGCATGTAATATTGATCAACCCGATTTGGTTAATCAAATACACTTTAATCAATAGGTAAAAAACTAATCTCAACCCCCCAGATACGATTATCGCAAGCATTCACATTAATGAAAACAAGTGAAATACTCACATGCATTCTCACTTAATTCCATTTCAAACCAGAACCATAACTCCTATTCTAATTCCATTTCCACCCCAAAACAGCACCTGCAAATGCAATCTGGCACCCACCATTTCTATGGAGCTTGTTTTAACCAAATTCCTTCACAGTTGACTTTTGGTGCTACAGCAATATTTCTTAAACTGTTTGTTAGCTTAAACAAAAGCGATCATTAGCTTAACTAAGCTGATTTTCGATTACGACAAACTACTAACAAAAAAAAAAAAAAATAAGCATAATTTAAGAGCATGTGACACAAACTTCTTCAAAACAGTAAAACCAAAAATAATGAAACTGAGTTGAACTTTAAAGTTGATACTTGCAATGTAATTTTGCAATGAGTAAAGTAGCTTAGTTTAATACATAAAAGCTTAGATATTACATTTTAAAGCTATTAAAACCCGTTTACTGAAAAAACGACCTACCCTGAATTAAAACTAACTACTACTGCTTTCCCTTGCTTCTCTCCTCTTTCCTTTATACAATTGCTTCCCCATGACTTCTGAGCTATCCTCACAAGCCTCCTTGGACAATTTGGGATGACTTGGAGTGCATTCGTGCCATTGATTCAATTTACGGGAATATGGTTTTTGACCTTATGGGGTGAGTGCAAAGGTAGACGAGGCATTAAATTTTCTTGGATTGTAGGAAGGTGGGGGGAACAGGTGAATTGGATCCTGAGCTGGGGGATGGGTGTTGGAGTTTTGCAGCATGGTAGGCGGGTAGAAGACTTTGGCGGGATATGACATTTGCGCATAGGATATTAAAATGGGAAGGGGTCAATGGAGGGGGCCCCAAAGGATAAAGGCATGTGTCCCCATGGAAATGTCATGTCCAAATGATATACAGGGGTTGAATTAATACAAGGACCTTTGGGTAAGTTCTGAAAATAAGGACCCAACTGCCAAATCTGCAAAGTTGCTCCAATTACTACAAGTGACCTCAAGCTCCAATAGTACAAGGCCCAAACTTGACATTTTCAAATTTCCAAGGACCATTTTTTGCCAATTTTTACACTTGAAGGCCAAACTTGTCTTTCTCCAAACTTTTGACATTTTTTCCCCAACGGACTAATTTGACAGTTTGATTTTTAAAAGGCCTTTGGTGACTTTTCTTTAAAATAAGCTGCTCTGGACATTGCTGCAATTTTTGAAACTTGGGGGATCGAAACTGCCAATTATGCAAACTAGCTCAGTTTCATCTGAGTTTTCAAACATTTTGCATCTGAAACAATAAAATGCAATTTTGATATTTTTCACAGTATTTTGATGCATTTCTGAGCATTTTTAAACGTTTTGCAGTTCAGATTTAACCAAAAATGATGAGTATTTACACACTCATCAAGTATACTCCACAAGAATTGGCATTGTTAGATGATGAGGAAAGAGCTAGACTTTTTGGGTGAATGGGCAGGAGGGATTATAAAGACAAGGAAAGCAAGTTATAAGAAAGAAACCTGCTACTATTGCACCAAGATGAGAATGTCCTGATGCAAGTTTTACAGATTTAGGCATACATATTCCTGAGAGCTAACTAAATGTTCAATTGAAAGATTCATGAGCTTTATCTTAGGTGTATGAGGATTAATCCTGATAGTTTATGTCCCGTGAAATCTGAAAAGAATAAGAGTGGATTAAAAGTAGTCAAAAGGGAATCTTAGACCTTCAGATGCATCTAGTTCAAAAGAACGAAGTGAATGAAGATGGTAATCAAATTATCTTTTATGAGTATTACTCAAAGGGAGTGAAGGATGTAGGAAAAAAAAAAAAAAACAAATCAAGAACATAATGAGTTTTCTGAGTATAATAATTTCACAAATGCTTTCATTATTTGATAGAGATTATTTTTGAATCTTTGGGAACTTTCTTAGGTCTAAATATTGATTCAACCAGATGATCAATCATGAGAGGATGTTTATCATCACTGTGAAGATTCTGTTTTGAGCCTACTCATGATGAACTGATGGAAAGGACTCTACCATGGACAAGTTACAATCTGGTTTTCTATATCAAACTTGTGGAGTTCTGTTTTTAACTGTTTTTCTGGAGAAGTATTCCTATGCTTGTAGAAGGTATATCCTCAACTGAATAAGTATCAGAAGTTATTACTCCAGATGATGAGCCTGGTATTTCAGCGTTTGATGTCCCCCCCTATGATGGTCAAGCCTTACAATTTGTTGATGAAGTATGAGAAAAGTCTCAATCTATAAGTGTTTTGGCTACATCCTCAATTCAGATGTTTTTGATCCTAAAGGAAACTTGACAATTCGGTTTTTGAATGTATCAAGTTTAAGGGAGGATTGTTGGGTTTTTGGTTCCTTGGATCAAGAATTATTCTAAGTGTTGGAACCGCGGATAGGTTGTGAAACCAGGACGAGGGATGGATCCACTGCGAAGACAAACCGCGCTATTGTATTGTGTCTAACCACGTAAAAATGTAATGTACCCACTGCTAGTCTTGTATAGTCGGTTTAGTATTCTGTATTAATAAATATGAAAAGATATTTATCTTGTAGGTTCCGTATTGTACTATGTCAGGACTCCTTAGCCTATAAAAGAGGTCCCTAGGGTAGATTAGATGACTTTGTTTTATCTCTAAGGTCGATACACTTCAAGGTTGTAAACCTAATACTGGTGTTAGAGTATTCGTATTAATAATAATCTTGAGGTGTTGATGTTTTGTTCTTCTTCGAAAAAAAAAAATTTAAGATTAAGTATTAAATCGCGTGATCTTTATCGTCTTTGTTTAAGTCAGTTTCTATAGTAGATCGTTTGCTCAACTGGGATTCAAACGAAGTTTGGCTAGAAGCTACAGTGAATTGAATGCTGAAGTTGCTATCCCAGAAAAGCCAGTTGTTTACCACAAAGACCACCAAGTATTGCTAAAGAAAGGAATGCTAGATTGCTTATCAAAGGGTCAAGGTATACGTATTACAGCAGAAGTTGAAGTATTTAGAATGAAATCTTATATATGCTGTTAGAGAGCTTATCAAACCGTTGAAATTATTAGTTCTTTTGATGATGAAAAGCGGAATGAGGATGCAAAAAGAGTTTAAAGAGAAAAGAACGTGATGATGAACAGCTATCAACGAAGATTCAGTTAAGATCATATACAGTTGATGAGCTGAGAAATTATCTAAGAGTTGTAGATTTTGAGCATCCTAAGTCCAAAGATGTTGCAGTAAAGAAGTCTAAGATGTCTACTTTTGAAGTTGTAGAATCAAAGGAAGGAAATTACCTTATGTTCCATAGAGAAGATGAAAGTTTTAGAGTATTTAATCTGCTATGGGATATACTGCACATGATAGATAGAGAAGATCTGTTTCACCTATATCAACTAGTGCAAGCGTATTTTGAGCATATTCCTTCAACTGGAGTTGGATTAGTCTTGTTGGGAGATCTTATAACTATCTGGGAGATAGAAGAAACAAGCACCGATGCAATCTGGAACAACCAAGAAGTTTGGGAGATTACCAACTGGAGATTCTTTGAAGAACCAGGAATGCATGTTTTGGAGTTAGAAGATGGGACTATGATCCATATGTTAGCAGAAAGAAGATATCCACTTACAAAGGATCTTATGATCAGGATGCTGGATCATGGTATGGAGGTTGAAGAGGAGAATGAAATAGCCCTAATGGTCATTGAATTATTTATCAAATGGACAACTATGGCTGATGATGATGCATAAATACTGGTATGGTTCTTAATTATATAAATTTTTGAAAAATCAGTACTTTACTCAAAGTACTACTGGACAAACAGTACTTTCTCCAAAGTACTGCTTGCAGCTTAAAACCAGTTAAAGATCTTTTAATAGAAAATAAGAAATTTTTAAAGTGCAAAATATTTTGAAACAAAAGTTAACAGCAACAAATGTATTTTGAGATGGTTTCACTTGGTAAAAGTGCTTTGCACTAATACAACAAAAGGTTATCAGTCCACCATGTCTAACAGAAGGACTGGCTAATCCATGAGCAAACGACTCTAGTAAAGATATCTATAATCCGTTGATGGTTGACAACTTGCCAATAAGTTGTATGGTAATCAACTCACCATATCTGCAATAGTGAAGAGTTGGCTAGCCCACAAGAAAATGGCTTGTGGTAAAGGCTATGGAAAAACCATTTATATGGTAATTAGTTCACCATGGTTGCAAGAACTAACTAGTCCAAAAGGGTACGGCTTTTGATAAAGACAAAACAAATCCGTTGATAGCTGATGATTTGCTAAAAATCATATGATTATCAATGTACCATGGTTTTACACACTTAAACATTGGCTACTCCAGAGTTAATGGCTTTGGTAAAGAGACATCAAAATCCATTAAATTTTCAATGATTCACCTCTCACAGGAGTTAACACACCTGGAAGTGATGAGAATAGACTGAAACTTTATGATCTGATGTACAATTTGCCATATGTTGCTGAGTAGCTGAAAAGATGAAGATTGTTGATAATGATTGCTGAAAAGGATTGCTTATAAAGACTACTTTGATGATGATGATACAAGCACATAGAGTACAAGAAAAATTTGAAGATAAAGACACAATTTTCCTTGAAGACAAAGATGTTAAAGATAAAGATACAAAGGAACTTGAAATCAAGCAAGTAGAATTTAAGTTAGGGGAGGATTGTTGGAATACAAAAGATAAAGTACTGAAGAAAGTCAAAGTGCCGAAGAAAGTCAAAGTACTGCTAATGAAGAAGTCAAAGTACTGCTCACGTCAAAGTACTGCAAAGCTAAAGAACTGCTATATCGTTTATGGAAAGTTATGTTTATCTAGAATATTCTTAGAATTAGTATTACTTGTCATACAAGGATTGTAATTGTAAACCGACTAGGGTACTCCTTATGCCTATAAAAGGACCCCTAGATTTGCATTAGAGATACGTGATTTAGAATTTTCAAAGTACGATATTAGAGTTATTAGGGTTGTTAGTGAATCTGTGTATCAAGCAGGTTCAAAGTATTAATAAAATCGTTGAAGTTTAAGTTATTCTTCTTAGCTTTATTAAAGTAGTTTCCGCATACTTAGTAGAGTAATATCAGTGTTTCATTGTTAGTAACTTAGGATTTATCTGAGGTTGCTAAGCCCTTACAAGCTACATAGTTAGTTTGGTCAGAGTATATCGATCCAACATTGAGCATATCTCGACCAAGATTTTCAATTTTGCTAGTGATGGTGGCAATTCCATCAAGATTTCCGCCTAGGCTTCTTTTGCTACCTCCATCGAGCCATTTTTGGGAATGATCATCCATTTTTTGGATGGCTTCAATTGCGAGAGTAGGGGTCATGCTCGGAATTGGTCCTTGATAGTCCAACATCTGTCTTGTGGTTACGTTGATTCCTTTGTAAAAGATGTTGACCTTTTGCTGGTTGTTTAGATCATGTGTAGGACACTTGTATAGGAGATCCTTGTATCTATCCCAGGCTTGATACAACGTTTCAACGTCATCTTGCTTGAAATTACGAATCTCCATGATCTGATTAGATATCTTTGATGGAGGACAATATCTTTGGATGAAGTGCTTTTTAAGTAGAGCCCATGTATCAACTGCCCCAGCGGGCAATCTTTCGATCCATCTTCTTGCTCCCCCAGTAAGAGTCATGGGGAACACACGTAGCATAAGGCCGTCATGAGACACACCCGGAATGTTGAAAAGGCTTGCGATGTACAAGACATTCTCAACATGCTCATACGCATCTTCGTCCCTGTTTCCTGAAAAAGGGTTAGCGCGAAGCTCCCTCATATACTGATCTTTAATCTCGAAATGGACATTAGCTCCAATTTCCTGTCTTACAAGCCCCGACCTTTGTTCTTCTCTTGTCAATGCCAAATATTCCTCAAGAGTGTGGTCATCAATGTTGACAACTTCCATGGTACCTGAAACTTGAAAAGAGATCGTGAGAAATTGAGAAAATTTAAAACAAAACTAAAATGAAAGACTTAATGAAAATCCGAATATAACTCCCCAGCAGCAGCGCCAAAAACTTGATACAGGTTTTACTGACCAGGTTTTAATATTTATATTGTCTCGTTATACCTATGGTCTACCCTAATGCACTAACAGGCAGTGTGCCTGGTCGTGTGTAGTGTAGTATTCGGTAAAACCGAGGTCGTCCCAAGAGCTATGTGTGCGGATTTTAACTAATTCTAGGTTTCACAGATTTAAAGGTTGAAATGATTAATTAATAACTAACGACAAAAAAATAAAATAAAGAAAGCAAATAAAGGCGAGAGTTGTGATCAATAGAGGATAAGTGTGCTAACCTAGTTAGTCATCCTATCAAGTTAAGTTCACGTTTAATTACTTCCAATTGCTTCAAGTGGGGGTTTAAGTCGCTAGAACAGCATTTGGTCAGGTTCGAATTACTAACCTTTCAAAAAGGTTTCCCCGGAGATCAATAGGTGATCCCTTGAAAGTCCAGTTGTTTTTAGTCCCCTAAGCCAAGTCATTAAGTTCCGCTACATGCAAGATTCATAACAATGAGTGCCCGGGCTCTAGCATCTTAAACACTCATCCCTAACTTCTTAAGTTCATCCAAACGTTAGGTGATCAGTTGGTCAAATCGCATAAGCGAAGAAGGGTCGTCAGTTGGTCAATTCTTACCCTTCCCACTCAGTCTACCTACGTAGGGTCAGTTGGTCATATCTCCTAAGTAACTAGCCATTACCGCCATTCAAAACTACCGAAACAAGGGTAGCTACCAACAAACTATGCATGCATACACTAGAAAGAATTATACGAAAGCAATGTAAACATAAACAAAACAATTAAGGAATCATAACTAGGCTAGCACCAGAGGTGCTTAGCCGCTTATATTAACTAAAATAATCGATTCAATGTTTAACATATCGAAATACATGAATTGAAAGTAAAGAAATGATAAATTGCTAATGCTTATCGTAGGGGAGTGATTTCTCCCTTGGATATGGCTCTGTATGCTCCTCAAGATCTGCCTTCAACCTTCTAGCCACGTTCTCTGATTTGGTATGTGAAGTGAATGAATAGAAATGCTGGAATTCGGGTGGTATTTATAGGCCAGATCTGGTTACGACGTAACTTAAGTTGAGAGTTACGCCGTAACATCCAATTCTTCGTATTTTGCTCTGGAAAAGCTTGTTACGGCGTAACATCATGAATGAGTTACACCGTATCTTCAATAAATCGGGGTTACGCCAGTAATTGTGGAATGAGTTACGGTAGCTTCTGCAGCTGCGCGGAACATCATTTGACCTAATTAGTTACACGTAATCCGGGAGGGGTTCGCGTAATCTTCGGTTTAGTTGGTTTTTCGAGCCACGCTCTGTTTGCGTGTAATGTGAGAGGAGAGTTATGCTGTAACATCTTCAAAATGATCATACTATCATATATCTTCAATAAACTCTCCAAATCCGCGTCTCATTAGCTCCAATGTTCGTAATTTACCTAAAAGTGAAATATAGAGGAAAACAAGCGTAAATCCATATAAATGATATAAATTACGAGCATTATCGGGGGAAATTGACACTTAATATTCAGGACTATTTGATGTTATCAGTATGATAGACTCAAATCCTTTTTAATCAAAAATGACTATACCATGGGGTTAGTTGACAATACACTTTTTACTAAGAAAAATGAGTCACAAATAATTATTGTTCAAATATACGTGGACGATATTATATTCAGATCGAATTGTCAAGACATGTGTGATGATTTATCAAGAATCATGCATTATGAGTTTGAAATGAGTATGATGGGAGAATTAAGTTTCTTTCTTGGTCTACAAATCAAACAACTAGAAGATGGTATCTTCTTTAATCAATCCAAATACATAAAAGAGTTGTTAAAGAAATTCAGATTAGAAGAGTCAAAAGCAATAAGGACACCAATGTCATCCGATACCAAACTCACCAAAGATGAAGACGGTGAATCCGTTGATAACACCAAATACCGTGGCATGATTGGTAGTCTTCTCTACCTTACTGCTAGTCAGTGGGATATCATGTTTAGTGTATGTATTTGTGCTAGGTTTCAAGAAGACCCTAAAACCTCACACTAGACGTCAAAATAATATTTAGATATATTAAGGTACTACTCAATTGGGATTATGGTATCCCAAAGGGGTAGAAAACTATTGTATATGCGATTCGACCATGCGGTGATTATGTCGACCGAAAAAGTACAAGTGGTGTTTGCACTTTCATGGGGTGTTATTTAACATCTTGGTTCTCAAAGAAGCAAACGACATTAGCCTTCTCTCAACAATGAAGCCAAATATGTCTCCGCCCAAGCATGCCAACAAGCACTATGGATGAAACAAGCGTTAGTTGATTGACTATGCATCTACAGTGACATTGCCATTTGATGCGACAACAAAGGTCTATTGATCTTAGCAAAAATCCGGTGTTGCATTCTCGTACCGCATATAGAATCTGTCATCACTTCTTAGAGACAATGTTCAAAAGGGCATTTTGATTGAGAAGTGTCATCCGAAGAAAATGTAGCCGCACGTCCTCACCAAACGTTTGAAGCGGAAACAATTCAACTTGCGTCTGGGTCTTGGTCTTATGGAACAATGTTAGAAATATTTCATTCTACAAGGTACGTAAACATTTTCTTACCTTCTTTCTAAGTCCAGGATCTCTATTTTACACAACTCATAAACAATATAGGGATTTATTTTCAAAACTCAAGATATTTTCTATACAAGAAATTCTTGACTAAAAGATTTTTTCCCCGTTATCATTTTCCTTAAATCACTCTCACATCTAGGACAAACATTTTATTTTTCTTTCATCGTTAATACAAAGTAAAAACCTTTTTCATTGCATCTCATATCTTTTGAATGCTAAAGGGAATACATAACTAATATGTGTTTTGTTTCATTCAAGCAAAAAATGAATTAGGAGCACTGGGTTATCTCTCTCTCTCTCACACACACACACACACACACATATATATATATATATATATATATATATATATATATATATATATATATATATATATATATATATATATATATATATATATATACTATATATATATATATATGTGTGTATATATATATATATATATATATATATATATATATATATATATATATTCACTTCTATGTTTATTTTTGTTCTTTAAAAGAGTAAGATACGCCCAACTCCCATGTGGTTTTCATATAGGCACACACTAGGCACTATTGTTTCCAAAAATAAAATTTCCAGCTGCTTGAGAACACTAGTTCCATGGATCTTAGCATTTATGCTGGACGGATCTCTAAAGGATTGGAACCGTGGGAACCGTGTCACAATAGCCAATATTTTCTCTTATTTTTCTTTCTTTGGCTAGAAACTTTCAAATTTTCAACATTTTAGCTTGATCACTAATGAATATGTTACTTAATACTTGTGCTCTCTTGATCACTTGTCTTAAATTCATATCTAATCATTAGATTATAGTCCATATTTTTGTTTTAGCATTCATTGCAATGCATTTTTTGTTCTATAAATATGGTTCTAAAATGCTTGCATATCCATCACTTTCAACCTCACAAACAATCATCATCATGTCACCCAAAAGATCCTCAACCATTGATGAACCATTTAGTGAAAACAACCCTTTTCAAGAAATCTGAAACTTCATCCTACCACCTTCCATAATACCACCACCACACAAAACTAGGATAACTGCATGGATTAGCATTCAGACTTGTTGCTTAGCTAAACCATTGTCAAATAGCCCATCGCCAACTACTCATTCTCCACCAAATGACTACAATAAAGCACTTCCATCATCTCCCACAAACTCACCACCACATTCACCTAACGAGTCTCAACTTGACACCTAAATCACCCTAGCGAAACTCTTTAAGACTCCGAAAACAATACAACTACTCGTGTCTAGTCCACCACCCGCTCCATCTCAACCATAAAAAACTACGCAACTAGCCTCCAACATAAACACAAAAGAACTAGTCTTTTTAACACCTCCAACATCTCCAAATACACTCTTCAAAGAGCTTGAAACATCACCACCTCTACCTCCCATCACCTTACAAGAATATCTAGGCTCTTATCTACCACCACTCACCAACATCATGGATTTTGATCCATAATTTCCAACATTTCCACCACCTATTCCGCACTCCAAATATCAAACCTACCTAAAAACCATCCACCCACACCTCCCTCACTATGTGTTATGCAAACATTGTCAATCCACCAGGGATCTCGCAATGGAAATAAGGGACGAGATGCAATTTATTCTCAACCATATCCTTGATCGCATCAACATTATCACTCACCAAAACTTCCATAATTAACTCCTATGCAAGCATGGAAGGAATGATAATAATAGTTTCTCTATTTTTTTTCTTTCTTTTGGGTCATTTTAAAGAACAATCCTTGTTCTTAGCTTTACATTTGTATGTGGCATATATACCACTACATTTTGATATTTTATTACAAGGCTTTGTTTACGTACCTTGGTTTTCTATCTTGTTTCTCGTCTTATACAAGATTATATTACATGTTACTACTAACATTTTTTTTGTAGGTATTATATTTTCTCACTTGACGCCCTATTCTAGGAGGAGCTACCGTCAAGGGGGAGCTAGTGCTTTGTGGATCATATTTATTTTCCTTCCACAATTTATTTCTTTACTAGGCTCACTTTTTGTTTCAACAAAAGGGGGAGAAGAAGTAAAACTTACATATACTTTCAAAACGTACATCTAATCTTAAGTTTTACTCATCATAACGTTATGTTTTGTCAACAACAAAAAGGGGGAGATTGTTAATCCAAATAAACCGTAAGCGTTTATTCATATTTGAATCTCGTTATGTTTTTATTGATAACAAATATAAAGTTATCATAAGTAAAATTATAAGAATACATGTTATTTTGCAAAGTATATACATTTGGTCATTTACATAAAATGTTGTAATAATTTAATTGTTGTAATAGTTTATGTAATAGGATGGGTAATATCCAAGACCCATGACCCATACCCATGGAGCTAATCCATAACCCATGACCCATTGCATGACATCATGCATGAAATCATGATAAATATTATCCATGACCCATGACCCAATGTCCATGACCCATGACCCCAGATCCATGACCCATTGTCTAGATACATTGTATCTTGTTGGGTACCCATGACCAAAATTCCATGACCCATGGCTCATACCCATAACCCATAACCCGGTTTGCAACCCAAAATTCGAACTGTTCTGACCAAGACTGCCAGATCCCTGGTTTTGCACTGGCCAGATCCCCCAAGTGAGGGATCCGCCGGAACCGTGGGACAGAAGGATTTTATGCCTACAAATAGTGAACAATTTCTTCATTGTTACTCACCCTTCTTCTTACAACTCTCTCATATATTATCTCACTCTCCTAACCTCTTATCATTTGATCATTCTAATAGTTCTTCTATCTTTTGTTGTGATTCTCATATAGGTCCTTCACAAAGGCGAGATCACGCTATACTACAAGTCATCCAAGCAAAGGGTCCTTGATTGATTTGTCCATCCACAAGATTTCTGTAGCAAGATCTTGTAATTCATATTTCACATAGTTGTTGTGTAATAGTTGTGTAAAGGTTTGGTTCTACCTCGTAGAAGAACTCGGTATTTAGCTTTGTACAGGAAAAAGTGTAAGCGACGTTGTGAGGCTTCTCTGCCAAGTTGAAGGAGCTTGTTGACATAGTGCTTGAACACTCGAGTGGGGTACTCGGGGAGTGGAGTAGGTCAAGGAAGGTGTCCTTGTAGCCGAACCACTATAAATCACTTGTGTCGCTACTTTCTATCCTTTACTTTACTTGCTTTCATTATTTACTTTACTTATTGTTTCATACTATCTATCCATCCATACGAATTCACATAAGATCGAATCTAAATCTTTGAAACTTAAATTAAAATTGGTAAAACTATTCGACCCCCCCCCCCTTCTAGTTTTCCACAAAGAGGCATTAGGATAACCCTTGTTTGAAACATGTAATTTAATTACGTCAACCTCATCGGTTGAGCAATTTTCCCCACACCCTTGCGATGTACTCATCTTTAGTACACGATACCCCTAGTTAACCCCTCAGAGCCTATCCTTTCGCGGTTCTCGTGATGCTCCGGTTTCTAGAATATCAATAAAGAACATTGTTTACAATCGACCCTCAAATGTTACACCCAAATCGCCTTAGCCCACCTTGTATGCACTCATCTTTAGTGCATTATTTTAACTATTGTTAAACCCATTAGTTCAATTATCTAGTTACTTGCATAGTTGCTAAGTCAAGTCATATCCTTTGTATACAGTTTTGGGACGATTAGGACTCATGGGTTAAAGTAGTATTTTATGGAGTAACAGGAAAGAACGTTAACTTCAAATTCCCTTTTTCTACGTAATTAAGTACTCCAAGTGTTTTGATCTTTTTAATTTGGGTCAATTATTGTTAGTGAAAAAACTCAAGTGTAGGGATGCTCTTATAAATCCCTTTATTTTGATGTTATCTTAGAGGATGGTAGGGTAAAAATGTATGAAAAAAAACAAAAAAACAAAAAAAGGGTTACCATCCTACATCTATCCTTTATGTTTTAAGTTTATGTTTATGTTTTGTTTCAAGTTTTTATTTAATGTTAGTGGGTCAGTCTTGGCTTAGCAAAGCCGCATTTTACATGCATGTAACTTAGATTTTTGACTTGCCACCACTAAAAAAATTCCCCATATCCAACAAAACCCTTTTATTCCCTACCCGAAGCCTAACATTATAACCCTTTGTAAAGACCTCTAAGATAGTTATTCCTAGGTGCTTACGCCAAAGCAATGGATGTTTGATCTATTCTCAAGCCTATGGTAATCTATGTGCTATGACAGGTGTGACAACTTGTATTTTCAGGTCATATTTCAAAACATTACTCATGCTTCATCATTTATCATTTATCGTAAACTAGGTTTACGAGCATTAAATTCACGTAACCGTAATGGTTTAGCTGTGAATTCATGGACATTTCATATAGACTAGGTTTAGTCTACATTTCATTGACATCATTATCATCATATTAGTTCATGCATGGTTTTGCATTTTACCTTAAACGTTTATTTTCCTATTAAATAAACGCTATCGCGTAAACAATTATTTTGAACATTTGATCCAACACTTTCAAAAATATTCCTAATATATTTTTGTACTCATTTTAAGACTATAAAAATTATATTATTAATTTACCTGATATTTTCAATTTATTTCGTATATAAATTGTTATATTTATATTATTACGACGGTTTTTGTAAATTCAACCCGATAAATATTTATTCACTCAAATCATGTAAGAAATGTATTTTTATAATTTTTATGACCTCAATGTATTTTATCTTGACCCGTTAAAAGTTATTTTTATCAAACGCTACCCTAAATACTCAAATGTGTACTCAATTTACCACATATCTTCAAGTTACTTACATATAACTACACTTAAGCAAAATAAAAAAAAATATATATATATATTATTTGATGACTAAACCCCCCTTGGCCGACCTTAGGGGGGGGGAGGGGTGAGTCATTGATTTGCAAATATCTCTACAAGTTAAAATATCTTACTTCACAATTACACATACACAAAAGATCAAAAGGTGAAAAACCTCTCTTTCTCTTCTCTATTGAAACCGGCCAAACCAAAGGGACATGAAGGATCAACCAAAATTTTACAAGACAAGGTTTTAAACACTCTAGTGTCACTCTTGATTAAGGTTTTGCAATAAAAACCTTGGGTGATTAGGAAAAACCTTTGTTCCATTAACCTCATCAAGTTACTTGTAAGCTTTTCATATTCATGATCATATTCCATATTCATTTTCATATTCATTACATCATATTTGAGTAAAAACATGCAAGTCATATGATGTTTGTACCACTTTTACATGATTTTAAGAGTTATATATAAATAAGTCATCCTATAATTATTCCTTGTTATTAATCACTCTTGGTGATGCCTAGGAACCCATGACACCCTAAGAAGATGTATGGTAGGATTAGAATAGCTTCGGAGTTGTTTTGAATTGGTTAGAATAGGTTTTGCGCGTGAAAAACTCATTTCGACAAGTCTAATTAAGGGTCTGTCCTTATTTTGAAAATCTGGAAAATCCGACAGTAAGCAAAATATTTTGGGCTAGATATTTGAAAAATATACTTTAAAACGAAAACGTGGCCGCTTGAACGGATTAAAACGGAGCTATAACGAAGAAGTTATGAATTTTTGAAGTTTGACGACGAAAACTAATAATTCCAGAAATTTCAGCATGAAAATGTCACTATTTACGAGTCAAAAATGAGTCTTAAGCGTTGTTAAATGTGTCGACTTATCAAAAATATATTATTATATGTTAACACGATTCCGTGGATATAAAGAACGTAGAAAACGGACTTATAACGACAAAGTTATTCACATTTTAAAAAGTTGCCGTAACTTTATTCTATTAGCAAAATTAATACATTTCCTATTAAACACATACTACGGCAACGAAGGGCCATGTTGAGGGTCGTTTTTAACAATGACGAAGTACTTTTTATAAAGTGATGTCTTCTAGTAAAAGTAAGTTCGCCTGGCATATTTTTCAAAATGTCAAACCATTTGTGAAGCGAAGTTGTAACGAGTAAGATACGGTCACTTAAACTTTGCCGAAAAACCATCCTTAAACTATACTTTGGGCAAAAGTACCATACTTAACCTATATTTTTCTCCATGATCGAGACCTCTAGGATGAAAACTTAAACACTAAAACTTTGAGATAATGGTACAAGCTTCCCAAAACCGTTGAGTTCGTTTCTTAAAACTCGATGTGCATCATTTTACGACTAGCTTTTAGAGGCCGTTTAGTCACTTTCATGAAATTGTCAAACGACATTATTTTACGACGAAAAGTTATAATTTCCTAATAAATCACTAAATGATTATCGTTGGATATCATTTCAATGTAAATACATATGGAGTAATTTAAAAATGGTCAAGACGTTAAAAGATTATCTCTCGACGAGAAATATTATTTTCACAAATTCATAAGTGGTATAGATATCATCCGAATTGCATGCATATCATTACATCATAACTTATTATGTATCATATCATTCATAATAGGTCAAGTTTAGAGATTCACGCTACATTTCGGTGTATCCACTTTTGTCATTATAATCATTGCAACAGGTGAGTTTCCATAGCCCCATTTTCAATTGTTTTAATGCTTTTATTAAACTCTTTGGGGGAGATACATGCTCATCAACTTTTATGACATTCATGATTATTTGAAACTACATGTTTATCTGAACTGAATGTTTAGTCATACGAAGTAACAGATTTGCCATGCTTAGAATTGTCATATCATAAATCATTGGACTGATGGTCTTGGTATATTCATTGAGCTAATTGGTCTTGGTATATTCATTGAGCTAATTGGTCTTGGGATTATTATTGAAATAATTGGTCTTGGAATTATTTGAAATAGCACTCATATGTGTTATATCAATTGAATATTAATACATTAAGCTATGTATTGTTATGTGAATTCATTTGACATCATGCATTTGAACATAAACTATACATATTTTGGCAATGGGTTGTAAACACACAGGTTGCAAGTTTTGTATGGGCGGAACTTGGAACTGAGTGGATTTATAATGCCTTTGCTACATAAACGATTTTGAAAGACTTTACATTTCAACTCAAACTCTATGAACTCACTCAACCTTTGTGTTGACACTTTTTAGCATGTTTTATCTCGGGTATCTAAGGCATTCACTTCATGACATCCATATGGACATATCATAGAGTCGTGGTGACGACGCGTCACACATGGGATTTATGCATTTTAAAACATCGTTTGGCTTGTAACAAACTTATTTCCGCACAAGTTAATTTCATTTGGGACCTATATTTGTAAACTCTGATTGTTTTATTAAATCAAACGATGTATTTTCCAAACGACACTTTAGGTCGTTCAATATATCTGCAACTATGATGCTATGACAGTCAATCCCCAGGAATTCCATTCCGCTGCAAAACAGGTATTTTGGGGGTGTGACAACAGGTAGTGACTATTTGTCTTCCATTTCCTTACATGTTATATTTCATATACACCCGAGAGATGAGAGAATCCAAACACCAATTGTGAGGTGCTAGTGTATAATTTCTGTGCTTGTTTTGACTATTGTGGCACTTGTACCTATTGTAGATTATTTTAAACAAATGCTAAATGACCCCTAACTCATAAATTGATTAGCCAAAAGTACAATTTGCTTGAGGACAAGCAAATTTCAAGTGTAGGGATATTTGATAAGGATTTAAAACATACATTTTTAGGGGGGTCATTTAAGCCCTAAATCGTTACATTTTATATCCGTTACTGCTTAAAATTGTTTCTTTTCACATTTTAGGTCTTTTGGAAGCAAAATGCTGGAATGAAACATATTTGGATGAAAAGGAGCGAAAACATGAAGAAAAAGACAAAGTCAAGAAAACAAGGCATTTTCTGAAGCCTGACGACGTCCCAACTCAAAGGGCGACGCCGTCGCTCACATGGTATTCCAAAAACTCTCAAGCGACGGCTCAGAACATATTTTGGTCTTAACAAGTGACGGTGTCACACCTTATTCCAGTGGTGGAGATTTGTATAACCGCCAAGCGACGGCTCAGAACATATTAGTAATGACATTTCACCCTTAATCTCACATTGTGTTCACCTATATTGCCTTCGAAGATTGTTTAGTCCTTAACTCTAGTGGTGGAGATTTGTGTAACAGCCAAGCTTGTGATAGAATACATGCTATGACTGTGCTTTGAGTGATCACCCCGAATTAACACTTAGACTAGATGAGAGAATATGAGTGTTTGTTCCCATTTCGTGAGGTGTTCGTCTTTGATTTATTCTAGCATAAGGAATTTTTTAACTCATATCTTCCAGGTATTGGGGGATATTTTTTTAGAAAATTTTCTAATAATGTCTACTTGAGGGCATGTAGAGTTCAAGTGGGGGGATATTTGATAACATCAAATAGTCCTGACTTTTTAGTGTCAATTTCCCCCGGTTATGCTCATATTTTATGTCATTTATATGGATTTATGCTTGTATTCCTTTATATTTCACTTCCAGGTAAAATATGAGCATGGGAGTGATAGAAGGGTTCAGGGTCGAGAAAACCTCTTTTTCTATGAGCAAGCTTTTCAACCCTCTAGGCAGTGAACCTAATCGCTGTAGTGTAGTATGGGGTAAGCCTTGGGGATTGATTTCGTTCTCTAGGGGAATAGGAATGCTAGAAAGAGATATATGACGAGAAGGTGGGGTTGAGAAAGATTCTTTTTAGTCTCTTTTTATGGTTTTTTAGAAAGCAAGGGTAAAAATCTCGAGGTATATGATTGGAGGTGGTACTTCTACCGATTTCACTACTTTAACTAATTATCTAATTAACTACGGATAGATTATGTTTAATTGAGGTGAGCTCGTATGATGATTAAAGATGTGTTAACTTAGATGCTATTACTCCATAGTTATCTCTTATTGGTCGGTTGAATTGTCACTTCCTTTATCTTAATTGGTGCGTTGTATTCTGTTTGGTCGTAGGGTGGTGCCTAATTCCCTAGTTCTATGAATTGCAACTCTCCTCTAGAATACCCGGGATTGGCAAGTGCAATAGCATCTCCCCCAAATACACTACTATATTAAAGCTACAATTCACGCAATAAATACAACGAACGACCTAATGTGCACTCAAAGTTTTTTGCTATTTAGAACGTTCAAGCTCGCAACAATGAAAGAAGAAGCCAGTTTTCCTTAATCTAGTGTCTACCGACCAATAAGCCAGTTTTACTTTAACTAATTATCTAATTAACTACGGATAGATTATGTTTAATTGAGGTAAGCTCGTATGATGATTAAAGATGTGTTAACTTAGATGCTATTACTCCATAGTTATCTCTTATTGGTCGGTTGAATTGTCACTTCCTTTATCTTAATTGGTGCGTTGTATTCTGTTTGGTCGTAGGGTGGTGCCTAATTCCCTAGTTCTATGAATTGCAACTCTCCTCTAGAATACCCGGGATTGGCAAGTGCAATAGCATCTCCCCCGAATACACTACTATCCTAAAGCTACAATTCACGCAATAAATACAACGAACGACCTAATGTGCACTCAAAGGATTTTTGCTATTTAGGGCGTTCAAGCTCGCAACAATGAAAGAAGAAGCCAGTTTTCCTTAATCTAGTGTCTACCAATTAAGGCAAGAGACAACCTGACAACAATTAATAACTAGGTTTCATAGATCTAAGCAAATACAAGAATAATTTAGCTAGACATGTTAAACAAGCAAGCATACACACAATCAATTGAACATGGGGTAGATATAATGATAAATTGGATAAACAAACTTATCTTGTGATGTAAAATACGGTATGGGACCCTAGAATACTGTCCAAGTCGGACTACAACCGAGTTAAGGTTTGCTCTCCAAAACTCTACCTCCCAAAATACAAAAAAATCGAATTCTATATATAGATTTACAATCGCGACGGCGTCACCTTTCCCTAGTGACGCCGTCAGGTCGCCGTCATTAGGGTTTCGTTTGGTCCAATTCATCATTGGGACCGCGTCAGTTGAGATGTGTGACGCCGTCAGTATTCAGTAGCGACGTCGTCTGAATCTTGGATTTTGGGCGTCTGGTGTGAAAGTTGTAAGTGACGCCTTCCATAGTTTAGGCGTGATGCCGTCAGGCTTTAGGACCAAAAATTCCACTGAGCCGTCGCATGCACTTTTGATCAAGTATTCTATAGAGGGACGGCGTCGCCCTTTGATTGGGACGCCGTCAGGTGTGTTGGAGTGCCTTTGATCTTGACTTTGCCATTTTCTTCATGTTTTTGCTCCTTTTCGTCCAAATGTGCTTCATTCCATCATTTTGCTTCCAAAAGACCTAAAATGTGACAAGGAACGATTTTAAGTAGTAACGTATATAAAATGTGTCGATTTAGGGCTTAAATGACCCCCTAAAAACGTATGTTTTAAATCCTTATCAAATATCCCTACACTTGGAATTTGCTTGTCCTCAAGCAAATATGCTTTTGGCCAATCAATTTATAAGTTAGGGGGCATGAAGCATTGGTTTAATATAGTCAACAACAACAAGCGCCATAATAATCATAACAAGCACGGAAATTATATACTAGCACCTCACAATTGGTGTTTGGATTCTCTCATCTCTCGGGTTTATATGAAATATAATATGAATGGAAATGGAAGATAAACACTCATTACCTGGCATAGTATATAGATTACCATAAGCTTGAGAATAGATCAAACGTCCACCGCTTTGATGTAAGCACCTAGGAATAACTATCTAAGAGGTCTTTACAAGGGTTGTAACGTTAGGCTTAGGGTAGGGAAGTAAAGGGTTTTGTTGGATAGGGGATATTTAGTGGTAGCAAGTCAAAAATATTATGTTACAAGCATGTAAAGCATGGCATTGCTAAGCCAAGACTCGACTCACTAACACTAGATAACTTGAAACAAAACACGAACATAAACTTAAAAACATAAACATAAGGATAGATGTAGGATGGTAGCCCGTATGTTTTTCTCTTTTTTTTCTTTTTTTTTCACATACCTTTTTACTCTACCATCCTCTACGATAACATCAAAATATAAGGGATTTATAGGAGCATCCCTACACTTGAGTTTTTATTTAACTAACAATAATTGACCCGATTTGAAAAGATCAAAACGCTTGGAGTATTTAATTACGTAGACAAAGGGAATTTGAATTTATCGTTCTTTCCCGTTACTCCATAAAATATTACTTTAACCCATGAGTCATAATCGTCCCAAAACTGTATACAAAAGATATGACTCGACTTAGCAACCATGTAAGTAACTATATATTTGAAATAAGGGTTTAGTAGTGATAACAATAATGCACTAAAGATGAGTGCATACAAGGTAGGCTAAGGCGATTTGGGTGTAACATTTGGGGGTGGATTGTAAACAATGATCTTCATTGATATTTCGGAAAACTGAAACATCATGAGAACCGCGAAAAGAATAGGCTCTGAGGGGTTAACTAGGGGTATCGTGTACTAAAGATGAGTACATCGCAAGGGTGTGGGGTATTTACTCAACCGATGTGGAAGATGTAATTATAATACAGGTTTAAAACAAGGGTTATCCTAATGCCTCTTATCATTTAGTTACTCCTAACTACACAAGTGTAGTCTCACTAGCGATCTCGGAATGCATCACAAAACAAGTTTTAGAATCTATTATACTACCGGTACACTCACTAAGCATTAAAGGTGAATGCTTTAATTCCTAAAAGATCTAGGGGCGAACCTTACATTTTTGCGGTGGAATTTGAGTGGTATACGGTTTTTGTGCTAGTCATACAATTCCTATCCAAGAGACGCTTTATTAAGACTAAAGTTTAGCTCGTAAATGTCATAAAAAATTTAAATTTGGTGCTAAAATTTCCCTAACAAGTATTTCTTATGGTTTATTACATAAATTACTAAAGACAAGACAAATAATCAAGTGAGTGAATAGTTTCTAAGTTCCCGTTTTATTGAGCTTAATTCTGATATGAACTTCATGGCCATGCTTAGTATGTATGAGCAAGAAAAAGAAGTAACCATTTATGTGTCAACTGATGAGAACTTTGGCGCACATGATACTCAACAAAGGTATCTATCTTTCTCTTTAATGTATTCTAGTGTACTACATATGTTCATGCCACTCAAGTAATTATTTTTGTACAGTGGTCAAGTTGAAGTTATTAAAGAACCAAATGATGACAATGGTCAACTTGATGGCACCTGTATAGTAACTACAAAAAATATTATCAAGGTGACTTTTTCAAATCAAAACTATGGGCTGCTGCAAATACTTACTGTTTAAAATTGTTTTATACTTGAATTACCTACACTTGTACCTAAACATATCTTGTTTTATATTTTGTTTGTAGAATTTGGGTGAATACGAAGTTTGCAGAAGCAACGATAATCACGCTGAAGTAAAACATAAGGGAAAATGATGGCAAGTAATACTTGATGAGAGAAAATGTTCTTGTCGCGTATGGCAGGTAAAAGATTTTCCATGTGTTCATGCGGCTGCTTTCATAGGATTCATAAAGGACAGTTGGGAAAAATATTGTGATCCGTATTTTACAATTGAGAATTTCAAATATGCATATGCTTTCGGGGTAGCTACGATGCCAGGAAAGGATCAATGGGTTCGCCTAGAAACAGAGGACAAAATTTACCCACCTATTATCAAGCGGCCTGCTGGACGACCTAGGAAGAACCGAATTGTACCAGCAGACGAGACCAAAAAAAGGCACCGATGTAAGCAATATGGTCTACTTGGACACCGTCAAAAGTCATGCAAAAATCCACCGGCTCAAAGTTCCGAACTTGGTCAAACATCCACCACTAAAAGGTCACGAAGAAAGAATACAAGAGCTTCTTAAAGTATTTTGTTGCTTGATGAAATACTGTTCAAATGCTAAACTTTTGGCTCATTTTGTTTTTCTTTGTTGTTGTCCTAATCATACTTGTAGCAAGAGTATTCTTTTGTTTTTATTTTGCTATGTAAAACTTTAAATTGATGTTATTTTGCTATGTAGAACTTTAAATTGATGTTGTAACATAGAGCTGCTTAAACCCTTAAATTGATGTGTATGTTTCGTAACTGGTGTACGGTTAATGGCCCATGTTAATGTATTTGACGTTAAATTGATTTAAAAAGAATATTATGTGTATAATAAAAAAATATAAAAAAGGAAAAAGGGTATAATCGTCATTTAATATAGCAATTATAATTATTATGAACTTTTTTTATGTCAAATATATTTAAAATAATAATTTGGACATATTTGACAATTTTAATGCTTTGAAAGGATATATATGCAATTATATGTTTTGGTTGGATATATATGCAATTATGAGCCTTTGGAGGGATATATATGCAATTGCCCCTAAAAAGAAAATAAAGCATTTTCACAAAGTCTAACATGAGAATAAACAATAATGAAAAAGATATATAAACACACAAACAAAATTGAAAAACAAAACAAGCAAACAAATAAACATGGGTTGCCTCCCAAGAAGCGTTTGTTTTTGTTCGAGTCACGAGCTTGACTCTACCCTTATTTAACGGATAAAGGGGAAGTTTTCCCTACACTTAAGCTTAAGTGCAGGTGATAGTAGCGATACACACCCTTAGGGTAGAAATTTGCCACGTGAGGAGAGGGTGGTGGGTGATACTTATGTTCAAAAGGGTGTACTTCTTTCATTGTAACCTTACCTAATTCTATTGGTGTAGCGGGTGAATCAAGTTTTTCTCCTAGAAATGGATCATCTTCTATCAACTTCAAGAGATTCTTAGTTAAGGATCCATCTTGACCTAATAAACCCGGTTTAAACCCATAATGTTTCTTGTTATCAAACTTGAATGGGTGATGTAAGTGTGTAAGGTCATGGGTTACTCCTATATTAGCTTCCACTCTACATGGCTTAGATTCTACTACCTTTATCTTAACATTACCCGGACTACATGGTTTGATGGGTGATCTGGGGCCTAATTCAATTCCTAAATTCACATCTAAAGACGTAAAATTGGCTAAGGTTTTTAGTTGAGGCTCCGGTTCATCAAAAATAAGAACTTCCGTAGAACTAAGAGAAAGGTCATCACTACAAGCGTTCAAACCTACATCCTCTAATGGTTTTTGGTCCAAAGGTTCTATATCAATTGGGGTTCATATAGTCTCTTCTTCCTCTTTCGGGTAAGTCATAGGTGGTGTGTATGCCTCAAATGATGGTAGGATTTGTGGGGTATTTAGTGGGCTTGGATTTTCTACTCTATCCTCCATCTTATCTAGATCACCTATGCATTCATTTTGTACTATTGTAGCGTCTAACCATGACATGCACCTAGGTATCTCAACTCTAATCATCTCAGTCCTAAACAACCATTCCAATTGAGCCTTCCACTTTGATAACATGTCTAAATCTTTGTTATTTGGGTCCCATGTTCCACTTATACTTTGGGCGAAAGTCTCAAATGTTTCCCATGCATCTTTAACACTATATCCCCAAAGATCCCCATCCGCTATATAGTCAAGTCTCATTTGGGTTTCGTGGTTGATACGTGTGTAAAATAATTGAAGTGGAACCAATAAATCAAGACCTTGATGAAGGACTTTTAGTAATATGTATTTAAAACGAGTCCACGCCTCAGGAAAGGATTCATCATGTTGTTGTCGGAACCTTAAGATCTCATTTTGGAGTGGGAAGGGCAGATTATGTAGTGGATTTTGTTGATTGGGTGAAAATTGTGGCGGATTCGCGCTCTCCATAATGGCTAACGGAATAGTCAATGAAAAGGGTTACGAACGAACACACAAAGAAGAGGTGATAGACTACAAGAAAGCTAATGAAAAAGATAAAAAAAAGCTCACTTGATAGGAATCAAGCGAGTAGACCTAAACAAGATAGAAATCTAACTAGTTATTCTATTCCCCGGCAGCGGTGCCAAAAACTTGAATAATTTAGCTAGGTTTCATAGATCTAAGCAAATACAAGAATAATTTAGCTAGACATGTTAAACAAGCAAGTATACACACAATCAATTGAACATGGGGTAGACATAATGATAAATTGGATAAACAAACTTATCTTGTGATGTAAAATAGGGTATGGGACCCTAGAATACTATCCAAGTCAGACTACAACTGAGTTAGGGTTTGCTCTCCAAAATTCTACATCCCAAAGTACAGAAAAATCGAATCCCATATATAAATTTACAATTGCGACGGCGTCACCTTTTGCTACTGACGTCGTCAGGTCGCCGTCATTAGGGTTTCGTTTGGGCCAAGTCATTGTTGGGACGGCGTCTGTTGAGATGTGTGACCCCGTCAGTCTTCAGTAGCGACGTTTTCTGAATCTTGGATCTTGGGCGTCTGGTGTGAAAGTTGTGAGTGACGCCTTCCATAGTTTAGGCGTGATGCCGTCAGGCTTAAGAACCAAACATTCCGCTGAGCAGTCGTGTGCACTTTTGATCAAGTCTTCTATAGAGGGACGGCATCGCCCTTTGATTGAGACGCTGTCAGGTGTGCTGGAGTGCCTTTGATCTTGACTTTGCCATTTTCTTCATGTTTTCGCTCCTTTTCATCCAAATGTGCTTCATTCCAGCATTTTGCTTCCAAAAGACCTAAAATGTGAAAAGGAACGATTTTAAGTAGTAACGGATATAAACTGTGTCGATTTAGGGCTTAAATGACCCCCTAAAAATGTATGTTTTAAATCCTTATCAGGGAGCTTAGAGACGCGGATTTGGAGATTTTCCTAACGATTTTATCTTAGTATGCTATTTATGAAGAAGCTACGGCGTAATTCATGTTCTCAATTACGCCGTAGCTAGGATTTTGTCACAAAAGACCAACTCAAATGTAGTTACGGCGAAACTATCAACTAAAGTTACGCCGTAATCATCTAGGTCATGAAATATTTCGCGCCTCCATCAACTACACTGTAACATTCTCACAAGCATTACGACGTAACAATATTCTGTTAAGAGGACGTGTTAGTTATGGCGTAACTCTCATCAATACTACGGTGGAGCTACAATTACGGCGTAACTGTTCTTTATGTTACGCCGTAGTCACCTTAACGAGGCTTCTGTTTTGAAGATAATTAAGTTACGGCGTAACTCTCAACTTAAGTTACGCCGTAACTGTGATCGGGCCTATAAATACAAGCCCTAAAATCTGCATTTCACATCATTCACTCACAACTCAAAGGCAGAGAACGTGAGGAGGGTTCCAAGGGTAGATCACACGGAGCATACGGAGCATCTCCCAAGGGAGGAATCACACCATGTCGATAAGCTTTAGCGATCACTACTATCTTTTACTTTAATTCATGTCTTCAATTATGTTAAACATTGAATTTATTATATCTTTTAATATGATCGGCTAAGCACCCTTGGTGCTAGCCTAGTTATGATTCCTTGATTGTATTGTTTGTGTTTTCATGCTTCCATAAATTGTTTCTAGTGTATGCATGCATAGTTCGATGGTAGTTACCCTAGCTTCGGTAGTTTTAAAGTGCGGTCGTATCTAGTTGCTTAGGAGAATTGACCAACTGACCCTAAGTAAGTAGGTAAAGAATGGGATGGTAAGAATTGACCAGCTGACTACCTTTCCCTCTTGTGCGAATTGACCAAAGGATCACCGTTCGGATGGATGAACTTAAGAAGTTAGGGATGAGTGTCTAAGATTCTAGCGCCCGAGCACTCATTATTTCGAATCTTGCATGTAGGGTACTTAATGACTTGGCTTAGATTGCTTAAGACCCTCGACTCCCCAAAGGGTAGGCCTTTGACGTCGGGTAGGATCCTTTATTGATAGGTTAGGAAGAATTGACCAAATTCTGTCCTAGCGACTTAAACCCCCACTTGAATCAAATGGAAGTAATTTAGAAAACATAGACATTACATGATAGGATGATTAATTAGGTTAGCACACTTTCTCACCATTGTTCACAACCTTAATTTACTTTTCGCAATTTATTTCTTGTCTTTAGTTTATTTAATCATTTCAACCTTAAAACCATTTAAAACAAGTGACACTTAGACTTAATAGGATCCTCATCTACATAGCTCTTGGGAACGACCTCGGCTTTACCACCTTCTATACTATGCACGATCGGGTTCACTGTTCGTTAGTGCATTAGGTAGACCTTAGGTAGATGAGACTTATAAATATTAAATCTTGGTCGGAATACCTGCACCAATGATCTTCCAAACACTCACTATATGAGAATGTTATAAAAAAACACCAATGTGATTTCCTTAAGAAGGGATTGATCATTTCATTCTTCAAAGATTGAAATGTTGAAGGAGCAACCAAAAGGCACAACTAAAAACTCATAGTGGCCCATATGAGTATGGAATGCAGTTATAGCAACATCCTCTTCACTCATTCTGATTTGATGGTAACCCGATCTCAAGTCCAATTTAGTGAAAAAAATTGCTCCGTGTTGTTCATCAATCAATTTTTCTATAGTTGGAATTGGAAACTTGTCTTTAATAGTCTGCTTATTAAGTTGTCTATATTCTACACACATTCTCCAAGTATTATCCTTATTCCTTACCATTACAATGAGTGATGCAAAAGGAATTTGGCTCTTTTTTATCACTCTAAATTCTAACAACTCCTTGACCATACTTTCTGTAGCATCTTTTTGAGTAGGTGGATGTCTGTAAGGTCTAATATTAACTAGTAAATCTCCATTAACCAATGGTATTTTGTGGTGATGTGATTTGTGGGATGGCAATTCAGTAGGAATAGCAAACAAATCTTTATAGTCACCTAACACTTCTTAAATTTATTGTACAATGAAAAAGACACTCTATCTAACTTCATACAAGTAATTGCAGACTCAGGGAAAACACACAAGGAGATTGAATGGAACTATGCCTGCACAACTTGCTTAACAAAGTTTTTAGAAGTTTTATCACACAACCATTCTAAAGTAGACTTAAGAGTACCTCTAATTGATACCTTCTTCCATTCATACTTGAATTCCATCTTCAACTCTTTGAAATTACACCTTATCTAACCATCGTATTCCTAATACCATCTCACATCCACCAAAGGCAAAAGAATTACATCAATAGTGAAAATGGTGTTTTTAAACTCTCATTTGAAATTTCTACACTCAGAAGTACTTATCAAATTATTTCCATCTGCCAATATGACTTACAATGGTCCAATAAGTCTAATTTGGCAACCCAATATCTGAGCCATGTTCTTGACCAAAAAATTATGAGTTGAACCACAATCTACTAGTATGTGCACCACATGCTTTTTGACAGTACCAATAACTCTTACATTTTGAAAATTATTGGTTCCGGTTAATGCATTTAATGAAATTTGCGGTTGCATCTCATCTATACTAGCATTAATTTTATCATCTTGATGACATCAAATGATCTTGATATTTAAGTGTCAATTTCCCCCTATTATGCTCATTATTTGTATCGTTTATATGAATATATGCTTTGATTTCTTTATATTTCGTTTCCAGGTTGTAAATGAGCATAGGAACAAAAGAGACGTGGAACTGGAAAAGAACTTACAAAGATACACACTTTAGTATGTTGACTAAGAAGAGGTTACGTCGTAGTTCCACTCTCCATTTACGCCGTAACTGTGAATTCAAACATAAAGACCAAGTCAACGTTAACCAAGGATTACGGCGTAACTACCACATAAGGTTACACCGTAATATTCTGAAGACTTAGAGATTTTTATGACTAAGAAGGTTACGCCGTAACCAATGTATGAGGTTACGGCGAAAAAAGTGAACAGAAGGGGACTTATGATATTGACGAGATTATGACGTAACCATGAATGAAGATTACGGCGTTTATGAAACCCTAGGAGGTTACGGCGTAACTATCCATCTAGTTTACGCCGTAAATATCTATTTATGGATAAGATCGTGGATGATTACACTAGTTACGGCGTAACCACAACTCAAGGTTACGCCGTAGCTATGTCGGGCCTATAAATACCAACCCTATTTCCAGCATTTTACATATCTTTCTCACCACAAATCACTAGAGAACGAAGTAGGGTTCCACAAGGACGATCTCCAACAGCATACAGAGCCATTTCCAAGGGATAAATCACACAAACATCACTAAGTTTCAGCGATTCCTATTTATTTTACATTTATGATTCCATGTCTTTCATTTCCATGCAAAACATTGAATCTAGTGTTCTTTATAATATGATTAGCTAAGCACCATTGGTGCTAGCCTAATTATGTTTCCTTTCATGTCTTGATTATGTTTCCATGCTTTTATTATTGCTTCTAGTGTGTGCATGCATAGTTTTTTGATAGATCCTCTAGTTTTGGTAATTTTGAAGACCGGTTGTACTTCTTGCACTAGGAGAATTGACCATAGGACCCTAGTGTGATTGGTTGTAAGGAATGCAAATTCCTTTTGTGCTAATTGACCATAGGATCACTCTCCGGGTTTGATGAACTTAAGAAGTTAGATGTGTGGTCTAAGTTCCGAGAGGCCAGGCCACACAAAGAAATAATCTACCATGTAGTGGTACTTAATGACTCAAACTAGTCTACCGTACTTCTGCTTACTACAAAGATATACTCTTTGGTTCCGGAAAGGAATCTAGGGAGATAGGCTAGGCGAATTGACCATAAGATTCTAATGAATCTTATGCCCCATTTGAAGCGATATAAGGCTTAACTAGAAAATGTAGTCATTGGTTGATAGGATGAACAACTAGGCTAGTACACTTTCTCCCTATCGATTTCAGTTTTATTTAATATTGTCATTTCATTTCTGTTTATTAGTTTAACTAATCAAACAAATCAAAATCACTTTTAAAACGTGACATAGACTTAAGTTAGAATCCACTCACATAGCTCTTAGGACGACCTCGGCTTTACCAAATACTACACTACACACGACCGAGTACACAGCCCGTTAGTGCATAAGGTAGACCATAGGTAGACGAGTAACAATATAAGTATTAAAACCTGACCAGAAATATTGCATCACATACCCGTTCTCTACAAATTTCTATGTTTTCCTCTCTTCATCATGCAATACCACTAATGAAAAAAGTTATTCCGCACACTTGTGTCATGGAACATACTATTGATGAGAGTAGAAACATAGGTTTTTGGCTCTTTTCTCTGTATATTCTTTCTGAGATAGTTGTTTCCTAGCATAATGGGTGTCTGGCTTCTTATTTGACCCCATAACACTACTGTTTGGAAAAGCTAGTAAGGGCTTTTGATTATGACTACTTGTTGTTGTTTGATTGTACCTTCCACTATTATTGGTAAAAGACATTTTATTCTTCTTCTGAACTGCATTTAATGTTGCTTCTTGGAGACATCAACAAGAGTTTTAGGTCTAAACATCTTAACTCCCATTTCAATTTCTTCTAGCATCCTCCCATAAACAAACTAATCACATGTTTTTCACCCACTTCTCATATTTCAAGTTCTTTAGCTCACACGCAGTCATCATACACAATATCAAACCTAACCAATATTCCTTGTTTGTATACTTCACATCCCACAATTACCCTGTTAGTCTTAATAGATTTTCTAAGCCTGACTAAAGCCTTATCATATAAGTGTATTGAAATGAGATCTACCTTTTACATTTATAAAACTTGGCCAATTAGGAAGAACTACTCACACCTAAACAACCAACTCCTAACATCATCGTTAGAGAATTTTGGAAACTCAATCTTGGCAATCCTACTATGTTGATCCGATTTTGTCTATTATCATTACCAACTTTCTGATTTGTAAGCTAAGCCTAGTGATATTATTAGGCATTTTATCAATTGATCTTTGCATTCGTGCCAAAAAACCTTCACCATTGTTGCTATAGTGACTGTAAGGTACTTCATCGCTACATCATCAAGAACCATTGTGGTACCATCTGAGGGTCCCACCACACTAACAAAATTCCTAGTAGCAGTTACCATTTCTAACTAACTTCAAGATTATTTGTATAGCCAAAATATAACAAAATATATAATATGATCAATTGACCACTAATGATTTGAGACAAATGTTATACGGAGGATCTTATACTACGTGTTTGAGATTGTAATACCGAATTGAATGAATTTTGTAGAATGTATTTTGGATTGGGAACGTATTTTGATCGTAAAGTTAATTGTTCAACTGGATTGGTCGGAAAGTGACCGAAAATTGAATAGAATGACGGTTATACGGAGGATCTGTGGTTTATAGTGCCAAGAAAGTGCTCTGATACCACTTGATAAGCACTCTAAGGGATCAATTCAGTTCCGTTAGAAGATTACAACTAAGTAGGTCAATCAAGAATAAGAAACATAATATGGAAGCTTTAGTTGATATATCAATGGAATCGAATGATTTGCTACAATGTTTGTGTGAGAATGATTACACGATAGAAGAATATTACAATTACAAAGCTAATTAATGAACTGAACTCTAAATGTCTTTTAACTGAATTTGGCGCCAAAATCGGTTATCAAGCTGTTAGTGGTCTCACGTGCACCCCACGTGCCTAGCTTAAATCAAGCATGTGCCCTTCACGTACTAGATAACTTAACAACTCTTTCCACTTCTAACATCTACTAACCTTTTTAGTCTATTAATTAAATATTTATTAGTTTTCTCGCAAGCTTGAAGACAGAAATAGAAGAGATTAACGGGATGCTTTATAGTCGAAAATGATATATGAATGGATATCAGATTAAGTTAAACCAAAGGTCATGATGTTAGCGGGTTCAAAGCCCGGTCATTAATAATGGCATAGTAGGCACACTTGAAATGATTGTGTGAGCTTGTCGCAGTGGTAGACCTTAGACCAAAAATTATAAAGTGCATCTTAAAAAACTAAAAAAGATCTAAACGGCTTAGTGGTTGTTCAAGCGATTGCTTGAGGTTAATGTGGTACTTCAACCATATTCCATTGTACTTATTTTCCGTGCTTAATATATATTTTACCGGGGTAAACCCCTTTAACCTAAAAAAATGTAACAAAAAAAGGTTGGGACAAGATGAATTACAAAAAGATCGACCCAACTTCACACAACATGAAAATTTTAATGTGGTTCATAGAGACCTCGAAAACCCTAGGTCCGCCCCTGATTTGTTGTTACAAGAAAATATTAAAGTTATTAACCTAATATGTTCTTAAGTTATGATATAAACTAGTTAATAGTAGAGTTAATTACATAAATGGTCCTTGTGGCTTGTCGGGTTTTACGGATTTAGTCCTTAAAATTTTTTTTTGCGGATCTCGTCCCTATGGTATTGAATCGTTACGGTTTTGGTCCCTTGACCACTTTTTCTGTTAGTTGACCGTCAATGATGGTTAAAATGAAACTTATACCCTCGTTTGTCTTAACATATGGTCCATGTGGTTTATCTCGTATAACAGATTTAGTCCTTTTTTTTTTAACTATTTAATTAACATTTGTATTAAATTTTAGTTTCATTTCTTTGTAAATTTTTATTTTTATTTCTTATCACATATTTAGTCAACATTTTCTTAATTTTTTTTTATTTAACTATATAATTGACATTAGTATTAAATTTTTAATTATTTTTTTGTGAATTTTTATTTTTATTTCTTATCACATATTTAGTCAAAATTTTCTTAAATTTTAATTTTTTTTAAATACCTTTAATTTTTTTAAATAGATTATGTTGAAAATTTAAAAACTATATTTTTTTAGCAATTTTTTTTTTAAATTAAAAATATAATATTTTAACAATTTTTCTAACTTTATAACGGATTAAAAATTATATAATTTTGAACAATACTTTTTTCAATTAAAAAAATTTTAAAATTTTGACGGATTATGTCAAAACTTTTACAGAAATTATGTCAACTTTTTTTTTCAAAAAATTTTTATAAAAAAAATCTCGTAAAAATTATTAATAATATCATAAAAAATCTTGTAAAAAAAATTAAAAAAAAATTTCGTAAAAAATTTTATAAAAAAATCTCATAAAAATTATTAATAATATCATAAAAAATCTCGTAAAAAAATTTTATAAAAAAAATATCGTAAAAAATTTTATAAAAAAAATCTCGTAAAAAATTTTATAAAAAAAATCTCGTAAAAATTATTAATAATATCATAAAAAATCTCGTGAAAATTATTAATAACCAAATTTTTTAAAATGCTTTTTGTGAAAAGTTTATAAAAAAATCTGTCAAAAAAGTAAAATATATATATATATATATATATATATATATATATATATAGTATATTATAGAAAAGTGTAATATATATAATAGAAAATTAGAAAAATAGTTATAATATTTTGCAAACATCTAAAACTACAGGTAGAAAATGACAACAGTTGAAATCTTCAAGGTCAAAAATGAAAAAGAGAAAAAAAAGAAGGAATTAGCTTTTGTTATACAGATCCAACACACGGTCATTATTTTATCTCAAAATTCAATCGACACTCTGGTTTCTGACCACCACTCACCGTCACCACCACCAACAACCACCGTCGCCAGTGTACCGTTTCTGTCGAAAGCCACCATGTCCATCGCCGCCATCATCTCAGTGTCTCCTCGCCACCATCTACATCAACTCCATCACCACCATCAACTCCATAGCCACCATCATCTCCACCGTCACGGTTGTAGCTTAAAACACCTACACCTCACACTAGACCATCACATTCGTACATCGCCATACACCAGAATAATTGTGAGTTTTTAATTACAAATTTTTTAATTTTGAAAATAATTAATGGTACTGTGCATTGGAATGACATTTATAGGATTTATATGTATAATATTACATTTTAGTGCATCTATGTAAGTAATATGTTATAGCATTTATTTGTCTGAATAAGTACATCTGTATAAAGCATCATGATATATATTGATGCATCCATTATGTATTATTAGAGAATCGCGTGGCATGTTTCACATCTGTTTGTTTTATTAAGGCATCAGCCTTTAATGTTGTGATACGTGTTAGAATGATTAAAGCATTAGGTAAAACGTTAAGGCATCGGGATTGTATTGTTAATGCATCAAGTGATAAATTAAGGGCATAAAATGTGTGTGATTAGAGCACAAAATGAAAAAAGTGAGGGCATTGAGAGTTTATGATTAGAGCATCTCATGACATGTTAGTGAATTAAATGTTTGTTTAATTAATGCATTAGAAATTCATGAAATTCGTGATATAGCATTTGTTAGTATGATTAGAGCATTAGGTGGAAAGATAGGGCATTTGTTTGTTTGATTATTGAAATCTAAAATAAATGTTACCACATTTGTTAGTATGATTAGGGCATCACATTTTAGGGCATCAGTGACTATGATTAGCGCATCGCCAAACGTATTAAGGCATCAATGTGCATGTTTAGAGCATCTACTTGGACATATGGTGCATCCATTTGCATGTTTACAACTTAAGTTTCTGAATACTAGGTTTAATGCAGTTTGATGATTTTTGGTATGTAGTGTGGAAAAATGGCTATGGCCGTTGTTCGGAGTTGTTTCTGAAGAGGCAAAAGAGAAGTGAGGAATGGGTTGTGGCTAAGAAGGTCGAGATTGAAGCCTTGAAGAAAAGGAATGCTGCTAATAGGAAATTGATTTTCAACAGGGCTAAGCAGTACACTCAAGAGTATGAAGCCAAGTCATTTCTGTTTCGCCTTCTTGGCATTTGTTTTTGTTTTTTTTAAACCTACTTGATGTGTGGTGTTTATGATATGCCACAAAAGTAATTGATTCAGTTGAAACGTGAGGCGAGTTGAAAGGTGGTTTTATGTCCGAAGCTAAGATTTGTTTCATCATTAGGATCTGTGGGTATGGTTGCTTGCTCTTTCCATTGTTTGTTGTAATTTTGAAATGCTGCCATCATACGTCGGATTGTAAATTTATTTTTATATTTTTTGATGGTTAGTATCAACGCCATGGACCCAAAATCAAAGAAGATCTTGCAGCTCTTGCGTTTGAGACAGGTAATTTTCAGATAACCTATTCTAGGACTGTTACTTTGATACTTATTAGTTATTAGGCATGTAAAATCGTGTCTCATCTTTGATGCTTCACTTGGTTAATGAAAATTTATGTTACATTTTTCAGTGTATATACAAATTATCACTTGGTTACAAATTGGGATTTGAAAAGCTTCAAGTTTAAAATAAACACAAACTTCAGGAATTTATAACGAAAGAGCGATGTTACATGTAGTGCAATAGTGTATCTGTGAAGTCACTATAACTTCATCTATATAATACGGGAAGTGTGCTAGGTGATTAACTTAGACGAGAGTGTTGTAAGCTTGCGCAAACTTTTACCAACACAAGCAAAAAAGTTTTCATGTGAAGCAGTCCTGAAAGCAATGGCGATAGGGCAATTTAAAAAAAAAAAAAAAAAACAAAAAAAAACAAGATGGGTTCTTGAAGCTTTGTCTTATATTCCTCTCTTTAAACTTAAATATAGGAATATTTAGATGTTGCATCTCGTTTATGTTGAACTTAAAGGCAAGTACTGCTCGTGTAGCCATACGTATTTGGTGTTATAGTAGCTTGAATGCTTTCAGTTTCATAGATCATCTTTTATTTCTGTGTGTGCTTATTTATATTGTGCTCATCAACAAGATCTTCAATGGTGTCTTCCTAAAAGTCAACAAGGAAACTCTAAACATAGTGCATCCATTTTCATGTTTACTCTTAAAGGCATCAACGTGTATGGTTATCGTACATATTAGTTCATCCATGTGCCAGTTTTTAATTAAACTCAAAAGATACTCCCATAAATTTTATACTAATTTCAACTAAGGGGTAAAAAAGTGAAGCTACTAGACCAAACTGTTATCCAACCAACTGTTAATGGTACCTTACAACTTGTCTCAACCAAGAATAAGAATGCCAAGTAGAATTCATTTTCAACTTATGGCATGTTTGCGATAATGGTATGCGGATGTGTTCATTAGTTCATTTAAACTTACAATGATTTGTCAGTATTTGATTTTTGAATGTTATTGCATATAATTAAAGCGCATTGCTACCCCCTTCTTGAGGTGCATATATTGAAAAGCCAAAGTCTGCAACCTTGGCACACATACTATAGTCTAGGAGTATGCTACTTGATTCATATCTATGTAGATAACATAACCCTAGGATAATGTTTGGAGACATGTCAATGTTGGTTTTGTAGAATGATTAACTCAAGACATGAAACGATTCTGAACAGTGGTGAGGATTGCGTTGGGCTAAATATTTATCTTCCCGTGTTATTGCTCTTTCTTATATGCTGGTTCAACATAACTTATTTAGATGTTTTTTATGATTTCTGTCTGGTATTGTAGCAATAAGGAGTTAAGGACCATTAGTGTCATCAGTAAAATATATGTATTAGTGCATCTGTTATATATGTATTAGTGCATCTATTATATATGCATTAGTGCATCTGTTAAAAGATTTGTGCATCTGTTAACAGAAAGTAAAAAGGACTGGAATTCAGATAGTGATCCAAAATCTGGCATTTATGGCTGGGTTGCTCGTGCTGAAGATTACAGGTCAAACACCATAATAGGCGAGCATCTTCACAAGACTGCTGATATTAGAACTGTATCTGATATTAAGGAAGAAGAAGATAACAAAACAATTCAGCTACTGTCAAATTTGGAAAATGTAAGAGAAAATAAGAAGAGGCGCATGAAAGAGATAAAAATCAAATACCTGGAAAGCGAGATTACCCTTAGCAACTTAATTGCTGAAAAGGATAAAAATGACCAAGCTTTTAATGAAGGTCTGTGCTATTCGTCAGATTTTATTATTGTCTGCTCAAATTTAATATTGTGGTTTAATTTGTTATGCTTTGTATTCATCAGATATAAAGACGCCAACCTAAAGGGAATGTAAGCCAAGACGCCAGCCAAGACGCCAACCTGTTAAGTCTGAACTGCAAGACAACGTAAAGGGAACTCTTGTTTCCTCTGTTCGTATTCCCTCAAAAGAACAGAGAAACGCAAACCATAGTAGTAAGTTCATCTCTATTTAAAGACTAGTGTTCTGTAATAAGTCACAATGGGGATTTGTAATGGTCCAAAATGGGGAAATTTTGTAATGGGTCAAACAGATTTGTGTCAAAATGGGAAATTGTAAAAGGGTCAAACGGATTTAGTGCATCCGTTTGAGGACCTTTAGTGCATCCGTTTGAGTTACTTTAGTGCATCCCATATGGTTACCTCTTACATCCTCAAATAAGCTTAATGTACAAACTGATTAAGAACGTAAGCGTTGCACTGTTAGGATTAGAATTATGTTTTTATTATTTTAAATTATCTTATGTGTGAATATTAATATTTACATTTGTTGTTTGCAGTGCTGGTTCTATGCTTATGCAAGTGTCTTTAAAAAGCGTCCTAAAGAACAGTCCGAGAGTGGGTTATAATGACCAAGACAGGGAAAAAGTCAGAAACCAGTACTTAGATAGAACTCGAGATACAGATCGTGATGGACATATGGTTCATTACACGGACCAAATTCTGAAAAGGAAAAGGGGTAGGGATACATATAGAAATAGTGATGATGATAGCTATCACAGGTCTCGTTCTCACTCGAGAGCGAGATATGAGCATAGACCAAGCTCACAGTCTAGATCATCCTCCAAACGGTAAGGTGTATGCAATCCCTTGTTTATTATGTTTATTGAAACATGCAGTATGCGCATATATACAGTTAGTGGCTTTGATAAAATTTACTAAAATATAACTCATATACAATATATTTTAGATAGCTAAAGAATCGGTTACCAAACCATCAAACTTTTAAATCATCTGGTGATTATTTCTTTGGTCAGAAGGTTTGTTCTTGTACCAGGTATGACTTCATTGCTGCTAGAAAGTAGCGGGGGCAACATGGTCATTTTTGTTGATTTTTGAGTCCACTGATTATAGGTCAATAAAAGGATTCCTAAAGCTGTTGATATTTGTGAGGCACGTTAATAATTAAAATCCACTTTTATTCATTTCAAGCACACCCTTTTTCTACACTCGGCTCTCATTCTTTCTAGAAAAGTACCGAGATCAGTTGGTGGTATTAAGTAAATTTCTTATTTTTTTACAAGTTCTTCGCATTTACTTTCTAGTGGATCATCTTATTAATGTGCTTGTTCATGGCAATATGCTAGTGCATCATTGGACTTATTAAGGCATCAATGTGTATGTTTAGTGCATCCATTTGCATTTTTAGGATTAAGAGATGAAATAGTTGCAACAATCGCCAAGGTAGCCTAGTGGTTATTGTGGGTCAGATAAGGGAACAAAGAAAAGTTATTGTGGTTAAGGGCTTGGATATCTAATCTTTCTTAGGGCAGGACTTATTACATGTTAGCTTGCTAATAATTTAGCTAGGTTTTTCAACAGAAGAGACAGTAGAGGCTGGAGACTAGTAATTCGTGTAGGAGTTGGTCACAAATTCATATGCGTGGTTTTATTTCTAATTGCAATGAAACACTCACCATCAGCCGTTCTATAGAAGAGACTACAGAACTATTTTTTCGAGAAAATATAGTCTTTTTGGCTATTCATATCAGCAATTTAATGCTCCATTTTTACATCTGTAGGTTGAAACTTTTCATGTGATATAGATATGGATACTGAAGACAAGAAAATTGCAGGTCCATCTTCGGTTGCTTCTGCATAGTCGACCTCGAAAGGATTTCTATAGAGTTTGTTGAGTGGATCAGGAACAATATTTGAAGGTGATAGTGACAAGAGTTCTGCTGATGACGATGCTTTATCAGGAAAGTCATCATCATTAAGGGACAGTGCTTCTAGCATAGACTCGAAAAGGGATGGTAATTGAACTCATTGTAATTCTTATAAAATAATTCATCTCAGCTTCTAACCTTAATTCTTAAATATGTCCCAGGATCTCGTGCTGTCAAAAGTTCTGGAAATGAGGCCTTCGTGCCTATGCGAAGGTAACATCTTTTATTAGGCCATCCAATTTGACTTGTATATATAATTTTAACATAAATGTGGTTTATTAACAGGATCATATTTTTAACTAATCAGTTTTACTGGTGATAAATTTTATTGGTGGCTTGATCCTATTGGCGCTATTATTCTTGTTGATTATACAATTGTAAATTGGTCTTGAACCGTTTTGGAAAATGCATGTTTATTCCGGTTTTACTTTTTATTCAATGAACTAATCAACAAACTTAATCTTTGCAGTGTAGAAAGTCCGGAAGTGTAAAATGTTGCTGAAACCACAGTGCGAACGGGTTACACAAATTTCTAGTTTTATTTGTAGTCTTTATTGAATTGACAATGTACCTGGTACAATTTTAAGACCTGGTAGTGAAATTTTTAAAGGTTTTACCAATTGAAATTGTGCTATAGTTGTTCATTTCAGTGAAGCACACGAATAATGCATGCTGCTCAAGTTGTAATATTTGTATTTCTAATGTTCTTTATTGCATGCTATTGTATCAGTTATAAAAATGAAAGAAAGGAAAAAAGTAGTCAAAAACAAGAAAACAATAAGTTAAAAAAGGAAAAACATGGATTGGTCCAGAAATTTAGGAAAAACAATAAGCTAAAAATTAAAAGAAGCTAAAATATAAAAGAAAAATAAAGAAACAGATCCAAAAAGAAAGGGAAGGGAGACAAATTTACAAAAATTTTCCTAAAAATAAAAAAAGTAACAAATAGGCCCCTGTAGTTTGGTGAAAAAAAAAGGAGGGGAAGGGGGGATGATCCAACGGTTGAGATCACTTCCCCCACTTTTCTCTTGAGATCAAGTTTTTAAATGATCCCATCTCTATATATATATATATATATGTGAAAAACTTATTTAAAAAATTCGGAAAAAAAAAGTAGGGACCAAATTCGTGATATGCTACAAACCACAGGGACGATACAATAGGAGGGTATTTCTGTCATTTTAGCCATTTAAACACCCACTTGACGGTCAAACTAACAGAAAAAATGGTCAAGGGACCAAACCCGTAACGGGTCAATACCATAGGGACGAGATCCGCAAAAAAAAGTTTAAGGACTAAATCCGTAAAATCCGACAAACTACAGGGACCATTTATGTAATTAACTCTAAATAGCACGTAGGATATCATAAACTTGGCTTTGCACATGGATGAATATTATTTACTGTAATTTGGGTCTAGTGAAACAATTCATGATATCTTACAGATTTCCATATCTACCAATATTTCTAGTTGAATGAAAAGATTGGCACATATTTGAAGTTATAAAGAAACCTTTAAAGCTAATTTGTGGACCATAATACATAGGAGAAGATTTTGTTGTTTGCTAGAATCATACAACTCACAAACTGATATTCAACATCATAAAAACAAATAAATAAACAAGTAGCGTAAATACGTTAAAACATGAATGATTTTACGCAAGAATTAAAATAATGGCCATATTGTCATCAATTATTTGGTTCAATTAATATATGTTGTGACCGACTTGTTGCAATATACAATCTATCCATGGTTGAAAAATGAAAACTAAGTGCTAAAATAAATAAAAGAATTTAGTTAAACCAAGTTAACTACATTCCAATCATGGCTAGTCTGGTCCTTAATCTGCGGTCATCTAACACTGTAACCCATGTACATGCACATGCTATCGCCATGAATGAGTTCACAAAGAGATCTGAGCTAATTCCATTTTTTTATTCCAACTACACCAATGCATGCATTGCAAAAATTATTTTCTAAGGGCACTCACATTCATAACTTAATAACACCAATAACACCGTCCACGTCAGCGCCACATCAGCTTTAACATTTAACATTAACATCTCCAAAAAACACCCACAACCATAACATCCCAATAACATCAATAACACCAATAACATTTCATATTTTCAATTTCAACCCCTAAACAAAAACAAACACTTCATTTATTAAAACATATATCACATTTAACATTAAAACACCAAGTACATTAAACGTTAAACACGAATTACATTAAAAATTAAAGATACAACTACTAAAACTACTAAAATTTAAAAAAACGTTAAACACGAATTAAATAAAACTACTAAAACTTAAAAAAACGAGTCATCTGAGTCCCAACCATCAGAACTGGTTGGCGGAGAATAAAACTCCCCATTAAAGTATCGACTCTCCATTATGTCGAAGAAGTTGTCTTGGAGGTACTGAGCTTCACGTGCTTCTTGCTCACGGCGAGCAGCCTCTTCACGTGCTTGCACTTCCATAATCTCCCTAACGTTTTCTTCATTTTGTTCCATTCGGAGAGAAGCCTCACTTAACCCCTGGGTGGTTTTGAAAATCCACCTGTGGACTGTTCACAGGTGAACTTGGAACAATTGGGATGTACGGGATGTTTTCAAAACCCACCGGAAAGACATTTTCTGGTGGTGTAGAGTAAACATCAGGTTCTGGTAGAGTTGGAAAGCTGGTTTCCGGCAAGTGATTTGGATTTGGAAAGCTGGTTTCCGGCAACTTTTCTGGGCTGGGGAATTGCTGAGAAAAATCTTTGCGAGACATTTTTTGTGTGTGTAAGTTGTGTGTTAAACAACTCTGGTAGAGTTGTATATATAGGCAGTTTTGATTTTGAAATTGAATAAATCCCGCTCATATTTGATTTTTAAATTTCAAATTTGAATTTGAATTTATCTCGCCCAGAATTGACCAGTATAATTTAAATTTGAATTTGAATAGGTTGAGGGGGTGTAAGTGAAAATTTATTTGAAATGGTGTAGGGGTGAAATGAATTTTTTTTTAATATGTAACGCGCGTTAGCCCTGTAACGCCCAGGGACTAACGGCGTGATAATGTTGCACTTCCAAGGGTAATAACGCAATAACGCCGTTATTGGGGGGATTAACGCCGTTTTGGCGTTAACAATGGGAGTGCTCTAATATGTGGGACTATTTCCTATCACACGAATGGCTTCTTAAACGTCGTTGTTTGGAGATGTTTGAGGTTGCTTAATGTACTAACATACTGTAGCTACTTTTTTTTTTCAACGGCAAATTTTTACAATTTGCACGTACCACAAATCTCACGTATGTCGATCTCTAACTAGACTTGAACATAGTCAGAGGCCTTTGGTTGTGACGCGACTACTTGTTTTAAGGTGTTTATATTAAGCAGAAATGTTGTTTCATCCAAAAACCAAAATTGCTAATATGCTTAGATAATGATTGGATTAACACTAAAAATAAGCAATCATATCGTAGATAAGCAATTTGGATAGAAAAATTATCTTTTAACTTTAGAATGAAGTTAAGGCAGCTTTCTACATGCTTCAAATTGCTTATTAAGCAGATACACGGTTTTAAATAAACAATCTTAATCCAAAGAAACTGAAATAAAATAAGGAAGCTACTAAACCCATGTGGCTCCCTTCATGCACTGATACACAAGAAGCTTCATAATTAATATTGCTAATTGCTTCTTCTTATCAGCATGTGCATTGCCCATATCTCTCTTTATTAGCATCCCCCTAAGAACACACACATATACAGTTGTTTCTTATCAAACAATTATCCCTGTGCATTGTTTTATGCAGTATATATATTAACCTTATACAAAAAAGTTATCTGCTGTTTACTAACAAGTTCTTTTTCCATAAGAGCAAAAATGGGGTGTGCGGTTTCTGTTTGCAGAGTTGGAGGCAATAAGAAGCAACTGAAGATCCCTCTAGTTACTGTACTTGTTCCTTCTATTCGTATTCCGATCGCTTCCAATATTCAAAAGCCTCTTAAAGGAATTGTTCCTAAGGATCTTGCTGATCGTCTCACTTCTTTACGTAACCAAATCTTTCTTCTTGCCGAGCAAACTGGTTTGTCTTCTAACTTTATTTCTGTTAGTTTTAAGCATATTTTGAATGATTGTTTCTTTTCTTATGGATCTGTATATTATGTAAATTTCTGCAGATGTTTCAGCTGTTCCTGAATTGTTACGCGCATTGGAGGAATACTTGTCACTATTAGTTGGACTCACCGATCCAGGTTTGATCATTTTTTCATATTGCTTATCTGCTTGCTTATCCAAATCAATTATCTGATCAAGTTGGATATGCATTATGAATTAATTACAGAAACAATAACGTATATGGAGGTCACCCGTTTATTCTTCCTTTTTTGCTCACAACTAACTATAAACTACGTTGTAGGCCACCCACACATGCATCTGTTTTCGTTTAAACCAAAATCTGGAAAAAAAGACTGAATCATTAGAATAACCTTAATTTGTTTCAGCAAATGCTCTTGATCACTGTTTCTGTTCTCTAAATCAAAATTATTGAGCAGTAAAAAAATCAAAGAACTTTGGTCATTTCACATGTATCTATCACATTCGGTATAAATGAAACTAATCCATCTTAAGAGTGATTTATAAACTAATTTCTATAGCTGGGTGACCTTTATTGAAAAACTGTTAAATAGTTGGGTGGCCTTCATTATCACCCAAAAAAAGTAATTTGATTGTTTGAAGCTGCTTATTTCGAAAAGCTAAAAACTTTTTTTTACTAGTATGTAAAAACACCCCCTTGGTATAACCGTATTGATTTAGTTGCTAATTCTTTTGCTAGAACTTGGGTCTCGAGAACTGATTGAATTCAAATGGAAGAGTCTAGACGATGGACAAAAAGTGAGGGTTGGTTTTTTCTTTTTTTGGTTTTCTGTTACTGGAAATAGACTTCGTAGACCATGATCTGATCCTTACTTTGATGAGCAGGAAATATGCATTGCGGATGCGTGGTTTGAATTGCTATCGGTTGTTCATATGATGGCTATGTTGACATTAATGGAGGCAAATTCAAAATTGATACCTGATCAAACTGTTTCAAGTGAATCAGAGGAATCGACAGATTACATACGAAGTGCTGTTGACTTGTTAATCAAGGCAGCAGGATACTTACAATTCTGTCTTCGTGAAATTCTAGTCCAAATTCCACCTCATATTAAGTATGTTTAGATTCTTGATAACCATTGATCAATGCACTTTTGTATTAGCGAATCGAGTAGTGTAATTTATTTCAAACTTAATGATCAGGATGAAGCTGCCTGTAGATTTGCAGGAGAGTGTAATCAAGGCTGCTTATATTCAAGCACTGGGGCAGGTATGTTTTTTCATGGAATCTTTTGATAGGATAAAACATTAGCTCTTCTTAAGTAGATAGACTTTAGGATTCACAGAGTATAGGCATTATTTCAGAGTTTTATTTTTGATTGTTGAGGATTTTGTTTCCACTTTTTATAAACAGTTAATATGTCAAATACAGTCAACTCCATTATTACAGTAATATAATATTTATAATAAGAACAGTTCAAGATGTTGTGTGTATCACAAACACAATTTAGGAGAACTTGGACCATTTGAGATCAGAGATAACCCAAATTGACTTTTTAGCAAGTAAGTCAGTCCAAATGGCCTCCTCTAACATATTCTCAAACCGCAATGTATGGCTTTCAGGGAACAGAAATGCAGCTTGCTTCAGCTGTTGGAAGTAAAAATGCCACTTTATCTGTTAAAAGAAGATTAGCATGCGAGCAACTAAGCTATTTCGGCCAGGCTCATTACTGCTTGTCGACATGTGACAACCTTAACGGATATGGAAAGAAGCATCTGTCATTTATCAAATGGAAGTACCTTGAAGCAAAGGTTTGCATTACTACAGCTAATTGTATCTATGCAACCATTTTCGCATATAAGTGTGCTTAAATGAAGATTTTGGTGATTGATTGTAATCAGGCTGCAGCCTACTATTACCATGGTCTGATCACTGACAAAGGTACCGAACCATCATGCCATATTAGTGCAGTGTGCTGTTTTCTAGCAGCTGAAGAGATTCTAAAAGAGAGCAAGAAGGCTTGTTTAAACTTTTGCCTAACGCTTCCTATAACAAGGTTAGATTCATGAGATTTTCATGTATGCAGTAGTTTTAGAGGTTGCAAAATGCGCTGGACAATCAATTTGGGGGACGGGTCAAAAGAGAAACTTTTTTTTGTAGGACTCAGTTGGGGTGGCCCCATAATGCTTTTTGCCCAAACCCTTTTTTAATATGTTTGTAAACAACTAGTGTGGCAACTATGGTTACAAACTTCGTACTTCTTCAGTAATAATATATTTTTTCTAGAACATAATGATATAGGAGGTATTTTGTATTAATAATACTCTTCAAGTAAGTTCAACCAGTTTGATATATCCAGCCTGTAGGGCCTGTTTTTAGCTACTTTTCATATTGATCCATTTGACCCGGTACTGATAAAACATAACCTGAATTGACCCATTTATAAGTAATGAGTCGGTGTTGAATCCTCTGTGCGAGATTATGTTTTGGGTATTAGCATAATGTGTTGACTTGATTGTATGAAGGGCTCCGGCTGCATGGGGTGCCATGAAGCATTTGAATAAGAAAATCCCTGAAACCGCAGCTAAAAAATCTCAAATGTACGCGTACCTTCTTGAGGAAGAAAAGTAAGTGACCTAAAATTCATTTCTTTTACTATTACTGTGAACTACATACATATCATACTGACGGGCCGGGTCATGATGGATGCAGGAGTTTGGACGTGCTGCCCGACCTACCTGAGTTTGAGTTATCATTAAAAGCAGACGAGTATCAAATGCCCAATAAAGATGCAGCATGGGAGAGTGAAAAATGGGTTATACCTAATCAGACGCTTAAAACTCACTTAACCGACGACGAAGAAGATGATTAGTGAATATATGTGCAATGTGACATTGATATTTGGTAGTGTTGGTTGGCTTGTTTTAACAAAGAATGCACATTTTCGTGTATAGAAAGAAAGAGGATATTGTAAACCACATTAATAGTGTATGATTCAATTGCGTTATTTGTAATTGGCGTAAATTTTACAATCAGGCTGAAGTGATGCCACTGTGTGAATCTCAACTGCAAATCAAAATATCCCTAAATGAATTCATGTTTATCAGAACTCAACATGATTAGTAATACTTATAAAATCATCTGGAACGAGTTCGATCAAATATTCAATTCAAAAAAAATGTATAAGAGGATTGTGCATAAGAAATGATTTTTTTTTGCAAATTTCAATTGATTTAGCTCATTTTTCAATTTTATGTCATACTTTAGTAACTAAAGGATGAAATATATATCAACAACAAACATAAATAATTTTTTTATATCAGAATCGTGATTTAGTATTACGAATATATCGGAGGATGTCTCAGCATTGTTCTCCTCACAGAATATTAGTAAATTGTACCATATCATTGTTCATTTTACATAAGTGGCTCCATTACGTCCTGATTTTCTTCTATAACTAGTTTTGTCATATTAAAGTGATCTGCTAGTATATTATCGTTGGTCCTCAAAATCATCGATATAAACTCACTTTATGCAGAAGATCTGATAGTTGATGTTCTTAGGGCCTTGCTGATGTGTTAACCGTTGAGACTCTTCTTTCGACAATGAAGATGGTAGAATCAGCATTTGACTATTTCAACTCTCGCATCCATAATGTTGAAGCTCAGACACTTGTACTTTGCAGGTCTCACTTCTTTGAATCTTTCTAGTTTAATTTATGTTGAATATAATCTATAAGTTATAAAATAGTATATAGATGTTAACCCATTTCAGTGGCCATAAGTGTGTATTTTTACTTATTGGCTAAATGGTGTGCAAATTGATGAGTATATATTCTTGTAATCTTATATAGTGGGAAGGATCAGCTATTCCCTAGTCTAGAAGAAGAACAAAGGCTTCACCAAATTCTACCAAAATATGATATGCGTACATTTAATGACAATGACCATGCCCTGTTCCTGGTATGATTCATGGTTTCTATTCTGTATGCATGAATGTTTTATGTACATGTATACTACCAAATATCCACACATGTACAGGAATAAGGTTTTGATCTGGTAACAGTCATTACTCATTAAGGGAGCCGGTTTTTATCGGTGTGCTAAACACACAGATTATGTCTCAGATTTCTTGCCACCAATGCCACATTTGGAGCCAAGATTATACCTTTTGGTGCAGTTGGCGAAGATGATTTTACGCAAGTGAGCTAACATGATCTTATTCATACAAACTCTTGTATTTTTTAAATGGCAATTACTTGCTTTCTTATTATGGCTGTTTAATTCAATCAGTTGGTACTTGATTACGATGATCAAATGAAGATTCCATTCTTCAAGTCTTTAATGGAAGAATTAAGAAACGAGTATGTAAAGCCAAGGTATTTATGTAGGATTTTTTAAATTTTATTAGCAAACAACGCTTAGTTGGTGAATTAAAGATGTTCTGGAGAGATTGCGAATCAAGACATATACTGTCCAGGAGTGCTACCAAAACTTCCAGGACGATACTATTACTTATTCGGAAAGCCGATTGAAACAAATGTCATTCAAACAGCTGAAAGGGCAGGCTGCTCTACATTCAGCCACATCAAAATGACCCCGAAGCGATCAATAGTGTTGATAATAAATAGTAAATGTGGAGGTTGCATCTACCGAATAAATCTAATCCATGATATTAGAAGATGCATATATTGTACCTCCCATGTATCAATAATGATCATAATTGCTTGATTAAGATCTAGAAAATCTACTCATCTTAAAATAAATCAACATAATTGATTCTCTGTTTCGTTCCTCTGTTAAATATTTTCATCTTATAACGGATGTTTTAAGATAATATAGCAAGATGCCACAGTAACAACAAATCGACTTTGTGGCCCAATGGATAAGGCGCTGGTCTACGAAACCAGAGACTCTGGGTTCGATCCCCAGCAGAGTCGTTACTTTTTCTTCCTTTTTCACGATTTCAAAGTTTGAAACAAACAAAAAGTATGTTTTTTAAATACAATTTGTCACCACAAACGTAATGGACTTAAGATAATCATCATGTGTTTATATTATATCATACTCCTTTGTATAATCCACGGTACCTCGTTTATTCAGAAAATGCAAATGTCATAATTTCAAAAGCAGAGAATAAAGAGTTATAAGTTAATAAAGGATCGTGAAAGCAAATGTCATAATTTCGAAAGCAGAGAATGTGACGTATGCTGCAGTTGATGTGGTATTTTGACCATAACTTCCTCATACGAATTCTTTTTTAGGTTATTCAAAATGCCACTTAACGAGAAAAGGAAGATTTTCAACTTTTATGTTTTGAGCTAAGCGTGAAAACCGGTGAAAAAGGGGAAATACAACATTTTTCTAAAAATTCGCAAGGTTTGACCTTCCTAGCCAACCTTGCGATGTTTCAAAAGTTAGCGAGGTTTAACCTTGCTATTCAAATCTTTCGGATTTCATTGGTATAATGGTTTTTTTGGTAAAAAAAAACTAAAAATTAGGTATTTGGTGAAAAATGTTTGCTAAATTGATTATTTTTTGTAATTTTCTTAAAAAAATAGGTTGATTTTATTTATATAAAATGGTGCATGTTAGCATGGTGCAAATTAGCATTTGACTATTCATAGTTCCTTTTAGCATTTTTGATAAATGTGTAGTAGTACAATACCTGTTTTCATTAGTCGTGAGCATGAGTTCAGTGAAAGTTCAAAAAAAAGCACGAGTTCAGTGATGGTTATTTAAGTATTTCAATCTTAAACTTTTCCCCAACCCTTAACTTTTACCTATCCAATCCTAGGGATCCGTAAGTAAAGTTAATATGATCTCATCAGGATAGCAAAATACCAAATAAACCCAGATCCCTTATGTCCAGTATGCTAGGCATACGCATACGATACTTCCTTGCTACGAAGCCATTTGTAACAAGACAAACACAACACCTAGTAGCTTGCAAGCTAAAAGCTGGTCTCAGGTCATTAGTTATATTAAGAACTTGTAACGCGCTCAAACATAATTTGGTCAGAATACCACGAAATGTGTCTAAATATCATGTTTTGTTAGAACTTAGACTTAACTACGACATGTAAACTAAATAAAACAAATTCTCACGACCAAAATCCACAACATTTCAGGGTTTTATACTTGCAACAAATACGTTGATCATATTTACAGGCCTCTACTGAAAAGGAAGAAAAAACAAAAGAAGCAATAACCTAAAAAAATATGCTCCTGAACAACGGTCTGGAAATCAGCTTTTACCTGCATTCACAAAGATTTCTAAATGAGAACCAAACTGTGACCATTCCATATACTCTTCAGATGTCTAAGTTTAAAGCATGCAGAATTGACCATTTATAAGTAAATTGGTTGAAAAAGTCACATCTAGTGAACATAAATAGCAAACAGGTTTCCTGAATTACCTTTAATTGGGGCTGCATGAGAGGCTACCTCTGAAACAGTTTATATCTTATATTTGAAAGCAAAATGGATGCGAGAAACAAAGAGACGTCTTCAGGTCTCGTTGTTACTTGAGCGCAAGGAAAGGCTTTTAGGTACTGAAGGGGGAAGAGGAAGAGGAGATGCACAAGTTGATGTTAGCATAGCCTTTTTATTAGGTGGAGAAATTTCTTGATTCTTGATATATAACGGTGCTGAATGTCCTACTAAACCACCAGATATAACAACAGGTTTCGAGAAGGCACTAGGGGGCCTAGGAAGCTCATGAAGCTCACTTATTTTAGGTGAAGATATAGGGGGTGGTGAAGCACTACGAGAGACATTTGATAACAAATTTGGCTGAGAAACCGGGGCCCGAGAAGGCGGTTGAGGAAGCCCAGTAGAGGCAATGGGCCCACTATTATTAGATGCCATCTTAAAAGAAAATTGTTTGCTTGGTGGTAATGGACCAGAGTAGGATTGTCTTTTGGCTGCTTTACTATCGTTTCCGCCAAAATTATCCCATTGTGAGAATGAAAATCTCCCAGCAGAAGGTGTGGGTAACTGGGTGGAGGAATTGATACTATTACCATCTTTTATTGTTGACTGGACCTTTGAGGCCAAAGCAGCAGATGTTGATGTGTTATCAGCACTAATACGTCTCAGATGCTTCTGTTGATCATTTTGAGATGGAATGGACTGGGGGACTGATGGAGAGGGTCTTAAAACTGGATTCCGGGTATCCACAACAGGTGGGGGTAGTACATGAGAGTAAAATTTTCGTGGGGGTTGTGTTTCTTTTGGTTTTTCAGATGCATCAATCTTGTCTGGAAATAAAGGGGCAGAATAGCTGCTCACTCTAGCTTGCCTGCCAAAAACCTGTTCCCCTCTATGTTTATTTATATTTATCTGCATAAAGCATAATTAAATGAGGAAAAAGTTTTAAGCATATAGAGAGGGCAATTCCAACCCATTTAACCTAAAACGAGTCACTTCCGGTTATGTTTCATCTGTAGCGGGTCATACATGCAAAATAAAACCACATAAATCATTTTTTTTTTCTTTCAAATATTCGACTTTTACTGGAAAAACATGAGTTTAGCAATGATATTTGACCAGCTAAAGTATTCTTAAAAAGATGAAAGACTGACCAAAGAAGTATTTTCGGTCAACCCAGTTAACCTGACCCTTTTCGACCCATACCAAATATTACATGTTTCTACCCCATTACCCAGCCCGCCCTCTTGCCAACAGCAGTTCAGCACTTGGAAATTACAGCAGATAGCTAATTAACAGTTGAGTTTGCTGATGAACCTGGTTTTTAAGGCCATCATTAGCCTAGAATTAATGAATTATAGTCAATTACAAGTTCTAAAAAGGTACCAAGCTCAAAATGCACTATATTTGGTCAGCTCTGGTTAATGTGGGTTCACACTTGATACAATGGAAAAGATGAAAGCATATAAATTGATGAAAAGCAAAGGTAAGCCATTAATTATTTGTCGATTAGATAAGGTCAATGTGAAAAAAGTAGATGTATCACTCTTCATATGAAATGGGAAAATAATATCTAGAGAGGAGAGCTAAATAGAAAGTTGATGATAATCTTACCTCTGAATCTTCTAAGTTTGAAGGTTGAAGGTATGGAAGATCTACCTGGTCAAGCTGCGATACAAACAATGTTAAAAAGATAAGCTACGAGTTTACCCAAATTAAGTATGTACATGAGTTGGCTTCCTTCCGCGTGAAGAACAGATACTAATGAGTGCACTCATGAATAAAGCAGCATTGACTGATTTATGCACAAAAAGTTACCTCCATTTGATTTGGCGAGGTGCCGTCATCATCAAGCCCATGTTTCTTTTGTTTATAATCAAAACTCAGTTCTCCATCATCGGTGCTTTCATAGCCACTCATAGGTTCACCTTCCACAGATTCTCGATTAGGTAACCCACCGAGTTGGTAATCAATGCGATGCTTTTCTGCAACATTTCTTATAAAAGGTTCAACTGCTTCAAGAGTTTTAAGTCCCTTGCGAAAGAAATTCAACTGCATCCAAGGATAGAAAGAAAAAAAATATGAAATTCTTGTCCTCGCCTCATGAACTGTCAAGGAGGATCAGATACAGCAACATCTAAACTGTTCATTAGGGGTAAAGATGTAACCTGTGCAGCATGATGGCGAGCAGCTTGTGTTAACAGACTGCGGCATTGACCTTCCTTCAGTGACTTTACACGGAATACACATAGTCTAGTCACTTCATCATATTCATCCTGAGCTTCGAGTAGCTTTTGTGCAATCGAACTTTCAACTTTTCCATTTCTTAATTTTCCCTTCTCTCTGTGTTGTGTCATCATGTATTCATACACCTCTCTGCATAATATTCATTTATTCATAGGGAGTCAATACAGTATCTTCATTAAACAGGTTTACAACAAATTAAAACCACATCCTACCTTTTTTCATCACACTGAAGTTTCATCTCCTGCACCAGTAAAAGATAACAATGAGTGTCCATACATTTACAGAGAAAGCCATAAGTATTCATACTACTTGGACGCATGCTAATTATACAGCAATAATCTCATATTTATGTACATATAGGTATACATCATATCAATGATGTGTTGTCAACACCTATTGTGCATAATTAGAACTATGAGAACACCACAAAGTATTATTAAAGTACGTGGATACAGGATATTAACAGCCTAAAGAAATTGCTCAAGTGAGATAATTCACAAATAGGCTCATTGCATAAAAAAAAGTTTACTGTTTTTGGTCTAGTTTCTATTTTAGATAACCAGTTCTTTTGGCCAAAAGAACCCAACGAAGTTTAAAACAGATTAATAAAAAGATAACCAACTATCAACGATTTCCATTTAAAACAATCAGATCCGGTAACCGGTCAAAATGACGACATAGCAAGTGTTGGCAACTTTAGACATGTTGACTTTTTTAAGTGACGTCTGAAAACCATTAATCATAAGTAATTACCTCAAATAAATACTTTTTAAACATTGATGGTTGTTCTGGCCTAAAAAATGTTCGCTATAAAAATTAAAAATTAGACCAAAGTCAGCAGTTACCATTATTCTTTTATGCAATTCCCCTAAACAAAATATAAAATTGAGCTAAAAAAATAGATAAACAGAAAGCCAGACCTCCACTTTGCGTAGCTCACTGAGGAGAGACTCTGATGGGTTGGTAATAGTCACAATTACATAAGAACGCTGCCAACGAGACAGAAATGAGCCACGGTCATTACTATGTTACTTTATGCAGCTGCACCAAGACAAATAAATATACTTACATAAGCGTCAGCTATTTTCTGAAGTTCTAACTGCATATTACCCAAAGTTGATAGCACTTTTCCTGCGGAGAATAGATAATGTCTCGATAATCATCATACTCAAAAAAATTCAAAAGGCTAGAAAGAAATAACTGAATATTAGAAAGTGATGCAGAAATAACAGTCATGACTATTATTTGTTGCTGGATATAGCATACAATCAAAGATGTCTAATTACCACTTTCAGCATCAGCATCCGCAACAGTTTTCTCCAGCAAACAGCTCCCCATTTCATTTAGAGACTCCGAGAATTCTGAGAAACAATAAATGATTTAACGCTTTTAATTTAATACCCAATAACACAACAGAATTTAGTTACAGTTATTATTATGAGATGTAACATCGTAAAAGTTCATTATCCAATATGATGATTAACAATTATATGCATTGAGTCAAGAATCATGATTTGGCGGGAAATCATCCTATGCAGGAAGCTGCAAGACGGATAGCAAACGTAGATAAATCATGTATATATTAATCAGTAACAATTTATATTGGTAAAAAACACAAATTATGTTGACAAGTATTTGTGAAAGGCTTACATGATAGGTGGTTTGATTCTGAGATAAGACAGAATCAAAGAGAAATTACAGTATAGATTTAGTAAATTACATTTAGGCCATATTGTAACTCTAACCATCACCATGGTGGCCTAGTGGTTAGGCGTCCTGAATAGGTCTCAGGTTCAAACCTCATTAGGTAAACATCATGGGGTGGCCATAGAAAGGTTCAGAAATGGTCACGGGGACACCCCAAATATGAGGTATAAATCTGAGTTAAAGACTCGCACTATCGGCTGAACAGGGAAAACTCATCCATTTACCATATTATAACTCTAAGGTACCCAAAAGCTAAACTTTTCTCTTTTATGTTTAACATTTTTACAACAGCATATGTATCCATCCTCCGCTAAGGGTTAACTATCTAATGACGTCAATTATAGAATCATCTGTGTGACATATATAATAAAACGATATCTTTAACGTCAATAATAAAACCATCTTCATGACCCCAATACTAAAACAATCTTGTGACGCCACTAATAACGCCATATTCATGACACCAATAATAAATCATCTACGTGACGCCAATAATAAAGACTCTAGACATTGTACTCACTTTCTTGCAACTCACAACGGTCACACTAACATCCCTAAACGCAATGACTAACCAATAACCACAATTTATATCCAAACGAAAACCCAATCAACCAGTTATCAATTCTCAACTGCGTCACTACATAGAACCAACAATCACAACTTAACGTAGGCCAATCCAAACGACCTTCTATGTCACTAAATCAAACCTAACCTAAACTCAGCATATTATATCATTTTTTTTTTTTTGGTTACCATGGTTTCCGACCTTTAGGCCAACTAATCCACATTCCACGAGGTTTGAGCCCACAGCCACGTAGACTCAAACCAGGTAAAGCCCTCCCTTTTTGGGAAGGTTGAATTGAACTTGAGACCTCTCACATTATTGCGATGATAGTGACAAGCTTTTTACCACTAGGCCACCCCTAAGTGGTTACATATTATGTCATTCTCACACATATCATGTCCAACAAACACTTACCATATATACTATTAGCCGTTGCAGCAGCCGCAGATAACAAACCATCATAACAGTTCCTCATGTCTTGCATATCCTACAACAACAACAACAACAACAAATAAACATTACAACAAAATCTCAACCAATCATCACATCTTACAAAATATCCTCTTTCCAACAGCATTGCTTCTATTCATCAAATTATAACATTCACTTCATCAAATTATAACATTCACTTCGCAACACGCCTTTTTATCCGAAAATTAAGTATCAAAACACACTCCAAACCACATTGCACATAACTAAACATACCTAATCAACACCAAACCCTAATTCACTAATAAACACTCAAAAACTTTATAAAAAAAATATATATATAAAAAACCTTAGAAGCTTGATTAAGCTGATCAATATAAACAGAAGGCTGGTGCTGCTGCTGCTGATGATGAATCTCCTTCACATCACTTCTTTGCATCGATAACTTTCGACCTAATTTACCAAATGGTGACTTCATCATTTCCTTGTTTTTTCACTCAATTATATATAAAAAATTCTTCAATTCAATTCAGTTCAGATTTATATATAAGTGATACACACAGCTCTGCGTGTGTGTGTGTTTTTGTGTGTTTTTGGTAAAGAAATAAAGTGTGTGTGTGTGTGTGTGTGATTGATTTGATAATTTAATAAAATTGTGTGTGTGTGTGTTGAAGTTTGACCAGAGATTGTTGTGTGAGGTTGAACAGTTGGTGATTTGTTTGTTTATATATCAATCGAGTGATTAATTATTACTCCAGTTTAGTTTTGTTTTGTTTAGTTTAGTGGTGTGTGTAATGATCTAGATTTTATAATGGGTGAGATACTTGCTATTTTGGTTTTAGACGTGTTTGTTATGGTCTTTACTTTTGAATTTTGACTCGACTAACTTACCATTGTTGAATAGTGTGCTTTTGGTGCATTTTGATTTTTAGAATACATGATTGACAAATAAGTGTTTATTGTTCATGTTATTTAGGGTGTGTTTGGCGCGAAACATTAAGGAGCGGTGAGGGTTGAGTGCTCTAATCTTTAATACTCGTTTCGTAAGTTGCAAGTAGCTTTTTTTTTTCTTTTCAAAATGCTTATTTTTCAACGTTTGATGAAGTAACATTTATGAACGTTGAGCATTTAGGAGCTGTTTTACATATTATGATTACGTCTACAACTACGTTACCAAATATTTTCATACAAAAACACTGTTATTGCTCACAACTACTGTTTACAACTACTGCTCATTGTTATTGCTTACCACTGCTGCTACTTTTACCAAACACACCTTAGCGAGTGGGATTTTTAATGAGGTATTTACATGATCGTTGACTCACTCATTCGTCATCATTAAATGTGTATCCAGTAAGGTTTGAACTCCATACCTCTTATAAAGATTTTAAGTTTCACCACTAGATCATTTGATGATGATTTCTGATCTTTAATATATTTCTTCTATAAAATTAGAAAAAATATTTGTAAAGTTATGTTCATAAAATGTTATTATCTTGTAAGACATACTTGCTAACAATATTGACTTAGAAATTATAGCACAATATGTCAAACTCGAGGAAAGGCTTATAGCCTCTTATCTCCTCGTTTATTACCCTAAGTTTGCTCACTGTATATACTAGAAAGAGGCAAGTTCTCAAGCCCTAAATGGTCTTATTCGCCAACAACATATAAAAGCTACTTACATTCTCTTACACACATTACACCAAACACTTCTCACCAATCTCTCAATAGAGATGAGGCGAAGTTACTTGATTTGTGCAGATGCTAACCCGATTTAGATCAATCAATCTTCTCATGGGTGCTTATCTAATCATTGGGAAATTGAATATTCGGCCATTAACAACCTAATATATATCATCAATACGTACCCCGTTTATAGAAAAACAAATCTTCGTAAGGATTGTCCTGATACAAAGCAAGCCTATAAATCTACATTAACCATTACACAACCATTATTTTTCAATACACCTGAAGATATATCTTCCATGTATATAAGAAATGGCTATGACGTGTTTGATACGCACCGGTCTAGCACACCATGTTCCAAACCTTATATTGTTCTAGATCAAGGTGACTTAGTACATATGTATATACCAACCCGATCAATATATGGATCTTATGACAAACATACTCCAGAAAGCCGAGTCCAAGCTACCGCTTGCTGGACTACACATGCCCGTTAACCAAGTGGAGATTCACAGGACATACTGAAATGAGGGTACAAATGTTCAAAGAATATTCCAAGATAGATATTTGGCTTATCCAATACATGGGTAAGGTTGGATGATAGCAAAGGATGCAACATCCAGCCATATATAAATATGTCTGGAGATGATACATGGACATAATCTTGTTGGACCATCCTGAGTAAAAAAATTTGGCATATAGTATTCTCAGAGGTTTGGATGTTGTTATATGAGTTACCTTTACATTGTCACAACACACACAAATCGTGGTACACACATTACATACACATTCATTTAAACCATTAAGAAGTGTCGTGTCACTGTCATAATACCTAATGTCGTCTTTATGTCCTTGCTTACATGGCTCACATCTACAAAATCAATTCTTACAATGGCACACTTATGTAAACATGTTGAATAACGTGGTGTTAGCATTAAATACATCACTAGGTCATTTCAAAAGGAACAATCAAATCATGACACTAGATTTCAGTTCACCTGCAATACTTGATACATACATAAAATGAAATACTTGATTCATGACGACATATATCGCCGAACTACCCAACACCAGGAAGGCCAAGAGGCCGAAAGGTTGGCGAACCGAAAGGCCCAAGAGCCAGCAGGATCGTTGACCTGACATCACGTTTGGCATTTAGCCTGGAAGCAGTTCGTCTTATTATCCCCTGGGTGTCAGAAGCAGTGTCAGGCGCAGAGTCAGAGACAGTGTTAGCGACAACGGTAGCGACAGTGTCAGAGATAGCGACCAAGACAGCAACCATGTATGGTCAGCCTACAGTATAAATACACATATAGTAATTGGTAAAAAGGTATCATTTTCAATACACACACACATTTATTACTTACACCCTTCGATGAACCCTTACTTACTCTAACGCCGGAGCTTGGTCCTGGGGTCACACCCGGGGCGAGGCTAACGCGTTGTTACATCCTCGCAGGTATTCGAAAGGCTTAGCTGAACAAGACTGACGGATATTGGAGGATCATCACTACCTCACGAAAAAACACTTCAACATTAGCGCCATCCGTGAGACCCGACATTCAATCTGCCAAGGCTATAGAATGTCAGGTTCCGAATGTCCAAAGGGTTCCGAAGGAGGGGGAGTCGATTCCCCTCCAGCGACACGAGAGCAGATATAAGGGTACGTTTCTGCCCTCAAGTCCATGATCAAAGAACACAATCGAAGGGATAATGTTCGTCCGATACGTTTAGACTTCGGTGATGACGGGACTCCCGAGAAAAACGACACGATGGGTAAGAAAAAAGAGATCGTTACAGGAAGTAAAGTGAAGGATAACGACCTAGGGAAGCCTATCAAGGAAGTTACGAAGTCTCCATTTCCCCGGCGATTGACTGAGTTCTCGGGACCGGAACATAAGATGCCATCTCACATCAAGTTGTATGACGGATCTACGGATCCCCAAGACCACCTTAATAGATTCACGGGAGCCGCCGGTCAGGGGGAGTGGCCTATGCCCATGTGGTGTCGCATGTTTCAGCAAAATCTGGTTGGGAAGGCTCGAGGATGGTTCGATCGCCTTCCTCCGGGAAGCATAGACGAATGGGTTAACTTTAGAGACCAATTCAAAACTTGTTTCTACCTACACAAGGCTTGTCTCAAAGACCATACGGAGATAACTAAGATCGTCAGAAAGGCCAACGAGACATTACGGGAGTTTAAGGAAAGATGGACCATGGAGACGGGGTTCATACAAAGGGTTCCGAAAATCATGAGGATCTCGTCGTTTATGAACGGATGTAAGTGCCCCGAGTTGGCTAAACGATTTGCTGATAAGGTTCCTAAGACTGTGGACGAGATGATGATCGGGTAGATGACTTTGTGCGGTCGGAAGAAGCATTTGCCAGCACAGAGCTGCCTAGAGGTGAAAATCACAACTTGTCCAAGAAGATACTGGTTGGGTCCTTCCGAAAAGACGGAGATCCTCCCAGGGACACTACGGTGGTGAAAAAAGAAACGAAGAACGGCACGGTTATTGCAACAGGGATCACGGTATCTCCCACCATCACAGGGATCGGTTGGCACCGTACCTGCCTCCCAGAGGCGACTACCAGGACCGTAATGTTCCTCATCTAACATTATATTCACTTGTAAAACCTCCGAAGGAAATCCTGGCCACAGAACACCAGTTACGCTTGCCTCCTCCCAGGACGATGCGAGATCTTCCAAGAAAGGAAAACCAAGACAAGTACTGCGACTACCACGGAGAAAAGGCGCACTACACGAACGATTGTTATCAGCTCAGGAAATAGTTGAAACTAGCTATAGAATCCGAAAAGTTGAATCATTTAGTCAAAGATCTCCGCCAGAAGGGGAGGCGGGACCTACCCAAGAAAGAGGCGTCGGCCAAAGATAAAGTCATCAATATGATTAGGGCATGGCCGGAGCGGAAGAAGAGAAAGTCGTTGGAACAGGAGGAGGGATGGATGAATGTACCAATCACCTTTTGTAACACCCCCATTTTTATAGTTCGCAGCAGAATTTGATCTGGGGTATTACTTCATAGATACAAAGTCATGATAATAGAAAACGACTCGAAAAGAGACGTTTTTGAAAAAGATGAGTTATCATTCATTTATTTATCAGAGTTTTACAGTAAAAGATGTACTTTTACCAAAAGAGATGTCCCAAAGATACGTTTTAAAGCAAAAGAAGATGAATGATAACATGTATGGACGTCCTTATGTCCAATGTCACACCGTGCCATAAGTCCTAAAGGAGGGTGCCTAGTTACTTGGGATAACATGCTTAAAGGTCAACACTAAGGTTGAGTGAGGTCATAGGTTTTAGGTAGTAATAAGTTTGAATACAAGCTCCACTGAGGACAGTGGGAAGTAGTGTAAAGGAGATAGTATTATTGCACTAAGCTCATGACACCCCACGTTAACAGTCCGAGTCAATAATGGCACTGCAGACCAATCATGACCGGAGATAAGGTTAACTTGCCAAGGTTAACCTTTTAGTTCTCAAGTATAGTGCTAATTGGTACACGGTTGGGGTAAACCAACGAGAGTTGTCAAACTCTAAATAGATCTACTCACTATACTCGCGTTCACTTGCAAGTGATTATGGTTAATGAAATTTGTTATGTAATGGTGGCATAGAAGGTACTCATGGAATAACCAAAGAAAAAGACTTGTATTCGGTTTAAAGCATGTATCCCCCTCACGGGGTTTAGAAAGCATTTAAAAAGTGAGGCTATGAACTCACCCGGGTTTAGAAAGCATTTAGGTGTGGTTCGCCTTGGTGTGAAGGAACTCGGTATTTAGCTTTGTACCGGAAAAAGGTTAAGCGACATTGTGAAGGCTTCTCCGCCATAAGGAGTTGGTGTAGTGCTTACGAACTCTCGAGTAGGTGACTCGGGGAGTGGAGTAGGGCAAGGAAGGTGTCCTTGTAGCCGAACCACTATAAATACTTGTGTCGTGGTGATGTGCTTCTTACTCTTTATCTTTCATTACACGTTTATATATCTATCTATCAACGTCCAACATAAACAACCAAATAGATTGACATAAGTCGATCTAAATAATTAAAATGGAGTTTTAAATTGGTAAAACTATTCAACCCCCCCTTCTAGTTTTCCACAATTGGCATCAGAGCTTCGTTACCAAGTTTTTTTTTGTATATTGTACTTTGAAAACTTGATACGATCCGTGTATGTTTGAAAACTACAAAGAAGGGAATTTCTTAAAACAAAAAGTCATGTTTTTAGAAATCATCATATGTTGGATAGTGATAGATCATTCTAACATTTTCCTTTGAGAAGTCTTCATACTAGGATTTGGGTATCTTAGAAGATCATGAAGTATTTCGCGTCTATGGTTTCTAAAACCATAAAAAGGAATATAGCAAAGGATTGGGGTATATTAGAAGATCATGAAGTATTTCGCGTCTATGGTTTCTAAAACCATAAAAAAGGGATATAGCAAAGGTATGTTTTCTTAGTTATATTTTTTTTTAAAACGTGCTAAATTGCTTGTGGACAAAATGGTGATATATGCTTATATCTTATAATAAGCATAATATGAAATGTGTTTTAGTGATTTTTTTTTCTTTGAAGTTTTGTTGTTAGATATCTTGTTAATCAAGCTTGAATAAAGGTAAAAATGGGTATTATAACTTCACTAAAAAGTCTACAAAGACTAAACCTTTTCGTCGGGTCAAAACGTACATTTTTGTAATTCTGTGTCAGATCCGCGGATCCCTCAGGTTACACTGGACGGATCCCTCAAGCAAGGGATCCATGGGATCCGTGGTACAGAAGACAGTTTTTGTCTGAATTTCAAAAATTCTAACTTTTTAACCGTAAGTCGTTAGAAGTTGTGCCACCTATCGTTTTAAAGGTATTTGAGTCTACTTTCATTTAAAAATGATTTCATAAACTGATTCAAAACAATAATTTACTGAATCATTGATTTATAATAGAAAATCATTTTTCGGTCATAACTTTTGCACAAACTTTTGATCTAATTGGAGACGGATGTTTTCGCTTTTGAATAACAATGTGTCCTCTATTGAAATTAAGGTTTTGATCATATTTATAAATATAAAAAAAACTAATCAAGCTTGGTATACATGTTTATATTTAACACAAAGCGATGAAAAGAACTTTCGTATGCTATGCTAAATGATAAATTGTCTTTGTTGCATTACTTGATTATTTGCTTATCTCAAATAGCTTTTGTGCTTGTTTGATTGAATAGCATATGTGGTTTCCTTACCTTGCTATTCATTCTCTTGTTTGTCGATTTAGTAATATTCTACTAATCAATGTGCTATTTGAAGGAGTGTTTGGGATAACATCTAGTTGTGTCGAAAATGTTAGTTTAGATATTTAGATAAGTCATATAGGTTGAAAAATGTTTAAAACATATAACACACTAAATGGATTTTTGATTGAGTTTGTCATATGTGCTTATATGATTTCCTTTGTTCTTGTATCATTTTCTAAAAACAACAAGAATGTACATCGGATCATAACCTACACTTGTGTTGATGATGTACTCTCCCATTTTCCTTTTCATGATCGCTCTCCAAGCTTCATAGTAGGATTGACAACTTGATTATTTCATCCGATATACTCAAGTAAATTATTTTGCAATGCAAATATAATTGTTCATATCCGAAAATCCAAACTCAAAGCTTTCCAACAACATATGTTGAACTAGCTCATCCAACCATTTTTTGTTGTTTACCATATGGACAACTTTTAAACTTATTTTTAACATGACGCCTTCCTCACCTTATTTGTCTCAAGTATAATATTAAACGAAGCAAAGTATCATCATTGTTATTCTTCGATAGGCCATTGTAGGATTATAAATTTTCCTAACTTGAGAATGAATAGTGGAGAACTTATTGTACTAGAAACTCAATTTGACCTAACGGTTGAGTTGCTTCCTTGATAGAAGTTGGGTATGTGGAATCACCCGTAAAAATGGTCGTGTTTAGCCGTAATTGAGCACCGCTAGTAACAGTTTCATATTCATTCTCTCACTTGGGAAATTTATACTCCTATGTTTTCCTAAAGTAAGTTTACAATGGAAATACTTTGCATTGTCTTAGGATTACTAATCAAACAAGTTGTAAAATAAAATTTTCTTAATCACAACCACTTGCCTCATCAAGCGATTATCTTGCTTTGATCTAGAAGAGCTACATGACTTCATGGACGAAGTTCATTGTATGCTAATCACCATCCGTAATAACTATACATAGTTCATTGCTTCCGTTGGCCAAAACAACCCTATTGTCTTGAACACCATCATCTACTCTGCACGCCATTGTTAATACAAATGATTTACTAATCTAGATCGTAAATAGGTTTTTGAGTTTCTTGAATAGTGCTTGTTAAGTTTGATAAACCTCTTTGTTATTTGTGAGCTCGATCTCATTTGATATATTAGTGTTAGAACCTCTTAAACTTGAAATATGATGCATTGTCAAAGTCATTGCATACCTTTCGTAAAGGTTCTGCTTAGCAGATAGACGGATCCCAAAATTTCTGCTTGACGGATCCCTACTCTTAGGGAACCGTGGGATCCGCAAACGAAAAATGCAATTGCAATAATTGTATTTCAATCATGTCCTTAGAACACCTCACACTAAGCTAAACATAGTGTCTTAAGGCAAATTAAGTCCTTATCAAGTTAAGTAGATCCTTTCCTACTCAACTCACCTAGATCACACTCTAAGATGCTTGTAGATCTATCATTTTCACTTTAATCCATTACTCTTCCGCTCTCTATGATCACTCATCATTCTCACAAGATCCCTCACATCTAGCTTTAGAAATCTTTCGATTATGGCAAAATTGATCATAAATCATCCTTACCTCAAAATTGATCAAAGTTGATCAAATTCTAGTTTTCCCATCTCAAAGCCTCTAGGATATTTTCCAAAACACTATCCTAAGACACAACCTGATCTCTAGGATCATTTAGCTTCAATTGACACTCTAAATCTTTAGTGTCATCCTTGCTCATCCATTGGTACTCTTGAAAGTTTCAAATTTTCCATAAATAACAATCATTAGCTACATCACTCATTACCTTCAAGTACTCAAGCATCCATTCATTTAAAACACTTAGGAGGACTGAAACACTCAAGATGATATAGGTCTTAGATCTTAGAAACATCATTTCCACTCTTTCATAACTGCTGAAAGTCGGATCCCTAGGATTAGCCTAGACGGATCCCTCTGAGGAAGGAACCGTGGGATCCGGATGACAGTTTATGTCTAACATTGCTAAAACAATTATTTAAACTCATCTTCCTAACTCAAACACTCCATCTCATCTTAAATGAGTTCCTAGATCAGTGAAACTCTGAACTTCAACCTTGTGCATGCTAATCATCACATTCCAAAGGATATTAGAGACTTAAGTCTTGAATGCACTTGCTAAATCCTTCCCTTTATAAGTCATCTTCCTAGAATCCATTAGTCATCAAACATAACATAATTCTCAGCATTTAGAAACCTTTTCCTTAGTCATTTCATCATGAGGAAAGCTCCTAGTGCTAACTCATCCAACCAAGAACCACCCAAGAAACTTGCTCGTGTTGTACACAAATATTCCTCAACCGAATCATCTCCGGTTAAACCCACAAATGGTAGGACTTCCCATCCACTGAATCATCATCCGTAAGAGATAATAGTGCTAGAATCTCACCTCAACAAACCCAATCAACAATTGCCAAGAGAACCGCAATAATTAGCATTAAACCTCTTAGGTTAGAAAAGGGATCATCGAGCTCTAAACCAAATGTACCTAGTTCTAGCAAAACGTCTAAACCTTCATTCCTAGAGCATGGACTACACTCCTTTACCGAGCCTCTCTCTATTCATTAGAGCATTCACCACCGAGAACTTCTCATTCACCAACCTTCTCGTTAAAATAGGAACCACCTACATCACCAACTAGTCCATCGTTGGAAACAAGGAACCACCAAGGACTTGATCATATGGAGGAATTTCCATTACCACCACTCTCATTACTAGTAGAACCTCATCCTAAATTACTCAATGTACCTCCACCATCATTTGTAGAACCTCCTCAAAACATCTTGTTCCTAATCAAGACAATAATTGCTCTAATTGTCTAATCACCCAAGGACTTGTTCAAGAAGTACGAAATGAGTTGCATTTCATGTTTAATTATCTTCTTGAAAGATTGGACCAAATCAATAAGTCTACTCATCCCTAGACTCAAGCACTTTGTTGCTTCTTAAGCTTTGGTCACTTATTAGTATTAGTAGAATATGGCTAAATCATTCTCTTAGTTTTTAGAGATTTGTTGATCATCTCTTATGTTTTATTGAATGATAGTTTACTTGCCATATTGCATTGAGTATATGTTTGTTGGTTGAATACATATCTCATTTTGATGTTAACATTACTTGTTACATCACCATTGCTGAATTTAATCATCAGCTATACGGATCCCTCAAAATTGCCTAGACGGATCCCTACTAGGAGGGAACCGTGGGATCCGTGAGACAGAAAACTATTTTTCTACTAACTTGGATCACATATGCAGGAAATTGTGCATTATACTTGTTTTCTAACCTTTGTTTTGTAGTTATTCAATCTACACTTGAAGCCTTTTGACACCCTAAAGCTAGGGGGAGCTTTGTGTCAAAACAATACATTGCAAATTACTTGCTATATTAGGATTACATCCCTTTGCAAAATTGCAATCATCAAGGGGGAGCACATTCGTCACTTCGACGAAATCTTTTACAAACTTAGTTGCAAAAAAAACTAGATTAGTATTACTTTCTTGACGCCTTTACCTAGGGATGGACTCGTCAATGGGGAGTAAAGACGAGATCCTTTCCCGTTACTTTCTCTCTACCTCTTTTTATTTCTTTCACATGTTTTTCTTAAAAACAATGTGTTGCTTTCTTTCAAGGCTCTTTTTGTTTCGACAAAAAGGGGGAGAAGAAAGTAAAAACTACAAATTCAAACTTTTACGAATTTTAGATTTTCCTTAAAATAATTTTATGTTTTGTCATCAACAAAAATGGGGAGATTGTTAATACAAATAAGCCGTAAAAACGTTTATTTATATTTTACGATCTTCTAATGTTTTGTCGATAACAAACGTAAAATCATTTTAACGAAACAAATAAAATACGTAAATGGTTTGAACTAATAGTTTCTAACATATTCACATTTTCACATAAAACACTAAAACAAGTATAAGTGATTTTATGATTTAATATTACATATGTACAACAACTAGTGTTTACATATTTGGGTAAAATATACACATAACTAGTATGTAGTATATTGGGTAATATAAATGGGTAGAAACTTAAGTATCATAACCCATTGGGCAAATACATTGAATGTAGTTGGGTATAACCCAAAGCCCATGATCCATTGAGCTTGACCCATAACCCATTGCATGACATCATGCTTATATCATATATGGATAATATCCATAACCCATGGTATTGACCCATACCCAATGTCTAGATACATTGAACCCTTGGTGAGCACTCAAGAGAATGTCTAGATACATTGAACCCTTGGTGAGCACTCAAGAGTTACATTGTATCTAGCCAAAGATCCATGGATCAACCCATGACCCATAACCAAAATACCCATGGGTAAAGGGGAGCGTCCCACGGATCCCTAGCTTTACGCTAGCCGGATCCCTTGTGGGAGGGATCCGGGGAACAGTAGAGAATTTTCTCTATAAATAGAGAGCCATTTATTCCTTTCTACTTACCACTTTACACACATACTTCCCCCAAGTATTCTAACCCTCTAACCTCAGATCCAAGTGATCTATGTAGTTTGTCTTTTGTTTTTGTGTGATCTTCTAGGTTCCTCTTAAAGGAGAGATCACCACTTCTTGAAGACGTGCAAGCTCAAGTCCATGAGTTGCCATGCTTCGTCATCATCAAGACAACTAAGGTTCTCTTGTTGATAGTTCTTCCTTTCTCCATAGATGTTGGGTTGAAGGCATTAGTGAAGAATGCCGAAAGTGTCAAGATGAAAGCATTAGTGAAAGGTGCTCATCATTCGTGTCAAAGCATTAGTGAAGAATGCTAGAGGTGTCAAGACGAAGGCATTAGTGAAGGGTGCCAAGCGTTGTGTCAAAGGCATTAGTGAAGGATGCTGAAGAATCAAATCAAGTCGCATTTGGGAAGAATGCCTAGGTCGTATAATCGATGAGGTGCATCGTTATACATATAAGTATTTGTTTATTTCCAAGGATGGTGATATCCTTGATGGTGTTGTAATAAGGAGTGGATCTCCTTGATATTAGGTGTTGTGTTGTGAAGGGTAGTAGTTCCTCCATAGTAATGGAACTAGGTGCTTAGCCTAGTACCTAATAAAGGGTAGGCGACGTTGTGATAGGATTAGTTCTCCTTGGTGTGAAAGAACTTGGTGGTTAGCCTAGCACCGTATAAAGGGTAGGAGACGTTGTGTTAGGTGTGGTTCGCCTTGGTGTGAAGGAACTCGGTATTTAGCTTTGTACCGGAAAAAGGTTAAGCGACGTTGTGAAGGCTTCTCCGCCATAAGGAGTTGGTGTAGTGCTTACGAACTCTCGAGTAGGTGACTCGGGGAGTGGAGTAGGGCAAGGAAGGTGTCCTTGTAGCCGAACCACTATAAATACTTGTGTCGTGGTGATGTGCTTCTTACTCTTTATCTTTCATTACACGTTTATATATCTATCTATCAACGTCCAAAATAAACAACCAAATAGATTGACATAAGTCAATCTAAATATTTAAAAAGGAGTTTTAAATTGGTAAAACTATTCAACCCCCCCTTCTAGTTTTCCACAATATCATTTTCAATACACACGCATTTATTACTTACATCCTTCGGTGAGCCCTTACTTACTCTCACGCCGGAGCTTGGTCTTGGGGTCACACCCGGGGCGAGCGCGTTGTTACATCCTCGCAGGTATTCGAAAGGCTTAGCTGAACAAGACTGGCCGATATTGGAGGATCATCACTACCTCACGAAAAAACTCTTCAACAATTCATGTGGATAACTCATTGTGGAAAGGCAAAAACTGGATCATGTCTAAGTCTAACATACATTAATCCATACATTATATTGTAACAGACTAGGAAACTTAATACGCGTGTATGTCTTACTACACATACACACTGACCATTTAGCTTGGACATGAATAACTTAAATGGTTTATACCATGGAAAGAAACATGGCCCAAATCTCCTCGTCTTTTTCCCAAATCCCTTCCTTCATATGTACTAAGAGGATTACAAGATCAAGGCAAGATCATAAGCCTCCCATGGCCTCATTCACCAATAACATATGGATACTACCTTCATTCTCTAACACACACTAGACCAAAACCCTATCATCATCCTCTCTATCCAAATAAGACGAAGTTACTCGGTTAATGTGCGTTACCATGACTTTAGATAAATTCTCACGGGTTCAATACATAATCATTGATAATAACAAACATATTGAACAGAGGGAGCACTCCCAGTACATATTGAACGGAGGGTACAAATGTTAGAAAGATATTTCGAGAAAAATATTTGACTTATCTAAAAACTATTTTAGGTTGGATGATAGCAAAGGACACAACGTCTGTCTATATATAATTATTGATGAGGTTCCATTTTGGTAACGATTTTAGGGGTCATTTACCCCATTATTTCGTGTATTTTACATCATTTTATCTTTATTATGGCTTAAAATCCTTCCTATTTGGTTTTTAGGTCATAGATTATTCATTTGTTATAAACGTACAAGTTTTTGGCTCATTTGGACAAAAAACAAAAGAAAAAGATAGTGTTTCAAGTCGTGACTGATAACATCAAATAAGTTCATATTCTGAATATCATTATCCATTTTTAATGATCATTATTCTTGAATTTACTTAAGATTTTTTGCTTAATAGCTTTGTATTTGCATTTATAGGTTTAAAAAGGAGCATTAGATGAAAAGAGACAAAAATGTACAAGAGACGAAGAAAATAGATGTATCCTAGATGGAATGATGAATCGAGGAGTAATTAACACAAAGAATTCAAGTTCTTTGGAGAATTTGTAAGGTGAAATACTCAAGAAACCATTAACTTGTGATTAGAAGTTGATTGCGGATTGCTCGTAACAGAATCAAGTGAAGAAACGAAACCAAAAGTTGAAATCAAGTTTAAGTGATGTCTCTAAAAGGTGTTGTAGTATTTTAGCCATAAATTCATCAACTATCTATTTTTTTAGATGATTCAAGTGGTCACAGAAAGAGAAAAGCGATAACTATAACTTACCTGGTTTGAGCTTAGCATGAAAATCAACCGAAATACTAAAATTTTGTAGCTTCTACGGTGTATAGGATCTGACTTTCTACATCGTAGAGAGGGTCGGTTAGGAAATTTGGCTCTAAATACAAACCCTAACTCAACCTAAGTTAGAGCCCAACTTCCCAAAATGATTTTCAGACGTTCTTAGTGTATTTTCTACCACTTTGGAAGGTGGATAAGAAAAGCAAGATACTGACATCATAAACATTAGATTACTCCGGTTTGCTTAATTCTTCTATGATGAACATGTTTTTCTTGTTGAATTCTATCTTTTCATTTATGTTATCTTTGATTTTAGGCTAAACACCTTTGTGTTTACCTAGTTATGGACCCTAATTAGTTAATGACATGATTTCCTTCATTTAACTTAGTTCTTTATGTAGATAATTTATATGCTTGTCGAATGATTCTTACGTCTTTGTGAATGCCATAATTAATTTTTTGATAGTAATTAATGAGTAGGAGACCATCTGAATGTTAAAAACTTGATTCACAAATATACTATCAATATTAATTTGTGGTTAGAGTTATGACCAATAACTTAACGAGATTAAAAGTGGTGGACTGTAAGATTTAAGCATTAATTAATGTAATTTAACCCTTTACAAATTAATTAAGTGTAGTTAGCAAAATTACTTCACAAGACAAGTCGTATAGGTTAGTTAGCGAACATAATGAATGGAGTATAACTATATATCATCCACGACTGTCGAGATAGAAGGCTATAGGACATTTGTGTAGGACTACTAACCATAACTAGACCTATACCACATCTGAGCCACTAAATAGGGTTAGTTAGACAATACACAAGCAGATCATGTTATTAGGTTATTAAGGGAATGACTAGGTGAACATAGTTTCTCTCTTGTTGTTTTCCTCTCCAAATTAGTTACTAGTTATTTAATTAATTGTTTTGTTTTATTACTTTCGAAAACCACGATCTCTTGGATCTAAAACAATACCCCCTAATAATTGTTTTCTATATTTTAATTATTGTATATTACTTTACAAACAAATTCATCGCTCTTGCGAACGAATTGGTCTTACCAAATTTATACTATACACGAACAGGTACACTGCCCAAGCGTGTCAGTATATCTTGTTAAAATTAGAACATATTTATAAAATGAGAATTAACAAATCAGTGAGTGGCATCCCTGTTACCATCACCAATTATGCCCAAAAATTGAAGTTTTAATATTTTTTGTGACGGACCAGTGTGTGGAGACGGGTATCATGATATCATCACAAGCCCAATGATGCTGCCAGCCCTTAACAAGTTATGTCGTCAGAGCAAGTCGGTGGAAAAAAACCTAAATCCGATTACGGCAAGGTGGCGCTGTCACAACTACAACGTAATGCTGTCACACCCTATTTTCTATTAATATTTTTGCTATGTATTCATAATTCATGTGCAACTCTTGGGAACCAAATCCTAACCAAATATTGATGCTATTTTCAGTACTTTTCTTCATTGTAAACCTATCATAACATCAAGATATGTTTACTTTTAATCATTCAATCATGTTTATCATTGTTTGTCTTCATTCTATGTTTGCTTGTTATTTGTTTGCTATGCTAGGCTAAATCAATTAGTTTTATCTAGGATTGCATAAATCTTGTTAGCGTATGATTATATCTAATATTTTTTTTATTGGCGAATGAGATTTTCTTGTTGAAAACTAGTTAGGAACTGCATTGCTATATCGTTAACCAAAGGTAACGAATTCGACATCGAGCTAAGATCCACATAAAACCTAGTTTATCTAATTTGTGTGCAACCATTACGACTATAAGGCTGGGTTGATTGTTAGATGAATAAATAGATTGGATATTTATTGCATGATTGATAGTTATTTTGTGTACATTGTGACTATGTGGTTGGTCACATAGGTTGTCTTGCATAGGTTGTAGCTCACACCTACACATATGAAATTATGAATATTCACCATTACACCAACTAAGGCGTGACAATTCTGTTAATACAAATAAACCGTAAAAACGTTTATTAATATTTTGCGATCTCTTTGTGTTTTGTTGATAACAAATGTAATGTTATCTTAAGTATAATTATAAGGATACATGTTATTTTTGTAAAGCATTTACATATAGCCATTTAAATACAAAAATGTAATAATTAAGCATTTGTTGTAATAGTTTATTAGGATGGGTAAAAACCATAACCCATGGATCTTAAACCCATACCAAAGAAGACTTGATACAATGTATACTTAGATACATTGAATCTAAAGAAAACCCATGGACCAACCCATAACCCATGACCCATAACCAAAAAACCCATGGGCAAAGAGGAGCGTACCACGGATCCCTAGGATTACACTAGCCGGATCCCAAGTGGAAGGGATCCGTGGAACAGAGAAGAAATTTGCCTATAAATAGAGAGCCATTTCTTCATTCTAACTCACCCCTCTTCTTACTAAATCTCTCATACACTCTCATTCTCTTCTAACATATAGATCACTTGATCTAGAGAGTTGTTCTTCTTTCTTTCTATTTGTGATCCTCATATAGGTCCTTCTCTAAGGCGAGATCACGAGCATTCTACAAGTCATCCAAGCAAGGGGTCCTTGATTGATTTGTCACTCCACAAGATTTATTTAGCGAAGATCTTGTATTTGATATTTCACATATTTGTTGTGTAATAGTTGTGTTGGTTTGGTCCACCGTGCTACGGACTCGGTATCTAGCTTTGTACCGGAAAAAGTGTAAGCAACGTTGTGAAGGCTTCTCCGCCAAGTGAAGGAGTTTGTTGACATAGTGCTTGAACTCTCGAGTAGGTGACTCGGGGAGTGGAGTAGGGCAAGGAAGGTGACCTTGTAGCCGAACCAATATAAATCGGTTGTGTCTTTTCTATCATTTAACTTTATTTATTTGCTTGCATTATCATTAGATCTATACGTTCTCAACATCCATACGATTTCACATAATATCGAATCTAAAGTTTTTGAAATCAACTTAAAATCGGCAAAACTATTCAACCCCCCTTCTAGTTTTCCACAATTGGCATCAAGAGCTAAGTTTATAAAAGTTTTAAAATAAAATTGTATTTTAAAAACTTTTCGATCACTATGGGTTCTGAAAATTATAAGGAAGGGCAATATATGCAACGACCACCACTACTTGAAACTAATGGTTTTATATATTGGAAAAATAGATTCGAAACATATGTGAAGTCTAAAGATATTGATCTTTAGTACATTATTGTTGAAGGTGATTTTGAGGTTACCTCAAATGATGATAAAGGAAATTTAGTTCACATACCTCATGATAAACTAAACGATGAAATGAAGAAAAAGCTTTCTAAAAATAGTGAAGCAAAAATGGTTTTATATAATGCTTTACCGAAAAAGGAATTCGAAAGAATTTCTATGCTTAAAACCTCTATAGAGATTTGGAATTCTTTAGTTGTAACTCATCAAGGCAACCAACAAGTTCAAAATAATAAAATTGATTTATTTGTTCAACAATATGAACAATTTTCAATATCGGATGAGGAAACTATAGATCATTCATTTGCTAACTTTAATACTATTATTACATCTTTACAAGCACTTGATGAATCTTTTTCTAGCCGTAACCATGTTAGGAGAGATCTAAGGGCACTTCCATCGAAGTGGAGATCCAAGGTGACGGCAATCGAAGAGTCAAAAGATTTGACAATCCTCACCCTCGATGAACTCATAGGCAACCTAAAAGTCTACGAGCTTGTCCTTGCTAAAGATTCCGAAGCCTCAAAGGTGAAAGAGAAATACAAATCTCTTGCTCTTAAAGCCAAAAAGGCTTCAAGCGATGAGGAGAACTCATCTTCGAGTAGTGACGACGAAGAGTACGCTATGGCGGTAAGGGACTTTAAAAAGTTCTTTAGAAGAAAGGGAAGATACGTCAAACAACCGTATGACGATAAGAAAGGCTTTCGGAAAAGCAAAGAGGACGAGAAGCCGAAGGATGATCGTACTTGCTTTAAGTGTGGGGACCCAAACCACTTTATTAGTAAGTGTCCCAAACGGGATGATCAAAAGGCGTTCGTGAGCGGCACGTGGGGAATGAGCAACGAAGAAGACGAAGAAATTTGTCTCATGGCAAATGACGAGGTATGTCACGAATACTATAGTAGTTCATCACTTAATGACGACTCATTGCATAATGAATATGACAAACTATGCAATATTAGCTTAAAACTAATTAACAAAAACAAGTTTTTAAAGAGTCAAAGTCAACGTTTAGATAAAGAAGTCATAGAATTGAAAGCTAAACTAAAACGTTTAGAAAAGGGTAAAATAGCAAGTGGTGAATGTGAACTTTGCGTTCAACTTCAAACACTAGTGGATCACTTAGATTCTAAAATTGCTAGAATGAGCACGAACACTTTAGATACAATACTCGATAGTGTTAAAACCGGTAGCAATCAAAAGGGTCTAGGTAGTCAATAACTTGATCCATCAACTAGTGAAAGTAAAGAAACAATATTTGTCAAGGAACTAGAAAAACCAGCCACTGTTGTGGCGGATCTCACGGATCCCCTAAAAAGGGAACCGGCTAGTGTACAGAAAGGGATCCGTGGATCTGCTGTAGCAAACAGTAGCAATAACGTAGCTTCTTCATCTAGAACTGAGTTTGTTATAGTTAATAGGAAGAAACCAAATCATGTCATCACTAGACAACCACCTCCAAAATATAATCCTACTTTTGCAAGAAACAAAGCTCCATCTTTTTCAAAACCTAACTCATTTAGGAGACCTAATAACGTTTACCCGAAAAGTAACCATCAAATGGGATGGAATCAAAACATGCAAAACGGTTTTCCTTTTCAAAACTTTGCTCCATGGAATGCATACTCATCTTATCCATACATGTCTAACATGAATGGAATGTTTAACACTAATGGACCCAAGAACAAATGGGGACCAAACTTTTGAGTTTATTATTGTTTTAGGTGTGCTTAAAGGTCGACCTAGACCCCGATGAATGGGTCAAGGATAGCGGGTGCACGAGGCACATGACCGACAATAGGGATCTATTCTCTACATATGAATCCATAAATGGAGGTAATGTGGTGTTTGGAAATAGCAAAAGTATAATCATCGGTAAAGGTACGATTTCTAACAAATCTCTAACCATTAACGACGTGTGTCACGTAGAAAACCTAAACTTTAATCTCCTAAGTATAGGACAAATATGTGATAAAAAGTGCAATGTACTTTTTACCGAAATCGGTAGTAAGATACTTAAAAATGGCATAACCATAGGAAGAGGAATTAGGAAACATGGAGTCTATGTCATTAAAATCGGTAATGAACCTAAAGACAAACTATGTCTTACCTCTATGGATGATACTTCGACCTTATGGCATCGAAGATTGGGTCACGCCAACATGCGACTTCTTCAATCGCTATCATCCAAAGATCTAGTAAGAGATCTACCTAAGTTAAAATATGAACATCATTTTTGTGATGCTTGTAATGTAGGAAAACAAGCTCATTCGAGTCATAAAGCTAAAAACATGGTATCCACAACTAGGTGTCTAGAATTACTACATATGGATTTATTTGGTCCATCCGCTATCCAAAGTTATGGAGGCAACTACTACACTTTGGTAATAGTGGATGACTACTCTAGGTATACATGGACAAAATTTTTAAAGAACAAAACGGAAACCTTTAACTATTTTGAAATATTAAGCAAAAAGATCCAAAGACAACTAGGAAGTCCCATAGTGTCTATTAGGACGGATCATGGTAGGGAATTCGATAATGAAGTGCAATTCGGAGCTTTTTGTGACGCTAATGGTATTACTCACAACTTCTCGGCTCCACGCACTCCACAATCGAATGGGGTAGTAGAAAGAAAGAATAGAACTCTACAAGAAATGAGTCGAACCATGCTTAATGAACAATCCATACCTCAAAAATTTTGGTGTAATGCCGTTGATACTTCAACGTATATACTCAATCGAGTCTTGATTAGACCAATCTTAGGAAAAACTCCATATGAGTTACTTCGAGGCAAAAAGCCTACGTTAAATCACTTTAGAGTCTTTGGTAGTAAATGTTTTATTCTTAACACTAAAGATTACCTTACAAAATTTGATCCTAAATCAACCGAAGGTATCTTTTAGGTTATTCGCCAAATAGCAAAGCTTACGTCATATTAAACAAAGAAACAATGAAGGTAGAAGAGTCATTAAATATAAAATTTGATGAAAGTCCACCCAAACCCTCTCCACCTCTTGTCGATGACGAGATTATAGAAAGTGAAGCCATAGTAATAAAGAAAAAGATAAGTGAAGAAGAAGAACCTCTAAGTGATGAAATAATAAACATTAAAGAGTCCAAAGATCACCCCGTAGATAAAGTCATAGGAAAACTAAACGAACGAACATTAAGGTCTCAAGTTCAAAACCAAAGTAGCTTGTTTTGTTTCGTTTCAACCTTAGAACCTAAGAATACACAAGAAGCCATAAAAGATGAAAGTTGGGTAATGGCTATGCAAGAAGAACTAAATCAATTTGTTTCTAATGATGTTTGGACACTTGTCCCTCCACCTAGTAATCAAACCATCATAGGAACCAAATGGGTTTATAAAAACAAATTAGATGCAAACGGAGTAGTGTCTAGGAACAAGGCTAGACTCGTTGCTCAAGGGTATAACCAACAAGAGGGAATAAACTTTGATGAGACCTACGCCCCTGTGGCTAGATTAGAGTCTATAAGAATACTTCTTGCGTATGCTTGTGCTAATGATCTAAAGCTTTATCAAATGGATGTCAAAAGTGCTTTTCTAAATGGTGTCATAAATGAAGAAGTATATGTAGCTCAACCTCCGGGCTTCATTGATTTTGAAAAACCCAAACATGTGTATAATTTAAAGAAAGCCCTTTACGGTCTTAAACAAGCTCCAAAAGCTTGGTATGATAGACTCAAGTCATTTCTAGTTAAACACAACTACACCATGAGGTTAGTTGACAACACACTTTTTACTAAGAAAAGAGAGTCACATATAATCATAGTACAAATATATGTAGATGATATTATATTCGGATCCACTTGTCAAGACATGTGTGATGATTTCTCTAGAATCATGCATGACGAGTTCGAGATGAGTATGATGGGAGAACTTAGTTTCTTTCTTGGTCTACAAATAAAACAAGTAGAAGATGGTATCTTCTTCAATCAATCTAAATACATCAAGGAGATGTTAAAGAAATTCGGCCTAGAAGAGTCAAAACCAATTAGGACTCCAATGTCATCCGACACCAAACTCACAAAAGATGAAGACGGAGAATCCGTAGATAATACTAAATATCGTGGCATGATAGGTAGCCTTCTCTACCTCACGGCAAGTAGGCCGGATATCATGTTTAGTGTTTGCTTATGTGCTAGGTTTCAAGAAGACCCTAAAATATCACACCTAGAAGCCGTAAAGAGGATATTTAGATATATTAAGGGTACAACACAATTAGGATTATGATATCCTAAGGGCACGGGAGTGCAGATTCTGACCATGCAGGTGATTACGTTGATAGAAAAAGTAAAGTGGGGTATGTACTTTTATGGGATGTTGTTTAACATCATGGTTCTCTAAGAAACAAGCGGCACTTGCAATATCAACAACCGAAGCCGAGTATGTCTCCGCCGGCAAAGCATGCCAACAAGCACTATGGATGAAACAAGCGTTAGTAGACTACGACATCCATCTAAGCGACATAGCCATCCTATGTGACAACAAAGGTGCCATCGACTTAAGCAAGAATCCGGTATTGCTTTCTCGCACAAAGCATATAGAGATTCGTCATCACTTCTTAAGAGACAATGTTCAAAAGGGGAACATCTCTATTGAGAAGGTAGCATCCGAAGACAACATAGCCGACGTCCTCACCAAACCGTTGAAGCGGGAACAATTCAACCTACTTCGTCTTGGTCTTGGTCTAATGGAACAAACGTCGTAACTTAATTGACTCTACAAGGTATGTAAACACTAGCCTTCTTCTTTCTGATTCTAGGATTTCTATTTCACGCACAACTCACAAACAATACGGGAATTTTCATAACCCAAGATGAGTTTTCCACTTATAGCTTTCTTATAATTTTTTTACATTTTCAAAGAAAACCTACTTTCACAATGTTTTCTAAAAAGATGATACCTTCCTGTATCAATTTCACAAAAGCAATTTCTCACGTCTAGGACAAATCGCTTTTCATTATTAATACAAAGTAAAAACCCGTTTTCATTGCATCTCATGTCTTTTGAATGCCAAAGGGGACACATAACTAATATGTGTTTTCGGGTACATTCATTTAAGCAACAATGAAATAGGAGCATTGATAACACAAAATTACGTACTCATGTACTAAATATGTGTTTTCGGGTTATCTCAATAGGATGGTTTTATACTTCTAGTTTATTTTCTAATTCTTTTAAGAGTCAAGATAACCGAAACTCCAAATAGTTTGCATATAGGCACACACTAGGCAAAAATGTTTTCAAAAAGAAAATTTTGTGCTGCCTGAAACACCAGACCCACGGATCCCAGCCTTTATGCTGGACGGATCCCTCAAGGGAAGGATCCGTGGGATCCGTGCAACAGAAGCTGTTTTCAACTTCTATTTTTTTTTTTCACTTTGGATGAAAAATCCACATTTGTTTCATTTTTGGGAGTATGCTCTTTAATGCTTGTGTTCTCATGATCACATGCCTTGAATTCATATCTAATCATTAGATTTTAATCCACATTTTGGGTCAAGCATTCATTACAATGCTTTGTTTTTATATATATAATTCCCAAAATGCTTGCATACTCCATCTCCTTCTCACAAACACACTTCATCATGTCATCCAAAAACCCTTTAGGAGAATCATCTAGTACAAACAATCATGATATCCAAACCTTTGTACTTCCACCATCCAAAATACCACAATCAAATGCTAGGATATCCGCACGGATTAGTATCCGATCTTGTTGTTTAGCTAAACCAACCTCAAATGGTTCACCCTCAACAAATAACTCACCACAAGATGCTTCCATTATAGCACCTCCCTCATCACCAACAAGTATACCAACTTCATCACCACCTAAAATAACTCTTTTGGAACTCCTTAAGACTCCAACAAGATCTAACCAACCTAAAGAAAAAGAATTAGTCTTTTCAACACCCCCCACATCTCCAAATACTATATTTCAAGATCTTGAAATATCACCACCATTAGCTCCCATCACATTACAAGAACATTTAGGTTCCTTTCCACCACCATTTATAAACATTTCGGATATTGATCCATATTTTCCTATTTTTCCACCACAACTTCCGCATAACTCAAATCAAAACAACCCGAAAAACTTCCGCGCTCATTACCCACATCATTTACATTGTGAACATTGCCAATCCACTAGGGAAATTGCAATAGAAGTTAGGGAAGAAATGCGTTTTATACTCAACCTCATCCTTGACCGCATCAATACCATTACTCATCAAAACCTCCATCCATAACCTTATGCAAGCATGGAAGGAATCACTACTACTATTTTCTACTTTTAGTATTATTTTTCTTTTGAAGTCATTTTCAAGAACAAGTCTTGTTCTTATTTTTACATGCTTGTAAGTGGCATACATACCACTACAATTTGTTGTTTTTATTACAAGGCCTTGTTTACATACCTTGGCTCCTAATCTTGATTCTCGACAATCACAAGATTATATAAGCATGTTACTAACCTTTCTTTTTGTAGGATTTTTATTTTTTTTCTTTTGACGCCCCAAACAAGGGGGAGCTACCGTCAAGGGGGAGTTAACTTTTTTGTTTATTTCTTCCAAGGGTTAACTTTTTGTTTCGACAAAAAGGGGGAGAAGAAGTAAAACTTAGGGGCTTTCAAAACTTGCATCTATTCTTAAGTTTTACTCATCATAACATTATGTTTTGTCATCAACAAAAAGGGGGAGATTGTTAATACAAATAAACCGTAAAAACGTTTATTAATATTTTGCGATCTCTTTGTATTTTGTTGATAACAAATGTAATGTTATCTTAAGTATAATTATAAGGATACATGTTATTTTTGTAAAACATTTACATATAGCCATTTAAATACAAAAATGTAATAATTAAGCATTTGTTGTAATAGTTTATTAGGATGGGTAAAAACCATAACCCATGGACCATAACCCATGGATCTTAAACCCATACCAAAGAAGACTTGATACAATGTATACTTAGATACATTGAATCTAAAGAAAACCCATGGACCAACCCATAACCCATGACCCATAACCAAAAAACCCATGGGCAAAGAGGAGCGTACCACGGATCCCTAGGATTACACTAGCCGGATCCCAAGTGGAAGGGATCCGTGGGATCCGTGGAACAGAGAAGAAATTTGCCTATAAATAGAGAGCCATTTCTTCATTCTAACTCACCCCTCTTCTTACTAAATCTCTCATACACTCTCATTCTCTTCTAACATATAGATCACTTGATCTAGAGAGTTGTTCTTCTTTCTTTCTATTTGTGATCCTCATATAGGTCCTTCTCTAAGGCGAGATCACGAGCATTCTACAAGTCATCCAAGCAAGGGGTCCTTGATTGATTTGTCACTCCACAAGATTTCTGTAGCGAAGATCTTGTATTTGATATTTCACATATTTGTTGTGTAATAGTTGTGTTGGTTTGGTCCACCGTGCTACGGACTCGGTATCTAGCTTTGTACCGGAAAAAGTGTAAGCAACGTTGTGAAGGCTTCTCCGCCAAGTGAAGGAGTTTGTTGACATAGTGTTTGAACTCTCGAGTAGGTGACTCGGGGAGTGGAGTAGGGCAAGGAAGGTGACCTTGTAGTCGAACCACTATAAATCGGTTGTGTCTTTTCTATCCCTTAACTTTATTTACTTGCTTGCATTATCATTAGATCTATACGTTCTCAACATCCATACGATTTCACATAATATCGAATCTAAAGTTTTTGAAATCAACTTAAAATCGGCAAAACTATTCAACCCCCCTTCTAGTTTTCCACAAATTCAATAGATATAGTTAGATCTCTATTGAGGAGTAGTGCACCCTAGATAAATACAATTCCCATCTATGTTCGCACCATATTACTTTTATTGTCATTTTAATTTCCTTGTATTTAGGTTAATATTAGTTTTAAATCCAAATCTCCAAAACCCCGATTATTTACTTGCTTTATAAAATATACATAACTACCAAAAAGAATCTCATTTCGTCCTTTAGATAATATTGTCATACTTTACGAGCCTACCTCATTATTCCCCTAGAGAATGATCAATCCTCCAGACATACATTTACTACACTACAACGGTTAGGTACACTGCCTAAGGGGTTGTAAAGCTTGCTTTGCAAACCGCACATCAATTATGCTTTGAGAGGATACATGGACATAATCTTGTTGGACCCTCGTGAGTAAAACAATTAGGCGGTTAGTATTCTTGGAGGTCGTTGGACGTTGTGACATGAGTTACGTTTACAATGGCATAACACACACACACACATCGTAGTGCACACATTACATAAACGTTCGTCTGGGCCATCAAGAAGTGTCATCTCCCTATCATTATACTCAATGTAGTCTTTCTGTCCTTGCTTCCATGGCTCACATCTACAAACTCAAGTCTTACACTCTCACACTTATGTAAATATATACAATGATGTGGTGTTAGCATAAAATGCAACACCATGTCATTTCAATAGGAACACTCAATACGCTAGATTTAAGTTCACCTGCAATGGTTGATTCATACATAAAAGGAAATACTTAATTCTAGATCTCTCGTCGTGGAAGGGCAAAAACTTGATCATGTCTAAGTCTATCACACTATAATCTAGACATTATATAGTACCAAACTAAGAAACTTTATATGTATGTATGTCTTACTACACATACACACTAGCCCTTTTGGCTTGGACATGAATAGCTTAATGGTTTATACACATAGAAAGGCACATAGGCCCACATTTCCTCGTCTTTTGCCCTAGTTCCTTTCTCCATATGTACTAGGAGGAGAACAAGATCAAGACAAGTTTATAACCTCTCATGGTCTCATTCACTAACAACACATGGATGTTACCTCTATTATCTGACACACACTAAACCAAACCCTTATCATCATCCTATCTATGCATATGAGACAATTGTACTTAGTTGATGTGTGTGTTATCCTGACTTTAGATAAATTCTTACAAGTTCCTTACCTAATCATTGATAAAAATGAACTTTTTTTTCTTTCAAAAATGTTGTATATGCTTTTCTTTTACCTTTTTAGTAAAACTATTAATAGTCTGAAATTTTGTTTTTCATTTATTGTCAAATACTACAAGTAGGTGAGACGATGAAAGAAAAACACACAAACTCGTATTTTCAGAAACATGCATGTCCGGATACATGTCACGCTACATGTTATGCAGTTTTCAACAATATACGTCACCGAAAGAAGATTTATACATCAATATGACAACCGAACTAAATTTACACTTATCTAACACCAAAAATAGTCACGATCTATCTTTGCACATACGGAAAGTGGTCATGAAATCATGATGTAGTCTATTTTAGATTAATGTTAGTTTCAGATGAAATAATGAGACATTTCTTTAAAAGAGTGTGAGGCTGTGAGCAATATGGTACGCATCTTTTGTTAACTTATAAGGTTATTTTACCATATGATAGCAAGTGATTTGATTATTATTGTGTGTGTTGAAGTTTGACTAAAAAATGTTTTGACGTTGAAAAGTTGGTGATTTGTTTAATCAAGTGATTAATAATCAATTAACTAGTGATCTAGATGAAATGAATATAATGGTTTTGCTTAATATGTTGAGACACTTGCTATTTTCGTTTGAGACGTATTTGTAATGGTCTTTGCTTTGAGTTTGACTCAACAACTTATCATAAATATAGAATGTGTTTTTAGTAAGATCTGATTTTTTAAGATACTTTTTTATCTTTCAAATTATTAAATAGTTTTTTACCTTTCTAATAAAAATAGTAAACTTTGACATTTTGTTTTCATTTATTGTCAAATTCTAAATTCGTATTTATAACATGCATGTCCAAACACACGTACATTTGTTTCACGTTATACAAATTTCAAACAATACATGTCATCGAAGAAGACTTATACATCGATATAATAACTGAACCAACTTTACTCGGTATAATACTAAAAATAGTCGTGATCTAGTCTCTACATGTGCTAAAAATGGTCACGATCTAGTCTATGATAGATTGATGTTAGATGCCAAAGATGTAATGACCACAAATTTCCTTAGAAGAGTATATGTACGTGTGATATGGTACTATAACTTTTTGGTTAACTTTTAAGCTTATTTTGCAAAAGTAACAGTACTTTTTTTACCAGCAAAAGATAAAACAGAATTATAAAGGAGGCATGAAAATCACGTGTGAGTACATTTACAACAAATCCTCATTATACTAATTATGACTTGCGAGTCTTTAAAAGAAGTTGTAATATACATGTCTCGTTTTCTAATTCAAAATTCTTACGAAACATATATCCTAAAATTGGCATTGATATATATGACACTCTGAATCGTGATCACCAATATAAGGTTTTCCTAAAATAGGTATTATTACATCGCACCCACCGTTATAATAAAAGCCCAACTAATTGTCAGGATTAGCTTGTTGAGACTGTTAAGCCTAAAACTGAATGTTTTTTAAGTTTGCGAAAAAATTGTTGTGAGGTTTGAACAGTTGGTTTTTTGTTAAATCAAGTGATAGATAATTAGTGATCTAGATTTGTTTAATATAATGGTTTTGTTTAATGTGTTTAGACCATGGCGGAGACAAGAGAGGGACATGTGTCTCCTAGCGAAAAAAGTTAGTGTAAAATTTTTAAGGATTTGTCTAATAAGTGCCCTCAGGGTACTACTTTAAATGATTAAATAAAGAAACTTTCAGTTTATTAATTACAAAATCAGACTTATTTAAAGTAATTATAAGATCAATTAATGTTTATTAAATGCATTTTTTAATTTAAAAGGAAAGTTTGAGATGAATTAATGCACCTTAAGCGATGTCCTGAAGGCACTTGTTAGACAATCTCAATTTTTAAAATATAAGAGTTTTTATTTTGTAATTTGCCTTATCTAAAAGCCAAATTTGTAATGTAGTTTTTAAAATTTGTCAAAACATGTCATCTCGAACAAAAATTTCTGACGAACAAAAATTTCTGACTCCGCCCCTAATCGAGACACCTGCTATTTATGTTTCAAACGTATTTATAATGGTCTTGACTTCTAAGGTTTGACTCAGCTAACTTACTATAATGGTATCAAACTTCTTTTTTCTTCTAAAGATATTAAATCTGTTTTTAGTTTTTTAATAAAATATATAAAACTTAAACATACATTTTTTTTCACACATGGACAAATTTTGAAGGTAGGTGAGACAAAGAACTAAAAAACCTTAAACTCGCTTATTCAACACATGCATGAGTCAAAATACATGCTTGCACATGTTATGAATTTTCAAACGATATACATCACTGAGAGATGATTTGTACATCGATATAATAACCAAACTAAATTTCCGTATATATATATAATGTAACTCTACATATAGCAAAAATGGTCACGATCTATCTAGTCTATGATAGATTAATGTTAGAGTGCAAAGATGAAATAACCAAACATTTCCTAACAAAAGTATGTGAATGATTTGGTACTTTTCTTTGTAAACTTATAAGTTTATTTGGCAATGACAGCCCTACTCATATTTGCGCCGAAAATCAAACATTACAAGACCGTCACGGCCAACTTGTCCCTTTTAATGAATATATATAAACGATGAATGAAAATCGCACGTTGGGTACATTTGAGTATTTGACATCAAATCCTCATCATGCTTGCGACTTACGAGTCTTTTAAATATGTTGCAATGCCCTTATCTCGTTTAGTCACTCCGAATTCATACGAAAAATATGTCTTAAAATAGGCATTAGAAAAAATGGAAATGGACTCTATAAATCATAATCACCGATACACCATTTTCCTACAATAGGTAAACTTTTTTTTTTTTTTTTTTTTGAACAACTATTAATAGGTATCATTACATCACACCCACCGTTGTATTAAAAGCCCAACTAATAACTGTGATTAGTTGGGAAGAAGGCACAAACCTTATTAAGCCTAAATCCGTTTACATTTTGGGGTCAACTGTCAAGACTCAAGACCAGCTTAAATTAGGCCCAACCTTCAGCCCATTTTTTTGTTCATCTTAAATGGGTTACCCTGATCGAGGACAGACACTTTATGTCATTATAGGGTTGACAGGTTCATATATGCAACATTAACTAAACTCTTATAATTGATACTTGATATTTAAGATTTTCAAGATCGGTATTCTACTAAGGATCGTTTTCACTTTTGCAGATTGAACTCGTAAGATCGGATCAGGATCCTAAGATCCTACTATAATTATGAATATTAGATGTCTAAGAAGATTAACACGTTATTTTTAAAAGATTTTTCTAGCTTGTGCCCTAAGGGTACAAGTTAAGCACACTAAAAGGACATCGGGTCCCACAGAAAAGGACACAGGGATCCACTAAAATTGTACTTTTCTGTGGATTCCTGTGTCCTTTTCTGTGAGACCCGGTGTCCTTTTAGTGTGCTTAACTTGTGCCCTTAGGGCACATGTTAGACAAACCATTTTTTAAATTATATAAAGCATGATCCATAACTTATTAGTTTTTTAATTTGCAATTTGACAAAAGTAAGATCGGATCGGATTAGATCTTAAGATGCTATGGTCAAGATCGGGATCTATAAGATCATAAGTGTGATAATATCCTACATAGGATCCGAATCGTTTTTGCTTTATAGTATCGTAAAATCGTAAGTTTCTAAGGTCAGGATTGAAATCCTGAGAACTATGCTTGACAGTGTCAAAAGTATAAACATTACTCGACACTTCTATCACGTGTTAACACATTTTTTACACGAACAACAAACAAGAGGTACTCGCTAAATATTAAAGGTGAGATTGGGGATATCGTGAAGGTACACGATATGTTATGATGGAAAAAGTAGCCCTTAAATACTATAGTTAGAGGTGGCAATTTGTGCGTAAACTAAAAAAAATAGACTAATTTGGGCAAATTTGTAAAAGATTTTGGCAAATTTGTAAAAGATTTGGGCACATTTAGCCCAATTCTTTTTTTTTTTGAAATGAGCATATATTGCCCATTTAAAAGTTAAATGGGCACAAAAGGACAAATATTTTCTTTCAATTTGAGAGCATTACAATTATTTTTAAAGAAAAACTTATAGATAAAATATATTTAATTTTTTTTAAATATAAATGAGATGTTAAATTTGAGGAATTTATTTCGTCGTTTTGAGTATTTTCTAAAGCGATTCGTATAACATTCGCGTATTTGGCCCGTTCCCGTTTAGCCGGTAGCCCGTTTGAACCATGGCCTGTGCCCGCCCGTTTTGCCACCGTTTGTTACTCCGTATATTACAAATATGATAATGTCACAGATATAATATGGTTTAAGTCAAACTTAAAATATATTGGTGTCAACACTATATCTAGAATTTATTGTTAAATAAGAAATAATGCATAATTATTTCATTGATAACTTTTAAGAAGCAACATCGAAAAGGTCAAGTTATCCTATAAAATAATATGTAATAATTATTATAAAACCAAATGTTTTATTTCAAGACAATCTAGAAACTTAATTATTCGGTAAATGTTTAACTTTAAGACAATCTAGAAATAAATTTAGTAACTCGGTAACTCAAGCTCACACTGGAAGACAATATTTAATGTGTTTTTTCACCAGTGAAACATGCATATTGCTCCCACTTGATTCATCAATGGGAAAAAGCAAGTAAAATGGGTCATACAATTCCTCCCATATTGACTTACAATACTACAAAAGTATGTAACACCAAAGTTTATTTATACGGATGAGACAAGATAATGCTAGGGTTTGTCCTCACTATGTATGCGGTTACTTGATATTTCTATTTTCTAATCATTAAATACATCGACGTATTTAAGATGTTGATAATTGGTTAACATATAGAAAAACATGTTCTTTAGTTATCCAAATATCTTTCATGTTTCAAAAGTTTTAAAACCGAAGCTAGGGTTGTCAAACAAAGTTGTAGGCATAAGATATGTAATCATACTTAACCATAATTCATTATGGTTTCATGAGTAATGATGCATTTAGTTTGATTAGACTTGAGAAATTTCAAGTGTTCCTATTTTAGCTTTCCCCTATTATGGAAAATGATAGAAAATTTATTTGTTTCTAAGAAATAGTATTATTCGCATATATATATATATATGTGTGTGTATATATATATATATATATATATATATATATATATATATATATACATATTCTAGCTTTTTCTGTAACAAGAAAAAGGATAGAAATTGTTTTTTTCTTCTTTCAAGAAATAAAATTAATTTGTTTCTCTTCTAAAAAGATTAAAATTTTGTTTATATTAGATGTTTCATTAATTCTATTAATAAAATTATATAAAGGTCGTTTTAGTATTTTAGTAATAAAAATCCTTTTATAAATACCATACCATAGTTTTATAATAATAAAACACATATTTAATAAAAGGCTAAGATTCGTTCGTCCTTCATTATCACATCAATTAATCTGTTAGCAATAATGAGCTCAATGGATAGATGATTCATCATCAATTGTATTACATGTACAACTTTTAAATACCTGTGGAACTTTATATGATTCATCATCAAAACTGGCATGTTTAGTTTCATCCTTGCCCCGGGTTAAGGATCTCACCTCTTAACTCGATTAAGTCATCTAATATAAAGACATAGCAACATATTTCTAGGTCTCACGCTTAGAAAACAATCACTCAATGGTTTGTAATTTAACTATGTCTCACAATAGTAAAAAAAATAAAGGCGGTTGTTCTTATAGAGGATGACACGACTTAAAATTTAAAAAGGTATTATATAGTTAATTTTGATAATGGAGAACACTTTTAGCAAAATTATAGTGTTACAAATACAACATTCGCCTCATTAACTTTTGTTTTATGTGTCAAGTTGTAAAATTTTAAATGGTCATATACGATATAGGCAATAAAAAATAAATAATCCATAATAAAGAATAAATAAGCATAATAAACAAGTAAACATGATTAATTATTATCAAAGATTATATTTTTAAGCAGGGCAGTCTTTAAGGGAGTGCAAGAGGTGCCGTTGCACAGGGCCACCGTTTGACGAGGGCTACAAAATTCCATGTACTTCTATTATATATATACACACAACATGAGACTCGAGTTTAATAAGTTCACACACTATTGATAAATGTGTATTTTGCGTGTGTTTAAGGGCCACTTTGTGGTGATGGCACGGGGCCGCCGAAATCCATAAGACGGCCGTGTTTATAAGTTTCAAACAAAATATTTAAACTTTACATGTTTTATTTATAGACTAAAAGTATTATAAAATAATAGTATGTTAACAAATGAAAGACGTAAGCAGTCATGCAAAATAATCACGATTTAATTATTCAAATAGACCAAAAGAATGTTGATTTCCAGCTTATAGACGTTTGACCTTTTTTTTCCTAATAGTGGATTTGAGCAAAATTATAGTGAAGTCGAGCAAAAAATAAAAGTGGAGTCAAGAAAAAAAAATCATACGATCAAGCAGTCTATATTTGATTTATTTTTTCCAAACATAAACCATAGTACGTGCAGTGGATAAAAATTTCGCTTGGTCTATTTAAGTCATTGACCCAATAATCACTAATAACCAAAGCCTATTCTCATTAGTCATATGAGAATTCAAAGACAAGTTAGAGCACAATAAACTACTACCATAATAAACCCCCACTTGCATTAAGATTTCATGTTAATCAAGTAAGGTTTAAACAATAGTAAAAAAATTTCTATTTTCTGACTCAATTGATGCGTTGACTTCATAGGCCAAGAACTCCCATAAGGAGTCTTCCCAACTGAAGCACTAAACAACAAAGTTGTAGCCCTACGTGTCTAGTATATGCCTGTGAAATTTCAAGAAAAACGGCCAAGTAACGAAGCGGTAAATCCCATTTTTCTACAGGTGCGCAAGTCTAAGAAAAAACATCATATATATATATATATATATATATATATATATATATATATATATATATATATAGAGGCACTTTTATTTTCGCAACTCTTACGTAGAACTCAGAACCACTTTAAACCAATCATATTTTTTTAAATATTAAATATTTTTAATTAATCAAAAGGGTATAATAGTAAAAGATATTTTGTATTATTTTTGATTTTTTTTAAAAGATTTCGTTTTTTCTAAATCTTAATTTTCAGACTCTTTTTTTCTTTTTTTTTGGTTCGGTTTTTTCCAGTGTTTATGATTTAGTGCATACATGTTTTCAGAAATTAATCTTCTTATTTTTATTTGTGGAATAAATTTTCAACATGCATGTTTTTCATATCGTAAGGTACATATGTGTTTTTTAAATAATGTAATATATAACAAACCAATAACATAAATGTTATACACAAAATTCGAGAACGATTGAAATACAAGTAAAATATAAATTTCTAAAAACCATACATACATGAATCTAATCGATATATACATGTGTACACTAATAATATTTAACGCAACCAAACATATGTGCACAATCATTGTTATCAACATTTTTAAAAGTCGGATATATATGCCCGCGCGTAGCCGTCACTTTAAGAAGTCGAACATATGTGCATCCACCTCTAGGTCTTCATTGATAATCATCATCTTCATTAATCTGGTATCCCTAAAAACAATTAAACCACAAAAAACAATTAAACCACAAACAAATAACAAATATGCACAATTGAAACATATATGCATCCATTTATCTTTAATTTTATATTAACTTTAAAACACATATGTATCATTCCTTAAAACACATACGCACCATTCCTTAAAACACACATGCACGCCCTTTGAAACATATACAAACTGTCATAACATACATGTTTAATCTAAATGTTTTAAACATACATGTTTAAAACATATATGTTTTGAACGTACATGTTTAAAAACATACATGTTTTCAAACATATATGATTTTCATTCTTAGCTAAGATTATGGCAGGACATATTGAACCAAGAACATTGTTGTTAAAGTCGATTTAAAAAGTAATGTTCTTAAAACAATACCTTGTACTAGGACCATCAAAACACATGTTTTTACAAACACATACCTTAAAAAATAGCATCAAAACACCAGGTGGCTTTGTAAAACCGAAACCACCTGGAACTGCGAATGTGAAAAACCACCACCTGAACCACAACTTGAACCTCCTTGACCCACCAAGAAAGAACGCAACACATCCTCCAAAACCACCTGAAAAACGCATGACATAATGTTTAGCAGATTAACAACACAGATCCAGGTGTCCATTATTTGAAATAATTCACCACTGATTCAAAAGGAATGTAGTTTTGATAATCATTGTGATGGAGCAACTTTCTAGTCAACCCAACCTTTCAACCTGAATAAAAAACTCCCAACATATTTGACGGGGTATCTTTGCCATGTTTACAACAAAGAGCTTCAATTATTATAAATAACATTTTAAAAATGGAAGAAAGCTGACCTCTAAGTAGTTTGATTTGGTCCTTCATATTAGTGATCCCTTTTGGAGTGCGAGAAACAAGAACACATCCCGCCGGCGAAAAATGCAACCGCCATAACTTGACAAAAAAATGCTAACAAACTACATAACCAACCGATTTGTTATTGAAACTGATGCCGAAAACAATTATAAAATTAAAATCACCAATCGAAATCGAGACCAAATATAAAAACTTACCTAATAGCAAGAACCATTTTTTCTTGTCCAAAAATAAAAACCCAATTATAAAAAACCGAATACCATTACTCAAAACCAAAAAATGAAATTCGACTAAAAGAGTAGATATCGAAATCGGTTGAGCCTGTTAATCCCATAGATCAAAATATAAAAAATAGATTATGCCTTATTTTATATACCCAAGACATATAAACATTACATAATGAAGCACAAGAATAAATTGAATTTTTAGATGCGGGAGAAAAAAAGGAGGCGTAAAAATTTTTGCAGAGAATCAATTTGACCTAATATTTGGGGAGGTTAATGTGGGACGGTTTTGGTTATTATTAAATTCGAAATTCCCTTATTACCCCTGACTAATTTAATTTTTGTTTATCTAGCACTCCTTTTAATTACAATAATTACACAAAAAGCACAAGTCATCTCATCCATTAATGAAATGATCTAATGGTTAAAAAGTGATTCTCGCAGTTCTCGCACTTAAAGTAAAGTTCGAAAATAAAGTTTCACTATATATATATATATATATATATATATTATATCTTCGGCTACAATTTTTGTACCAACTACCTACAATCCCCCACAAAAATACACATGAAATTATCGGGGTCCAGTAAATAACTCATGACCCACAAAAAGAGTCGGGACCCACAGCTTTTAAAGACTATATGTAGTGAATTGTACCAAATTACAAAAATTTGTAGCTAATATATTCCATATATATATATATATATATATATATATATATATATATATATATATATATATATATATATATATATATATATATATATATATATAACACTTTTAATGGTAAATTTTTATGCTTTTTATCATAGATTTGCATAATTAGAACATATCAAACACAAAATATCATAATAATAACTCATATAACATGGTCCATGGTGCAAGAAGCATGTCTTAATTATGAAAAAACCACAAAAACACGCGCAATTTTTAGAAAAACATGCTAAAAACACCTAAAAATACAACTTTTAAGCAAATAACATGTATATATTCATGTAAAACTTTTATATTTTATTTAATGATTATCAAATCTAATGTTTTTAATCTAAATCGATAAACCCTAAGTCATAATTTTATTAAAAACGAAATAAAGATACAACCTTTTTATATAAACGCATGATAATCACATGATTAAATTATAAAATGCTTTGATACCATTGCTAGTGTTTAATGGTTTTATAAAATGTTTTTATTTATTTATATATAATTAAAGTACTATACATTCAATAATAGATCAAAGATAGCGAAAGCAAGTAAAAACACCAAAATGGATCATATGATTTATGCAATTAATCACGTAAATAAATAAGAGTTACCAATCTTATTTGTGCGATCGATATGATCACCAAAAAATGCATTAACTTCGATTGGCCAGAACTCGATCAAGAAATCCTCAAAAGCAAAAGCTTCCTTCTAAGAAGTTGTAGCCCTATGTCTTGAGAACAATTTAAATATCATTAAAAATGGACAAGTAACGAATCGGAAAAAATTCGTTTTTACCACAGGTATGTAAAGCTGTCCGAATTTAGTGTTGTTGGAAGAAACTCCAAGCAATCAAAGTAGATTGCCTCTTCGGTTGATCCACATTACGCGCCCACAACACTCACGAAATGCTTGTCCAACACCTTAATTAGAAGATCGCCTTTTACCTCCTTGAATCGTGCAATAGAAAAAGCAAAACCGTAAACCCTTAAGGGTTTTTGGTTTTTGGTCGACTACACCAAGAAGAGAGGAGAGGAGAAAGTTAGGGATTAATGTTGTGTTAGGAGGTTTTGGTATTTATAATTAAATCCGACCTCCTCAACATTAAACTTGGTGAACAAGTTTCTTTCCTTTCCTTTTATTGGTCCTACCCGAAAACCATATAACAAATATGGGGATTCCATATTTTGATTTGGTTAGTTTATTTATTAATACACTATTAATAAATATTTAACTAATTATTTATTAATACAATATTAATAAATACACTAGTTAATCAAATGTAAAATACATTTTGGTGTTAATTAATATAAGTACATCATTTATATTATAAACTAAAGTGTTTAAATGTATTTGTGTGTGACCCCTAAGACTCACGTACACTTAGCCATATAATTATAGGAAAATGATTTGCATGACCAAAATTCATGCCTAAAAATATGCCTAACGTTAAGATGACGACACATGGCAAGATTAGTGGTGAGGATCATGAAAGAGAAAATGTGCATTCCACATGTCACATGATTAATTGATTAGACATAAATTTAGTCATATGAATTAGGTCCCTATATCATTACTCATAATTATATAGTATGCCGAGAGCATATTCCAACAGCAATGTCATTTATAAATGTGTGAGAAAAATTATTACAGATGGATCAAAGATGGCTTAGATGACATTGTTAGTAATAACCAATCGATGTTCATTCTGGGCCGTAGTATCTCGGATAGCATTTTTTTAACTCCAGAGTTGATGCATAATTATCACTTGAATAGAGGCCCTCCGAGATGTGCTTTTAAAATTGATATTCAAAAAGCGTATAGCACGGTTAGTTGGAGTATTTTGGAGGATATTTTAAGAGGCTTCGGTTTTCATGAAAGCATGATTAAATGGATTATGGCTTGTGTTTCCTGTACGTCATTCTCTATTAATGTGAACGGTGAGTTGCATGGATATTTCAAAGGGAAACGTGGTTTCCGTCAAGGAGATCCAATGTCCCTCTACTTGTTTACGTTAATAATGGAGATTCTTAACCTTATTTTGAAACGTAGGGTTCGTGAAGATGGTATATTCGTGTATCATAACAAGTGTAGCAAGCAAAAGATTATTAATATTTATTTTGCAGACGAATTGATCATGTTTGCTCATGGAGATGTTGATTCGGCAAAAGCTATCATGGAGGCTTTAGAAGAGTTTAATGGCGTGTCAAGGCTGTCCCTGAAAAGTATAATCTTCTTTTGTAACGTGCTTGGAAGTGTGAAGACCTCGATCCTACAACTTATCTCTTTTGAGGAATGAGTTCTTCCTATTAAGTATTTGGGGTTCCTCTAATCTCATCTAGACTCCTCTACAAGGATTGTAAAGTCCTTGTGGAGTGTGTTCAAAAACGTGTTGGAGATTGGAATGTAGGTATTTCAGCCCCCAATAATTTGGTTCAAGCTCCGTCAATGCACACGAGCACTTGTTCTTTGAATGTAGGTATTCAGCGGAGGTTTGGAAACAAGTTTTGATCGTGGCTGATGTTCCTAATGTCTCGCCTATTTGGGATGACATCATGGATTAGATCATTCCTATCTCTGATGACAATACTATTGCAAGTATTGTTGGAAGATTACTTATTGCGGCTTCGTCCTATTATTTGTGCAAGAAAGAAATAACGGACTCCATGGTAAAGGTGAGATGTCTACTGAGCAGGTGACCAATGTTATTGTGGATGTGGTTAGGCTAAAGCTTGCTTCTATTCATTTCAAGAAGTCTTATCAAGTTGACAGGTTGAGGCAAGTTTGGAAGATATCTAGTTTGGTAATTGATAGTGGCTAACGTGTGCATGGAAACTAGGGATCTTATGAACTGTTTTGTGGCATCTTGTGTTTTTTAGTTCTATAGTTTGTTGGTGTTTGGTTGTTATGTTTTGAGCATGTACAAAACATATATATAGTTGATGTTTTTTCTTAAAGAGAGGCTCGTTACCTCTCTTTCATGTACATAAACTCATACCTACCATTTATTTAATATATATTGGGCGGGTATCATGGACGGAGCTTCTTGGGGGCAAAAGGAGTTGTGGCCCCCCCAAATCTAGGACCACTAAGCATTATTTTTTGTAATTTTGTATATAATTTCTAAAATAATAATATAAATGTAAAATAATTATAGGTTTGGCCCCCTCAAAATTATTATGACTACATTTCGGCCCCTCCAATAATATGGCTCAAGCTCCGTCCCTGGCGGTAGAGCTGGCAAATCGTGTCTTAACAGGTCTTAACAGGTCCGGTGCGCGCGAATAACATAAGTTTCAAACATGAAAACAACTCGTTTAATACTTAGCTTTGGTGGTTTGAGTATGACAGATATACGTTTTATTAATCAAAAAAGTTAAATATTGAACCCTAAAATACTAAAAACAAATATTTTAAAAAATAAAAAAATTGCATAGTACATTTTTTCTCTTAACAGTACCCAATTTGCAATTCTACCGGGTATAAACCTCTTAAAAAATAGTCAATTAGCGACGACTTGACAAAAAACAACTATAGTTATAGAAGTGTTCCAGCTATGATTAGTGACATTTATATTCTAGTCTAAAACACAATCATTTTCTTTGGGGATATATTATAAACATAGGCGAGTACCCGCGCTTAGCGGCAGCGGTTTCTAGCGTCAGATAAGTAATGATTTGTGATATTGTAGTGAGTGTTTTGTGTAGCGTTTAAAATAAAACGTGAACCGATGAAAAAGCAATTGCAAACGGTTGTATTATACGAGAACCCTGTGACGATTAACCGGAGAAATAGATATCGATTAGACCTGATTCCCCACTTTGTATCTGTTTCAACGGGTTCTCTCTAGTTCGTTTTCGGATGGCTGTTATTGGTTAGTCGAACCGGTGGCGACATCGATCCCGGTTGAACCCGTTGGTCCGGTTCGATTTTCAAAATTATATGCACCATCAACTTGTTAGCTTGTATGAAACTTTGTGTGTTTTATTAATTTGTATAATGTGTATAATAACATGTACTTTTCATTTTAGGGTGTTTTAAAAATAACATTAGTGTGTTTAATTATTTTATACTTAGGATTATGTTATAGCTTGTTTAAATTATACATTGTGAAAATTTTATTGTACTTTTTAGTAAGTGGTGTTTTAATTGGTTGTTTTTAATTTGGTAGATATTTTTTAATTGGTTGTACAATGTGAATAAATTATTGTACTTTTAAGTAATGAGGTGTTTTAACCAACTGGCTTAGCTCAGTTGGCCACCTTGGAGTCCTTAGGGGCTCTTGGGGGAGGGAGGTCTTGAGTTCAAATCCTGCAAGGGGTTTGAATGAGGGATTTTCCTTCAAGGTAGTCCTTTAATGAAGAGGTTTGGGTCAGGTAACCCCAGGTTCGAATCTTGGAAAAGGCAAGGGTTTACCCCTATTAATTGTCGTGCCTTCGGGCGGATTAGTAGGGGGTTTTCCCCTCATCGGGTATTTGAAATAGGCATTTTCGCTTCGAGGGAGCTCTCTAGCGCGGACCCGGTTTAGACAAAGTAGTCTAGACCTCCCGCTGTCGAACCGCGACACGAAGCACCTTATAAGAAATTCACCTTTCAAAAAAAAAGTAATGAGGTGTTTTAATAAGAGTATTAATTACACAATACATTTCTCTCACCTTTGACTTTCAACTTTTCACTTTTCAAGGTTTGACCATTTTTCTATTATATATAGTATAGATATAGATGTGTGTAACACAAGTGAAGGAAAAAAACTTGAGTTTAACTATAAAATTGTGGAATTAATCATGATGTTGTTAACTGAAACATGCAATACAAAATCAAGGATCAATGAGATTTTCAATAATAGTAGGGAAATCCTTGAAGTTTTAAGCACTAAAGGTTTCCAAATTTATCAAAAGAAGATACACATATAAAAAATAGCTAGACTAAATAACTCAACACATAGATAATGTTATCTATCTCTGTAAATGATTTTTAAAAGCAATCCGCACAGATACCTGAAATCTGCTGCGAAACATCATACATGGTAGGCCTCATTTCAGGATTAGCATTTAAACACTTTATTGCCATGATAATAATGGAGGTGAGCACCTTTTGTATCTCTGGTAAAGGAAATGGAAGACGATGATCCACTAAATCTTTTAACCCCATCTTTTCATATGAGAGAGAGGTAATAATATCGCCCGGATGCTCTCCTTTAACCAATTCCATTGCAAGTACACCGAAACTATACACATCACACTTTTCAGTGACCTTTATTGAAAAAGAAAGTTCTGGAAAAAAAAAATAATAACAAAGAATGATCTATTTGTCAAGTATACCGGTACATGGAAAAAGAATTTAAAATTCATTACCTGGTGCCATGTATCCAAATGTTCCTGCCACGGCAGTCTCATTGGCCGTATATGGATTCAGAATCTTGGCTGTGCCGAAGTCTGAAATGCAAGCCTCATACTCCGAGTTAAGTAGTATATTTTTGCTTGATATATCTCGATGAACTATAGGGGGGGAACAATCATGGTGCATATATGATAAAGCATTAGCAACATCTTTGATTAGATCCACTCTTTTGATCCAGTCCAATGTATGGGAAAATTCTTTTCTCAAGAGTTGATATAAATCACCTCCTTCTAAGTACTCGTACACCAAAAATGAGTTGCTTTCCATGTGAACAGTATCCGTAGAGATTCACAATGTTTCGGTGCCTTATTGTAGTCAATGCCTTCACCTCATTTAAGAAACTGTTACGGTCAACAATGTCTGAATCTGAATGAAGTTTCTTGACAGCAACAATCCTATTTGATGGTAACTCAGCTTTGTACACACTTCCAAATCTTCCCTTTCCAATACAATATGCTTCATCAAACTCTCGTGTCGCCTCTATGATATCTTCATATGTTTTGCTCCCTTGGAAAGACAATACAGAAAAGAAATCCATGTCCTGATCCTCTTCTAGCTGCTCTATCAATGACTGCTCCTTTTGGTTGCGAGAGAAAATGGATACTCCCATGTATATACTGAAAAGTGAAAACATTCCAAGAAGAAGTGAAACAATAAGTACGACATTGAGGTGTTTCTCTTTATTATTCCCTGATTTTCTCAGATAGTTCTTGCACTGTAGTAACCCAGTAACGTTACCACACAAACCTTTGTTCCCTTGTAAGGCTTCAAACGGAGCATTCAAAAAGCCTTTGCTATTTGGAATGGGTCCTTGAAAGTCATTGTACGATATATCAATGCTGGACAATCCCTTCATTTCTTCCATAGACTTTGGAATATTGCCAGAAAGTTGATTGTGAGAAAGATTAAGCCTCTCCAAACTAGCCATACTTGCAATATCTGATGGTATATTGGAAGTTAATGAATTATCACTCAAATCAAGAGTTGACAAATGAGATAATTTTGCTAATTGAGTTGGAATTTCATTATTTAATTTGTTGTTTGCCAAGTTCAAATAGACGAGCTTAATGCAATCCCCCAAAGTGTTAGGGATGGGGCCTTCAAAATTATTTACGGACAAGTCCAGAAGAGAGAGTTTAGTAAGTAATCCAAGTTCTAGAGGTATGGTACCAGAAAGTTGGTTACTACTTAAAAGCAGACCCCCTAAACTATTTATCTTTTCAAATTCCTTCGGGATCTGTCCTTCTAAATGATTAAAAGAAAGATTAAGCATTTCTAGTTGAGCAGAATTGCCAAGAGATGAAGGAATGCTGCCACTGATTCGATTTCCTCCAAATTGCATTGTGTACAAACTTGTGCATTTACTCCAGTTGTCAGAAAGTTCTCCATAAAACTTGTTGTCATTGAGATCGATATATCTAAGGTCCGGGTAGACACCAAATATTTCAGATATATTACCATTTACCGGTTTCCAGAGAAAATTGCTCTACCTAGACTTGAACAATTATACAAACTCTTGGGAAATATTCCTGTCAGTTTATTATCTGCGAGAAGCAGCATCTGCAATTTCCCACCATTACATATTGTATCAGGTAAAGAACCTGATAAATTATTTTGGCTTAGTGACAGTCTAACTAACTTAAGATTTCCTAACTCTTGTGGAAGAGGTCCAGAAAATTTGTTATTATTAAGACGCAATGTTTCTAGATGCTGGAGTTTACCAAAAGACTTTGGTATGGAACCATTGAGCTGATTATTACTAGCTAGCAGAGTGACAAGGGATATCATGTTTCCAATTTCTTCAGGAATAGGACCAGAAAGATTATTCGAGTGGAGCATCAGAACTGTAACAGATCTAAGGGAACCCAAAGAATTTGGGATCAAACCCGTTAGATTATTATGGCCAAGTAGTAACGAACTAAGTGAAGTCAAACGACCTAGTTCAGGAGGAATGGGACCGTGTATCTTATTAACATACAGATAAAGAATAGTCAGCTTGCTCAAATTTCCTAAAGTGTTTGGAATAGGACCATAGAGATTGTTTATATGCAAATGTAACTCATTTAACAGTGAGAGGTTTCCCAATTCATAAGGAATGGAACCAGTTAGCTGATTACTACAAATGTTTAGTAGCTCGAGATTTTCCAACTGAGAGATTTCTGGCGGAATGATGCCAGAAAAGTAATTATTATAAAAATCAAGGTAAACAAGTTTTGACAGGTTACTCACTCCAGGTGGGATGATCCCAAAAAAGTTGTTTACACTTAATTCAATATGAGTAAGGTTGGGGAATGATGGAAAGGAAAAGCTATCTAGTGTACCCGTTAAACTCGAGAATGAGAGGTTCAATCTGTTTATGGTCCCATCAAAATTGCAAGAAATTCCGTACCAACTGCAATGAGACATAGATGGCATTGAGCGGTTTTGAATGTCGGGAAGAAAAGATATCCATGAAGATAAAACAGAATTGTTGTTCTGGTAGTGGAGGTTTTCTTTCCATTTAAGAAGAGCAACGGCTTCATCAGAAGAACCATAAGAAAAAATTGGTGAAAGAGAGATAGCAATCATGATAATAGATATTTGGAACAAAATGACATTTTCCAGTCGTATATTATCCATTCTTTGTGTTTTCTGTTGTGTAAGACAATGGTGTCATAGGGTTTCTATTTATATTAATAAAAATATTAACAAAACAAGTTAGTTAGCACGTGAAAAGGGACTAAAACGCTACATTTCAACATAATATAGCATAAACTACGCATATGTTATGTTTTTTTCTTTTGAAGATCATATGTTATGTTCATGGTACTATTAATACAATTAATTAATGAAGTCAAACGCACATATGCTTTGTTTCTACCAAATAAAGGTCCCTTCCATAACAGAAGGGTTTGATGAAGTTGATGAAGTCCCAAAACCGTCTTTAGAGTTTAGAATCACGCCAGATGACTAATACATAACAAATCTTGACTTTGCCCATCCTGGAATCTGTCATTCTTTATGTACTCTAACGTTGTTTGGGTTCTAAAAGTTTGCTTAGATCCACAAAAAATTTAGTAAAAAACACTAATATAAATATCTATGTAGATTCTGCGATCTAACCTTTTCATGGTTTTAGCAAGCTCAAGGCTGAGTACCTTGTCCTTCTCACCTCACAAGTTATGCATCCTCCACAACACCATGTACTATTAATGCACAAAATCACATTATGCTAACTCAGGTTGAGTCGAAATTGCTTCCATACGCACGTTGAGTTAGCTAATATCAACTTCGGAACGAATATATTCACGAAAGAATGAAAAGGGCTTACCTGACCTGAGCCAACACGAAATATCTAAACCTGACGCTTTTCCAGCGAACTGATATTTCAAATAAAAGTTAAATATTTGAGTAGGCGTAATAGGGTTGTTAACAATGACATTTTTGATTTCCTTGTTATCAATTTGCTCTATGTACTACATGATACAATTAAATGAAGTAATCATATATAAATGAATAAACAACAAGAGTTCAGCATATAACCTATCAAATACTTGTCCAGATGGAACCATTGCCACCTGTAAATTAACAAACAAAAATGGTATATGAAGAATTAAACGGGCATCTTAACAAGGGAAACAGAATTGGGTTTTGAGAAACAAAATAAAGCAAGTATGAATACATCTTTGTCAAAATACCAACCATGATATCCAACACTTCCTATGACTGAATATAATTTCATATATATGTAGACGATTCACTTAATTACAGTGTAAAGTATTGAAGTGAAACAATCCATAAAGAGAACATAGGCTATTACAACTTTTTCCATCATAAATTAGGCTAGATATTACACAATCAACCTACCTGATAACCCACGTCAGAGTAGGGCCAGAACCAACTTTAATATCCTTGTATTGCAAACCAGATTTTGTAGTCACCATATGTACCTTCATAAGTCAGATGTAGTTATAGATAAGTACATTTCATCAATGAATTGTCATCAACAATGTTCGAGTAGATGAATAAATAATTTGAAACTCAAACTATTCACTTTATACAATCAATATAATGATAAAGCAAGTTTAAGAATTTTAGAATCAAGTCTATAGACTAGAATAGTTTCATTATGCCAACATTATCAATACACAATGGTCTCTTTCTGATACTGCATAAATTCATTCTTGGAGTTTCAAACACTTCTCGGATTGAAGGCATTGTAAAAGTAACAAGAATTAAACATATAAGCATGACCCTTCTGATAAGAATACTCGGACTAGGGTAACAGGTCGAAATGGTTTCAGGGCGAAACAGGTCATCTCTACCTTGGGTCGAAACATGTTGGGTCAGGTTCAGCTTGGCTAGATATTAACCAGTTTGACCCGTTGAACCTATTCGACTTGTTCGCCATTTAGCTAATGTTTTTTATTCAACCCAGTCAGATAGAAGACATCCCAAAACAACCCATCACTATATGAATTGGTCAAACATCCAACCTCTAATTTTAAGCATATGAGAATGTAATGGAAGTTAATATATACAATCTCACCATACATTTTCAAGCTCTTTCTCGCAAGACTTATTACCTAATCTTGGTATCTCCTCAGGTGGCAAGCCACCTGCCCCGGATTTCAGTGAGTAAATAAGAAGGCTTGAAGCTAATCCAATCACATCCTTTCGCTTAAAAAATGTCAATTCATCCTCATTTCCAACACATAGTGAAGATTTCATTTTTATTCCTAAATTTAAATTTTCTGTCACTCTTCTTGGTCCGCCGAACACAACCACTAGTCAAGACAAAGTTCCATTGATTTTATTTACTTTGGGACCAAATCAACCATGAAGACATGTAAACCCCCAAAACCAAATTCACAGTATCTATTTATTGAGCACAGTAAAGCATAAATGAAACAAAATGTACATGTTGCAGTAGTGTATTGACCTTGGATCCCTCAAGCTTCAAGGCTTTAGTATAAAACCTAAAACAGAATATCAATGGAAGAATGAGATGACTCAAAACAAATGACAAACTAAACACAACCACAAAATATGAATGGCCTCTTTGCAATTAGATCAAGTTCTAATTAAGCCTCAAAGTAACAATTGAAATACAAGGATTAAGCGAACAACCAACCCTAAAAGGTAAAACATACATTAACCCTGAAATTAATACATACATATCTAGCCCCTAGTTTCAATTAAAATGAACAAAAGTGAAGCGATATGACTGACCACTAGCCGTGGGGCGTTGGCGGAAGGGAGGAGCTAGCAATAGCATGGCGGATGGAGGAAGGCAGTGGCAGAGTGTGTGTGATTGAGATGGGGTTGAAGAATGGTAGTCTTTGATTTATGTGTTCTGATAAAATTGAAATTAAAGAATCCCGCCATCGGTTGTTAAACATGTTTTTATTCCTTTAGGCATAATTTTGGTTTCTTTGCACTAAAGAGTCCAACGAGTTATGCATAGTGATATTATAACGCTTAGATCCACAAACATTGTTTTTTAAAGAAATAGTTTTGCAATTTAAAAAATACTAATGGCGCAGCTTGGTACTCGTTTGCTTTTTACCTCCGTGTAAATCCAAATATATATGTGAATAAAATGAACGAAGTGTTTCATTTTTGAATGACACATAGATCCCCCCTTTTTTTTAAATAAGGATAAATGAGGCATCCCAAATTCTCAAGAATGAAAGACTTTCCAAATTTCATTAAGAAATGATTCGGATGGCTTCGAGCTGGCGTCGCACCTGGAGATATAAGCCTAATGATGACGTTGGAGACATAGAAGATGATGAGTTATCAAAGAATCTTCTTGTTTCGGATCACAAAACTTTAAAGGATCCAATCACCAAGAAATCTACACAATCAATTTCTACAATTAGATATTTGAAGTCTTAGTGTGAGCATATATATTAAGATCTTGAAACCTGAAAGAGAAACAACATGCTTCAATAATTCTACTTAGAAGTGTTTATAAATCTACAATGAAGATACACATCAACTTTCATACAGTTTCCTAGGCATGACGATTTGTTTCAAAGGGAGGAATGAAAAAGAAGTAATAAGTCAACAATGAAAAATCAAACTTGTTGGGTCATTTCAGTGTTTAACAGTCTCTAAATAGATTTGAACATAAAAGAGTTTACGTATAACATATTCGCTGAGTAAATACTTAGCAAAACTCCTTTTGAGTTCATGAAGACAGATTCTTCACTTTAGTGGGGATGCGGTTCAGCGTTTGAAGAACAAGTCACAAAGAAAGTGTTCAGTTTTAGTGAGGTTTGAAAAGCCTCACTAAATGATGCATGATCTCCTTAAGGTCCCAATATAATAGAGAGAAAAATCTCAAGTATCTAAAAGGTAAAGGCGATAAAAAATACAAAAGCCAATGTTAATACAAATAAGTCGTAAGAACGTTTATTTATATTTACCAATCTTTTTATGTTTTGTGGATAACAATCGTAAAATCATCTCAAGTAAAACTAACATACGTAAATTCTTAAATCTATGGTTTTCCAACTCATCATGACCTCATTGATATCTTTGAGATATCTTGTTAGATTTGGGCATATCTTGCAAGATTACATAAAGATCTCTGAAAGATTTTTTAAGCCAAAATCGATTTATTAACCAAGTGGGTTGGATCCCTTGGATTACATTGGACAGACCCTTTTTGAAAGGGATCCGCCGGATCCGTGGGATCAAAGACAAGTTTGCCTATAAATAAAGGTCATTTTTCATTGTTAAGACACAACTTTCAATACATTCTCTCTAACACTCTCATTACATCTTCTAACCCTTGATCTCAGATCAAGATCATAATTTACTTTTATTTTTTGTGATTCTCTTCATATCTTTATAATAGACGAGATCACTACGATTGCGTACAAGATGATCAAGCCTCAATTTTACTTGTTCCTAGTCTTCATCATCATCACTAGATTTCAAATTTGATACTAGTTGATCATTCATTTCATTGTACCATAAACTTGTATTGATAGATTGTGATTTTGGGTTGGTTCTTCCATTGTAAGACCTCGGTATTTAGCTTTGTACTGGATAAAGTGTAAGCGATGTTGTGAAGCTTCTCCTTCAGATAAGGAGCTTGTTGACATAGGGTTTACGAACTCTCGAGTTGGGTACTCGGGGAGTGGAGTAGCGCAAGGAAGGTGTCATTGTAGCCGAACCACTATAAATACTTGTGTCACGGTTCTATCTTTTATTTACTTTACTTTACTTTACATATCGTATTTATCTTTACTATTTATATTCTTGCATTATCAACACTTGATTATCATAAGGATTTCACAAATACTTGAGCTAACTATTTTGAAACTAAATTTAAATCGGTAAAACTATTCAACCCCCCCTTCTAGTTTTTCACAATTGGTATCATATTAGGTTAATAAGTTTTTTAAAGTATATTGTATTTTAAAATTTTAAAATCGATCTAATGGAATTCGAAAACCACAAAGAAGGACAGTCTATGCAAAGACCGCCACTATTTGAAGCTAACGGATTTATATATTGAAAAAATAAATTTTAAACATATGTGAAATCTAAAGATATTGATCTTTGGCATATTATCGCCGTTAGAAATACTTCTACCGGTAGAGATGAAAGTGTTCCTTACGAACGTCAAAACGGTGATCAAAATAAAATGCTTTTGTAAAATAATGAGGCAAAAATGGTTTTATATAACACCTTACCTAAAAAGGAATATGAAAGAGTTTTTATGCATAAAACAGCTAAAGATATTTGAAACTTTTTGGTAATTACCCATCAAAGTAATAAGCAAGTTAAAAATAATAAAATAGATTTATTTGTTCAACACAATGAGCAATTTTCATTATCGGATGATGATAGTATTGATAATGCATTTGCTAGATTTAACACTATCATTACTTCATTACAATCACTTGACAAATCTTTTTTAATTCGTAATCATGTAAAGAGATTTCTAAGAGCACTTCCACTCGAGTGGAGACCAAAGGTGACGGCCATAGAAGAATCAAGGACTTGTCGATTCTTTCTCTCGACGAACTTATTGGCAACCAAAAAGTATATGAAGTGGTGTTAGAAAAAGACTCCGAGGATTCTAAAGAAATTAAAAAAAAAATGTAACTCACTAGCTCTAAAAGCCAAAAAACGAATAAAGCGACAAGGAAACTTCTTCTTCGGATAGTGAAGATGAAGAATACGCCATAGCGGTTAGGGACTTTAAAAAGCTCTTTAAAAGAAGAGGAAGATTTTAAATACAACCTCAAGATGACAAGAAAGCCTTCCGAAAATACAAGGAAGACAAAAGGGAAAAGGTTGATCGAAAGTGCTTTACGTGTGGTGATCCAAATCGCTTCATTAGTGATTGTCGCAAACCCAAAATCATTGGCAAAGGTACGATCTCACACAACTTCCTAACTATTAAATGTTGTAGTCATGTAGAAAGTCTTAACTTTAACTTACTTAGCATTAGTCAAATCGTTGATAAAAAGTGTAAAGTATTATTAGTGAAACCAGTAGTGAGATACTTAAAGATTGCATTACCAAAGGAATATGGATTAGGAAAAATAGTCTTTTTGTAATTTAAATCAGAACTCTCCTAAAGATAAACTTTGTCTAACCTCTATAGATGACTCTTTGATTCTTTGGCATCGAAGATTGGGTCACGTCAATATGCGACTTATTCAATCAGTATCATCTAAAGAGCTTGTTAGAAACTTACATAAGCTAAACTATGAACACCATTTTTGTGATGCTTGCAATATAGGAAAACAGGTCCATGTGAGTCATGAAGCTAAAAATACGGTTTCTACTACTAAGTGTCTAGAACTTTTACATATGGACTTGTTTGGTTTGTCAGCTATTCAAAGTTACGGAGAGAACTTCTATACTTTGGTTAGTAGACGACTACTCAGGATACACATGGACTCGATTTTTGAGAAACAAAGCTAAAGCTTTTGATCACTTTGAAATATTGAGCAAGTAAATATAAAAACAACAAGGTTCTCCTATTGTATCTATCCGTACGAATCATGGTCGGGAGTTTGATAACGCAGTATAATTTGGAGCTTTTTGTGACACTAATTGTAACATCCCCAAAATATCGCATCGGAAGATTATGTCACTAGGGTGCTATATAATACAAAGTACAAGTTATAGAAAACGACCTCTAAATGAGACGTTTTGAAAAGTTACCATTCAATTGATAAATTCAGAGTTAAAAACATGAGGTCCCAAAGTATAATACATAAATGGTTACAAAATGTTTCGAATGGTAAATGACAAAAGCATAAGTCTTCAAAATATGCCGTGCGACTCTATGTTTCAAACTTTAGCTATCCTCTTATGACCTGAGATAAACATGCTAAAAAGTGTCAACGCAATGGTTGGTGAGTTCATTGAGTTTGTTTAACATTTAAAGATTTTAAAGAATGTTCACACAGCAAAGGCATTGTAAATCCACTCAGTTGCAAGTGCCGCCCATACAAAACTTGCAACATGTGAGTTCACAATCCACTGCTAAAAATATAGTACGCGTAAGACATATGTGTATACGCATATCATAGTAGTTATAAGCATAAAAGTTTTGAGTATGTAAATAGTAGAACGATCATGTTCATCCAAATAAATGACCTTCCAACAACTCACGGTTGGGATGTATCCAAATTAATGGCCTTCCAACAACTCACGGTTGGGATGTAACCAAATTAATAGCCTTTAACACCTCACGGTTGGGATGTATCTAATTTAATGGTTCTCACACCTCAATGTTAGGATGTATGTTTGTATCAAGTCTAGTCACACAAATTGAATAACGCAATTAAGTGTAATGCATTCAAGAATAATATAAATAAGTTTAACACAATCATGTATGTATGCAAGTATTTATGTAAATGCAAGTCATGTATGTAAATCAAGCGAGTAAAGTATTTTTTTATAATCGAGCATGTATCTCCCCCAAAAGTAATTCAAAACGTAGAAAAGTAGAGGCTATGAAACTCACGGTAATCCTTAAAAGTTTAAAGTACTTATTAAAGTAAATGAAAATAGTTGAGCATGTATCTCCCCCAAAAGTAATTCAAAACGTATAAAATTAGGGGCTATGAAACTCACCTGATAATAAACTGATAAATGATACTAGAAAATTGGGCAGCGCTTCCGCATCTATATTCAAAAATCCATTTTCTAAACTATAAAAACCTCTAAATCACCTAATATCAACCCCAAAACTATCCTAATCGCTCCCATAATAAAAACGCATCCTTTGAATTAGCCAATCTATCTTTGCCAAAGTTTCAAGAAATTTTTGAGTACCACAACTCTTATCCACCATTGTGAAGCTCTTAATCAAACCGTGGAAATATTTATGCCTTCAACTTATGTGTATAACTCGGAGCCTGAAAATCAAGTATGGATGATGTATGGAGGGGGGGAGACGGCACTAAGGAGGACGAGGGAATTGTGTGTTTTTCTGTGAAAAAAATGAACTAGTTTTCTTTCTATTTATAATGAAATATTTCGAAAATATCTAGATATTTTGATGAATAGTGTTTAGATATTTTGATGAATAGTGTTTAGATATTTTGATGAATAGTAACTAGATATTTATATATTAGGAGTACAGAGTACATTATTTGCATGAAAATCGTGTCGAAAGAGTTTATTTATTTAATTAATGATAATAAATAAATAATAGGTAATTACGAGTAAGACATAAAATGATAATGTTATTGCAAACGTTTTAGCAATCTGTAGATTAACCCTGGTCCATATGTTGTTCAAAAATATTGTTTCTCGGTTACGCGATTTCATTTATAAAGTCGTAAAATTTAATTTACCCAAAAATAATAAATAATAAAAACGATGTGAAAAGTAATTCGTGAATAGTAATTTTCGGGAAAAAGTTCGATTTTAAATAATGAATCAGAAATACGATGAATAGTAAAGATAAATAGTGAAAATAAATAGTAATAGCGAATAGTGAAAACCCGATGATCAATAATTAAAACCTGAAAATGCGAAATGTTACACTAATGGTATTACCCATAATTTCTTGGCTACACGTACTCCATAATCAAACGGGGTAGTTGAATATTAAAATCGAACTTTACAAGAAATGAGTTGAACCATGTTAAATGAACAATCTGTCCCTCAGAAATTTTTGTGTAATGTCGTCGACACATCTATATTAAATAGAATTTTAATTAGGTCTTTCTTAGGAATGACTCCATATGAGTCATATAGAGGTAAAAAGCCTTCACTTGAATACTTTAAAGTCTTTGAAAGCAAATGCTTTATTTTAAACACAAAAGACTATCTCACTAAATTCGATCCCAAATCCACCGAAGGTGTATTCTTATGATACTCACCTAATAGTAAAGCCTACGTAATCTTTATTAAAAAACTATGAAAATTGAAGAATAATTAAATGTAAAATTTGACGAAAATCCTCCTCCAAAATCCTTACCACTAGTAGATGATGATATAATAGAAAGTCAAATTGCAGATAATCAAGTCAAAGAAATAAAAGACTAGGAAAATGGACCATTAAATAAAGAAATAGTTAACATTAAAGAATCCAAAAATCATCCGTTGGAAATAATCATAGGTAACTTAAATGAAAGAACCTTATAATCACAAGCACAAAATCAAAGTAACTTTTTCTGTTTTGTATCTTCCGTAGAACCCAAAAATGTCAATGAGGCTATTAAAGACGAAAGTTAGATAATAGCAATGCAAGAAGAACTCAATCAATTTATCACTAATAATCTCAAGTAAAACTAACAAAGTTCTTAAATCTATGGCTTTTCAACTTATCAAAATAAAGTTTATATAAACTAAACTTTTTGCAAGCAAACACAAAGTTACTTACACATTTATTTTAAAAATTAAAATGAATCATTACCTCATGCATGACCTCATTGATATCTTAGGGATATCTTGTTAGATTTGGGCATATCTTGCTAGATTACATAAAGATCTTGAAAGATTTTTATGCCAAAATCCGGATTTATTAATCCAGTGGGCCGGATCCTTTGGAATACACTGGCCGAATCTCTTTTGAAAGGGATCCACCGGATCCATGAGATTAGAGGTATTTTTGCCTATAAATAGAAGGACATTTCTCATAGTTAAGACACACCTTTCAAATACATTCCCTCTAACACGCTCATTACATCTTCTAAACCTTGATCTTAGATCAAGATCATAATTTACTTTTGTCTTTTGTGATTCTCTTTAGATCTTTATAAAAGACGAGATCACTACGATTGCATACAAGTAGATCAAGCCTCAAGTTTACTTGTTACTAGTCTTCATCATAATCACTAGATCTCAGATTTGATTATAGTTGATCATCCATTTCAATGTACCATAAACTTGTATTGATAGATTGTGATTTTGGGTTGGTTCTTCCTTTGTAAGAAATTAGTATTTAGCTTTGTACCAGATAAAGTGTAAGCGATGTTGTAAGGCTTCTCCGGCGGATAAGGAGCTTGTTGACATAGTGTTTACGAACTCTCGAGTTGAGTACTCAAGGAGTGGAGTAGGGCAAGGAAGATGTCCTTGTGGCTGAACCACTATAAATACTTGTGTCATGGTTCTATCTTTTCTTTACTTTACTTTACAAATCGTATTTATCTTTACTATTTATATTCTTGCCATATCAACACTTGGTTATCATAAGGATTTCACAAATACTTGATCTAACTATTTTGAAACTAAATTTTAATCGATAAAACTATCCAACCCCCCTTTCTAGTTTTCCACAGCAAAAACTCCTCGAATTAACTATGGATTGCTGAACATTCAGCGACTACGCATAAGTTCATACCTAAACCATAACTTTGGTTTGTGTTTATGTTAGAGAGGAGATCACTTCAATTGTCATTCAACTAAGATTGTTATTTCGTAAACAATCTTTGTAAATTTTTTTTATTCAACTCTAATAAGAGTTTAAACGTTGAAAATCTTCTTGTGTGAGTCTTGTTAAAACTGTTTTTACTTGTTCTTGCTCAGACTGTTTTAATCGACATCAATTAACATGGAGAGTGATTGTATAACTTATTAAATCACTGTAAAGGGAACAACAAGTGGTATCAGAGCAGTTTGATTTATAAAACTTATTTCATAAGCCGTTCAAAAGTTTTTAATATCAAGATCCTACCATGTCAACTAATGTACCGCAACTTCTTGAAACAAAGGGTAGTCGTTACGTGTTAGAATACAAAGTTATAATGTAAAGATAAATAATATTGTTTTAGGATGGATTTGATAAGGGGAAACAGTCAAGGGACTATTCCTATAAATTTTAGAAATACTTAGTTTCACCAAGTATAAATAAGGCTCTAATACATTGTAATAGTTTTACACATACGTCAATAAGAGAAAATAGAGTACCGAGACAAAACTCCCCCTCTTTCTCTCTCTCTCTCTCACACACACACATACACACACTAACCATTGTTAAAAGCTTGGAACCAACAAGTGGTATCAGAGCTAAGTGAGATAGAGATTTGATGTTCACATTGTGCTTATTGTCATATCAATCTTAGATTTAAGTGCTTATTCATGTTTTATTTCATCACCACTTCACAAAAAAAAGTCAAATTTGTAACACCCCAACCCGGCAAGGGTAGAAGTGTCACATTCTTGTGTCATATCAGAACATACAAATAAAATTTTACAAGCAGATGCCTCATAGAATAACTTACCAAGTCATAATAATGAATGACTTACAAAGAAAATACAAATCCAAAATTTCAATAAAATGAAATGAAATATTGAAACAATCGCTCTTCAAAATAAGTCCGAAAGATAACAAGGTAACTAGGGTTGGTCCACTCAGATAATCCAACTCTCAGCCCATCAAAGCCCATCTTCCAACCTAAAACCTGCCGCAGGAAAAGAAATGCGGCTGAGCTTAAAAAGCCCAGTGAACAGATATAACAAAAGGAAAGCTAAACAAAATCAGAAATGCAAAGTGAAACAAGGAAGCTGATAACAAGGTCGCAATGAAATGAGAATAATAAGTCAATGAGGATCCTGTAGAAACACAATTATACAGATATCCATAAGGAACAGATAACAGAGGAGGACAAAGCACATAACAAATTAATGACATAAACATAAGCACATCTAAATAACCAGGCATACAATAAATCAGGAAATCAGAGTACATATAAGCCAAACGGAAGACCAAAAGCTAGCGGAAGCAACTAATTAGGAAGTGAGCATGGCAATCACATAAGTCAAGTAACTCACAGTTAATAACGTCACAAGTATCACAATAGTAGAAGTACCATCAGCCGTCAAACTTGGTAGCCACGCGTATCAAGTATGGATTCAGCATGAACACTATAATTGAATGAATTAAGGACATAGCAGAGCAATTAAACAAGTTAACAAGCCATACCACATAAGTTGAACCATTTACCCAATCAAACAGTAGCATAAACAGCAATGTACACATGGCAAATCAACCATAAGCATATAAGGATACTAACGGATATGCATAGTCCACGAGGTTAACAGAACGAAGTTTACATAATAACCAGCCAAAAAATCGATTACACACTAGCATGGTCACCATACAAATCAAAGGAGGTCACATAACAGTACGATAACATATAGTCAGATGACAACAGGTGAATCATATAATAACCAGGTACGTGAATGGAATGACAGTATGAAGTAGCGGAAAAAGAGTATGACAGATCAATGCAATGGAATGTATATCATGGTAATAGAGTGAGTCACATAAGGGTACTGAGTAAAGGACAGTCAATACAGAATATAGTGCATTGGGGAATACAGAAGGTACAATATAGGTATGTCAAAAGTGTAAGGTTTGCCAGAAATCTATCCCGAGCCAACAATACAATACAATACAATCAATAGTGGCATTAGCAACCCAATATCCAATAGTAACCATCGTATTCGGAGGGGTAACCTCGGAATACCAGACAATAGGAGGGGATACCTCAGTAATCAATGAAGTAGCTAGCTCCCAGACTGTGAGGGGGTGTATTGCACACACGCACCACATCACCAATACAATATCAATATCAATCCAATACAATACAAATCTAGGATGCATCCATACGCCCCCTGCAATACAATAGTGGCCAATACAATATATCTGAAGCGCGCAATAATCAATACAATAATGGGGATGGTGTGGAACATCACTCATCCACACTGGAGTCATGCCATTGGTGCATCAATGACACGGACATGGAACCCCCATGCCTAGTTAATGGCTCGGGTATCAAACTGACAGGTCAGACAAAAGTTCAAAGTGTAGCAATGTATATGTCTTCATAAGCAAAGGTGCAATATCAATAGTTCACAATTCAGAGGTTCATAACAATAGTTCAATATCAAGGTCCAATATCAATATTTCAATATCAAAGGTTCAATATCACAGATTCAATAGCACAAGTCAATAGCAACAGTTCAGTAGCAAAGGTTCAGTAGCAATGGGTTCAGTGACGGAAGTTCAGTAACAGTGGTGCAATAATAGAGGGGTCAATAGTAAAGCAAAGATTCAATAGCAATGGTTCAATAGCAATGGTTAATAACAAAGGATTTGTTGGAATCACTCCTAAACTATAAGTCATGTGTTTGTAATTAATATGTAATAGGTTGCTTAATTAGGCTTTTATGTTAGTACTTAAGGCAAGACTTATGTAGAAAGCCCATAAGCCTTGGCCCAAGCCCATAAGAAAAGAAGGGAGTTAGTAGTGTTGCCCTAGCTCCTTCCCCTATTAATAATCTTGTAAACCTTCATTTGAAGGTTGGTTGTTCATTTACTTTCACCCTCTACGCATAAACATTCTATATTTCTATACGTGTGTGTTTGTTCTTGTTCAACCGATCTATCCTTCATCTATCTTTCTTATATTGATGCTTGTGTTACAAACATGGTGACCTAACAGTGGTATCATTCGCCAAATAGTTGGGTGAAACGTTTGTTTGTTTTTGAAGTTTTGTTGGAATACGCGTAAGTCTCGGTACACAAACCTTCATACACTTTAAAAACTTATTTTTTACACTTTAAATTTCAAGATTCTTGTACTTTAAAGGTTATTTGGTGTTAAAGTTTAAGTTTTTGGCAAAAAGTTTCAAACTTTACGTGTATTTCTTTGTTTTTGAGCTTGGTTTTACTCGTGTAGTCATTTCTACGCATAAGGTGTATAAGTGTTTTGGATCATCAAGTTTCACACTTTTGTGTTATTTTGGTGATATTGAAGCGTTTTCATCATAAAAATCTGGTTAAGAAACACTTTTGGGCATAAAATCAGTTTTTGGTGCAAGTTGGCATTTCCTACGCATAACAAAACCCTAAACCTACGCGTAAGCTCTACAAGGTTTGATCTTCAGTGCTATTGGTTTACTCAGTGTTTTCTTGCTTGGATAAGCCTGAAAACACTTCGATTTTGGATATCTTTTACACTGGTGAAGTGTAAAAGATTTTTGGGCAAAAACCCTAGTTTTACGCCTAAGACTAAGCTCTTACGCGTAGAATACTTTCTGCCTAAGCATTTTCTTACGCCTAAGCCAGTCTTACGCCTAAGCTAATCTTACGCATAAGCTTTCTACTACTAAGCCTTTAGTCTACGCCTAAGCTAAGTGTTTTTCATTCCTACGCGTAAGCTATTCCTACGCGTAAGTTATTCTTACGCGTAAGTTGGTGTTTTTACTCATAAGGTTTGTTTTTTGCATAAGCTGGTTTTCTACGCATAAGGTTACTTCATCAACTAAGTTTCATTCGACTACAAAGATCCATCATTAACACAAGTTTCAAGATGTCTCAACCACCATATTCTAGCTACTTTCCTCATATGTATCCTCAACAACAACAACAACAACAACTCCATCAACAACAACAATTTTATCAACAACTACAACAACAACTTTAACAACAATTTCCTCAAGGAGCAATTCAACCACAAATGATTCAACCACCCCCTAGTATTCAAGTACAACCCTACACAAACTTTCAAAATCAACATTCATTCAGGAATACTATGAAGGAACCATCTTGGTTTGCAAAGATGTGTGAAGCTTTAAGCAGCCAAAAATCCATTAATGAGGCTGGATCACTTGATAGACCTCCAATGCTCACTCCCGAAAACTACGATCAATGGGTGATAAGGTTATTTAGGTTTTGTGATCTAGAGAAACCACATGGAAAGTTCTTAAAGAAGGTCATCCTTGAAGGTCCATTTTAGATGCCTACTGTCACTGTACCCGGAGATCCAACTGCTAATCCACCAAGAGGTAATGTCACCAACGTTGTCAGTCTTAATGAACTTACTACCGATCAACTTCTACACTTTGAAGCCGATGAACTGGCAATGCAATATATCCTTTTGGGATTACCCAATCCGATACTTCGAAGTGTTGATGCTCAAAAGACTGCTAAAGCAATGTGGGAGCATATTCATCTTCTCATGGAAGGCACAAAACTCAATCAAGAGGACATGGAATCAAAAATCTACTTAGCATATGAACACTTCATGATTGAACCAGGGGAGACATTAGAGTCATATCATCATCGATTTTCAGACATCATCAATGACTTGGACAAACATAACATCATCATGCCAAGAATTGCAGTCAACACTAAGTTCCTCAGTAGTCTCGGTTCCGATTGGGAAAAGTATGTTATCTTCATCCGTCAAGCAAAGAATCTTCATCATACTACATACGGATTATTGTATGACTATTTGAAGCCCCACCAAAAGGAAGTTGACAGAGAAAGAGTCATCCGTGGAACTCCGGTTTCACCTTCACTCCCGGATAATCAAACTCTTGCATTGTGGGCTCAAGCTTGTTATCCTTAATTTCCAACTTTACAGACTGTCTTCACAAATCCACCATAACCAACTGCTACAATTACCCCCTATGATCCGTCACAGCAACAATCTCAAGAAACTCAATTGGTTCCATACAACAACAATGATCAAGCACTTTACAGTGAATCTAATGAGGATGTTGAAGCTTTTGATGCATTGCAACAAGGGTTTGTCATGATTGCTAGAGCCTTCGGCCGATACTCTAACAAATCCAACAATCGCATTCGTACCTCATCAAACACTAGAAATCAAGCTGTTGTTAACAATGGACGTGTTGAAGTTCAGAATCGTGGTAATGTTCGTCAGATGGGTAGTAGTCAAGGGTTTAATGGTAATGGAAGGAATAACATGGGTGCTCCACAACAACGGGCTCAAGTGGTTGAAAATGGAAATGCTTAGAATGGGGTTAATGGTCTTCGTTGTTATAACTGTAATGAGAAGGGTCATCTGGCTAATGTATGCCCAAAGCCGAGGACAAGAGGCAACGCTTATCACAAAGAGGCTTTACTCTTGGCTCTCAAGGATGAAGCTGGTGGAACTCTTACCAACAAGGAACACACCTTTATGGCAAATGCAGATTCAGATGATGATATGGAGGACTTGCAGGCTAATGCAGCTGTGATGTTAATGGCAAACATGCAAGAACTCTACATGAGTGACACACGCCCAGTGTATGACATTCATGGCTTGTCTCAGGTACCGGATCAAACTATACTCATTTCTGATCTGATATATCCGCCAACATCTGCATCCGACGAGGCTCAGGGTGTTCAACATGAACCATCTACATCTCATTCCGATGATAATCAAATAGATCCCGTAGTTATATTTGACGATCAAGATGACCTTATGGTTACCATTGATAATCAAGTTGACTCCGTGGTTATACTTGAGGATCTGAATAATGATCATGTTGAGACTCACGTTGAACAAGTTGAACTTTTGTCTAATCCAGATATTGAGCTAATGACCATACTTAAAGACCAAAAATCTCGAATGGAAAAATGCATTGACATCCATAAGCAATTAAAGGATAAAAATGCACTGCTAACTAAGGATAATGAATGCTTAAAGTTTCAACTCAACATTTTTCAAACACAAGAAAAACGTGAAAAAGGTTTTGAAGTCGCTTTTGCTAAATCTTACCAAAACGAAAAATCTTTGGAAAAACAGATATGTGATCTAGTTGCATCCAAGAATGCTTTGTTGTCTCAAATAGAACAAATGAAATATGATCATAAACAACAACTTAACGCTCTCACTTCGAAAACTCAAAAAGCCAAGTCTGAGTTGTTAACTTGTCAAAAACAGTTCTGTAAGTACAAAAAGCATTCAAAGAAACGAATAGATGACTATCTTGAAAAAATTGTCGACTTACAAAACAAAATCAAAGAATTTCAAAATGTTGTTTATAAACATGGTGAGTCAATCACAACTATTCAAAAGTTTACTTTTAAACCAAATCCAAATGGATATGGACAGAATCTTGCTGATTACAAACCTAAGTTTTCAAACAGAGCATTCAAACCAAATCCTCAAGTTTACAGGCAACACGAATTGATTCCATTATGACTATTGTTGAATATAATCGCATGGAGGAATTAGATGCAGAAGACGAGAGTCGGTCAAAATTGGAAAATGTTGTTTATAACAAACCATATAACTATTCAAAAGCCGTAACTTTCGTCCCACAACAGGATCTTTCTAACACACTTTGGGTTATCACACCTACTTCTGAGCCTTCTAATGAGGGTCCCCTTTCCAATGCTGCACAAATTAATGGACCTTTACCTTCACTCAGTGAAATAAAGCCATTAGCTGAACAATGTAAAGTTTTAAAATATTTTGAAACATTCTTATCGGACATCAAACTTTTGGAACGTGAAATTGAAATCAATTCTAAAATAAAAGTTGAACATTTTCAATCGCCTCAAGCGCGAGCTCAAAGAGATATTTTTCAGAAAAGAATTTTACCTCATGTCCGAAATTTGAAAATGTGTGCAATAACGATAATGTGCAGAAAATCAAATCTTTGAAAACTGAAAACGAGCGTCTAATCAACGAACTTTCAAATGAAAAACGTCATCTTCAATGGTGTCAAAAGGATTGTCAAAATCGAGAACTTTCTTTGCAAAACAAAATCAAGCAGTTGCGTTCAAAATCTATTGATCCTAAAATAGAACATCTGGATGATCAAAACGTGTCTTTAAAGTGTCAAATTTCAAAATATGAACAAGAAATTGCCAAAGTCAAAACAGAATATGGTGTCATATTTGATTTGCTCAAACAGACTCGTGAAAAAGCATCACAAGAACTTGATAATTATATTGCACACACCAACGATGTCGTACATAGAAATGCACAAATTCGCTCTGAAAATCAAGAATTGTTGCACACTATTGTTGAGTTGAAAGCAAAGCTAAGAAAGTATGATAATGATAAGCTTAGTAACACTAATGTCCCTGCACATGAACAGCAAAATCTTGCCTCTAGAACACCTACTGACAAAACAGAAGATACTAATGTGCTTCCGTCCACTGATACAGGAATAGTTGCCTCTTTTCCCAATGCTAGCACTTCACAGCTTAAGAGCACCTCAAGGAAGAATAGGAAGTTGCGACGTAAAAAAAGAACAATAAAGACCTCTGAAGTACAAGAACACCTTAGGACTTTGAAAAAGACTCAAGTTGCACCTAATTTAGATATTGCATCTGACAAATGTAATGGAAAAAGTGATGTAACGAATGCTGAACCTTTAAGTTCTTTAAATGTTAAGTTTGAAGCTTCTTGTGTTAGATGTCGTAAAAGCATGTTTTCTGGATGTCATGACAAATGTTTTGCTAAGACTATTTTATCTCGTAAGCGGAACAATAGAAAACGGAATACCTCTAGGCCCACTAATGCTTCTACGTCTGTGCTAGGTAAACAACCTTCTAGTGCTCATGCTTTAATCATTGATGTACCCTTAGAACCCACTTCCCCTCCTAGGAAGAACTTATCACCTAGTGCATTCACTAAGACCAAAGCTAAGACTAGTTAGAGATGGCATAAATGGTTACATAATACACTTGGCTTTACATGGATACCTAAAATCATAAACATGTGTGTTTCACCTATAACTGCATCGGAACCCTCTAACTCTTCGGGTTCCACATCTACTTCTATTCCATCTGTGTCGTCTATGTGTAATGCAGGTGATACAGATCATCCTCTGGGTTGTTGATAGCGGATGTTCCCGACACATGACAGGCAATCTTAAACTGTTATCAAACTTTGTTTCAAAGTTCATTGGCACTGTCAGATTCGGGAATGATCACTTCGCGGCTATTATGGGCTTCGGAGATTACATCAATGGGAACATCGAAATTAGCAGAGTTTATTATGTGGAAGGTCTCGGTCACAATCTCTTTTCAGTCGGTCAATTTTGTGATGGAGATTTGGAAGTTGCTTTTAGGGAGAAAACTTGTTTCATTCGTGATCTAGAAGGAAACGATCTTATGTCTGGTCAACGCACATCAATTCTTTACACAATCTCAATGCAAGACATGATTGCTTATTCTCCCATATGTCTACTTTCTAAAGCAACATCTACAAAATCCTGGCTATGGCACCGTCGTCTCTCTCATCTAAACTTTCAAGCCATAACCAACCTTGTACGGTTCAAACTTGTTGAAGGTCTCCCACGATTTTGGTATTCTAAAGATCATCTATGCTCAGCTTGTGAACAAGGGAAAAGCACTCGTGCGCATTTTTCTTCAAAGGTGGAACATAGCTCACAGCATGTGCTTCATCTTCTTCACATGGATTTGTGTGGCCCGATGCACGTGCAGACGATTAATGGCAAACGCTACATCTTGGAAATTGTGGATGACTATTCAAGATGGACTAGGGTTTATTTTCTTCGAAGTAAAGATCAAGCTCCACAGATGATTATCAACTTTCTCACAAAAATACAAGTTCAGCTCCGGAACACAGTCAGACAAATCAGAACAGACAAAGGAACTGAATTTGTTAATCAAACTCTTCAGGAATACTATGAGAAAGTGGGAATTGAGCATCAAACATCAATTGCACGAACACCAGAACAAAACGGAGTTGTTGAAAGACGAAACCGTACATTATTTGAAGCTGCAAGAACGATGTTGATTAATGCTAAACTTCCAGATTACTTATGGGCAGAAGCTGTGTCAACTGCATGCTAGACTCAAAACCGTTCAATGATTACCAAACGTCACAACAAAACACCTTATGAGCTTATCCACAACCGTAAACCGAATATCAAACACTTTCATGTATTTGAATCCCTTTGTTACCCGAATAATGATCGTGGTGACTTTGGTAAGCTCAAAGCCAAAGCTGACATTGGAGTCTTTGTTGGATATTGTGAAAACTCTTAAGGGTTACCGGATTTGGAATCGTCGTACAAGGGATATTATGGAAACGATTCATGCAAATTTCCATGAGCTTACAGAAATGGCTTCTGAGCATAACAGCTTGGAACCCGGACATAACCGTCTAAACTTCCCCCAAACCCCATCATCAGCTGAACCAAGCCTACAACTTACTCGTCAACAAATGGAACAGCTATTTGCTCCTCTGTTTAGTGATGATATTGATCAACGTGCTCCAGATGTATCAACTGTTTCCGCTGCTCAACCTGATAATAATCCTATACCTGATACACCTGAAACAACAACAACTGTTGAAGGAGCACCTCCAATTGACTCTACAACAACAGTCGAACAAACCGCATCCAATGACGCTGATCCATCTGATGATCTTCTAAACCAAGAAGTACCACCACCTACAGATTTTGATCCAAATGCGTTATTCAATCCATTTGCTAATGAAACTGCCACTTCTGATGTTGCGGAATCATCTACAAGCCATTTGAATCCACCCAATCTGCACAATGTATATCAACATCAACCCTCCACACATCGTTGGACTAAAGACCATCCTCTTGCAAACATTATTGGAAACCCGAATCAACTAGTCGTAACTAGACAACGCCTTCAGACTGACGGTGAACATTGCATTTATGCACTTACCGTTTGTCAATCTGAACCCAAAAACATTAAAGAAGAAATGACTCATGAAAACTGGATTGAATCCATGCAAAAACAACTTAATCAGTTTAAACGTCTTGAAGTATGGGAATTGGTTGAAAAAGCAACAGGGGTCTATGTTATTGGTCTGAAATGGATTTGGAAAAACAAGTTGGATCTTTGAAGTACGGTTATCCGAAATAAGTCACGTCTGGTGGCTAAGGGTTATAGACAAGAAGAAGGGATCGACTACGAGGAATCATTCGCACCAGTTGCTAGACTTGAGGCTGTATGGTCTCAAACAAGCCCCTCAGGCGTGGTATGATAAGTTATCATCCTTTCTTATTGCCAATAATTTCTCTAAAGGATCGGTCGACCCAACACTTTTCATACAATATCACGGGGCACACATTTTAACCGTGCAAATTTATGTGGATGACATCAGTTTTGGGTCAACACATCTAAAGTACTCAAATGCTTTTTCAAAACTAATGAAAAAACTTTTTGAAATGTCCATGATGGGTGAACTTACGTTCTTTCTAGGACTGCAAGTTCATCAATCACCCCGTGGTATTTTTCTGAGTCAGTCCAAATATGCCCTTGAAATTTTAAACAAACATGGAATGCAAACCTGTGATACCTATGTCACACCTATGGCACATACCAAGAAACTGGATGCTGATTTGCATGAGAAATTGGTTGACCCTACCAAATACCGAAGTATTATTGGGTCTCTCATGTATCTAACAGCCAGTAGACCTGACATTGTATTTGCTGTATATCTTTGCTCCCGTTATCAGTCGAGACCAACTGAAAGAATCCTCCGATACATCAAGGGAACCATTAACTTGGGGATCTGGTATCCGAAGGATTCTGGTTTTGACCTAATAGCTTTTTCAGACGCTGATCACGCAGGTTGCTTAGATTCTCGGAAAAGTACTTCAGGAGCTTTACAATTTCTTGGTGATAAACTGGTGTCATGGCAATCGAAGAAGTAGGATTGTACATCGTTGTCCTCAACTGAAGTAGAATATGTAGCCATGTCGGCGTGTTGTGCTCAAGTCATTTGGATGAGAACACAACTCAAAGACTATGGTTACGTATTTGACAGAATCCCGATGTACTGCGACAATCGAAGTGCTATTGCGATCTCGTGCAACTCTGTTCAACATTCGAAATCAAAGCACATCGATCTTCGATATCATTTCATCAAGGAGCATGTGGAAAAAGGTATCGTTGAATTATATTTTGTGGGTACTGAATATCAATTGGCAGACCTTCTCACCAAAGCCTTAACTTCTGCTAGGTTTACTGAGTTGGTCCACCGGATTGGTATGCGGTGTTTGACTCCAGAGGAACTGGATGAACTATTAAAACAATCTTAAAACTAGTCAAACACCAAAACCTCTTTTGTAAATATTTTTCAAAAACAAAATACAAAAATATAAAAATTACAAAATTCAAAAATATTCTCCTATCTAAATTTCTTTATACATGGCAAGTAAAAATCTTCCATCAACACTTTGCTCTTTCAAAATTCAGTATTTTTATCATTCAAGTGTTGAGGGGGAGAAAGTAAACATTTTATGTTTCATAAAACCTTGTACTTGTATGTTACCTAATACCGGTAGTATCTTTGATAATGGTGGTCACATTTCTTGTTTCTCTACACTCCCCGGATCTAAACTTGTAAAATTTCTCTATTTTTAAAGTCAAGAGGGAGTGTCGTCAAGTTTCTTTCCAAATATCATGCTTTTCGTAACTAAAATGGAACTTATGGGCGTTGGATGAAAATGGTTAAGGTGGAGGGACCAATGTTGTCAAAAGCTTAAACTATTTTTTAACAAAATCTCTCCACCAACTTCACTTACACATTTAATTCAAACATTTAATTCTCCAACTAACAATCCTACGCCTAAGATTCATTATACAAATCTGTGCTTTAAACTCCTAATTTGTAAGTGTTTTAATTATCTTTGTGCTATTATAAACAACGGTTTTTAATTTCATAAACATCCAACGGTTAGATTTTGAGTTTGGGATGATTTGGTGTTCTACGCGTATGCGTATGAACACGAAATCATCATTGGGTGTTTGTGATGATAATTATTGTGTCAAAATGCTCAAAATCATAGGTTATAAACATTTTCAATATCAAAATCCACCCAGAAAACGCTTTTAATCGTTATTCAACTATTAGGCTTTATGCGTAGATTTAGGGTTTTTCATTTGAGAGTGTTTCTGGATAATCAGATGGTGGTATGATGTTTAGAACATGCTTAATTGACCAAAATCTCCCATGTTTCATGCCCAGATACACGAATTCTTGTGAAATTAAAACTTAAGGTTTATACTCGTTAAGAATGGGGATTTTTGATTCATGTGGTTTTAGATGTTAAAACTTGTTGGAAACGTATCATTAGGCCTCTAAGTTATCCCAGAATGAATTTGGTGCACATCCTATGGCTAAATTCCTTAATCGTAAAATTGAATGTTTAGGGTTTTAAGTGTTACGCGTATGCAAATCTTACGCGTAACTGTAAAGGATTGTGATTTCGTGTGAAATTGAAAGGAATTGATATATGTGTCAATAATGTGTTATGACGAATTTATTTCAGGTTATTACGCGTGAAAAATTCAGAATCAAGGTTAACCATGGTTCCCTACGCATAAGGATCATCTTATGCGTAGAAAGTTACACGTAAGAGCAATCTTACGCGTAAGGTTCTACAAGGGGACTACGCGTATCCTGTGAAGGATATGCGTAAACATTGAGTCTTACGCATAAGGTTCACTCTTACGAGTAAACCTTACGCGTAAGCTCCCACATACGCTTACGCGTAAGCTCTATACCTAGGACTCCTTTTTCTACGCGTAATATTTATTACGCGTAAGATGAGATCCTACGCATAAGCTTATGTTTACGCGTATGACCAGAACTGTTTACGCATAAGCTTGGAACTTTACGCCTAAGCCTTATATTAACCATAATTATGAATTGTTACGCGTACAAACTTGTAAATAAATAACTCATAACGTCACGAATCCAAATCGTCACTAATAAGCTAAAATGGTTATAATATTGTGTGAGTAAGTGCAAATTTGGACTTCAAAATTCAAAATTAATAAACTCACGACACTTATCACGACTACTTTGGACTATTGGACAAACAAGTGACATTGGACTCGTAACATTCATTAACATAACATATTCAATAATTGGTCAATAAAATCAACCTTTGACAAACGTAATGTCTTTCGATATGTTGGTTCTTTTGGCTAAATATCTTTCAGATCACAACATGGACGTCACAATGGAAAACGTTGATGCACCAAACGTACTCTCGATGGAAGACATTTTCCCTGATGGTTACAAAATGAAGATAGGGAAGAACAATATCAAAGTGGACTTTGATAATTTCACGTGCTCTGAGTCTTCATGTGTTATTGCTGTGGACATTCTAAAAACTCATCCTTACAAGAACATGCTCACGAACTCATCAACATTACCGGTAATTTATATCCATCAGTTTCGGCACACCATCAAAAGGGTCAAAGGTCAAGATGCTCGTTATTACGGTGACACTTAACAGCAAACAAGTCACCATCACTGCTGCAGACCTTCGGGCAATTCTCTCACTACCTGCCATCCAGCTTGCTGAACTTATTGCCACTCCAACGGAAGCAACTACACTCCAATTCTTGGTCGACATTGGCTATGATGAAGCTGCTAGGATCATCACCAAACATTCATAAGTCGATCTTAAGAACATCCCTCAGCCGTGGAGAACGCTATACATCATGATTGCCAAGTCGGTTTCGGACGTGATAGCGGTTATGAGCATCCCAAGCTCATGGAATTGCAAATATTCTGGGGCATGGCCAACAAGACACATATTGATTTCGCAAGTCCGATTTGGGGACGACATGATGTCTACGTCAGGAAGCCGGTTCCAAGATTCCATACATCAGATACACTAAACTGTTGATCCGAAGGATTCTTGGGAATAATCTTGACATTCCCTTGAGACTTGATGACCCCGACCATCACTCAGAACTGTTTGAGCCAACTCTGAATGTTGTCAGATTCAAAGAATCAACAACGAAGAAACAAGGTGTTGTACTAACAACTGCCTTCTCACGAAGATATCAAGAAACTTGAATCATACTCATGATACCTAGAAGCGTTCGTTAGGCAAGGTGGGCTTCATGGATGAAAAGACCTCCTCCACCTCAGTCAAAAAGACCAGGAGAGGTAGTGCTGGAAGCATAGCAAGCACTGAGAGTGCCCTTAAGTATCCAAAGAGGAATCCTACCCGCAAGCGAAAAATTCCATCTAAGGTTGCCTCTCCTATTTCCAAAGAGGATACTGAGACTGATGAAGAGGTTATCTATTCAGAATCATCACAGATGATACACTAACAGTTGAAAAACCTCTAAGTCCCAAGTCTGATAAAGGGAAAACTCGATTACAAGAGCAGGAAGAAGAGAGCTGGATGAAGAGCCACAGGATGAAGATAAAGATTCAGAAAAACGAAGCATTTGGCAACAACATCGTCAGCCGAGGAATTCACCCGTCAACAAACTCGTGGCCCTGGAGGGTCAAGTGGTGGTGCACTAACCACACCAGGTTTCCGATGCGGTTAATCAACCCGATAAGGAACTGGGTACCACCACCACGAATCGAACAACAGAGCAACTTGAGGATGAGATTATCTTTGACTTTGAGCAACCAGAAAAGAAGAAGGAGAAGACTGAGAAAATCACTGATAAAGATGTTGAGGCTGCTGCTAAAGAAAAAACAAAAGAAGAAGCTCTAGCTAAAGCCGAAGAAAAGGCTAAAGATGAAAAAGAAGTTGATGATTATCTTCTAGATAGTCCTGCACATGCCCAGGAACAAACTTCTGAGCCGCCAAAAGACCCAGAGCCCTCTCATGATTCATCTTCGTCTGATTCATCATCTCATTCATCACCACCACCATCAAAAGCTACAACAAGATTCACATCCAGATCTGTTAAGAAACCTATTGATACTTGGGCATCACGGGCTAAGTCTAAGATTGTAAACGCTGTCAAGCAAGCAAGGAAAAAGAACGTGGTCAACAAGAAACAGAATCAGCAATCAATCTACTTCATAAAGTGATAAACGAGATGTTGGGAGAAAGGGAACAAATTCAACAGCTTCTTAATAGAAATACCCAAGGGGAAATGGACAAGAAGATCAGAGAATACACTCACAAGTTTTTCCTCGACACCTCCCAGGTAACAAGAGAGAGCGTTCACCGCACAACTTTATCCAAATCTCATGCAATTGGTCAAGCAAACAATGCAATCAACTCCTGTAGCAATGTAAATCAATCCAATTGAGCTGCGGTTGTCTCGATCGAATTGATTTCCAAGCTTGTTCTACAAATGTCTAAGCGATGCAGCGTTTACCGACGAAGCTAAACTTTTGAGGCATTGTTGGAATTTCAACTCAAAACTTCATATAAGCGGCTGAAAGGGCTAAGCGTCCAAGAGACGATGATGATAAGGATAAGGATCTTTGAGGCGAAACAAAAGAAGAAAAATGATGATTCATCCTCTATGACTCCACCAACCCAACGGACCTCCACCGCTAGCAGATCTCTACCACGTTCTCCTGCAAAAGACAAACCTCAGGACTCTGAGTCACCACCACAAACAGAGAAAAACGGTGATCACTTTGAATACACTGGTGGTGATGATGAAGACATTCTTGAGCCCCAACAACAACCTACTTCTTCTACATCAACAAAGAAACCAGCATCATCACCAAAGCCTAAGAAGAAGAAACAGATCGAAGTTGTGTCATGGCTAGATGATGATGACACTGAAGAGTATGATTGCTTCTCAAAACTTGTTGATGCAACTCCTCAGTTACCGGAAGGTCAAGAACCGGTAGATGGTCGCACAATGGAGCATGTGAAGCTTATACAAGAAAAGTTCAAAGTGAAGAAAATGACTAAAGCAGAGTTGAGGCAAATCAAGAACAACGCCTTTCAACTACTTAAAGCTTTCGAGCAGGTGCCATTGAAGTCGAATATCATCTCGACATCATAGCACGAGCTATGTCTAACAACAGTGCTTGGTTCAATCCTGAATCAAACATTGACTTCACCAGACCAGACAAAGCTCCATACTACACTGATTGGACCAAACCACTACCTAAAATTGGCCGACCGGATCAACCCAAGATTCCCTTCCGCTATTTCTTCAACAACGACCTGGAATTCCTTCTACACGATAGCGATGTCACCAAGAAATACGCTACATCACTCACCCTCCCTTTCCCGACAACAATCTATTCTAATAATATAGCCATCGAGGAAGAAGCCACACACATGTTTGATGACAAAGTGGAAAAGTATGACCTCGATGCACTGTATGGGATTCATCACTGGCCTGAACGAAGAAGAATCTACTACAGAAGCTGCCAGGTTCTAAAGTCGAAAAAGGAAGTGTTCAGTGACAAACGGATCATTGCAATTATGCATGTTACCCTGTCGTCAAAGTGGGACTACAAATTCCTAAAGAAAATTGTGGTCAAACGACAAGACGAACAGGAATATGACTTTACTGAAGCAGATTTCCCGAGATTGTCGCTCAATGACATTGAAGACATGTATCTTTCCAAGGTACAAGGAAAAATTCGACAATTCTCTACAAATATCCAACGCGAGTACATCAAGTCATTACTAATATTCATAAGAAGCATCGTGATCCAAGAACTTGTAGAAGATATTCAACTTGCCATGGAATCATATAAGAAGCATGTTAACCTCACAAAACCACAACTAGACCTTCCCGATATCAACCATCTTGCTCAGTACACCATCATCAAGAAACCATTTGGGGTAGTCTACCGCAGTGAACTCCACCGCAATTGTTTCATGGCGTGCAAGGAGCTACACAAATTTTGTGATCATACGTTGAAGAAGGTTCGGGATGGTTTGGCTTATCGGTTAAAAGAGATTCATCAAGGCATTGGGTCGCAGAAGAGATGGAATTCGAGGGATAGGAGGGATGTGAAGAAGATCATCACTCGGATTGATGAAAGGTTGTTCAGACGGGATCAGATAAGAACGTTGGAGAGTTTCGTAGGTGGTCATCCAAGCATATCTCTCACAGGCTACCAACATACAGAACGCACTCCTGGAGTTATTGCTAGACTACCTGATACTCCTGGTACCCCTTGATTTATTTCTCTTATCATTATTTGGATGTGTGATTTATATATGACAATGGCTTGTGCACAAATGACAGTGTACAACCCGTACTTGTAATGAAAGGACCCTGTGGTACGCCTCAGTGCCACAATCCTTATAAAAGGAGCGAAAGCTTTTTACTTTTGAGTAAAACTAATCAAAATTTTCACTTTCAAAGTTTTGCTCAAAAGAACAAGTACTTCCCCTTATGATTTTCAAAACCTCAAAAGTTTATATCACTTGTTGAGGGGGAGTATTTTCTTAAAAATTTGTTAACAAATTGTTCTTCGTGGAAATCTTCCCACAAAACTCAAAATGGACATATTCGATATCAAAATTTCGTCAAAAATACCATTTATATGCCATTTTTAAGGGGGAGAAAAATTATGTGATAAGATGTTGGGATTTATATTTAAGTTGATAAGACAAAATACATGAAAGATGAAGGACTATTGAAGACAAAGAAAGACAAGGGACCTACTTGGCAAAGAAGTATTTATTATCTAGTCCCTTGTAGTCATTTGTAACCCTAGTATCTCTATTATATAAAGAGATACAGGGAATTAGGTTTATGTGTGTCAAACAATGTAAACATCAGACAAAGGTGTGTGTGTGTAGGTCTAGGGCGTGAGTATGTAAACGCCTAGACTAGGTGATAGTCGACATGTAGTGTTTAGCCCCAAGGATCATTGATCCCTGTTGTGTAACCGTCTTAGAGTTGATCGTCTAGGATTGGGGCTGTGGATGTGTTTTGTAGAACACATGATGATGACGAAGAAACCTTAATAATAACAATGATAGTTTGATTATTCCGCTGTGCATATATATATATATATATATATATATATATATATATATATATATATATATATATATATATATATATATATATATATATATATATATATATATATATATATATATATATATATATATATATATATATATATATATATATATATATATATATATATATATATATATATATATATATATGTATTGTTCATTGTTATTTGTGCTTTATTGATAATCCTAGATAAGGTCTAAACAACCTAGAGCATCAATTCTTAACATAAGAAATATGTTGTGAATTGCTATTGAATCGTCGTGCTAAAGACTTAACCAATGAATTGACGACCTCTTAAATGTTTGTAACTCGATAAGACTTGTCCGGGACGGGTAATAATTTCAAACTAGTTCGCTAGTGATGTAAACGTGTCTCGCAAAGGACTTGTCCTAGTCGAATGTACCATTCGAGAAACTCTTGGTAGACGTGAACCTTGACGGGTCAAACCTCCTCTCCAAGGAGTGTTTACAACTTCAAGCTGACCTAGTCAGTGATGTAACCGTGTCTCGCGGGGAATTGTCTATCGTGAGTTGATCAATTCAAAAGTGCGCGCTCTTTCCTCACCGTGCAGATTTCCGTCAAAATACTTAAGCACGTGTGGAGGGGGAGTATTTCTTCAAAATATAAAACTCTTTCAGTGGTACAAAATGTCTTTAATCATAACCACTTTGAGAGATTTTTCATGAAAATGGTTTTTATGGCAACATAGGTTAGTCATGGAGTTATAAGGTGACTAAGGTTAGGAATAACCGTCCTATGATCCGCCAAAGCCGGAGGGATCTACCCAAGGACACCACCAATAGTTACAATTTAGAAGTCCTTAGGTATGATTATAAAAAGGAGAAAAATGAGAAACGGAGAAAGAAGGAGTTGAAGAATTAAAAAGAAAAGTAAAGAAAATGGTGAAAAGAAATAGCCCTCCAGATTATTCAACTTAAAGGCGATAACCGGGTTCAATTCATATGCTCTTGGTTGTCACTTGATGACACCGGTATTAATGATTAAAGCGTCATGGACCCAAAGTGGCGCATGCACTAAACCTTCTTGGCCACTCAAGTTTCTCTCAACGTGGCTTGTTTCAGTCTCACAGGGAACCCTACGTAAACTATCGGCTTTCTCTTAGAGATTGCTGGTATTGAAGAAGGAGACCCTCTCCCTAGTCTCCACTCAGGAAAACCAAAGCGCACTATTGAGTTTAGAGCCACGAGATTCATCAAAAGATCTCTTAGTTACACTTGACATTTGATGAGTGGCCTTTTACTCATCATTTTAAGCCCGGAAAACCTACAAAAACGTCTAAAAACACAAAAATATACCCATTTATACTGCAGATATCCTTGGAATGTGTTTTTATGTGTTTCAGGTACAAAAGGATCGAAAACAGGGCAAAAACGGACAGAATTGAGCTTGGAATGCAAAACGTGCTTTGCGGACGGAGCCGGGAGTGGATTTTCTACATTTTAAGATCCCGAGACGCATATTTGGAGTGAGAGCGGGGAAAACAAAATCAAAAGCAAACCCTAAACCCAATTTACCCTTTACCCGAACCCAATTTGCCATTTTAGCCTTAAAATTTTTTTCATTAAAAACAACTATTTTTATTTTTAACCATTTTTTATTTACAACAATTATTTTTATTAAAACCAATTTTTATTAAAAATTCTTTTTTTTCTCTAAAAAAAACCACTATTTACAAAACACAAAAATACAATTTATTTTAAATCTCATTTACAAAATACAAATAAAACTTAAAAACTTTAGACCTTTTTTTTAATACCCTCATGTAATCTCTTGAACCACCCAACCAATACCCTTTTAACCTTTAACCCGTTTTCAGTTTTACCCATATTACCCAAACTAATAGTTTAACCCAGAACCTCAAAATTCCTGGTGCCAAATCCTTCTTCTCTCCCCATCACTCTCATTCCAGAAGCCAACAAAAGATAGTCACATGCTCATCCTTTGGTCCCCCCCTCCATGTCATCCATCCAAGGTGCAAATGAAGAATGGATGGTCGTGATTGCTTGCTTGGTGCCCAAGATGATACCAATGGTTGAGATTGATTCACAGAAGCACAAACAAGCTACTCTCTCTCAATTGTCTCACACAACAAACACACAGGACAAAGACAAGAGAGAGACAGAAGACCAATTTCAATTTTTCTATAAATAGGCAGTAGAAGTTAGTGTAAAGATTTGTCTAGAATTCTGAGTTCTAGTCCATTTTTTTTATTATGTCATTTACTTTACCGCACTTTTAATTTCAATTTAATTTCCAGTTACAGATTTCCAATTTTGTAATTTTTTTCTTTTTAATGAAAATTTTTAATGAACTTGTCTTTAAATTTATAGTGAAGTTGTTCTTTGAAGGATTGTTAAAGTTGTTTTAAGCTCCTAAGAGCTTTTGTTGAATAGGTCAAATCAGTTTTTAAGGTTTATGCATCTCAAATCAATTTTTAAAACCATCTCTGCTCCTGAAGGTGTGTTTGGTACAGCCACCTTTAGAGCTTAATTTTAGCTAGTTTGTAGATTAGATTTAGGATTGCCTTTTGTTCATACTAGTAGTTAGTTGTACTAGGTCAATTAGTGTTAGCTTGTTTTTCACTCCTGAGCTTATTCTCTTGCTTAATCTATGCCTTCAAAACTCCCTTTGTGCCCTGCTACTGAAGCACCACAACAGTAGCTTTTTCCTTTTTTTTAGTGCTTATCAGGTTTATCTCATCTTATTTAGGTGTATCAAGTACTTTTTAGTGAAGTAGATTAGGCTAGCATCTTGGTAGCTTATTTATTGCTCATTGGAGAGTCTTTTCTTGCTTATTTATAAGCCATAAGCAGCCCCCTTGAGCCTTTCAAACCATCATTACAAAAGAAATGTAGCTTTAGGTAGTTTTTTTTGGATTCATTTAGCTTATCTAGCTTTTCAATTTAGTTAGATTCTTTAGGTACCAATTAGTTAACTTAGATTAGATTAGGATAGATCATATTTAGCTTATTATGTGCTTATTTGTAGTCTTTTAGATTGCTCATTTCCTATTCTTTTAGTTTTAAAAATCCCCTAGGTAGCTTATTGTCCAACTGTTTTCCTCATTTAAGTATTGCTTTATGATTTTTAGTAGCTTATTTTAGTTTAAGAATTCATGTGTAGCTTATTTGTGCATTAATTTTGCTTATTCAACTGCTTTTGAAGTTCATATTTCGCTTAAAAGTCAGAAGGGGTGTGTGGTTGGTATCTTTCAAACAAGACTTAATAGCTGTTCCATCAGCTTATTAAGAAGCTTTCAAGAATAAAATTTTCACAAAAAGTCTTAAATTGGATTGCCTCTTCAAGTTTGCAAAAGAAAAAATTCAAATAAAAATAATTTGCAAAAGGGGAGGCAGTGGTCGAACCGAGACCTCTCCCTTATGGGGTAGTGATAGTGTGTACCAGTAACCAATGCGCCCTTGGGTCTTTTATGTACTAGTCTCATTTGTTGTCTATTTAACTAGTTTGTTTTTCTTTAGCTTAATCTACTATTTAGCTTATAATGACTTAGTAGCATAAGTCATGTTGCCCATTTTATTTTTCTCAGATCCACAATATCATCAAGTAATTTTCATAAAATTTTTAGATTTTTCCAAAGTCGCTTAGTATTTTTAATTAATTAATTAGATTAAATTAGTTTTTAAATCGTAATAAATAAAATAAAAGTCAAAAAATACCCGGCTTTTTCCTAAAATTATTTTTAGTCATTTAGAGTGTAGGAAAATTAGTTTCAAGACCGTAGGACTTAAATTGCATTATTTTCACTTTTGGAGCTCTGGGATTAGCCCGGTTTTACGTTTTGTATATTAGCACCCTAGGACTTAGTTTAGCTTAATTTTATTGTTCCGTATGCTTAGTAGTAGTTAGTTTGTCATTTATTTTGTTTCTCTAGCCTTAATTACTTTCCGTTAATTAATTTGTAGAGAACGTAATCAAAAAACGAAAAATCTCTCAACAATTCAAGCATTTTAATAACCAACCTCAAACGACATCCTCAATTCACACCTCGTTGGGACACGACCCGGGTAACCACTTACCCGGTATCACTTATATCACATTCGTGAGTTTTGCACGCTAACCCTTTTCCTAAAAGGTTGGTTTGTCGATTCTCGCAGTGTATCTTATATTTGATATATTTTCTTAAACGAATCAATTTTGGCGCCACTGCCGGGACGTTGTGTTATGCGACAATATCGTACGGGTTTGACGATTAGTGACTTGAAGATCCTTCCTCGAAGTTATTTTCTTCCAAAAACCCAAAAAAACCCAAAAATATTTTCCTTTTTCAAAATTTATTTTCCCTTTTATATTTTCTCTTTATCAAAAACCCAAAAATATTCTTCTTTATTCCTCTTATTCGTTGATTCTATTTCTTTTACCCTCCATCCGTTTGATTCTATTTCTTTAACCCTCTACAAGTTTAATTCTCATGGCGACGATCGATTATCGTCGTTGTTTCCACCGCAAAAGCCGTATGGAAGAGGATCAACTTTATTGTCAAAATCGGATTGTTTATGTAAGCAAATGGAAGGATGGGTGCAAGCAAATATTGCTATTAAATTATCCGATAAAAACTCTCTCGATGATTCTCCAAGTTTTTCCGCCCATCCGCCACAACCCGATGTTTGTTCTATTGTTTCTGAGCCCAAACCATCTAGAATTGATCAAAATCTTCGCGATTTAATTAAGGTTAAGAGAAAAGAGCAAGAACGGAGACCAAAACGAAGTGGTGGAAACCCTAGCTCGAGAGCACACCACTTGTCCCACCTCCGAATCTTCAAGACGTTTTAAGATTTTAGGGACGGAATGAACATGATTGATAACTACCTTAATGAACTTCGCCTAAAGTTAACTCGGGGAAGTAGCGCACAAATACCAATTGTGATGCTGTTGAGCCCTCGATTCCTACTCCCATACCCGAGATATCTTCGTTCGATCAAGATTATTGCTACGGTTGTGGAGACGTGTTACCAAAAGGATTTCGTTGCTACAAATGTATGTGTGAGTGGTGTGGAAACTATCTTACTAATGGATTTTGTTCGATTTTTTGAGAATTCATTCGCTATGATTCTAATCCAAATTCCTTCAATTATCCTCAAAAACGATTTCAACTACCCTCCCGAATTCATAACGAACCACAACCGTACTATCAAGATTTCAATGATCCTTCATTTCATAATTTCTCCCTTCAAATTCCTTATTGTGCAAATTGTGGGGGTCCTCATTATGATTACCAATGTCAATCATGGAATCGTAATTACTATGGGCCCGATCCTGTTATAACACTCCTTGTTTTGACAATTTCCAACCTCCACAATTTCCCTTCATTGAACAATATCCCGTCATTGATCAACATCCTCGTGAGAAAAGTATGCTAGAAGAACTTGCCAAGACCAAACGCCTCGCAACGAAAAATCTATGCTAGAATTACTTGAAGAAGAGGAACGACCCGCTAAGATTCAAAAATGTCTTGAAGAAATCAATCGAAGAACGAGCACTTGCAAGACGTGCGCCCGGGCTCGCGACTTACATTGACGATGATGATGATAGTGACGATGATGATGAAAGTTTGTCACGAAATCACACCGAAGAGCCCGTTAACTCTCTAAGTATGGGGATGAGCATCTAGCACTATTCCGGAACGAACCGTCTTGGGCCGAGAACCTTGTCCCAACCCCGAGTGTGGGTGTTCCGATATGATGTGTGATGAGCTCGCTGATGATGATTCTTCTCCTCCTACCCCTAATGATTCTGTGGAGATGATCTCCGAGTCGAAATGACTATACCGCTTGACTCGATTCTTTATCATGTGGAGACATAGTATGTTGAGGAAATTCTCTCCGAGCTCACGCCTTAGAAGAAGTGAGAGATTTTGAACCTGAAGAACGAGAACTTGACACTGATTTTGATTCGGATGATGAAGATATTCTTGTTGTGTCCGAGGAACCTTTCACTATGGCATTCACTAATCCTCTGTTTGACTTAGATTCTGAATTCACTCAAATTTCAGATAACCCAATCTTTGACATTCAGAATGAGGATAGTGACCTTTACTTAGAAAACCCCATTACCTTTTACCCGAAGCTCGAGGATTCTACTTCTGAAGAAAAGAATAGTGGCAATCCCACTTTGACTTTAGACCTTCACGAGGAGTTCGCCGATGAACTCGCTCTTATTGATCATTCTCCACCAGGAGATGATGATGTGCACTTCGACTTTGGTTGACCTTCATGAATTGGAAAATATTTTATACAATTCGCCTCCGATTGTCAAGTGACACTCTTATAGAAGAGGTCGACTTTATTTCTACGGATGACTCGATACCTCCGGGTTTCTGAGTGACGATTATGGCTTAGGTCCATCATCCACTCGCCCACCGCTAAACCGCCGGATGATGGAACCTCTTCTAAGCCCGACGATGTGATTTTCATTGCTTGGTGGATAAGATTGTTGAACATTCACTCAATGTTCCTCAATCTAATCTTTTGCCCACCCATCCCACCCGTTGTCAATCCATTGACACTCTCCTTTCTTATCCCATTTCTTCTCCATATCTTATCTCCCTGAGAAGATACCATCTTTGACCCCAGGCATTTCTCATTCTTTTGGCGGTTATATCTCATCGAGTCTTTCAGACATTCAATGTTTATCCAAACCATTTGAATGAAACCGATGGAGATTTTCTCACTTGCTCCCCATGGACCAATGAATTGGGTCGAGTCAAGCTAGCGACTTGTTAGCAAAAAATATGGCATTTCATGGGTGTCCACCCATGTTTCGACTTCTTTCTATTTTCTAACACTAAGTGTGGGGAAATTCCCCATCGTTGTTTGCTTATTGTGTGTTTGCTCTCGTTGGGATTCCGTGATCGTGATGATTGATGCGCTCGCTTTTCAAAATTACCAATATCCGATCTTTTGCTAACGATTATCTAGGGATATCTTTATAAAATCCTTTGCTTAAAAAAGATTTCGCTTCCACACTTGGCTAGTAGTATTACCTTTTTCCATTCTATAGTTTCGCTACTGTCGGTACTTTGAATATTGTGGGCAATATTCAATTCTAAGTGTGGGGGGGAATTCTAGCGAATTTTGATCACATGTGTACCTTCTAGTACCCTAGCACTCCCGTTTTGACCAAAAATTTAAAATTTTTATCGTTTTAAGTCAAGTATTTACATTTACAAGAAGTGCTTCGCACAAAAATAAAGCATTGATGCTTCGGCATTAATGGTAGTTTAGTCTTGATTCGCTAGAACAAGGGAACTCACCGCTGAGTGTTGATCTAGCGCTCTCTTAACATTTAGGCTAAGGTTTTACGCTTGTGCAAATGAAAATGCTAAGCGGAGTAGTTGGTTCTCTTCGTGAGCTTATATAAGTAATCTATGGCTTTTTCTCCCAGAAGCTAACTAATTGGACTAAAATACGTGTTCGTTGTCAAACTTTTGAACATTCAAATCGTCTTGTTACAATAAAAAGTTTTAAGCAAAATTGATTTAGAGTCCGAGTTCAACTTTTTATTTAAATTTCCGAAAAAACATACTTTCTTATAATCTGAATAATGTTGCAAAATGAAAGTATCGTCAAGTTGCTTGAATGATGCAAAAGTTGCAAGTTTAAAGTTCAAAGTCAAAAAAAGAAAAAAAAAAAGAAAAAAAAAGTGAAAAAAAAAAAGAAAAAGTGAAAAAAAAAAATATGAGTTGTGAATAAAAGCATTATGTTGCTTATGAATAAAATGTGGAAACTTGCTTTTTCTTAAATTTAAATCGGAAGTTGAACTCAGAGGTCGCCAAAGTTGTCTAAAAGTTTGACGTTAATTTGGAAATCCTTGATTTCAAAGATCCCAAAGTCTCGATACTATTCTCGAGGGTGAAAACCTAGCCTCCTTAAAAGGATAAGTGAGAAGAAAGTCGCTACGTGGAGTGATCTCACCTTTGAATCTCGAATTTCTAAATTATCATCGGTTGTAATCCATTTAGGTTTAGTTTTAACTTAACGGTAGCTTCCTAAATCTTTGGAATCGAATTCCCTAAGTTCTATTCTCTCGTGAGGTGTCAAAAGCCGGTTACTTAAAACTAATGTTTTGGGATGTGTCGAGAAGAAAGCCGCTACATGGAAGAGGCCCTTTCGATCCTTAGACTTTCGTCGTTTCCGGTGGGTTAGTACTTTAGTTAAGTGGATAACAACCATAACAAATGTCGATTTTAATGGTCAAACTTCGAAAATGAGCACGAACTTAAATTGTATAAACTATGGGAGTAAAAAGTTAAGTCTCGACTTACATAGATTATTGATATAAGTAGTGTTAGCATTTTACAAAACGTTTGCACAATAAATTTAAGCTTGGTTTGAGAGTATAAAAAGAGGATGACGATTACAATTCCCCGGAGACACCCATTTTGCGTGAATCCCGTTCTATGATGCCATGTTTTGATAATCATGCATGTTATTTATTTACGTTCAAGCTTAAATTTCTAGTAGTAAAATAAAAAGTCGAAACGGGGTATTCTTGGTATTGTTGATCCTTTCATTACTTAATATGATCGGATTGCTAGGGACAAGCAATTGATAGTGTGGGGGGATGATGAGTGGCCTTTTACTCATCATTTTAAGCCCGGAAAACCTACAAAAACGTCTAAAAACACAGAAATATACCCATTTATACTGCAGATATCCTTGGAATGTGTTTTTATGTGTTTCAGGTACAAAAAGATCGAAAACAGGGCAAAAACGGACAGAATTGAGCTTGGAATGCAAAACGTGCTTTGCGGACGGAGCCGGGAGTGGATTTTCTACATTTTTAGATCCCGAGACGCATATTTGGAGTGAGAGCGGGGAAAACAAAATCAAAAGCAAACCCTAAACCCAATTTACCCTTTACCCGAACCCAATTTGCCATTTTAGCCTTAAAACGTTTTTCATTAAAAACAACTATTTTTATTTTTAACCATTTTTTATTTGCAACAATTATTTTTATTAAAACCCATTTTTATTAAAAATTCTTTTTTTTCTCTCTAAAAAAAAAACTATTTACAAAACACAAAAATACAATTTATTTTAAATCTCATTTACAAAATACAAATAAAACTTAAAAACTTTAGACCTTTTTTTTAATACCCTCATGTAATCTCTTGAACCACCCAACCAATACCCTTTTAACCTTTAACCCGTTTTCAGTTTTACCCATATTACCCAAACTAATAGTTTAACCCAGAACCTCAAAATTCTTGGCGCCAAATCCTTCTTCTCTCCCATCACTCTCATTCCGAAGCCAACAAAAGATAGTCACATGCCATCCTTTTCCCCCTCCATGTCATCCATCCAAGCAAAAAAGAAGTTTGATGGTCGCTACTTGGTGGTTCCAAGATGATACCAATGGTTGAGATTGATTCACAAACAAACAAAGCTTACTCTCTCAATTGTCTCACACAACAAACACACAGGACAAAGACAAGAGAGAGACAGAAGACCAATTTCAATTTTTCTATAAATAGGCAGTAGAAGTTAGTGTAAAGATTTGTCTAGAATTCTGAGTTCTAGTCCATTTTTTTTATTATGTCATTTACTTTACCGCACTTTTAATTTCAATTTAATTTCCAGTTACAGATTTCCAATTTTGTAATTTTTTTCTTTTTAATGAAAATTTTTAATGAACTTGTCTTTAAATTTATAGTGAAGTTGTTCTTTGAAGGATTGTTAAAGTTGTTTTAAGCTCCTAAGAGCTTTTGTTGAATAGGTCAAATCAGTTTTTAAGGTTTATGCATCTCAAATCAATTTTTAAAACCATCTACGCCCTGAAGGTGTGTTTGGTACTGACCACCTTTAGAGCTTAATTTTAGCTAGTTTGTAGATTAGATTTAGGATTGCCTTTTGTTCATACTAGTAGTTAGTTGTACTAGGTCAATTAGTGTTAGCTTGTTTTTCACTCATGAGCTTATTCTCTTGCTTAATCTATGCCTTCAAAACTCCCTTTGTGCCCCATCAAGCACCACAACAATAGCTTTTCCTTTTTAGTGCTTATCAGGTTTATCTCATCTTATTTAGGTGTATCAAGTACTTTTTAGTGAAGTAGATTAGGCTAGCATCTTGGTAGCTTATTTATTGCTCATTGGAGAGTCTTTTCTTGCTTATTTATAAGCCATAAGCAGCCCCCTTGAGCCTTTCGACCATCAAGCAGTTAAATGAGCTTTAGGTAGTTTTTTTTGATTCATTTAGCTTATCTAGCTTTTCAATTTAGTTAGATTCTTTAGGTACCAATTAGTTAACTTAGATTAGATTAGGATAGATCATATTTAGCTTATTATGTGCTTATTTGTAGTCTTTTAGATTGCTCATTTCCTATTCTTTTAGTTTTAAGAATCCCCTAGGTAGCTTATTGTCCAACTGTTTTTCCTCATTTTTGTTATTGCTTTTTGATTTTTAGTAGCTTATTTTAGTTTAAGAATTCATGTGTAGCTTATTTGTGCATTAATTTTGCTTATTCAACTACTTTTGAAGTTCATATTTCGCTTAAAAAGCTGTAAAGGGTGTGTGGTTGTGTACTGTCAAACAAAGAAATTAATAGTCGCTCCATCACCTTATTAAGAAGCTTTCAAGAATAAAATTTTCACAAAAAGTCTTAAATTGGATTGCCTCTTCAAGTTTGCAAAAGAAAAAAAATTCAAATAAAAAATAATTTGGCAAAAAGGGAGAGGCAGTGGGCTCCGAACCTCCCTTATGGGGTAGTGATAGTGTGTACTGTAACCAATTGCGCCTTGGGTCTTTTTGCGTTACTAGTCTCACTTGTTGTCTATTTAACTAGTTTGTTTTTCTTTTAGCTTAATCTACTCATTTAGCTTATAAATGACTTAGTAGCATAAGTCGTGGTGCCCATTTTTTATTTTCGGATCCACAATATCATCAAGTAATTTTCATAAAATTTTCAGATTTTTCCAAAGTCAGTTAGTATTTTTAATTAATTAATTAGATTAAATTAGTTTTTAAATCGTAATAAATAAAATAAAAGTCAAAAAAATACCCGGCTTTTTCCTAAAATTATTTTTAGTCATTTAGAATGTAGGAAAATTAGTTTCAAGACCAGAGGACTTAAATTGCATTATTTTTTCTTTGGGCTTTGATTAGCCCGGTTTTACGTTTTGTATATTAGCACCCTAGGACTTAGTTTAGCTTAATTTTATTGTTCCTTGCTTAGTAGTAGTTAGTTTTTCATTTATTTTGTTTCCCTAGCCTTAATTACTTTCCCGTTAATTAATTTGTAGAGAACGTAATCAAAACGTAAAAATCTCGAACAATTCATGCATTTTAATAACAAACCTCAAACGACATCCTCAATTCACACCTCGTTGGGACACGACCCGGGTAACCACTTACCCGGTATCACTTATATCACATTCGTGAGTTTTGGCACGTTAACCCTTTTCCTAAAAGGTTGGTTTGTCGATTCTCGCGTGTGTATCTTATATTTGATATATTTTCTTAAACGAATCAACATTTCATTACTTGTCGTTCAACAATAAGGACGCAAGTGATACATTCAAGAGTCCTTCACAGATCTTAGCAATCTGTCGAGAACATTTATGAGGGGTTCACAACTGTGATCCTCAATGATTGAATGGAAACTCCTGCCAGGGTCAACATCGACAGCAGGTCACTTCGGTAACTCCTTGTGGGGTACGCTTAGTGTGTCTCAAACGGTCTACAGTCGTGGGGTGATGCTTCGGTGTACCTCGGCGACTCAACGAACCGAGTGTGTACCGTACATGTTATCTCACTTGTGGGACTCCGTCCAGAACGATTTTGTGAGAATTAGAGACGTATTTTCACACTATCGTCATAACACACTCAGTTCAAACTTGTGTTACCGGATTATTTCTAACCCATGTTTTATGTTTTTTCTTCTTATGGATGCTCACGGGTGGAAAAGATCGCGCAAATTCTTCACATGCTCATACCAACAACAACACTAATTGAAGTTCTCTCAAAAGGCAACACAAAGTCAGAATGATTCTTCGTCAAGTCAAAGAATCTACAAAGTTTAAAGACTAAGAGAACTACATTAGTACTGAAAATTCAACGTTAAAGAGCGTGTGAGCATGTTGGAGAAAGACGTGGAGACACTGGAGCAACGAAGCAGACCTGATGCAGATAACCACAACATACTATCACTACCATTACAAAGAACAAAGATCTAAGAACAAAGAAAATGAAGATGTCAAAGTGAAAACTTCAAAGAAAAACAAGACCCTCATTCGGGAGATTGTTGGAATCAAGACACTTCTTCTCACAAGAAAGAAGGATGTCAGAAGACGTCAATGCAACTATTACATCAGCACCTACAACGTTTTTCACTCATATCATCAATTACCAACACTTAGGGGGAGATTGTTGGAATCACTCCTAAACTATAAATCATGTGTTTGTAATTAATATGTAATAGGTTGCTTAATTATGCTTTTATGTTAGTACTTAAGGCAAGACTTATGTAGAAAGCCCATAAGAAAAGAAGGGAGTTAGTAGTGTTGCCCTAGCTCCTTCCCCTATAAATAATCTTGTAAACCTTCATTTGAAGGTTGGTTTTTTCATTTACTTTCACTCTCTACGCATAAACATTCTATATTTCTATACGTGTGTGTTTGTTCTTGTTCAACCGATCTATCCTTCATCTATCTTTCTTATATTGATGCTTGTGTTACAAACATGGTGACCTAACAGGATCAATAGCAAAGAAATATCATAAGCGAACAAATTCAAGGGATCAGAAAGTCATGAGAAATCCCTACTGAAAAGGGATAAAATATATGTACCTCAATCGAAGCAAGCAAAATAGAACGTAAGTCACACGATGTATCAATCCCGCCATCCGGAACCTATATGAAGTTGGATAACGCTGACGGCTTTCCATTTTTAGCAGGTTCCCTCTTTTAGTAACTTTCTATTTTAGGCAAGTTTCCAAAAATAGCAGGTTCTATAATTAGTAACTTTCCGAAAATAGCATATTTCCGTACTTAGCAGATTTAGTCATAATTGATATATTTAGAGTCGAATCAGGTTACAATGACGAAAATATGTAGTATCAGGTTTAAGGGTCAATTATGCCAAGTTTTACAAGTTTAGGGTTTAAAGTGTAATTATTACAAAGTATAGGGTCTTTTTTAAACCATTTAAACCCGATTACTACAATATTATACAACCCTTTGTGATATTCATTATAGGTCGAGACACTCTAACCCCTATATCAAGTCCATACGACAATAATAACCAAACAAACCTCTTTGACTTCCACTTTGTATTTGACACATTTTAATCAACTTGCATGCTTCTTACTTTTGCATTAACTCGTATCATTAAAAAGGACCCAAGGTGAGTCGTGTGTGAGAAGGTCCCAAGCAGATTCGTGTACATGGTTTGCTTTAGGTGATTTTCCATTCGACATATACATGGACTAATAGTATGATTTTATGAGACCTTGAAAGTTATCATTTTATGTGTAGGTATAATCCAAATATATGCATTCAAAAGGAGGGTTACCCACGACCAGGTTCAAGAAACATAAAGAAAAGATAACGAGGCGAGACGATGATATAATGTGTTACCTTCATAGCATGACAATAGACGGAACTAGGAGCCAAGGAAAAATCCACGACCTAGTCCACGGATTCCCCACGTATGTAACAAAAACTTCTCGACTTAGTATACCCAAGACCAACAAGTACACGATACAACAGCCTTCCCTAGCACCCCACGAGTCTTCCTTGGCTTAGAAAACTCACGGCAGCCACCCAAAAACCCTCGACCAGGAGCAATCTTGAATCCCAATTCCATGACCAACGACACCACTATCACGACTCCTTGAATCACGTCTTCCAGGACACCTTGCTGCTTTGAAACGAATGGGATGAGAGGGGTTTCTTCTCTCTTTTTTTTCTTTTCCACTTAGGGCTTTCATTTGGTTTAGGAATCCTAAGGATTCTAGTGGAATTGGAATTCAATTCCATTTCATAACGTGTTTGGTTGAAAATTTTAAAGAATTTGGAATCTGAATTTCTTTCCTTCCGTGTTTGGTTGGCAACGGAATGGAATGAAATTCCTTAAAATCCCATAGAATCAACATTCCATGGCACTATGAGAAGGATTGTTTACAATTCCATGGAATTCATATTATCTTTATCATTGTTATTATTATTATTATTATTATTATTATTATTATTATTATTATTATTATTATTATTATTATTATTATTATTATTTTTATTATTATTATTATTTATTTATTTTATTTTTATTTTATATTTTAATTATTATTATTATTTTATTTTTATTATTTTTATTTATTTTATTTATTTATTTATTTATTATTATTATTATTATTATTATTATTATTATTATATTATTATTATTATTATTATTATTATTATAAACGATCATTTAATTATTATTGTTATTATTATTTTTTTTATAAACAACCATGTTATTAAGATTTAAAAATTATTATTTATTTAAAATTGAATATAAATTATTATTTATTTAAAAATTGTTATTATTATATTAATTTTTTAAAATTAAATATAATTTATTTTTAGCTTACATTTTTAATTTATACTTTAAAAATACATTTGTATTTTATATTAAAAAAATATTTATTTAATATATTAGTTTATATAATATTATTTAAAAAATTATTATTATAATTTGATAAGTAATTTATTTATTAAATAATATTTAGTTTATTAATCTTAAACTAAAATTAAATTTTAAATATTTTAATATAATTGTTTTTTCTCATTTAATTCTTTCAACTAAACATGCTAGTATTTGCATTTCAATTCGCAGATTTTAAATCCTAAGGATTTCAATTTCTAAAATTCCATTCCTTCACATTCCAATTCCTTAAACAGATTTCAATTCCGTCAAAAACATTCTGCGAACCAAACGAGCCCTTAGTTTTAGAAGAGATTAGGGTTTGTTTTGTTTTTACGTTTTAATTTTGGAAGAGGTATAATGGGAGTTAATTGGTGATTGATTTAGGGAGGGATTTTAGGAATGAAACGTGTGAATGGGGGTGGTTGATATAGGCCGAAACAAGGGGAAAGGAAGTTTATGATTTATATAATTTCCTTATTTACCAAATGTCTTTATTATTTACTTGTAATTTGTACATGTAACTTGTCCATTTAACTTATCTATTGTGTGATACATTTATTTGGTAGACATAAGTGTAACTTTATTATCATTGTAACTCATTCATAATTTTAGTGTTAAATGAATTTAACGAGCTCGCTTTATTTTTTTTTTCGGGTTTCATAATTGGCTAGAGGGGTATTATGGTCATTATACACGTTTACGAATTTCAGGGTTTTACAAAATTCTTACAAATTCATCAAGTTAAGTGCTTAGATAATTGGGGAACCATTATAAGATTGATTGAGAGTGCTTAATTCATGTTTTCTATGATTAAATTTGGTTGAATTTGAGCAACTTAAAAAAAGTTGAAGATAAGTTGAAATTAAGTATGCTTTGATGAATCATTGAAGATTCATGGATGGAAAGTGATCATTGGCGTTAGGAATTGTTATTTGATTGAAGATATTGGTTTTATTTAACACTAACATAATTAAAGTTGATTGCGTTTTGATTGTTTTGGTGATTTGTTGACGTTTTAGTTGAAAAGCTAAAGAAAAGTGTAGGTTTTGAGGTTGAAGAGAATCAAAAAGGAAGAAAAAAAGTCAAGACTTGCAAGGATTGAAGTATAGTGTGTCACATTCAAAGGAAAAAAAGGTGATCAAGCTTGTTTTACCTTAAGGAAGTCATAGTGCACTACTTACAAATCAAGAGAAGAAGAAAGACTTCATATTTTGAAGACAAAGAAGTAGAGTGCGCCACTTTTGAGGAAGGATTTGAGCTTGTGAGCCACTTTTTCAAGAAAAGGAATATTTTTGGACAATATTTGGAAGAAAAAAACGATTATGCTCCACATTTTGACCTTGCTTGAAAGTTTGTGAGCCACTGTTTCAAGAAAAAGGAAGATTTTGAGCAAATGTTGGAAGAAATAAGACCTTGTGCGCCACTTTTATACATTTCAAGAAGGAACGAGCCACTTTGAAGGTTGAAGGAAGAAAAAGAGGGAAAAACTTGAAGATTTTCGTTTCTCAAAACCTTCAGGCACCACTTTAGTGAGAAAATCATGAGGATGTGCCACTTAGGAGGGAAAAACCTAAGGAAACTTACTTCTCTAATCCATAATGCGCCACTTTTACGATGTTTTAAAGGTGATGCGCCACTTTTGAGCTTCAAACATTCGGATTGCCTCGATCTTTGAACGGGAGCAAAAGTTTCATCAAGTCTAGACCCTGTTGTTGACAATACCCTTTGGCGACTAATCTTGCCTTGTTTCTTACGATAATCTTATCTTCATCTTTCTTGTTCTTGAATACCCATTTCGAACCAATAACTGATTTGTTCTTGGGACGTGGGACTGGATGCCAAACTTTCAATCTTTCGAATTAATTAACTTGTTCTTGCATAGCGTCAATCCATCCATCATCCTTTAGAAATTCAGTTATGGTGGCAGGTTTAACATTGTTGAGAAAGGACATGAAAAAGCATTCATTTTGTATGATACTTCTTCTCTTGAGCATGAGGATCATCATCAAGGTTTCCAAGTATTTGGTGAAGAGGATCATCTCTTTGTCTACTTGTGAGCATGAGATTAAGCTTGGTAATACAAATGATCATTTGATGGATCATTGTAAGCTTGTTGGGAGGATTCATCAACTTCAAAAGTAGAATTTTGAAAGTGTTAGAACACAAAAAGTGTAGATCATAGTCTAAGGCCTTATATGTAAACATTGTTGTTTTTGTAAAGTACATATTGGGAGTAAGGGTCGTATACTTGGTTTCCCACATTCAGTAAGGACTCCAAGATATGACCGGAGTCAACGTTAACACTCACATACGACTAGTGTGTGTAAATGATGTATATGACTGATAGAAATCACCTGACTTAGCTATTTCATGGAAATGAGCCAATATTTATAGAGATGTATTTAGGGTTTTGTGCCACTAGTAAATCTCATCTATGGTTGAGGATGGTCCACGTGGTGGACATCCAAGGGAGGAGACAAGAATGACACGTGGAATGATATTCTTGGCTTTGCCACGTGCATGGAATGCTCCATGTACGATCGCTATTGATAAGGTGTATATTCATACGCTTTTTAAGGGACATTTAGCCTTTAAACTTTTATGTTTTTGATTATTTATTGCCCTAAATTGCTTCTATTTGAGTTTTAGGTGCTTGGAAGAGCAAACGCCGGAAATGTACAAGTTTTGGGATCGATTGGACGAAAACGAAGAAAAATGACAAATTCAGCAAGGTGACCGACATATCTAACGTGGTCACCAATTCAACCTAGAAAGTGTAATTCCAAGATTTTTTTTTATGACGGCTCAATGTGTGGAGACGGCCTCCCTTGACGGCGTCAAGTGCAAGCTGACGACGTCACAACCAAAGAGTAACGCCGTCACATATGGCAGTGGAAGAAACGATACCCTAATTGGACGGTGAGCTGACAGCATCACAAGCCTCAAGTGACGGCGTCACCATCTGTTTTCTATATATACAAACACATATTTTTCATTATTGGGTGTGGAACTTTGGAGGAGCTTTTGTGTCCGAACCCTAGGCGTTTATTATCAGTTTTTTTAGGCTTTTTTGGACCTTGAGGACCTTATGTATTGTTGAGATAAGTTCTATTCATCAATCAATCAATCATGTTCCTCCTCCCTCAATCTTAGCATACACTGCTTTCTTTTCATCCTTACCGGAACTTACAAACTCCTTCACCAAGCTATCTAATTCTGCAATCAAACGAGCAATAGAGGTAAGTTTTCCTTTTGCATCACGCCTGGTAGTACCACACTTCCCGTCGATGAATGTCATAAACCTATCTATATCATGCCCACCTTCATAGTCTTCACCATTCGAATGCTGTTGGAAGACTTTCATAAGTAGAAGCAAGACTTTCACAATGCCCAAACCAGGGTTCAAGACTTTCGATGAGCCATTGTAGACTCAAATATTTGATGGTAAAACTCAAGAATTAAGTGATAAGAGTAATAAAAGGAGTAAAACAAACAACATGGGCAGAACAAACATGTATTTCGAACATTTTAACATTTATATGTCATTTCGAATTCCTTTTTTGGGTACAAGTTTTTCGTACAGCATAATCCATATGATCATGAATCATGATGATCAATCAACCTCTACCCTTTTCCTTGTGCAGTTGAAGATCCGATAAATCACAAATGGAACTCCACCCCTCTCATTATCTACCCAAACCTTAATTCTCCACATCGCCTTTGCCCGTAAATAATCAAAAGATTAACAAATTAAAATTAAAAAATACAAAAAACCGGGCAAAAGCTAGTTTACAAATGGACTACCCAACGTGACCAGAATGTGCAGATTCTTAATGCTGAACTAATTGTGAAACCAAGCTCAGCAGAAACGACAATTCGATCTTACTGGTGTTGTCCATCACCTTTAATCCTTCTTCCTCCCCTTCTGTTACAGTCTTGTTGCTGTTATAAGCTTTGACTGCACTCGTAATTTCTTGTACCAAGTCAACAATCACACCTTCGACACCCATAAGATATTGAACATGCACGGCTTCAGGGACATTACTGTTCAAAGATAAATCAAGCACATTTTATTAGTATCAGCACATTAGATTTAACAAATTTAAGTAAGGATTTGATTATAAAGGAAGGATGATAACTTACTTTAGTTTTCCGTAAGTAAGGAGTGAGAGATTTGATTCTTTAATCTCTCGTACTACTGAAGGGTTTCTAAAAATACCCTTTACTTCTGAAACAATTCCATCCAAACCACCTCCAATGGCAAGCTTCTTGGCTTCTTCTAATGAGTTCATTCGCACATCATCATATATCTCGTTTCCTCCATTTGTCAAGAAGTACACCTGTTGATTCATTTCGTGTTTAATTGATTTTAATCATAAATTAAGTTATACATGTAGCAGACACACGGTACAACATGTTAGCCGATTTTTGACCCATCTAACAAATTTCTTTTAAATAATTTTTCAAATTTGAATAGTTTGACCCATTATCATGTACTCTGTATATACTACCCCAATTGACCCATTGTCTCATAAATGGTTGAGATTTCCGCCGAGACAAAAAGACTAACCGGGTAAGTGTGCTGAAGTTTCTTCATTAGCAAAGCCACATCAGGTTGAAAGGTTGAAAATAGAACAGGTCTTTCTTGGGCGTTTTCATATACCACTTTCAAGATGACTTGAAGAACATGATTGATATACTCTTCTTCGTAAACAACATAATCGTCAAATTTCAACTCAATGTTGAATCCCAAACAAGGGTTGACTTTTTGGAATGCTTCTTCAAGAGTACAAGAATGATCATCGACCTCAACGTCCCACCCGACAATGTTTCCATTGATCTGCCTAAGCAAAGATTTTCCCACTTGGCCGGATGTTCTTTGAGGACCGTAGCTAAAGAATTCATCAACAGTCAAATCGGTCACTCTCTTTTCAACTACTTTACCCTGAAATTTCAGATCAAAGACGTCAGTTCAATAAGCATTTGAAGTTATACAAAGTGTATTAAATATGTTTAAGGTAATAAACTCACATTCTCTGCAGAGACGATGAAGTTGTCGTGGAAAATGATTGGAACGTTGTCTTTTGTCACCTACAAAATTGATCAAAGTTAACTCACTATTGAGTTTTCAAGTCATGGATAACTCACCATATACTATTTGGATTCAATGAAACTCATTCTCATTAACGGTTTGCTTATAAGTTTTGGGTAACCAATTTAGGACTAGAGCCAACAAAACTGATTCTAGTTATGTAATTTTTTAACGGTCATTTTACAACTAAACACTTATAAAATAAAAATTACACGACTAAGTAATATTCATTGAGGGGTACATTTTGTTCTTTATGTGAGACAAAATGACTAGTCATGTTAGTCTGGATCTTAAACCAATTATTGAGCTATATCTAATTCCAATTAGTCACTTTCAAAAGGCAGTCCCAACAGCCAAACAAATCTATATAGGACAAATTATCAAATCTTCTAATGCATCGAATTAGATCCAAAAAAATTAACAAAAAATTATTTTGAAAAAGGTCTAAGCGGCGAATAGTAAACGTAAAAGTTAAGTACCTGAACGTCAAATTCAATGTAATCAAGGGCATGATTAGCAGCATTATTGAACGAAGTAATAGAGTTTTCCTTATAAGCTTTCATTCTCTTATCCGTTGACTGCAAAACATTCATGCCATGACCACGGTGACCCACCACCATGAATTTAGGCAAACTTTTTTGCCCATTGCTCACATCCAATCCTGTTACATCAATCCAAATAAATTAGTCACATCTCAAAATCAACATTAAATTTAGCCAATAACACAAATAATACCGTATAAATAAATAAATAAAACCATTTTTTCTAAACTCGTTTTGTTACAACTTTTTAGATCATGAAATTTATTTATACCAAATATTGCACAAACATGTTAAAAGAGATTAGGTAGGGACATGACTTTCTACATATTATTGTTATTATGAACAAAATTTGTATAGCTTCATCCGACATGTATTATATCCTTAAATATAAATATATGTCTATACCAAATCTCGCAAAAACTAAAAACAAACAATTTTCGCGAGATTTGGTATAAACAAAAAAGAGATCATACCATTAGGCAGACGTGTAGCATAAAGCGAGGACAAAGAAGCGGCACCCTCATTAACTTGATCCAAATGTGACACGTCTGTAACATGTATAGCAGCCTTAACAGCCATTTTTTTTATAAAATATTAAAACTAGTAATTATACAGAAGAGAAGGATTGAATAAATTGGTGGGAAGAGAAGATTTATGTAAGGGTATTTATATGGTATTAGGATGGAATATTCCTTATGTGATAACCGAGCCCCGTCACCGTCACCGTCACCGTGACAGCGACAGGGTGGTATTGGATCTTCGTTTGGAATATTCTCTTTTGTTATTCTGACTCAACCTCTTTATCTCTTTTGGATTTATGGGTTTGAGATTGGGTTATTTTTGGAAATTATGTGGTTTGACCCATGCATTTCGGTTCTATTTTTATGTGTTGTTGTAGGTTTTTAATGTTGATTAGCGGTGTTTTGATTGATCATTATCGTTAAATAAGGTAATTTCTAATTTTATTGATCATTATCGTTATTAGTAGTGATGTATTATTTACATTTACTTTCAGCCTTTATTTTTTTTAAATAAGTTGCTTAAATAGAATTTTATGTATTATAGTTTGTGAGATTTGCTAAGGGCATCGTTTATTAAAATTGATATCTTATTATAATTATATTGAGAGACTTTTTTAAATTTATTTGGCATGAAGATGTTTAGTTCTTAATGTTGTTCATAAACTCGACATAATTAATGCATGAAATATGTAAAAAATGCATGGAAAATGTAAAACTTTATAAAGTTTTAATATATTTTACTACAGTGAAAACTGGTTTATAAAATCAAAATGACTATAAATTGTCGATATATTTTTTTGAAAAGCTGGAAATTCTATAAAGACAATAGAGATGAAAGGTGTCGATATTATGACATGAAACACTTATAAAGCTTTACTCCTTCCGTCCCATATTAAGTGTTCACAATGGAATCTTTTGATGTCCCAAATTAAGTGTCCATATTCTATTTCAGCCAATGAGATGAGACTTTAATGGGTAAAAATGATATTTGATTGGTAGATAGTATATTTAGTGGAATTTCCTAAAATTTTGTGCATGATGGTTTGGACACTTAATATGGGACAGAGGTAGTATAAAATTTCACCATAGTGAATAACCTAATATGTGACATGTAGAATATGCTAATGTATGTTTAGGAGACTTAATATTTTTTAAACAATTATTATTGAAACGTAAATAAACTCAAAATTAAATAAATTTAAAACAATAAATAGTGAGGCTTGATTAAGTGTATCAAAAAAAATATTAGAAAGAAATTTTAGATTCATCGAATACATTATAACATGTGATCTATGACACGCTAGACAAGCTTATATAACTTGTTTAATTTGTAAATTATGTGATAAATAAATAATCTAAACACGATAAAGAGATAAACAATTATCTTAAGCACGTGATTCGAGAAACAAAATAAAAAAACACGTCAATCCATGACTCTTTGAGTTTCTCGCAAGGTACCAACTTTTAATATTTTCAACTACTTTACTCGTCTTTTTGACTTTCTTATGTTCTTTTTATATTCATTTTAATCCTTCAATATTCACAAACGGTTTAGGTTCTGCATATCTAATCATTTTCTAGATTAAGACTGATTTGCAAGATCTGATCGATTATAGAACTTTTATTTAACGTTTAGATCTTTTATAAAGAGTATATTGCAGCGTTTGTCCTTGCAGTTTTATTCAATTAGCATAACTGACTAAAACTTCTATTTGATGTATTATATAGGTTTAGAGAGCTAGGTGTCCTCATGTTCCAATAACGCTACAATAACTAAAACATCATCTTCATCTATAACTGTTATATGCGCATGTGGGTTGCATTTCACATCACCAAAAATACATCACCCGCTCACTTAAAAACAAAGCAAAACAAAAACAAAAAAACAAACGGATGACGCTCTTTAATTGCTAGAATGATTACCAAGAAACGATGGAGCAATACGTGCCGTAATTGATGGTCACTCGATTCGATTATATGCATCTAAAATTAGTGTATGCTTCATATGTCAGTGTTAAATTGCTAGCAACATTTTGTAGTTCGATTTACATACATCCAACGACGAGAAAAACACCCAAAAAAAGAATCAAACTATAATAGCTAAACGAAATCGAAAAAGGGTTTGCGAAATTATAGAAGAAGGTTTTCTTAAAAAGAAAAATAAGTGGTTTTAGGGGAAGAAAAATGAGGGGATGTTGCGGAGTTAGGGGAGAAGTACAGGACTAATTTGTAACTAAAAGACATAAGGATAAGAGGTGTCGTAGACATGATCTGTAGCCACGACTGTTTCAAACATTTTCTATATTTTTATTAGATTCCTTGAAAATCATGAATATTGCCAACGCAAAAACAGAAGTTCTGCAATCCATTGTTTTAGGAAAATTTCACTTCTAATCCTTTCATTATCTAACAAACACAATTAGTTCTTCCAAGTTATAAAATATATGGTTTTGAATAATAGTATGAATCACTAGTCTTGTATTATGATTTTAAGAACTAAGGTAGTATCGATAAGAAAGATATGATATGGAGGCACGAATAAGTATGAACTAAAAGACTACATCCTCTGGTCTTGTTTGTCAGCAATAGCAAATCTTTTCTTTTTACTAGATTACAGAAAACACGCACTTTGCGATTTTTTTAAATGTTTCAAATATGTCATTGCTCATGAGCCATGAGCACACCGATTGTGAACGTAGATAAACACTAAAAATTAAAGAAGCGGTCAACCGGGAGAAGGAAAAAGCACGCCTATATTCTGGATTGGAAACTGCGTGAGCTGGTCAACGGGAATAGAAATGACGTTTGTTACAGTTGTAAGAAATACAAAGTAAGGTGTTGTTTCGTGTATTTGCATCAATAGGAGGGTAAAAACAGAATATTCGTAAGATTGTTCGAAAAATGTCAACAGTCATACAGGAAGGCCAAACGCTTTTGCCAAGAAAAAATATTCCAAGTCATGCTGATGTGTATCCACGAAGAAAACTTGGATTCAAATTAATGTGCATATAATGCAATAAAAAACTATACATAGACTCCTATATTCATAACCATGTATATTTTTAGTGTTTATTATTGATGAAAAGAAACGTGGATGTTAATTATTGTACTAGTTGTACAATGTTTATTCACAAAGACTAGAAAATAGGACATAAAACGTGAAGGATGACGATTATTGAACGACAAAGTGGATAAAGTTATACGAGTAGTACTTAATTTGAATGATTGGTGTAATCATGTGATGTAACCATTATATTCATTATGATTGGATAATAACTAGAAAAACACGGTTTTGATGGTGTCTTTTTCCACAACATTAAGAGAAAGTAAAAGAAGTACTTCTAGCTAACATAATGGCGCATCAATAGTGTACTTTTTTTCTCTCTTTTACGAATACCACATCGTGTACTTTGTCATGTATTTTGTTAGAATTATAAAAGTGATGGTCATTTTAGCGTTAGGAATCTTGTACTTTGTGATCGAAAATGTAATAATTTAGTATCGTGCTTGAGAAGCTTACATAAGCTAATCGGTTATAAGTGTAGTCAAACTAGTCCTATGTTTCTTTAGCCTAGCCCACGAAAACATAAGCAAAGCCCAAGCCCACTCTAGGTGGCGTTGAGAGTACTTAACCACACAGATGCTTTAATTTGTGTGGTGTGTGTAACAATAGGTAAATGTGTAGTGTGCGTTTTATGTTATACCAAGTTTCATCACCATCTCTCTCTCTCTCTAGAAACCTTAAACGTCTCCTATCTTCTTCTCTTTATATTTCTACTAATTTATAGCCATTGTTGAAATGTATAGGTTAGTTTTATGGGTACCTACAATTTTAATCAGATCCATATGATAGTTGTTAGGTAGTTTGTTAGGTTAGATTTGTGTTTGGGTAGTTTTCGAAGGTAGTATAAAACGGGTATAGATTTCGAGAACTTTCATAAGGTCAAAAGTAGATTTAACGAGTAGATTTGATAAATTTTTTGATTTTTATGTTAGTTTAAGTTATTACCTAGTCATCCATATAAGAAAAACCCAAAAACAATCAATATAGTAGTGATTTTTAGGTATTTTTCGAAGGTTACTCTAGCAGAATTTTTCTCGAAAAATTGGCAGATTTAGTTTTTCTAGAAATCTATTTGATAGAAATCTACATAACAGTACTTGATTATTGAGGTTCCACTAACTAGGTGACGTGGCATTTCTAGAACCTTAGTAATTTTGAGAAAAACTTTCGAGAATCCTATATGCCAATTTTCGAGAACTTTAGTGTAGTTACGATTCCATTACCGTAGTGACGTGGCATTTCGAGGAATTGGATTTCAAGGAATTTGGGTATTTCGAGAAATTTTCAAGATTTTTAGGCAAGGACCTTTTCAACCTGAAAAAGTCAATTTCGAGAAATTTTAAGACCATTGACCAATTTCGAAAAACTTAAAACCTTTCGAGAAACTTGCAAACTTTCGAGAACCTTAAATTTCGAGTAATTTAAAGATTTCGAGAACATAATTAATCAATAAATTTTAACAAGAACTTTTACAAACCAATAACACATCATTGATCCAGTTTCACAAGCCTACATTTTAACAATGGCGACACAACAAGATATTTATGCAACCGGTGCTAAAAACCGTTCTCCTATGCTATTCAATGGTTGATATGTCCAGTGGTCTAGTCGTATGATACACTATCTTAAAAGAAGACCAAACATAATGCTTCTCTTGAAATCCATTTTGGATGGACCTTTTCAACCATGACAAATCATAGACCCTGGTGATCCAAATGTAACACCCTAGTAACTCCTTTCTACAGTGAACAAACAGAGGAAGAATTAACTGCATATGACAAGGCTTATACATATTGATGATCTTGCAACGCACCTGGTTCTACCTGGATTACCATATGAAATTTATGCAAAGGTAGACAACTGTGAAAATGCTCAAACAGTCTGTGACTTAGTGAAAAGATTGATGTATGGTGCAGACATTGGGAAACAAGATATGGAAACAAAGCTGCTGAATGAACTGAACAAATTCACTTCTATTCCTAAAGAATCGGTAGAGTATTTTCAAAAATAATTATACGAATTTAAAAAGGATTTTCGAAATTTTCAAAACTTTTTAATTTTTTTCAAATCTTTTTCAAATTAAAAAAAAATCGGTGACCAAACATGTAATTTTTATTTTTGAAATTTTTTTTCAATGACCAAACATGTAAAAAAAATTCAAAAATATTTTTGGATGTTGCCTAAAATGATTATACGAATTCGATGACCAAACATGTAATTTACTAATAAAGTGAGCTAACAAACGTTAATAAAAAAAAAACCAAATTCGCCAAAAAAAATTTGTTGGGTACCTTCTTATGCAAGAAAAAGATAATAGTACCTTAATTGGAAATGAACCATAAGTTTGGTACCTTTTTGTGTCATTTGCCCTTAAAAAAATGCTTTTCATTTTTCAAATTTAAAGACTTATATTAAGAAATGCTTAAAGTTGACGTTAACATACAAAATTATTACTATGTTGTCTTGACGGAGAAAGGCTATATTTGATAGGGGTAGTCTATGCAAGCACCCCATGAAGCACCTCATAGGGTGGGGCCCCCTGATCCGTACGTCCCAATAATTTGTCCTTTTTTTTTTTATTTAATTGTGTAGTATTGTTTAAATTGTGTAGTGTTTTTATATGTATAGTGTATTTATTTGTGTAGAGTTTTTATATGTAGAGTATATTTATTTGTGTAGTTTTTTACGTTATGTTTTTTTAATTGTGTATTTGTTTCCATTTAATTAAACAATAACAATAAAACATTAAACAAGTACAATAACAAATGTTACTACTACTACAACGAAATCTACTCCACATGAAGATTATTCATGTCATCTACAAGTTTATAGAGTATTCCACTCGACTGACATGCGTGATCAACTGGATTTCTTGCCAATTCCAGTGATGCCTCCAACGTCTTTATTATTTCCTTTAACAAATTATTTTGAGACAATAGCATGTTGATCGTGTTATCTTTAGTTTCGCAGTTTGAGCACTGCGTTGAAGAAGAGCCTTGACCAAAGTACTTTTGTTGAAATACATCATTCCACATAAAGTATCGACATCCATATTCTTCAGTCCCTGGCTGTTACATGGTTAAACAATAATAAGAAATGTATTCTTAACAAACAAGTTATTGATATATTTACATAAATAAGCAAACGTTTAATTATTTACCTTTGGTAAAGGACGTGCATAATACTTCTGACCACAACTTTTGGGCTTTTGGGATGTTCTTTCAATTATAAGTCTCCATCTACAACGACACAAGAAAGGATATTTTCTTGTTGCATCTGGCCAAAATAATTTGTATAATTATTTACAACATAAATCAGTAATATCATGGTTCACAAAATTAGAAGCTTCGAATACATAAATAACCAATCTTGTTATAGATTAATAGTTGATACATGGTTCACAAAATCACAATATAACTAGAAACTAAGATCAATTACGCCCGAGGCGTAGTCGCTCCAATGATGATGCCATCTGTCCCACACGAAACTCTAACTCTGAAATGCGTCTCCTCAATCCGCAATTTCGCCAGACTCGTCAACGCGAGATGGCTGTAACAAAATATGAGGAAGAACCGGAGGACGGTGTATAAAAGTCTTCTCATCTGCAGCTGGAGATATAGCTGGAGAGGGAGGCACATAAGATGGAGAAGAAGACACATAATCTGGACTCTCAACACGAGCGGGGTGTGATGCTGACACACTGAATGTCCCTCCACTGAATGTCATCCGATTCCTGTAACAAAAGATGAGGAAGAAACGGAGCAGGAGCAGAAATCTGTAACAAAAGATGAGGACTCGTTTACTATAAATCAGTAATCGTTTACTATAAATCAGTAATTTGTAATCTTCTATACATGTTTTGTCGTTTACAATATAAATCAGTAATCGTCTATACATGTTTTGTTGTTTACAATACAAATCAGTAATCGTTTTCTATAAATCAGTAATCGTTTGCAACATGTGCCTATACTACGTCCTTCTAAACATGCTTTGTCGTTCAACAAACAGAGTTTCCCATCCCGCGGCCACGTTATGTCTGAACGCCCTCCATTATGGGTGAGTATATGAGAGTGGTGAGTTTTCATCCAGAACCGCATGAACGTAGTGAGCAGCATGGTCTTCCCCCACATGAAGAATCACAACGGGGGACAATAGTTGTGCTGTCTATAGACCTGACCTAAGCGGAAGACACGTAGTAGATGCTTTATTGGATATGCATACAATTGGACGGTTAAGAGCTGTAGAAATAGCTGCTCCCGTGTCTGGCATAATCATCCAGTAATCGTGGGGTGCATATCCTGATTCAAACCAATTCAGCGAGTTCGAAATCTGTGTAAACCAAGTCCCCCACATTTCCACGTAAAGTTCCCGGTGATTGTCTACCTCTTCCCTGACAAGAGTTCGAAGTTTGGGCCATATCCGTTCGGGATGACCAAGACCTACGCCAAGAGCTCGATAGCCACAATTTCCATCACCTTCCACGTTAACAATCCCTATGATCCACCGTCGGAAAAGAGGTGGTATTCGAGCCATAAAATATTCGCTATCGTCATCTGGAATGTACAACTCGTGTCTTAAATCTCCCTCGCAGTTTCTTCATTTAAGTCTCAGACTTTTTTAGGTTTTGTATAGCTTCTGCGGTGCCCTGTGGGGGGTTCTTTGTTCAAATATGGGATATTTTTATCCTTGGACTTTTTTTCCTTTACGCTCGGACGTCCACGAGTACTTTCTTTAACAGCAGGTTGACGGGTTGACACATATTCGGGAGCGTATATACCTCTAATCATGTTTTACATATTTTTCTCGACAAACGACGATGCTTTGGTAAAAACATTTTGGAATTTTTCTATGTCATCTTGACAAGAAAGATCTTGAGGCTCTTCAGGCGTATGACTATGTCGGGCTCTAGGCCAGGGAACACTTATCAACAACATTAAGCCTAATAGGCCATCCTGCATTCGAAAAAAGTGACTAGTATAAATTATCGGTATTGACGGGGAGAATAACTTGATAGGCATAAATTTAATATACATACCATGAATCTGATAGTAATACAGTTCGTGATAGCATGATAAACCACAAACTAACCGCAACTGATGACCACATTCATGTGGGTCCACATCCCGTTTACTTTCTGCGAGTATGAGTAGTAAAGCATCTTTTGAAACATTATACCGCAATTCCTTAAATAGTGAGCCCTTACACGAATGCAGTTTCTTGATTTTGCTTGTATTAAAAGAGTCTCTTATCGCAGTTTCTTGCGCAGCTATAATCTTGTCGACCGAACACAACAACGTGTCTAAGCTGGACTGTGTGGAGCCTAAGTATAACTTCAACAACGCGTGTTGACCCTCAACTCTACATGTTGTTGTCTGGCCGAAGCTGCGATATTGATCGGTAATGTACGACACAAACATGCGGTCGTAATGTTGCAGCCAGTTATTAAAATACCGCAAAACGTCTGAGAAAACAATGAATTAATAAAGTGAGAAAACAATTCGAGTAGTTATTTATTAAATAATAATAAAAAAATGTATTATTAGGTAAGTACCTTGTTTTTGGACCAATAAATCCTGTAGGTGCTGATAATAGTGCGTGAACACATCTTCGGTCGGAGCTTTAACCATCAAATCCTGTAGGTGCTGATAATACTCCTCTTCCGTATCGAATTTGTGTCTGCAATGCTTGAGAACATTTTGATTGATATGCCATCGACAGAGTAATTTGTTAGCGTTTTGGAATTCTGCTCTGCATGCCCCCAAGCAACGCTAAATCTCTGTCGGAGACGATAACCCGCGGGTAATATTATTCTTCTATCACCATCTTAAAACATTCCAACACCCATTTGAAATTTGGCTCTTTTTCACAGTTCAAAAAGCTAAACGCCATTGAGAATGTTCTGTATGTTGAAGTAACTCCACAATTGTAAAGAATGGCAGTTTAAACAACGTGGTGTTGTATGTGGAGTCCATCAGCATGATTTCCGGGAATGTTGTCCACAGGGCATATGACGTCGGGTGAAAAAAAAATATTTCCTCAAGCTCATTAGTGTGGTCATTTACCCTGGGGTAATATGTATAACCTTGACACCTCAAATGTGCTAAAAGGAGTTGTATCGGAGTCATATCACCACGAATGGCGCCGCGTATCTTGTTTTGTGCATTATATATCGTTTTAATGTTAGACACGTTATTCGGATCGCTCTCTTTTAGTGAAGAAAGTATAATTCGTGGTGCTACTTGATGTTTTGCCAATTGCTCCACCAAAACTAACTCATTTTCTTTTAATCGCATGGCCTGTGAAAAACCATGGAACGAGTCTACAAAATGATGATTATGCCTTAGACACTTGTTGTGACAACTCGTAATTTCAGGTCATTTCTCAAACTTTGAAAATTTCATTATTCATCTCGGGAATTTACTATTCACTGGTTACTATTCATCATTTTTGAAGTCGATTTGATATTTTGAAAGGTTATTTCAAAATTTTACTATTCACGAAACACTATTCATTCCCGGAGAAAAATCACTATTCATGATTCATTATTCATCATTTTTCGTAAACTAGGTTTACGAGTATCAAATACGCGTAACCTGGAGGGTTAAGCTGCGTATTCATGGAACATCATTGAAAAAATTTCATATAGACTAGAGTTAGTCTACATATCATCAGTAACATCATTTCATATCATTTTATGCATGGGTTTGCATATTCCATTAACGTATATTTATTTATTAAATAAACGCTATCGCACGATCATTTATTTTGAACAATTGATCCAAAACTTACGAAAATTGTCCTAATATATTTTTATACTCATTTTAACACTATAAAAATTATATTATTAGTTTACCCGATGTTTTGAATTTATTTTGTATATAAATTGTTATATATATATATATATATATATATATATATATATATATATATATATATATATATTTACGACGGTTTTCGTAAATTCAACTCGATAATTATTTATTCACTCAATTCTTGCGGGAAATGTATTTTTATAATTTTTATGACTTCGTTATATTTTATTTTGTTCCGTTAAAATCTATTTCTAGCTAACGCTACACTAAATACCTAATTATACTTACAAACTACACATTATACTTAACAAATAATACATTTACTTAACAAAATTACCTAAATATTACCCTTGGCCGGCCCCCTAGTCACCATGGTAAAAAAAAAAATATATCTCTAACTTAGATGTACACATACACATGCCTAGAATAGATATTTGCATAATACTTTCATAATACAAGATATTATCATCTTTTACACATACAAGCACATACCATAAGGTGAAAAAAAAAAAGAAAAAAAAAAAGAAAAAAAAAAAAGAAACCCTCTCATCCCCTTTGTGAAGTTCGGCCAAGGCAAGATCAAGGAAGAATCATAATATTTTTTCAAGATCAAGTGATAATATTAACTCAAGATTACTTCTATTTAGGTTTTGAAATAAAAACTTATGAGTATTTAGGAAACCTAGTTACTTAAACCTCATCATATATCTAGTAAGCTTTTCATAACTTTTATAACTCTTTCATAATCATTCTTGACTTATTTTTAACATTCTAGTAAGAAAACATGCAAGTATCATATGTATTTATACCACTTTTATTTGTTTTTAGTACTTATTATGAGTTTAAACAATCCTATAATTATTTCCATGAAACATATCATTGTTGATGATGTTTAGGAACCCATGACACCCTAAGAAGGTGTATGGTAGGTTTAGAATAGATTTGGTGTTGATTTGAAGTGATTGAAACAAGTATTACGCAAGAAAAACCATTTTCGACAACACTAGATTTGGGTCTGATCGTTTTTGCAAAATCTGGAAAATTCAGTAGGTCATGAAATTTTTTGGGTTATATTTCCAGAAAATATACTTTAAAACGAAACCGTGGTCGCTTGAACGGGTTAAAACGGATTTATAACGAAGGAGATACGCTATTTTCAAGTTTAGCGGCAAAAACTATATTTTCAGAAAAAATACATGCTGTCCAGAATTTTTCATAGGTAAAAAATGAGTTTTAAACATTGTCTAAATGAGTCGATTTGTCAAAAATATATTAGTATACTTTAACACGAAACTAATGATATATAAAACGTAGAAAACGGACTTATAACGACAAAATTACACGCGTTTTAAATAAGGATATCGTAACTATTTTATACAAGTATAACACTTATATATTTTTACTAGGCCAAAATGGTTATCGCTAGTGACCATGTTTTGAGCCATTTTTCATATCGATAGAATACTTTTGAGAAAACAATGTCTTCAAGTAAAAGTGAGTTTACCTATTCTATTTTCCAAAATGTTTAACCATTTGTCAAGCGAGGTTATAATGAATAATATACGATAACTCAAAAATTGGTCATTTTCATGAATTGTCAAAGTATATTATTTCACGACGGAAAACTATGATTTCATAATAAATCACTAAACGACTATCATAGGATGTTGTTTCAACGTAAATACTTGTAAAGTATTTTATAACATGACGAGATGTCATCACATATATTTCAACGATAAACTTTATTTTTAAAAATGCACAAGTGGTATGGATATCATATGAGTTGCATGCATAACATTACATCATGACTTATATTAGATCATATCATTCATAATAGGTCGCGGTTAGAGATTGCGCCACATTTCAGTGTACTCACTTTTGCCATCACATCATTGTACCAAGTGAGTTTTCATAGCACCGTTTTACAAGTTTATACTTTATTTCAAACCTACGGGGGAGAATACATTGCACATCATTTTATTACGATAACAAGTATATCAAATTCATTACATTGCTTAAGTTACCTCATTGCCAATTGAATGTCCCCATTTCATAATCATGAACCGTTAATTCCGGAAGAAGCGAGGGTGAGTGAATAGATCTATTGAGGGTGACTCCTCCATCCGGGTTGGTGGTCCCAACTGGTCAAACGGATGCATTTCATTTAATATCATTATTTGAGTTGTTTGGCAAAACACTCTGTTGGGGTGAACATTTATAGCAATTGTAATATTTTTATGTGACATATTTGTCATACATGGCCTATACTTGTGGTAGTCGTATAAAACATTTACATAAACTCTATTAACTCACTCAACCTTTGTGTTGACACTTTTAGCAATGTATTTTCAGGTATATAAGGCATACACTTCATGGCATGCATAAGGACTTATCATAGAGTCGCGGTGACGACGCGTCTCACATGGATTTTATGCACTTTAAAATATCGTTTGGTTTGTAACAAACTTATTTCCGCAAATGATGACTATCTTTTTGGGACCTATCTTTTGTAAACTCTGAATGTTTTATTATATCAAACGATGTGTTTTCCAAACGACACTTTAGGTCGTTCAATATAACCGTAACTGTTATGCTATGGCAGTCATCCCCCAGGAATTCAATTCCGCTGCAATACAGGTATTTTGGGGGTGTGACAGATTGGCATCCGAGCAAGAGTTATAGAGAACTAGGTTGTATCATTGACCCTAGACTATAACTACATCATCATAGCATCTCATTATTTCATCATAAGTGCATATTCACTATGCATGCGGTTTCATACGTACATTTTGCGAGTTATTTACTTTCATTTCAAATCGATTGTCACATTGATGTCATCAGATACCCATCCCATCAGACTCACATCAGACTCTGACATGGAGGATACCTTGTCATTCCTTACTGTAGTTTTAACATCAGTTGACTCTGCACCAGACTTACCACACATATTATCTGATGTGGAGACTGAACCCTTTTGAGGAGGGCGAAGTTGCACCTACCCCACCACTGTCACCATCAATTCGTCGTAGGAACAAGGCAGTTCCTATCATTCTGCCGGGGCGAATCATACCATTTGGTAGGACTTATAGGCTTAGTCTTAATGGACCTATTAGGATGCTTATTGCAAGGAAGAGAGTACATTCTCTTACCCTCATTCTTAGATCACCCGCTACTCATGTACTACCACTACCATCAGCTACTCATACCACTATTAGTCGTCTGATAGTGCATACTCCAGTTTTACCTCTGAAACGTCGCGAGACAACACGAAAAAGAGTAGTATTTCATTCACCATCGTCTCCTAACTTACCACTAGGATTTCCATCATCATCATCTTTATCATCTAAAGCACCATCCGTACCATCACATCTCATAGACACTACTCATACATATGACTTGCAGCTTAGGAAGCGTGCATGATTTGACACACCATTACCATCTATCACTAAGACTATAGACACTACACCATCTTATAGGTTTGAGGAAGGTGAGAGTTTTAGAGTTGTTGCTGCTAGACAGCCTACTGCCCCTACACTTGAGACATGGTTAGACCATCAACAGGAACAAATAATAAGTACCTTTTTATCTAATGTAATCTTTATCCTTTATTATCTCCACGATAATCACAACCTTTGTTTATTTCATTCCCTATTCCAATTGCCCAATTTTCAATCATTTCGCTACAATATACCGCTATCTTACTAGGGATTAGGCCAACTTTATTCTTGACCAATTAGGAGACTATTACCATTCTATGAGGTTCTTCCATGTATCCTATGAACCATTCAACAAATCTTATTTCAAGATATTTTGTTACCACTTTATGAAATTATTTCACATAATTTTATTTCAAGCTATTTTCACTACCATCTTAGGAAAATGGTTTCATACAATTCTTAAACAAGTTGTTTTGTTACCACCCTATAAACTGATTTTCAGTCATTCTATCAACTATTTACTACCATTACGCGAAACGATTTTCATGTTACTGTGAAAAATTGTTTGAGCCATTATCTTACAAAACAAAACGTTGAATACCATCTAAAACTTCGGAGAAACATAATACCATTTCAACAAAACCAAGCATCACATTATTTGTCCTCGATTATACATAGCCTGATCACCTATGTATGATTCAGGAAGAATTATGTCATGAAAGAAACAAGCATCTTTTCAAACTTCCTAAAACAATCTTCACTCAAAAGCAAAGCTTTGTAATCAGATAAATTATTCATGAACATCTCTTTTTGTTAACACTCTATAGATACCTACACCATTCATCACTCACTCAACCGATAAGTTGAAATTTTTACCAGTGACTTTTTAGGTAAGACTTTCTATACCATCTACGAGGAGGATTCCTCGATACAAGAAAATAATGAAAGGATTTCAGCACTACCAACAAGGACTAGAAGTATGTAGTAAGATGATTCAAAACTCAACAAAAATCTTAAGACATCACGAGACATTCCGAACCACTATCTTTGGACTAGAAGCCAAATTCTATCATTTCAAAAGCACCAGCTGGACCGAGTTACAAGATTTAGTACAAAGCGAATACCCACTAAGTAACACTATAGAGATAAACCAAGTCTTCTAACCAAGACTGCAGAACATCCCATTAAACATGGCCTCAACAACATGTGAACTTCCCTACAATAAGTTTCTCTTAAAGGAAAATTGAGTTAAATTAAGGTTATCGATATAAAATTCCCCTAAGGCATTGTGTTCTCTAGAAATTCCAAATAACCTCACTTCCATACCAAGAGATGCAACATGTCTGAACATATCGGACAAACAATGACTCTCCATCTACAAGTGAAATCAGAACAAACATTCTTCGACATAGTATGAGCTGATATCTATGTTTTTGCTAGCATGATAACAATCTCAGTGACGAACTATTTTAGAAGCACACAATATCGAACAAATCTTGAAAATCAACCACCACACCACATCACTTAAATATTTAGGGTTTTGTGACTTGATAACATAGAGCGTGGAAATATTTCGATAAGATAAATTAAGAGAGACACCATCCAACAATAAACATCTTAGTAATGGAGACTAAGCACCTTAGGCAAGGAAGACTCAAGTCATGACATTCGCTAGAATTAGAAACGCGAGGAATCACAACTGTTACCCATAATCTATTTTTTTCAATAATGTCCTTTTTGACAGACTTGACATTTTGGAATTTTTCATGAGACACGTGGTATCAATTTTAATTATACCTAATATAAGGTAGCTGATTCACCTTAGACTTCTGACAATCATTTCAAGATTCCTATGGAACCTACTAGGATATGAGTACCGCCTATTATCCTCAGCTCAATGGTCAGAGCGAGAGAACAATTCAAACATTAGAATATATGCTCAAAGCCTATGTGGTTGTTTCTGGAAATGATTAGGCAAATCATTCTTCATCGAACAAGTTCCCTTACAACAATAGTTATCACATGAACATATTGACTGCACCAATTGAGTCACTCTATGGTTGAGGTGTCAATTACCTATTGACAAGCCAAAAATTAGGAAAGTCCAACTCACTAGTCCATAACTTATTTATGAAGCAACAAAGAAATCGTACAGATCAAGAATCAGTTACAAGCAACAACACATAGATAGAAAAGCTACGTCGATATACGACGTAAAATATTGGAAATATGTTCCATAAGTCGCAAACCATTAGAACTTCAAGTTGGCAACAGAGTTATTGTAACACCCCCAATTTCGTGATACGCAGCGGAATTCAAACTGGGTGTTACTTCATGGCACAACAGTCATAACAATAGAAAACGAACTCTAATGGAGTCGTTTTAAAAGATTTATCATTCGATTTATATAAATATCAGAGTTTACAAAAATAAGGTCCCAAATGGTTCCAAGTTTACAAAATACATTAAATTGGTTTTCGAATGATAATAAAATTTATATCCTTCTTGAGTATCCATGCTCCTCCGTGCCAGCCTCGTACAATATGGACCTGAAATACATGCTTAAAGCTGTCAACACAAAGGTTTAGTGAATTCATAGAGTTTATTGTTAAATGTTGAACACGTAATGTTTGTGTGGGTTACGTTATTATACACCCATAATGTTGAAAACAAAACAGTTATTATTCACTAAGCATCATGCAATCAAGGCGTTAACTTGCTCTAGAAACTGTTGATACGTGCCCCAAGTAGGTAAAATTTGACGTTTTACCTAATGTACCTAATGTACTCAAATATAGTGCGTTTGTTTACCGGACCTGGTCAAACAAACGGGATTCGTCAATCCCGATAGATCTATCCACAATATTCTCGCTCACTTCACTCGTGATTAATGATTCATGATTTAGGGACTTAAGTTTGGCAAATGCGGTAACTTAGTGCAAGTAAAATAATCAGATAAGTATACAGTTTGAAAGCAATGTGTTCGGTTTAAAATAAAGCATGTATCTCCCCCAAGGGTTTGTAAAACAATTAAGTAATAGAAAGTGGGGCTATGAACTCACCTCAGAGTAAATGATATCAAATGTATAATGAGAATGATGGATATGCCGTGAGAACTTCTACGGGCAACCTAGAATAGGATGTTGCGACTTAGGTTTGAAATAATGATGCGACAGAAATAACAAACCTATATACGTCTCTATGTTGATCATGATGTAGTACATGGTATTTTTGTATATCGTTTATAGAAATGGTCTAGTTGTGAAAACATGTATAGTTTATATATATCGTACTACCGTTCGGGCCATCACAATTCAGAGGTCATGAAGTAAACGTTCGAGGAGCTAGGACACTTTAAATCGTAAATCCAGCAACTCGTCGATACATTTTACTCAAATGAAACCCCTCACATGAAGCTCCCTAGTTTTGTAGCACTTAGTAGATAAAACATAGATTTTGAACGAAGATTGTTATGTCATAAAGTTTATCATGTTTTTAGTAAATATCTCGTCATTTCATATATATGATCACCTTAGTTAACGGTCTTAGGTAAATAAGCCTTGAGGATTTAGCCATGGCCTTGCCGTTACTTTGGTCTTGACTACCATGGTCTTGAGACTCAGACTTGACCTTAGCCGTAGCCGTGGTCTTGGCTTATGGCCATTAGGCCTCTTGGTTTGCTTTTTGTTGTGACAAAAGTATAGTTATGAGACCATATAAAAGGGCAGTTTCTGTTTTTGAAAGATAATGGCCTGTTTATGCGTTTTCAAGGTCCGAGCTTCATTGATATCAAAGGAAAACGTCGTTCCGGACAACTTTTCTTGTTTTAACTTTTTGATGATTCGGACCAGAAGTACCACTTTTAGCACGACCAGACCCTTAACAGCAAGCTATTTGGCAGTTTCGGTGTTTTGGTTTTGCTAACTTCTTTTGACTATAACTTTTGACTCGTTTGTCTGTTTCGGGTGATTCAAGTTGCTATGTTTACCTTTTTATCTTTTCTACCATATTATGTAAGTTAAAAAGTCCATATGTAGCTAGTTTTAATGGTTTCAAACGAATAGAATATGACTATTTTACTAGTTTGTTACTTTTACGACAATATGTGAATTAAAACATGTGATTGAGTATATGTACATCATGAATCAACATAGTAACTATATATATAGCATGAAATAGTTAAGATTATGAATAATAAAGATGAGATGATGGTGGTGATTAGTTGCTTACAACTTTTGGCTTTCAATCAAGAAATGAGTAACTAGTAAGGATCGGACTTTGATTGAACCCTTAAGACTTCGGATTTAGCTAGCTTTCCACACCTTGGCACCCTTGCAATCTTGAAGAGTTGGTGATGAAGTACTAAGTGACTTGAGTGAATCTAAACTCAAGAAGATCACTTAAACTTGCTAGAGATTTGATGTAGTAACTTACAACTTGAAACTTCTTTGCATAAACTTGGAGTTTATAGATTAAATGATGGAAGATATGTATGATTTGTGATATGAACGACCCAAAACATAATATGAGGGTTCTTAGGATGCATTTCACTTGCTATTTATAGGAGGGTAAGTTTGGTTAACCTTATATTGGGTTAAATATTAACCATGGTTAAGTTAGGACACATGTAATGATCTAAATAAACCATGGTTAGGATGATGCCACCAAAATGATGAATCCCCTCCCCTAAGTCGGCCATATAGAGATAAGATGACTTAGGTGGATAGTTTTGGTATTATCTTGAGTTTAGAGCATGATTTGGTTCCGTTAAATGCCAACCGTAAGTTGTTAAGCCATAAAACGTAAAACCGGGTATCGTAAAAATATGAAACTTATAGGAATGATTAAACTCATCATTATACTCCATCTAAAAATATAAAATGGGTGATAATTCTCATTGGATGCAAAAACGCTGCTTAAAACTGGAAATACGGGTCAAAAAAGCGTAAGTCGCAGTTTATTAGAAAAGAACGAAATTTCAGGGAAACGACCGTGAATTTATTTAGAGTAGACTAAAATTAGTATAAAAGTGATATGAGATATCAAAATGTGGTTTTCATCATACGCGGGATAACTTTACAGTTATACGTGAAGTCTAAAAGTTACGCGATTTAAGCAAAAATGTAGAACGTACAAGGTTAATTTCTTTATGGTCAAAGGAGGAGGGAAATATGTTTGACTTTTCCAAAATGTAAAAGTTTCAAAATCATATTAGAAACACAGTGCAGGAATCGTTAAGTCTGGATGTAAGTAGAATTGTTTAAAACGTAAGTTTAGTTTCGTACGACGCGTGGTTTATTTGGTAACATTAAAATGAAATCTTAAAAATTCTCAAATTAATTATGAGTGATCTAAAAATTTATTTGATGTGAGGAAAATTGACAGAGTTGATTTTCGTTATGCGCGTGATGACTAAATGGTGTTCCGACCAAAATGAAACTTTATAACGATGTTTTCTTAATAACTTTTGCGAAGATGATCTAACGATTGTCGAACTCTCAGAATATTACTAAAATAATTTATCTTACGAGAATGTGAAATAAAAATTTTACGGATGAATAGTGAAAGTGAATAGTAAATGTGATTAGTAAAAGTGAATAGTAAATTCTCGAAAATGAAAAGTAACCCGAAAAATGCGCATTGTTACAGTTTCACCACCTTAATGGGAATTCCGTCCCGGAATTCAGTGTGTGTTATCCGATGTTGAATTGTCTAGGAAAATGTGGGTGTATGCGCCGAATCCTAATTTTTTTATTTATTTTTTATTATTTTTTTTTTTATTTTTTTTTTTGCGTTCTTAAGTTTCTTGTCATAGAATGTGTTATGTACCATCCTAAGTTTTTGGTCGTGGCTTAAGTTGGTAATATAAAGGGTTTTGTTAAAATCTTATAGAGTCCAATATACCTCAAGTTTGGCTTTTCCCTTTTGTTAGCCTTAATAGTTTTTATTAGAAGTGATGGTCATTCACGTTTAGGAACTTTGTAACGTGTGTTAGATATCATGCTAGAATAGTCAACGGGCTCGTGGATTGGACTAAGCTAAATGGGTACTAGTTATGTTAAGCTTGCCTTTTATCCAATCCAACCCATGTCCAAGCCCACGAAGCCCATAGAAAGCCCATTAGGGCATCTTGTATTTGTACTATAAATACACCTCAAATGAGTCATTTGAGGTGTGTGCTTGAGTGTGTGTGTGTGTGTGTTTTCTTTGGAGCAATACAACATATTGTGTTCATCTTTCTCTCTTCACATACACGGTTTCATATATCAAGTCACCATCTTTCTCATCTTTATTTCTTCTTTATTCACGCATAGTTTGTGTTTGTGTTAACGTGATATACGTGTTGGGTTTGTGATAAGGTTGATAAAAGTAAGGTCCTACAATTGGTATCAATCGCCTAACAATGGTTTAGGAGTGTTTGTGTTTGTTTTGAAGGGTTACGCGTAAAGGCTCACGTTATTCATATTAGCCACCTTTAAAGCTTTAATTTTTGCACTTAAAAATTCAAGATTCTTGTGGTTTAAGGTTTATTTGGTGCTAAAGTTTCAGTTTTTTGTAAAAAGTTCGAAGCTTTACGTGTTTTTCTTCATTTTTAAGCTCGTATTTGGTTCATTGGTCATTTCTACTCGTAAGCTTTCTAAGCACTTTGGGTGAAAACGGTCAACAGTTTTGTGTTATTCGAAAGTGTTTTAAGGCTATCTGTGCAAGAGAAATTGTTTGAATCACGGAAATTTTTACGCCAGAGGTCAAAACCCTAGTTCTACGCATAAGAAAGTCAACACCCTATTTCTACGCATAACTTCATACGCATAACTTTTTGGCTAAGAATCTTCGAGCATCAAAGGTTACCGTGCTTCCTCACTTGGATAAGTGTGTGGAACACTTCGACTTGTGGATATCTTTTACTACTGCTGGACAGTGTAAAGGATTTTTAGTTCTAAACCTACGTTTACGCATAAGCATAAACGCCTACGCGTAACAATCTACGCATAAATTCCACTTACGCATAAGATTTCTACGCCTAAGCATTTTGTTTACGCCTAAGCCTTAAGTTTACGCGTAAGATACTGGTCTACGCATAAGGAATCCTACGCCTAAGAATCCTACGCCTAAGCACAATCTCTACGCCTAAGTAGGGGTGTCATATTTCCCGACCCGACCCGGACCCGAACCCGACGAAGGATATTCGGGTCGGGTTACTCGGGTCCAAAATTCAATTCGGGTCAATCGGGTCAACCCGATTAACCCGAGTACGAACTAGGGTCGGGTATCGGGTTCAAAATATTTAAAATTCGGTTCGGTCGACCGACTAACCCGACTTAAATTTTTTTTTTTTACTTTTCCCAATCTTTATTTAATTGAAAGGCCAAAATTAGTGCATGAACATATATTGCTTCATATATTTGGTTTTATATTCATTTTCATTCTATATAATTGACTTCAGATTGAAAACAAAATGCATTACAAAAAGAAAATGTGTAAATCCAACTATAAAATGCATGTATTAGTGCATTGCTCTACTGTTATGAATATAATAACCTTTTAAAAACGAATAGACATTATATTCATAACGTTTGGTTACTAAATTTAAGAAATTAAATTCTACAATTATATAAATGGACTTGACCCGAACCCGACTTGACCCGACCCGACTTGACCCGACCCGATTTGACCCGAACCCGACCAACCCGAATTCAAATAGGGTCGGGTTCGGGTATATTACTTTTTGGCTTGACCCGACTTCGACCCGACCCGACTGACCCGAACCCGACCGACCCGACCCGAATGACACCCCTACGCCTAAGCATCCTACTCGTAACTTCTTTGGTCTACGCCTAAGCTCTTTCTACGCATAAAGGTTTAAAAAAAAAAAAAAGTAAACGAGTTTTTTGGCGGGAAAACTTGAGTAAAATTTAAATTTTTGAGGAGACTAAACGTTCAATTTTTACGCGAGATTCAAATTTTGGTTTAAATGTGCAAATTTTGGTAAAAAATTCAAATTTTTGAGCCTAAATTCAAATTTTTCGGGTCAAATTTGGCGTCAAAATTGTCATAACTCAAAATTTTCATACGACCTTAGAATTGATTTTTATAGTGAATTTCAAATTTTGGGAGAAAATGTTTTTACGCCTAAGAACCAAGGTTACGAGTACGACTTTCAGAAAAACCTCAACCGAGCTTAATCTTCATCAACCACAACTCATTTACCGTTGAATCGATCCTACATCAACTTTATCAGCAATACCTTCATCAATGGCAACTCAACAAGACATTCATGCAACCGGTGCCGAAAACCGTCCTCCTATGTTGGCAAAAGGTGGTTATCTTCAATGGACAAGTCGTATGCTTCGTTACATAAAGACCAAACCTAATGGGAAACTCATGATTCAATCCATTCAGAATGGACCCTTCAAGCCTCGACAAATCCTAGACCCTGGAACTCCTGACATCCCACCATCTTATCATACTCAAACTGAATCAGAATACACTGAAGAGGATCAGAAACAAGTCGATGAAGATGACATGGCAATTTATATTGTCCAACTGGGTTTACCAATAGACATCTTTTCTGTTGTAGACAGTTGTGAAACTGCTTTCGATATGTGGGAACGTGTTAGACGGCTTTGTCATGGAACAGAAATTGGTCAACAAGACATGGAGAACAAGCTTCTAACTGAATGGGAAAAGTTCACTTCAACTCCAGGAGAGTCCATTGAATCCTACTATGGAAGGTTTTGCACTTTGAAGAATGAGCTTATCAGAAACAAGTTGACACCCAGAACTATCGTTCAAAACATCAAGTTCCTGAACAATCTTCCAGAAGAATGGGGACGATATGTCACTATTGTCAACCAAACAAAAGACTTACATCAAGTGAACTTTGATCAACTCAACGATTTTCTGAAACAAAACCAAAATGAAGTGAATGAAGTCAGGCAAGAAAGATTAGCAAAGAATCATGATCCATTGGCACTCATTGCAAAGACTCAAACTTCAGTGAATACACAACAACAAGCTTCATCATCTTCCACTAACAACAACTTGCAGCAATACATCCCTCAACAACAAAACTATCCACCTGAACAACAACATTACCAGGAACAAGGAATCACTGATCCTGAAACTGAACAAGAAGATGCTTTGCGACAAGTATTTTCTTTATTGGGTAAAGCATTCAGCAGTCGCTATTCCACACCAACTAACAACAACCAAAGGATTTCATCAAACACTCGCAACAGGCAAATTGCACAGCCGGGTGTGAATATGGGTAATCAAGGACAAATGGTTGGAGTTATTGGGAATCAGCAGGGATATGCTACTGGATTTCGTATGGGTAATCAGGTGGTTCTGTATCATGGTAATCAGTTGGGTCAGAATGTTGGAAATCGATGGAGAATGTTGGGAATAGAGAAGTGGGTAATCAGAATGGGAATGTTGCAGCTCCTGTCGTTGGGAATTATGGAAATGTGAATCAGGGTAATCAGATTAAGTGTTATAACTGTCAAGGAATGGGTCACATGGCACGAAACTGTCCCACTAAGCCGCACAAGAAGAATGCTGAGTTTCTTCGGAAAGCTATGCTGTTAGCACAGAAGCAAGAAGGAGGGATGCAGTTGAGTGCTGAGGAAAAGATTTTTTCGCTATCGTGGATGATTTGGAAGACCTCGAGGAAATCAATGCGAACTGCATATTTATGGAAAATCTTCAAGAGACTAAGTACGACACTGCCTCTGACGCACTTCCTGTCTATGACGCCAACGCAGTATCTGAGGTACCAATCATTGATCCATGCTATAACAATGTCATATTTGATGTGTTTACTCATGACGAGCAGCATTATGTGACGCCAACACCTACTTATGATACATACCTGGACAATCCGAGTTGTAGCAATACTAACTCCGAAACTCCATATGTGGATCCTAGTGGAGGCTGTGTGGCACAAAATAATGAGACTGATGAGGAAACACGTGCTTATTTTGAATCATTAATCAATAACTGTGGCATTAAAATTGAGAAAGTGAGTAAGGTCAATCGCGAAGTTAAGGCCGCGAATGTTAAATTGACCACTGAGCTTGAGAGTTACAAAGAGAACGCCAGAGCATATGAATTTCATACAAACAAAATATCAGAATTAGAAATTGGTTACCGAGATTCTGTTTTAAGAGAAAAACAATTGCAAATCAAGTATGATACACTTGATGTGAATCTGAACTTGAAAATAAAATCTTTAAACAAGGAAATTTCTGAACTAAATGATCAACTTTCTAAACAAAAAACACTGTTTTCTGATCTTGAAAAAGAGAAGAAACAGTTGATTGCTGATTTTTCAAAACGAGAAGATTCTCTTCTTGATGAAATTCTGGATAAAAATGAAACTATCAAAAAATTGGATAATTTACTTCTTACAACGGGTCATTCCGCTAAAACAAACAAGATGCTTTCTAATCAAGTAAATCCTATTTTTCATACTTCACATAAAATGGCTCTTGGTAACTCACCTCCTTGTTTCCTCAAGAAAGCTCAGAAACAACGGAATGTGTTGAACAATGGAAAACCTTTGCATGAACCCATAATTGTGCATGATTCTCTTGAAACGTTGGAACTATCTGAGGAGAGTAGATCAATAATGAAACAAAAACACCCGAAAATCAAACCAATTGATTATAACAAATGGAACAAAATTAATGGTATTTCGTTTGTTTCTCAATCAACGTTTTCCACCAAACCAAGTGTTTCAAACAAAGTGTCAACACCTGTTTCAAAATCAGTTTCAAAACCAGTTGTTGTCTCCAAATCTCTTTCGAACATTGAACAAATGTCTTCAAACAATCCTTTTAACACAAGTGATGCGTGAAGCATTTTAGATGATGTTAAAACTAGAATTGGGCGACTTAAGGAGACTGTTAAAACTAAAACTCATATTACAACCAACATCTGGTTTAATAGTTTTGATAATGAACAGAAAAAGTTTTTTGAAACTGAAATTGCCCCTCAACTGAATAACATCAACTCAAGGGTAATTTATTTTGACCAAGCCTTTTTGAAAGAAACAGCTGACTTTGTCAAGGACCATAAATCCCTTGTAAAGCAAGCTAATGAAAGTGTTGAACACATCAAAGTTTTGGAAAATCTAAATGATTCACTCTTCGAAGATGTTCTGACTACTGATATTATGTCCATTATTTTGCAAACATATTCTGTTGAAGATCATGAAAGACTCCAGTCAGAGACCTCCGAAATTGTTTCAAAATATGAAAAAGCTCTTGAAAAACTTGAAAAGAAAATGTCTCATATTTTAAACAACTTGATCGAAAAACTGAGGAATGCAAGTATGACAAACTGTCGTATGAGCGTGCCTACAATGACATGAAAGCGAAAAATGATATTTTGAGGGCTCACCGAAAGTCAAAAAGGAAAGGCAGTGGATACTGTGATTAAAAAACCATTGACTACGGAGAAAGCAAATGTTCCCAAACCGGTTTCCAAACCAAAAATGTCTGTTTCTATGCCTCCTCCAAAAGTCAATGAGAAAAATGTTTCATCAAAACCAGTCACTCCACCGGCCCTACCTAAACAAAATGTTGATAAGGGAAAAGCGGTTATCGAGAAACCAAAAGTTTTATCACCTGGGATTTTTAAGATGAGTACCACTAATGTGTCTGCCTCCACATCTAAAACATATGGAACAAATGACATAAGTTTAGAAAAAGCACTCTAAAAAGACTAGGACAATTTGAAACCACCTCCCTTAATAAAAATGTGAATCCTAATGCGTGTGCCTTACCTTCTACAGGACTAGAAAGCACCTCTAGGAGCAGCAGACTAAAGCCTAAGAGCAATACAAGGAACAATAGAGTCTCGACGGCCTCTAGGAGTAGTAGCTTGAATAAAGAGAAGAAAGTAGAAGAACACCCTAGGAATTTACCGTTTTTGAATAAGAAAGACATTTCATCTGAATGTACTGAACCTATGAAACTTGCTAAGTCTAATGAATGTGTTGAATCTCTTTGTTTAACTTGCAAGAAATCTTTAATTAATGTTCAAGATGATTGTGTTTCTAAGAATGTGAATGATAAGCCTGTTAAGAAGAACGTTCCAAAAAGATCTTACGCTAAACGAGTAGGAAGACTAGTTGCAAAACTTATGCTTTACACTACTGACAGGAACTATAGTGTATACTATAGGGATGATAAATGGTACAATGAGTGATAAACCAGAATTCCCTGTAGAAAACCTCTCTGAGTGTGATAAGGATTTTACCTCTAACCCAAAGGAACCAAAATCAAAACGGTTTCCACAATATTCTTTTTTTGTTACTGGCAGGTTATCGAAATTTGTCTTTGGATCATCGACTCGGGTTGCTCCAAGCACATGACTAGGAATCTGAAGCTGCTGATCAATTTTGTCTGGAAATTCATGGGAACCGTGCGCTTTGGAAATGATCATGTAGCAGCTATCATGGGTTATGGAGATCTACCTTTTGGAAATTATTTGATCACTCGGGTTTACTATGTCGAAGGGTTGGGACACAATTTGTTTTCAGGCAGTTCTGTGATGCAGATTTAGAGGTTGCTTTTAGGAAAAATGTTTGCTTCGTTAGAAACTTGGATGGCACTGATCTCTTAACTGGGAATCATGATACAAACTTGTATGCTATCGACATCAATCAAATGGCCTCTTCATCACCAATATGTCTTATGACACGAGCATCTGGAACACAGTCCTGGTTGTGGCATAGAAGGTTATCCCATCTCAATTTCGACACCATCAACAAAATTGCCAAAGACAACATCGTCAACGGACTTCCAAAGTTCAAATACACCAAGGATCACTTATGTCCATCATGCGAACAAGGAAAAAGCAAAAGAGCATCATATAAACCCAAATCCGTACCTAGTTCGGAAGCAAAGTTGCATATGTTGCACATGGACTTATGTGGCCCAATGAGAGTTGAAAGCATTAATGGGAAAAAGTATATTCTTGTTATCGTCGATGATTATTCGAGATATACATGGGTTAAGTTTCTGAGGTCAAAAGACGAAGCACCAGGCATTATCATCACCTTTCTGAAACGTATTCAAGTACTTCTTCTAACTCCAGTAAGGGTTGTAAGAACAGACAACGGTACTGAATTCACAAATCCGGAGTTAAGATCTTATTTTGAAGATGTTGGAATTACGCATCAGACATCAGCTGTTAGAACTCCACAGCAGAATGGGGTAGTTGAAAGAAGAAATCGTACTCTTGTGGAAGTTGCTCGCACAATGCTAATTTATTCTAGTGCACCGTTTATTCTATGGGCTGATGCTGTTGCCACTGCTTGTTTCACTCAGAACCGATCTCTCATCCATCCAAGATTCAATAAAACCCCATATGAGCTAGTGAACAACAGAAAACCAGATATCTCTTACTTTCATGTGTTTGGCGCTTTGTGCTATCCTACGAATGACAGAGAAGATCTTGGTAAATTGAAAGCTAAAGGTGATATTGGAATCTTCATTGGATATTCAGATAACTCGAGGGCATTCAGGGTGTATAACAGAAGAACTAGGAAGATCATGGAGACTATGAATGTGAAGTTTGACGAACTTTCACATATGGCTTCTGAGAGACTCGCTCTAGAACCCGCACTAAACCGACAGACTTCTGGTCACATCAGTTCAGGACTCGTACCTCAAAGAGCTCAATCAACTTCGTTTGACAATCCTAAAGAACAAGAATGGGAAAATTTCTTCGAGTTAATGTTCGATGAATACTATGGTGGAACTTCGACAAATGTATCAAACCATCATTCCGCTGCACCCGCTCAAAATCATCCTCCACCACCAACAGAAGATGCATCTACAACGGTCGAAACCAATGCACCAATTCCGTCTACATCATCTACATCTACTACAGTTATTGCACCCGTTCTACCAGCAGTTGATGAGCAAAACCAAAACCAGAACGATGCAACGTTAGATGACGACTTATTTGAAAACCCGTTCGCCACATAATCAGCTGAATCTTCCTCAAGCTTACGAGAACCATCTAACTCGCATACGTATAACCAACGGTATCCTTCTACTCTGAAGTGGACAAAAGACCACCCAATTGAACAAGTTATTGGTGAACCTTCAAGGCCAATTCAGAAGAGACGTCAACTTGCCACCGATTGCGACTTGTGCATTTACCTGTGCTCAATTGGCAATATAGAGCCAAAGAACATTCGCGAGGCAATGGCAGAACCCGCATGGATAGAAGCGATGCAGGAGGAACTTCTCCAATACCGTCTACATGACTCTTGGGAGATGGTTCCAAGACCCATTGACGTTCGCGTCATTGATCTTAAATGGTTATGGAAGAACAAACGGGATGAAGAAATGACTGTCATTCGCAACAAAGCTCGCCTTGTGGCCAAAGGATACAGACAAGAGGAAGGGATAGACTTTGAAGAGTCATTCGCGCCGGTAGCTAGACTAGAAGCAGTCAGGATTTTCTTAGCCTATGCCGCTCACAAAAACATCACGGTTTATCAGATGGACATTAAGACCGCGTTCTTGAATGGAACTCTGAAAGAAGAAGTGTACGTGAGTCGACCGAAGGCTTCATCGACTTGGAACATCCGACTACGCTCTACAAACTCAAAAAGGCAATCTATGGTTTGAAACAAGCTTCGAGAGCGTGGTATGACGAACTATCCTCTTTCCTTATCCAAAACAATTTCACCAAAGGAACAGTTGATCCTACCTTGTTTACACAAAAATGCAAAAACGACATTTTGATTGTTCAGATTTATGTGGACGACATCATCTTTGGGTCCACTAATCCGAATCTTTCAAAGCATTTTGAAAATCTCATGAAAAGTAAATTTGAAATGTCCATGATGGGGGAACTAAAATTCTTTCTTGGTTTACAAATACATCAGTCCCCTCGTGAAATTTTTATAAATCAAGCTAAATACACAACTGAGATTTTGAAAAATCACGGTATGGATAATTGTGATTCGGTCAGAACACCAATGGTAACTTCACCAAAAATTAGAGCCGATTTGTTTGGGAAACCTATTGATCCGAAGAAATATCGAAGCATGATTGGTTCTCTCATGTACCTCACTGCTAGTCGACCAGATATTCATTTTGCTGTTTGCTTATTAGCACGGTTTCGGGCAAAGCCTACCGAACTGCACCTCAAAGAGGTTAAACGGATCTTTCGGTACGTGAAGACATCCATTCACATGGGACTTTGGTATCCGAAGGAATCCGGATTTGATCTAATTGCCTTTTCAGATGCGGACCACGCAGGTGATCAAGTTATAGCAAAAAGTACATCCGGAGGAGCACAATTTTTGGGTGAAAAGTTAGTAAGCTGGTCTTTAAAGAAACAAGATTGCACTACACTTTCAACCGCTGAAGCTGATTATGTGTCTCTATCTGCGTGTTGTGCTCAAGTTCTATGGATGAGAACACAACTCACAGATTATGCCTTTACTTTCGATAAAATACCTATGTATTGTGACTCGAAAAGTGCCATAGCCATATCATGCAATCCTGTTCATCACTCAAAGACTAAGCATATCCATGTCCTCTACCACTTCATCAAAGAGTACGTCGAAAATGGTACTGTTGAATTATTCTTCGTGAAGACTGATTACCAACTCGCCGATCTATTAACTAAAGCCCTTCCAAAAGAAAGGTTTGACTATTTAGTTCGACGAATTGGAATGCGAAGCCTAACCCCTGGGGAGTTAGAACGTCTTCTCGAATCTTCTTGAAAATGATTTTTTCCAACAAGCTTCGCTGTAAATATTTTTGAAAAACAAAATACAAAATTTGAAAAACCAACAAAAGAAAAATATAAAAATATAAAACTTTCAAAAATACAAAAACAATAGAAAATCAAAAATCCAAAAATATTCTTCTCACGACATGTCTCTCGTATAATCGATATTCTGTACGTTTCTAGAAATGTCATTCAACAATGATACGGGTATGTACAGATGCTTGAGCGAGAGTTTCTTTAATGTTTTTCAAAACATGTCGTTTCTCAAAATTTCTCAAAATAATGGCTTTCGTATACTTCAGTACGAAACCCGGACTAAAATGATGACTTTTGATTATTTTTCAAATCAAAACTCATGCTTTTATAGAAAAAATCAAGTGTACGCTTCAGTGCACTACATTTAAAACTGGTGAGAAATCATCATCATCTTGAGCACCTTTTCAAGATTGTTCAAAAAGATTTTCAAAATCTTTCAAAAATTTTGTGCTCAAGATAACTCCCTCTAAAACCCTTTAATTGATTATGCTTTATTAAAGGGGGAGTATAAAACTAAAATGTTCCAAATTCATGCTTAAATCAAATCCGTTTGTCTCCCCAAAAGATTCTAAAATGTTGTTTAATCAGTTGATATAAAAAATATCACGAATATGCTATTTTTGAGGGGGAGGAGACGTGATTAAAATGTGATCAAAAAGTTTAATGATCATTGTTTGAATCTCAAAATGAGCTCGACTCAGACGAAACCAATGAATTGACGGGAATCTAAGTCAGTATATGTACCATCTCGAGAAACTTGTGATAGATATGCACTTTCATGGGTCTAACCTCCTTTTCAAGGAGTGTTTACAACTTCAAGTTAGTTATTAGAGCTAGTTGTCACCTAAAAACTGACAATGAAACTCTTTAACTAGGCAACGTAACCGTGTCTCGTGGAGAATTGTCTATCATGAGCCGATCAATTCAAAAGTGCAAACTCTACCCTCGATGTGCAGATTTTTGTTAAAACTCATAAGCACATGTGAAGGGGAGTGTTTCTGAAAATATAAAACTCGCAGAGTGTCTCAAACATGTTTTCTATCATAAACACTCTGTGAGATTTTCTAGAAAAATGGTTTTATGGCAACATGGGACAGTCATGGAGTTATAAGGTGACTAAGGATAGGAAATACGTCCTATGATCCGCCAGAGCCGGAGGGATCTACCCAAGGACATCACAAATAGTTAGTATTAGAAGTCCTTAGGTATGATTGAAAAAAGGAGTAATGTGAGAAAGGAGAAAGAAGGGGTTGAAGAATTAAAAAGAAATGTAAAAGAAAGGGTGAAAAGAAATAGCCCTCCATATTCAACCTTAGGGCAGAAACCGGGTTCAATTCATCTGCTACTGGTTGTCACTAGATGACACTGGTATTGAAGACAAAGACGTCATGGACCCAGTGACGCACTGCACTAAACCTTCTAGCCACTCAATTCCTCTCAAAAGGATTTGTTTCATTCTCACTGGGAACCCTACATAATCTATCGACTTTCTCTTAGAGATTGTTGGTATTGAAAAAGGAGACCCTCTCCCTGGTCTCCGCTCAGGAAAACCAAAATGCACTATTGAGTCTAGAGCCACGAGATTCATCAAAAGATCTCATAAGAACACTTGACATGACATCGCTTGTTGTTCATCAATAAGGACACAAGTGATATATTATAGAGTCCTACGCAGATCTTAGCAATCTGCCAGAACATTTATGAGAGGTTTCACAATTGTGATCCTCAGTGATTGAATGGAAACTCCTGCCAGGGTCAACATCAAGCAGCCCTGACAACAGGTCACTTCGGTAACTCCCCGTGGATTACGCTTAGTGTGTCTCAAACGGTCTACAGTCGTGGGGTGATGCTTCGGTGTACCTCAGCGACTCATCTGAACTGTAGATATACTTCGATATATCGCGTTATCTCACTTGTGGGACTCCAGTTCAGGAACGGCCTTTGTGTAAGAATTAGAGACGTGGTTTCACATTATGCTGTTAACACCCTCGAAATTCAAACTTGTAAGTGCCGGAATCCGCTTATTACTAACCTGTTTTTATGTTTTCTTCTTATGGAAGCTCCGGAGCGGATTGATCGTGCAGACTCTCCACATGCTCATACCAACAACACATGAAAGTTCTCATCAAAATCAAAGGCTACTCAAAGTTAAAGATGATTCTTCGTCAATGTCAAAGAATCTACAAAGTTTAAAGACTCGAGAACTACATCATTGGTATCCAAAAGACAAATAGAAGTGTGAGCATGGTGGAGAAAGACGTGGAGACACCAAACCAACGAAGTTCACAATGGCTCTATACCACATTAACTGATCACAAAGCATGAAAGAACAAAGAATCAAGACTATTCTATATCTACACACAAAGTTCAAGCTCAAGGAAAGTATAGACCTAATCAAGTGGAGCATGTTTTGAATGACCACCCCTTAGGGGGAGATTGTTAGCCTTAATAGTTTTTATTAGAAGTGATGGTCATTCACGTTTAGGAACTTTGTAATGTGTGTTAGATATCATGCTAGAATAGTCAACGGGCTCGTGGATTGGACTAAGCTAAATGGGTACTAGTTATGTTAAGCTTGCCTTTTATCCAATCCAACCCATGTCCAAGCCCACGAAGCCCATAGAAAGCCCATTAGGGCATCTTGTATTTGTACTATAAATACACCTCAAATGAGTCATTTGAGGTGTGTGCTTGAGTGTGTGTGTGTGTGTGTTTTCCTTTGAAGCAATACAACATATTGTGTTCATCTTTCTCTCTTCACATACACGGTTTCATATATCAAGTCACCATCTTTCTCATCTTTATTTCTTCTTTATTCACGCATAGTTTGTGTTTGTGTTAACGTGATATACGTGTTGGGTTTGTGATAAGGTTGATAAAAGTAAGGTCCTACACCTTTTCTAAAAATGAATCATATCTTATTGTGTTGAGGTTTTCAACAAAACCTTAATTTCTAACATGGAGTTTTTGTTAAATTTTAACGCCTTATAATTTTTGTTTCTGGCGATAGTGTGTGGCATGTAGCCAAATTTGTATTTGTATGGTTTCCTTAGTTGTTTCGTAATTGACCTCTGAACACCTTAGTCCAGCAAATGGTTGACTGACACTTTCGTCTATATAGTACCTCAAATGGAATAGTTTTGATGCTGTTTAGGGTAATTGTTGTTAATCAAAGGTGCAAGGTATTGTTGATGTGAAATGGTTTATAATGATGTGATAATTGTTGTAGGAAAGTCTTGCTAGTGGCAAGTGGTGATCCAAACCATTTCCAAAGTTGATCATGTCTTAGGTGGTTTCGGGATGAAGGCTATATCATATAGTGTTTATGTCTACTAGTGTTTGAAAGAAACGTGATACTGTGAAGTTTTTACATACTGACTTATAAGGGGTTCAGATAATGATGTGATATGTTGATGATTAGAAGAGTGTAGTGTATGTTTACCATTATTCTTAGGTAGAGATGTCAAGTTTAGTTTAAAATCAAAAGTGAATTTTAAAGGAATATGGCGGAATGATATCCTTGAAACCTATTCAGGCTAGTACTTCTAAGAAATGACGAGAAGATTTGATGACTATCCCAAGATAGTAGTTCGGATTATCTCATGTATGAAAATTTCAAGAATGAAATTAGGTAGTATAAATAAGATGTTAAGATTTTGCTGAGTGGTAAGACACTATCGTGTCTCTAGATCTTTTTAATGAATTCTGGTGGTTTATCGAGTTTAAGTAGGAAATTAACTTGAATATAACCCTTGTATAACCGTTCTCAGTGTTTGAAAAATTTAAGTCGAACATAGTTAATCAGACTATGTTCCATTATCCCTAGGTTAAATATAGGTGATTAGGCTATATTTAGTCGAGGTTCGATAAAATTTTCAAATACCTAAATTAGGTATACTTGTGATATGTCCATAGCTTTTGAGAAATTGTCCACTAAGCAAAGGCGATATCAAACCATCCAGTTGCAAGTCCTGGCCATAAAAGACTTGTAACCTATGTTTTCACATTCCATTGCATAGAAGATAGTATGAGTAGATACGTGTGGAAAGGAAAGTTTAAGTAATTCTAAAATAGTCCATTCTTGGCTAGAATCACGGACCTTTAACAATGAAGGTTTCAGAAGAGAACTTTGATGAATGTAGGGAACGTTGCTGAACTTCAGCTTTTGTAGATGATGAGTCACTTTGTCCTTTAGAAATCTCATTTCTTGTATTTCCATTAGGGAAATTGATAGACTGTGACGGGTTTCATGTAAAACAATATCATATAATGTTTATAAGATAATTTTTGGAGAATATTGTATAACTTACAATATCTGAGGAGCAGTTGAGACCATTGTGCAACTCACAATGTTTAGAAAATAATAGAGACCATTGTGCAACTCACAATGTCTAAGAAATGATGGAGAGATCATTGTGTAACCCACAATGTCTTGAGAAATGATAGAGAGATCATTGTGTAACCCACAATGTCTTGAGAAATGATGAAGAGACCATTGTGTAACTCACAATGTCTTGAGAAATGATGGAGAGATCATTGTGTAACTCACAATGTCTTGAGAAAAGATGGAGAGATCATTGTGTAACTCACAATGTCTTGAGAAATAAATGAGACCACTGTAGGATTTACAATGTCTGAGAATGTAATAGAGACCACTGTATCTCACAGTGTCTTGAAAAATAAATGAGACCATTGTATCTCACAATGTCTGGGAAGTAGGAAAGACCATTGTAGTCAGTTACAATGTCTTGGAGGAAGTTTCGTAATCCTAAAATGCATGAGTAGATGTATGATTGGGAGATTGGGAAACTATGATTGTGCCGTAATGCCTTAGAATAGGCATACGCAGATATGTTGAGTACTTTGTTTATGATTGAAATTATGTCAAGTGTATATATCAATATACTAGTATGTTTGTATAGCTTAAAATGCCTAAAAGTCACATAATCGTCTGGAGGATGGAAGGCACGGAGAATGGAAGGCTATAAAATGTTTTTGTTTGTAAAAGTGGTTATAGTTTAGGTCTCGATTAGACCCGTTTCTCTATAACTGTGGCTCTGATACCAATTTGTAACACCCCCAATTTCGTGATACGCAGCGGAATTCAAACTGGGTGTTACTTCATGGCACAACAGTCATAACAATAGAAAACGAACTCTAATGGAGTCGTTTTAAAAGATTTATCATTCGATTTATATAAATATCAGAGTTTACAAAAATGAGGTCCCAAATGGTTCCAAGTTTACAAAATACATTAAATTGGTTTTCGAATGATAATAAAATTTATAGCCTTCTTGAGTATCCGTGCTCCTCCGTGCCAGCCTCGTACAATATGGACCTGAAATACATGCTTAAAGCTGTCAACACAAAGGTTGAGTGAATTCATAGAGTTTATTGTTAAATGTTGAACACATAATGTTTGTGTGGGTTACGTTATTATACACCCATAATGTTGAAAACAAAACAGTTATTATTCACTAAGCATCATGCAATCAAGGCGTTAACTTGCTCTAGAAACTGTTGATACGTGCCCCAAGTAGGTAAAATTTTCCGTTTTACCTAATGTACTCAAATATAGTGCGTTTGTTTACCGGACCTGGTCAAACAAACGGGATTCGTCAATCCCGATAGATCTATCCACAATATTCGCGCTCACTTCACTCGTGATTAATGATTCATGATTTAGGGACTTAAGTTTGGCAAATGCGGTAACTTAGTGCAAGTAAAATAACTAGATAAGTATATAGTTTGAAAGCAATGTGTTCGGTTTAAAATAAAGCATGTATCTCCCCCAAGGGTTTGTAAAACAATTAATTAATAGAAAGTGGGGCTATGAACTCACCTCAGAGTAAATGATATCAAATTTATAATGAGAATGATGGATATGCCGTGAGAACTTCTACGGGCAACCTAGAATAGGATGTTGCGACTTAGGTTTGAAATAATGATGCGACAGAAATAACAAACCTATATACGTCTCTATGTTGATCATGATGTAGTACATAGTATTTATGTATGTCGTTTATAGAAATGGTCTAGTTATGAAAACATGTATAGTTTATATATATCGTACTACCGTTCGGGCCATCACAATTCAGAGGTCATGTAGTAAACGTTCGAGGAGCTAGGACACTTTAAATCGTAAATCCAGCAACTCGTCGATACATTTTACTCAAATGAAACCCCTCACATGAAGCTCCCTAGTTTTGTAGCACTTAGTAGATAAAACATAGATTTTGAATTAAGATTGTTATATCATAAAGTTTATCATGTTTTTAGTAAATATCTCGTCGTTTCATAAATATGATCACCTTAGTTAACGGTCTTGGGTAAATAAGCCTTGAGGCTTTAGCCACGGCCTTGCCGTGACTTTGGTCTTGACTACCATGGTCTTGAGACTCAGACTTGACCTTAGCTGTAGCCGTGGTCTTGGCTTATGGCCATTAGACCTCTTGGTTTGCTTTTAGTTGTGACAAAAGTATAGTTATGAGACCATATAAAAGGGCAGTTTCTGTTTTTGAAAGATAATGGCCTGTTTATGCGTTTTCAAGGTCCGAGCTTTTTCAAAACTAAAGGAAAACGTCGTTCCGGACAACTTTCGTGTTTTAAATTTTTGATGATTCGGACCAGAAGTACCACTTTTAGCACGACCAGACCCTTAACATCAAGCTATTTGGCAGTTTCGGCGTTTTGGTTTTGCTAACTTCTTTTGACTATAACTTTTGACTCGTTTGTCTGTTTCGGGTGATTCAAGTTGCTATGTTTACCTTTTTATCTTGTCTACCATATTATGTAAGTTAAAAAGACCATATGTAGCTGGTTTTAATGGTTTCAAACGTATAGAATATGACTATTTTACTAGTTTGTTACTTTTACGACAATATGTGAATTAAAACATGTGATTGAGTATATGTACATCATGAATCAACATAGTAACTATATATATATAACATGAAATAGTTAAGATTATGAAAAATAAAGATGAGATGATGGTGGTAATTAGTTGCTTACAACTTTTGGCTTTCAATCAAGAAATGAGTAACTAGTAAGGATCGGACTTTGATTGAACCCTTAAGACTTCGGATTGAGCTAGCTTTCCACACCATGGCACTCTTGCAATCTTGAAGAGTTGGTGATGAAGTACTAAGTGACTTGAGTGGATCTAAACTCAAGAAGATCACTTGAACTTGCTAGAGATTTGATGTAGTAACTTACTACTTGAAACTTCTTTGCATAAACTTGGAGTTTATAGATCAAATGATGGAAGATATGTATGATTTGTTATATGAACGAACCAAAACAGAATATGAGGGTTCTTAGGATGCATTTTACTTGCTATTTATAGGAGGGTAAGTTTGGTTAACCATATATTTGGTTAAATATTAACCATGGTTAAGTTAGGACACATGTCATGATCTAAATGAACCATGATTAGGATGATGCCACCAAAATGATGACTCCCCCCCCTTAAGTCGGCCATATAGAGATAAGATGACTTAGGTGGATAGTTTTGGTATTATCTTGAGTTTAGAGCATGATTTGGTTCCGTTAAATGTCAACTGTAAGTTGTTAAGCCATAAAACGTAAAACCGGGTATCATAAAAATATGAAATTTATAGGAATGATTAAACTCATCATTATACTCCATCTAAAAATATAAAATGGGTGATAAGTCTCATTGGGTGCAAAAACGTTGCTTAAAACTGGAAATACGGGTAAAAAACGCGTAAGTCGCTGTTTATCAGAAAAGAGCGAAATTTCAGGGAAACGACCGTGAATTTATTTAGAGTAGACTAAAATTAGTCTAAAAGTGATATGAGATATCTAAATGTGATTTTCGTCATACACGGGATAACTTTACAGTTATACGTGAAGTCTAAAAGTTACGCGATTTAAGCAAAATTGTAGAACATATAAGGTTAATTTCTTTACGGTTAAAGGAGGAGGGAAATATGTTTGACTTTTCCAAAAATGTAAAAGTGTCAAAAACATATTAGAAACACAGTGCAGGAATAGTTAAGTCTTGATGTAAGTAGAATTGTTTAAAACGTAAGTTTAGTTTCGTACGGCGCATGGTTTATTTGGTAACATTAAAATGAAATCTTAAAAATTCTCAAATTAATTATGAGGGATCTAAAAATTAATCTGATGTGAGGAAAATTGACAGAGTTGATTTTCGTTATGCACGTGATGACTAAATGATGTTCCGACCAAAATGAAACTTTATAACGATGTTTTCTTAATAACTTTTGCGAAGATGATCTAACGATTGTTGAACTCTCAGGATATTACTAAAATAATTTATCTTACGAGAATGTGAAATAAAAATTTAACGGATGAATAGTGAAAGTGAATAGTAAAAGTGAATAGTAAATTCTCAAAAATGAAGAGTAACCCGAAAAATGCGCATTGTTACAGTATCACCACCTTAATGGGAATTCCGTCCCGGAATTCAGTGTGTGTTATCCGATGTTGAATTGTCTAGGAAAATGTAGGTGTATGCGCCGAATCCTAATTTTTTATTTATTTATTTATTTATTTATTTATTTTTTCGTTTTAAGTTTCTGGTCATAGAATGTGTTATGTACCATCCTAAGTTTTTGGTCGTGGCTTAAGTTGGTAATCTAAAGGGTTTTGTTAATTGTTCCACCAAAACTAACTCATGTTTTGCCAATTGCTCCACCAAAACTAACGTTATTCGGATCGCTCTCTTTTAGTGAAGAAAGTATAATTCGTGGTGCTACTTGATGTTTTGCCAATTGCTCCACCAAAACTAACTCATTTTCTTTTAATCGCATGGCCTGTGAAAAACCATGGAACGAGTCTATAAAATGATGATTATGCCTCAGACACTTGTTGTGACAACTCGTAATTTTAGGTCATTTCTCAAACTTTGAAAATTTCATTATTCATCTCGGGAATTTACTATTCACTGGTTACTATTCATCATTTTACTATTCATCATTTTTGAAATCGATTTGATATTTTGAAAGGTTATTTCAAAATTTTACTATTCACAAAACACTATTTATTCCCGGAGAAAAATTACTATTCATGATTCATTATTCATCATTTTTCGTAAACTAGGTTTACGAGTATCAAATACGCGTAACCTGGAGGGTTAAGCTGCGTATTCATGGAACATCATTGAAAACATTTCATATAGACTAGAGTTAGTCTACATATCATCAGTAACATCATTTCATATTAGTTTATGCATGGGTTTGCATATTCCATTAACGTATATTTATTTATTAAATAAATGCTATCGCACGATCATTTATTTTGAACAATTGATCCAAAACTTACAAAAATTGTCCTAATATATTTTTATACTCATTTTAAGACTATAAAAATTATATTATTAGTTTACCCGATGTTTTGAATTTATTTTGTATTTAAATTGTTATATATATATATTTACGACGGTTTTCGTAAATTCAACTCGATAATTATTTATTCACTCAATTCTTGCGAGAAATGTATTTTTATAATTTTTATGACTTCGTTATATTTTATTTTGTTCCGTTAAAATCTATTTATAGCTAACGCTACACTAAATACCTAATTATACTTACAAACTACACATTATACATAACAAATAATACATTTACTTAACAAAATTACCCAAACCCTCCCCAAATATTACCCTTGGTCGGCCCCCTAGTCACCATGGTAAAATATATATATATATATCTCTAACTTAGGTGTACACATACACATGCCTAGAATAGATATTTGCATAATACTTTCATAATACAAGATATTATCATCTTTTACACATACAAGCACATACCATAAGGTGAAAAAAAAAGAGAAAGAAACCCTCTCATCCCCTTTGTGAAGTTCGGCCAAGGCAAGATCAAGGAAGAATCATAATATTTTTTCAAGATCAAGTGATAATATTAACTCTAGATTACTTCTATTTAGGTTTTGAAATAAAAACCTAGGAGTATTTAGGAAACCTAGTTACTTAAACCTCATCATATATCTAGTAAGCTTTTCATAACTTTTATAACTCTTTCATAATCATTCTTGAGTTATTTTTATCATTCTAATAAGAAAACATGCAAGTATCATATATATTTATACCACTTTTATTTGTTTTTAGTACTTATTATGAGTTTAAACAATCCTATAATTATTTCCATGAAACATATCATTGTTGATGATGTTTAGGAACCCATGACACCCTAAGAAGGTGTATGGTAGGTTTAGAATAGATTTGGTGTTGATTTGAAGTGATTGAAACAAGTATTACGCAAGAAAAACCATTTTCGACAACACTAGATTTGGGTCTGATCGTTTGTGCAAAATCTGGAAAATTCAGCAGGTCATGAAGTATTTTGGGTTATATTTCCAGAAAATATACTTTAAAACGAAACCGTGGTCGCTTGAACGGGTTAAAACGGATTTATAACGAAGGAGATACGCTATTTTCAAGTTTAGCGGCAAAAACTATATTTTCAGAAAAATACATGCTGTCCAGAATTTTTCATAGGTCAAAAATGAGTTTTAAAACATTGTCTAAATGAGTCGATTTGTCAAAAATATATTAGTATACTTTAACACGAAACTAAGGATATATAAAACGTAGAAAAGGACTTATAACGACAAAATTACACGCGTTTTAAATAAGGATATCGTAACTATTTTATACAAGTATAACACTTATATATTTTTACTAGGCCAAAATGGTTATCGCTAGTGACCATGTTTGGAGCCATTTTTCATATCGATAGAATACTTTTGAGAAAACGATGTCTTCAAGTAAAAGTGAGTTTACCTATTCTATTTTCCAAAATGTTTAACCATTTGTCAAGCGAGGTTATAATGAATAATATACGATCACTCAAAAATTGGTCATTTTCATGAATTGTCAAAGTGTATTATTTCACGACGGAAAACTATGATTTCATAATAAATCACTAAACGACTATCATAGGATGTTTCAACGTAAATACTTGTAAAGTATTTTATAACATGACGAGATGTCATAAACATATATTTCGACGATAAACTTTATTTTTAAAATTGCACAAGTGGTATGGATATCATATGAGTTGCATGCATAACATTACATCATGACTTATATTAGATCGTATCATTCATAATAGGTCGCGGTTAGAGCTTTTGCCATCACATCATTGTACCAAGTGAGTTTTCATAGCCCCGTTTTACAAGTTTATACTTTATTTCAAACCTACGGGGGAGAATACATTGCACATCATTTTATTACGATACCAAGTATGTAAAATTCATTACATTGCCTAAGTTACCTCATTGCCAATTGAATGTCCCCATTTCATAATCATGAACCGTTAATTCCGGAAGAAGCGAGGGTGAGTGAATAGATCTATTGAGGGTGACTCCTCCATCTGGGTTGGTGGTCCCAACTGGTCAAACGGATGCATTTCATTTAATATCATTATTTGAATTGTTTGGCAAAACACTCTGTTGGGGAGAACATCATGATCAGTCTAGCTTCGGTGTCATGTGCTTATAGCAATTGTAACATTTTTATGTGACATATTTGTCATACATGGCCTATACTTGTGGTAGTCGTATAAAACATTTACATAAACTCTATGAACTCACTCAACCTTTGTGTTGACACTTTTAGCAATGTATTTTCAGGTATCTAAGGCATACACTTCATGGCATGCATAAGGACTTATCATAGAGTCGCGGTGACGACGCGTCTCACATGGATTTTATGCACTTTAAAACATCGTTTGGATTGTAACAAACTTATTTCCGCAAATGATGACTATCTTTTTGGGACCTATCTTTTGTAAACTCTGAATGTTTTATTATATCAAACGATGTGTTTTCCAAACGACACTTTAGGTCGTTCAATATAACTATAACTGTGATGTTATAGCAGTCATCCCTCAGGAATTCCATTCCGCTGCAAAACAGGTATTTTGGGGGTGTGACACTTGACCCTCAAGATCCAACCATTAGTTTGACCTTTTATATATTTCGCCAGTAATCTGAATGGGCAATTAGTTTTAGCGGTACCAGTCTGCCGTTGAAGTTTATCTTCTAAACCTTCACGTGCAGACGTCCCATGTCTAGAACACTTAAATTCGATTAAATACTTATAGCCCCTTCTGTTTTAGTTCTTCGTTTAACAATAAGAAAACCGTTCGATTGAGCAGTAGATTGCACCCAATTAATTAAAACAACTTCATCACGGAACACCTAAAAAAATAAAAAAATACAACTTTTATAAAATGTAAACACGTACGCGTGTCCTATGTGTGTTAATACCGTGTACTTTGCTTTTTGTTTTACAAACTTTTTTATACATTTTTATAAAAAAAAACTTTTGTCTCCTTTAAAAAAAAAAGTTTTGTATCCTTTCTTTTTAAAAAAACTTTTGTATACTACTTTTTTTTAAAAAGTAATGTAAGTATACTACTTTTGTATATATAATTCAAAAAAAATTAAAAAAATAAAAATTTTACGTTTTAAAGAGAAAATGTGTGGTTTTCTTAAAACCGTGTGTGCACATGGTTTTGCTTTGTTATTTTGTTACTAGTACTGATGACTCTCTCTCTCTCACCTCTCATATCACACAGTCTCTCTCTCTCTCTCTCTCTCTCTCTATCCACTCGTTTCTCTCTCTCTCTCTGAGTTGATGGTTACGATTGGTTTTAGATCTAGATCTAAAAACTTTTTAGATCTAACAAGTAAAAATCTGTGACTTGTTAGATCTAAAAACGTTTTGTGGTGGTGATGTTTGTGGTGATGTTGTGGTGGTGTTGTGGTGGTATCTGTTTTGGTGATGTTTCTGTGGTAAAAACTGCTTTATTTTTTAGATCTTGAAAAAAGCTAGTTGATGTTTGTGGTGGTTTTTGTGGTAAAAAAAAGTTTAGACTAAAAACTGTTTTTTTTAGATCTAAAAAGTTTAGATCTTGAAATTTTGGGTTTCGTTGCTTATTTAGACTTGGTAGTAAAAAGTTTAGATCTTGAAAAAAGTTGATGGTAAAAAGTTTAGATCTAAAAAAAACTGCTTATTTTTTTTAGATCTAAAAAGTTTAGATCTTGAAAATTTTTTAAACAACATGGTTGATGTTTGTGGTTTCGTTGCTTATTTAGACTTGTGAGTTGATGTTTGTGGCGGTTTCTGAAAGTGATGTTCTGAGTTGGTTTCTGAAAGTGATATTGTTAGTTGATGTTTGTGGTTGTTTCTAAAAGTGATGTTTGTGATGGTTTCTGTGGTAAAAAAAAGTTTAGACTTGGTAGTAAAAAGTTTAGATCTTGAAAAAAGTAAGCAGGTAAAAAGTTTAGATCTAAAAAAAACTGCTTTTTTTTTAAGATCTTGAAAAAAGCCAGTTGATGTTTTTGGTGGTTTTTGTTGTAAAAAAATGTTTAGACTAAAAACTGCTTTTTTTTAGATCTAAAAAGTTTAGATCTTGAAATTTTTGGTTTCGTTGCTTATTTAGACTTGTTAGTAAAAAGTTTAGATCTTGAAAAAAGTTGTTGGTAAAAAGTTTAGATCTAAAAAAGGCTGCTTATTTTTTTTAGATCTAAAAAGTCTAGATCTTGAAATTTTTTTAAACAACATGGTTCATGTTTGTGGTTTCATTGCTTATTTAGACTTTTTGTGGTGATGTTTTGTAGGTGATGTAACTGTTGAAACTTGTTGTGATGATGTAACTGTTGAAACTTGTTGGGGTGCCTCATTAGTGTGGTGGTGATGTTTCTGTGAGGTTATTTGTTTTGTGGTAGTGATATTTCTGTGGTAATGACTTATTTTTTGTTGTGGTGCCTATGCAGTTTCATTACTGGATGGTAAAGTGAGCAGTTTTATCTCACTTTGCAACTTTCAATGAAATCAATAGGTTTAAAAAAAAGGCAATGATGATTTTTATAAAAAAAAAAAATAGAGTTTTGGCATGACAAATCTGAATGGACGGTAAAGTAATTTTATATCTCACTTTGCAACATTCATATTTGCAGCCAACATGATATAAAGAGCTAATAATTTGAGCCTTACCTCTTGTGTGTCAAATGGTGAACTAGACATGGTTGTTGTTTGTGGTGTTGTTGCTTGTTTGTGTTGTTGCTTGTTGTGGTGGATTATTGCTTGTTGTGGTGGACTGTTGCTTTCTTGTTAGTTGGTGTTGTTGCTTGTTGTGGTTGGTGGAATTTGCTAGTTGGTGTTGTTGCTTTCTTGCTAGTTTGTGTTGTTGGTTGGTGTTGTTGCTTTCTTGTGGCATTATAAGCCTGAAATGCCTGCACTTGTTTATTTTCTTGTGAACTTTTGCAGTTTGCACTTGTTTACTTTCTTGTGAACTTTTGCAGTTTGGGAATCCTACTTACCACTTTCACATTGAAAACGTGTTGGTGCTTGGCTAGTAGAAAATCATGTTGTGACTTGTGCAGTTTTAAGACCTGTTGTGCTTGGCTAGTAGAAAATGGGGTGCTTGGTTAGACTGACCCTTTGAGCTGTTGTGACTTGTGCAGTTTTCTTGGCTAGTAGAAAATGGGGTGCTTGGTTAGACTGAGACCTGTTGTGACTTGTGCAGTTTTGAGACTTGTTGTGCTTGGCTAGTAGAAAATGGGGTGCTTTGTTAGACATGACCCTTTGAGACCTGTTGTGACTTGTGAGGCGATGATGATAACCGAAACCGAATGGACGGTAAAGTGAGATTTTTAACTCACTTTGCAACCTTCGAATTTGAGCCTTAAAATTTTCCGAGGCGATGATGATTTTTTAGCCTTAAAATTTTCCGAGGCGATGATGATAACCGAAACCAAATGGACGGTAAAGTGAGATAAAATCTCACTTTGCAACCTTCGAATCTGGGTCTCAAAAAATTTCCGACTACGTTTTTTTTTAAAAGTTATAAAACTGAAACTTGTATAAACACAAAACTGGAACAAAAACTTGTAAAAAGTTATAAAACTAAAGCTAAAAACTTGTAAAAAGTTATAAAAAAAAAAACTTGTAAAAAAACAGCTGCCACAGCAGCCCAACCACCCAAAAAAACAACTCTTTTAAGATTTTGACACGAAAATCGAAAAAAAAACATTATCCCCATCACCTCATCCAATCATTGGGAAAGTACAAAACCGGTGCCTCATTAGCATAACCCTATTTGATATGATGTCAAAGGTCTCTTGAAGAGCTGCCAAGAAATTATTATTTATTTCCGAAGGAGGAGATGGAACTTGAAAGAGCCAGCTAACAACTAAAATTGTCGCAACCAGCCAGCAACTATCATTGAATTCAAATACATGCCGGTCTATTAAAAATTCAACCTTTTTTGTGAACTAAATAGCTCACAAAATGAATTGAATTATAATCAGATGTGGAAAGAAAAAAGAGATGGCAAGTGTTGCCGAAACTTTTTTTTCTCTTAGGTAAAGTGCAATCTTGGTTTGAAAGAAATATGGTTTTTATTGATAAGAAAGACGAAATAAATTATCTGAAAAGTTTGATGCAAAGCTGCTACGAGAAGATCTATAGAAGAATCATTTTGAGGCTCATAACTGATGATGGGTCGAGGTCTACATAAGATTTTACCTTCTGTTGATTGGCAGTATAACTTCGACGCTAGCTTCGTCTTTGTAATTTTACTGGTGGGTGTAACCCACGTGTTGCGGATTAATGCAAAGATTTATATTGTAAATAATAATAATGAGTGGCAAAAAAACCGTACTTAGTAAGAAAACGAAGCACAAATCATGACTCATTTTGAGTATAAGGCTTGTCGCAGTGGGAGGTTGGCACATCGGTTGGCCTTCAAAAATTGGCACCTTTGACCGATGTTCACATCGGGTGGATCGAATGTGGGCGAAGGTTGCCACATCGGTTGTGGCATCATTTTTGCACACATCGAGCGAGAATATGACCGATGTTTACTTCTAGTATTTGCAAATAAACAATATAATTAACTATGACAATTACAATTAATACAAAACAAGAGTTCGACCATATCAATTTCAAAAATATGACCCTTTGTCATTAAAAAAAAAAAAAAATCTTTGGGTCGTCGACTGGGGCATCCGGGTTGTCTCAGGTCGCTGGAGAGAGAAAGCTGACGTGACGCTGGATGACCCAGGTCGTCCCAGGTCGCGACTGGACCAGCCTAATATCTTCTTTAGTTTTACTATTTAAATATTTGTAAAATGTTAATTTCGAAACGTGTATTTGTAGAAGCGTATATCCGCGTATTACCGACGGAACTTAAAAGCATATATTCTTAATCTAAAGAAAAACACATGTTATAAACTGAAGATGTATAACACGTACAACAGGTTTATTGGGTCTACCTCGTGCTAGAGTAAAACAACTACAAGTAGTGGATCGTCATTAAGCCCAATGACATATTAGCTATGGTCCGGACACAAATACGCACGCAGAACACCCAGCAGATCAGGCTCATGGCTGTGGAAGGTGATATGTGTTCACAACTACGATTATTGCGGAACTTTGCCCGATAAGAGTCTCACTCCGGCCACTAACAATTATAAATGAAATACTAGGAAACCCTAGTATTAGACTCGCCTATAAAAGGAACTCTCTAATACTCTTACAAGGCATGACTTTCTCACACATACTAATACACATACTTCAATATTCCTGACAAATGTGAGTACTTACTCTCACGCCGGAACTTAATCGTGGGTCCATCCCACGGTAAGGCTAATGATTTACTTTCATTTGTGCAGGGAATCATCTCATTACTTGGTTTAGTACAAACCCAATCTACTAATAGCTTGTTGGTCTGACCCAATAAATCATTTCAATTCATATCCAAACCCGTTACACTTTTTGTACTAACATAAACTACTAGACGAGTACCAATGCATAACAACATGATTTATAACGGCATACAGTTATAGTGATATTTTGATTAAGTGTTTTGTGTAACTATAATTGTTTGCCGCTAGAAAATACGGTTGATATGCATTGGTACTCATCTAGTATACCAAATTATCAAATATGTTTTTTTATAGTTGACAAACAAAAGTATCAAATATGTATTTAATATATTATTTAAATTAACAAATCAAAGTATCAAATATGTTTTAATATAGTTAACAAACCAAATATTTAAACGTGTATGTGCTAAGTTTTCATTTTGTACTTTCTAGTCTTCAAATGAATAGAGTTGACAAACGTGTGTGTTTTAAGATTCATTTAAGTTTTTCATTTTAAAGTATGCATGTAAACAATGTTGGAAAGTATTTAAACCTTTTTTTTTTCTTTTTTTTTTTTAAGTTTTCAAAGGTAGAATAGGTATAAAACAAAATTAAGAGATTAAGAGTTTTTTTATCCATGCTTTATAAGTAAGAATAATATATATTTGATGATGATGATGATTAAAAAAAAAAGAAAAAAAAAATTACATGAAGCTTAAGGGTATAGTATCAACTTCATAATAAGTGTATGAGTGTTTTGTAAAATATGTGTAACTTTAAGAGGTGTTTTGCCAGATTTTATATCCTTAAAGGGAGGTTTTGTAAATTCTACAAATAGTAAAACTATTTTGATTTTATTGTAAACTTAATTTCATTAATTCAAATAAAAATACGATACGAAACTTAAATTTTTTTAAAAATACAAATTACAATACAAAAAGTATAAAATAAAATAAAAAATAAAAAAAGAATAAAAAGAATAGATGTACATTTTCTTCAACCTCCAGACCAACACACACAGGCACAAAACCACCGACACAAACACAAATCCATAGTTTTTAATCAATAAAAAATAATAAAAAAATAAAGTAAATACACACAAAATGGAAGTGGCGAGGCGCCAGTTTACTAACGCACGGATTGGCGTGAGGTGGTTGTGGTATGGTGACGCGCTTTTGGCGACGCCATTGTGACTGCCACATCAGAATGGCGTGTGCCTTGAGCCACAATAGCCCTTGTTCTAAGAGCACAATGTAGGTTATAGCATCTTGTATTGCAAAAAGTACTGCTACGCTTTTCATCATATAACTTTGAACTTATAATTTAATTTAAAACGATTTTTTTATCACTCAAGTTATAGGACACATTTGAGCCTCACATTTTTTTTTTCAAATACAACAATACACTAAATTAAAAAATATTACATAATTTATACATTTTTTAGACTAATTATATGAGAAAAGTTTATTGCAGAACATAAATTATTTAAAGAACAAATGCTTCAATCCTCACCATCCAATCATTTTAAATCTAATGGTGTAGATTAATGCTTATTAAAAAACGGAAGGGCATGTTTGTAATTATCCAACCCTACATAACACATCACTTTGTTATTAGTCTTTTTTTTTTGAACATACACTTTGTTATTAGTCAACCTTAGATATCTGATCCTTTAGTCATAACGATGCAAGCATGTACTAGTAATAAAGTAGTTTTTGTGTCCTATCAGGAGCAAGGTTACGAGATAAATTTAGACGTGCATTCCAAACTCGATCTGCAACACGTATGGCAACAGACATGGAAAGTTCATAAAAAATTCCAGAAAATGAAGGTTATCACATTGATATGCTAGATGCTTCTTTGATAGTTATGGAGGAGTTATTGTGAACTTTAAAGAGGACGTGGATAAAAATGTCTTTATCACTTTACTTCAAACATCATTATCTCAATGGCGGCAACAGGTAAAATAAAAGACTTCCAGTACATGTGTTTATCTAAGTTTAATTTTCTAAATTTATAGTTTATACTAGTTTTTACTTTTCTTATTGTTTTATTTAATATTTAATGGAACTGAAACTTATATTAGATATATGTTTGAATCTTATGTTATGTAATATTATTTCACTAAAGCGGTAACGATGGAACTTTCTTTTGTGTTTTACTATTACTTTGTGTTTGGAACTTTGTCAAACTTTGATGTTGAGTAGAAATGTAAAACACTTGGATTCATTTGAACTTGTCTCGAATCTTGTTTCAATGGCGGCAACAGGTAAAATAAAAGACTTCCATTTATCGTTTAACATTTTCTTCTCTTATTGTAGTGCAGGGAAAGAAGGGTTTTGGCTGAACTTGTGAATCTTGTTTCAATCGTTGTAGTGTTTGTGGGAAAGAAGGGTGTTTGGCTTAAACTCACTATTTATAAATCTTGTTTCAATCATGGTTGTTGTGATGGTATAATGACGGAGGAGGAGGATGCTAAGTAGTTTTTTTATGTGTTTTTATGTAAATCTTGTGATATTTTGTTGTGGATGGAAATGGTCTATTGCATATGGGGTGTTTGGGATATCATTTTATGTTGATTATTTTGGTAACTGCTGATGTTGTAGAGTATTGGATTGTTGGATTGTGTATTTCATTTGGGCCTTGAGCTAAAACGTTTACTAATGGAATGAAGATTGATAAACAGTGGAAGACTTGGAATGAAAAAATATCTGGCAATGCAAACATATATCACATCAAAATAAGCAATCAAGTTAAAATAGCTCTCTACTCATAACTCATCAAAATAAGCAATCAATTTAACAACACGTTCTGGACTCTAGGGCAAAATAATGTACACAGGCAACATACAACATCCATTTAATAAACTTGCAAAATAACAAAGGAAAACAACATTAGAGGATCTGTACCCGAGCGCAAGCATTGTATTGCAAACTTGGATACACACAGGTAGAGAAGAAGAGAGGAGACAGAAAACCCGAATAGCACCAACTAATTTTACAAATGATCCGGCAATGAAGAAAACTGTCTTTTAAAAAACCACACCAACCAACACATAATCAACCCACACATCAACATCCCTTCAATATCACCAACCAGAGTCCTATCTACCACAATCTATTAATCAATCTATCACAACTTGGGTTATGGAGGTCGTGAGCTTGCTGCACCTGCACCACTACTACTACCAACACCTCCCACTCGCGAGGCTAAAGCAAGAACTTCAGGTGACATATCCCAGCTCCCACTTTTCCTACCCCAACTGGACCGTCTTGCATGCATAATATTAGCACGATCTCCCTCATCGACTGTTGTTCTTATTTCTGGTGACATTTCACCTATGCCAACTTCTTTAATGTTCAACCCTTCATTGTCACTCATCTGTCCTTCACGATGATCTAAACCAGCCCCACCGTCACCCCAAACCGCCTTCCTTCCCATTTCAATCTCATCTACAGCCTTCCCCATGTTTGGACTCACAAAACCACCTCCATTTGATCGACCTCCAAGCCCCGGTTCTTTAGGCACATATGCCCTAAACTTGTTCTTTGATTCAGGGATTCTAGTGCAAAATATCTCCGCAAAATTTTTTAGCACTCCTTTATTGTAGGGATTCGCTCGCCTGTCGTATCTATACCTAAAGTTCTCGTATGTTGTCTGCAAAGATATAACAGAGCTTATGAGATACTTAGCTGTAGAGGTTGCTGAATGAGCAGGTTGGGTAACACGTCAAAACTGGTTCGGGTCAAAATGACTAAAAGAGTTGTTTATGTGCAAGACAGGTGGGTTGACGTGTACAACTTTTTCATATAACTGTTAATTCTTTTCATAAATTATTTGTCCAAAATATGATTACAGATAACCACTAAAATGCGTAAGGTCTCAAGTTCAATTTTCAACTCTGCTAGGTGCAAACAATCTTGAAGTGGCAACGCAACCTCCTGAAAAAGGAGGGCTTTACCTGGTTTGAGCCTGCGTGGGTTCAAACCCCATGAATTAGTCGGCCAAAAGGTGTGTATACATGATTACAGATTATTTATTTGAATCATAGACTTATTGTAGGGGGTATTATGCATTATAGATATACTTTTGGCAACTTTCGACATGTTTTGTTTTAAGCTACACGTTTAACCCGTAAGAAAAAAAAGATATATTCATGATTAATGGGTCGAAAGTGCCACCTCTGTTTAGTTGTAGAGATCAAATTTGTATATCAGAAAATATATAGATTTTTCTATCAGGTAATAAAGTAACGAATATGAGTGATCACCTGATTTGTGCTTATGAGATATAAATGAAAGGCAGTCAGGCCACCGACAAACCACACTGATATGAAGGTGTAGACGATTAACACAATGGATGCAGGAGTCTTGATCATTGCTTTCCATAACGTTAAGTCCTCTGAATCCATAATCCTCTTTATGTAAATCCAGCAGAAACTAAAAACATATATACAAAGTAGAGTCGTGGAGAACACAAACATGAAGAAGAACCGATAATTTCTCTGCAACCAGATAAACCCAACTCAGTAATGGAGAAAAAAAGAAGTGTTTACTGGAGAAGATTCATGGATCATAAACGAGGAAACTACTAGTTTATAATTCTGGAGTAACATAGAACGTCGATCCTAGGTTCAAAAATGCACCAAGTTAATCTGCTTGTAGATTAGAGATGCATTTCAACGTTTTTTTATATCAATATTTGTTTTTACAAGTTTACATGATCCAGTCTTGAATTTAAAAATATTCTAACATGTAGTGCTTGTTATATGATTGAAAGTTGGAGACAGAATACAGATCTTACCAGACCTATACATTGCCCAACCCAAGGGCAATGATGATCAAATCGTTCAACGCAATTGTTGCAGATAGAACAGTGTGAGCAGCGGGGAGGTCTGTAAAGCATGCAGGTATCACAATATTTTATCTTAACAGTTACACCATTAACTTCAACTTCTTTAATACGAGGCAGCCGTAGTTGTGGGGTTTGGGCACTACCTTCGGTATTTGCATCAAAGCCTTCTGGTTCTGGAGGATGTGCATTACGGGGAATGATACCCGGATCCCTCCCCGAAGTTAAAAGGAGAAGTACTAAAACCTGAGACATTCATGTTCACACACTCAATATTCATACAAAGAACAGACACTTGACTTTACTTACATAATTACGTCAAACAAATATAGTAGTCTGATACAAATGACAGATTCAAATATAAAATTAAATCGACAGTGACATACAAAATAAACTTGCAGATATAAACGAGTAGCTGGCTTACTAAATAAGCTTGCAAATGCTTGATTAGAGAATGTAATGATACTTAGTAATTCCTGATTGGTGCTGTGTAAAGATGTGCAATTAAAATTTGAGGCAATCTAGCTATTAACTCGTATGAAATTGGCATGGCAAGATGCTAATCATGAGAGATCAAAATTATTGTACTTCAGTGGTAATTCTTCCCAACTCACCACACCAGACATGAAAAATAGCAGAGCAATGGAAAGGGTGTTTGATTTACCATAATTGGAAAAGCTTAGAAGTGAATATAATGAATCTTTGACATGTGGAATAATATAGAGCATCACGAGACAATTAAAGCTTAACAGGCCTGAGTTTTTACCACTTAAAAAATGAAATGTGATATGTACACCACTAACATTGACGCATACTATCCCACCAGGCCACCACATGATGTTTTATCATCTTTCTCAATTAAGTAATTACCTATATTCTGGCTAAACTAGCAGAAATTCAACTAATAGCTATGACTTTTGTGACTACACACTAAAAGTGATGAGAAGATGACCTTCTCTTTTGTTTATTAGGATAGCAACAAGGGTCTAAAAGATTGTCATGGGGTGTTTGTGTAAACGTGAGCGAGGACAAAGAATAGAGTGACAAGACAAGGGGGAGGGGAGGGGTGGGTAGGAAAAAACCATAAGATAGTTCATTCTCACAGGGGAAGCATCCAAGACGGGCACTGTTTGAGAATGGAGTACAAGTGTACAACTGTCAAACATGGACTGGTGATACCACATCAGAAAAATGACGGAATATCACTGTCATGCTTAATATGAATATCTAATAATAATTTCTACATGTCAAACAAAAAACATAATAATTCCTTTTGCAGCATGCATGTCAGAAACTTAATAATAGAGGTGGCGATTTCAATTCATTCTTATAAAATGGCTCAGTTCAGTTGGTATTTACATAATTGATAGTGGATCAAATGTCGCTAAAGGTGTATTCCGATGCTCACAACCTCCTATATCTTTTTTTATGTATATTATTATATCATTGAAATAGCTTTTGTAACCATATTTAAGACAAGCGTTATTCATTAATAGATAAATAAAAAACTAACAAAAATGTAGCTGGGTCAACCCAACCTGCATTAACCTTTAAAATTGCCTGTTTTCACCCAATACCCCACCAACCTGTTTTTCCATCTCTACTCACAATCAACAACTAAAGTGAGCAACTATATGCCTCTTTCTCCTTGGGGCAGATATATTAGAAAAGTTTGGGCAACTACAACTATGTCATAAAGGTAAAAGAACTCATAAATGTCTAGAGAAGACAAGAAAAATAGGTAGAACTCTCCCACTGCACAGCTAAAAAGATCATTGAGCGTATTTATTCGAGCATGCTAATTAATACTTGTTCAAGATTCTTTCTCTCTGGTACTTAGCTAATTATTGATTTTCTCTCAGATGTGTTGTCACCAGATGCAAAAGGAATTCCATTAAATGAGTTTATAGACTGTCTCAGTAAGCATCAATGAGTTTAAAAGGAAAAATGCAACAATTGTTGCGCTCTGCTTAATTGCGATGTTTTACTTATAACTTGTTCAACAAATTAGTTATAAACCTTATAAAAACCAAAAAGGATTAACACGTGTTATAAATCAAGATGTAAACTGTATAACGCCACTATTTGTATCTAAACAGAAAGTGCCAAAAAAGTTGGGTCACCAAAATTTACATAATAATATAGCATCATTTACAAGCCAGCTTAATGGGAGAACCATTGCGTATAAATGCTTACACCACACAAAAGACTAGATATAAGTTGCTAAACAGTTTCTGCGACCATACTCACCGCAACAAGAAGATAGCAGACTATAGTATCGTGAAACAATTCACTTAAGTAAAACTCAGAGAACCATATTCAGTAATAGCAAAAACGAACTTACATGAATTGTGAATAAAATAGCCACAACCATAACTGATATCCCCCAATGTTCTTCAAAGTCATACATGAGTTTTCTCGCAACAAAAACACAAAAAACCGAAACAGGAGCTACGACAAGGAATATGGTCAGCACCAGTGATCTCACATCCGGTCCGAATACAAACCTACCCGACAGAAAAAATATCTGGCAATGCAAACATATATCACAAAAGTAAGAACAAAACGCATATCCAAAAAAAGATAATAGTCTCAAAATGCTTAATTACACATAAATCCAGTTATATTCCACATCCAAACGTAGCATAAGTTGCAATAAACGACACATTGACAACCAAATTATCAGTACGGTGATGTTGGTACAACAAAAGGATCAATCAATTCAATCCCATTTGTATAAACACAACGTAATACCCGTCAACTGAATTTCATAAAATAAATACCGTAGTATATAGATCTCATTATACGATTTAAGTACTTTTCAAAGATATTCGCACAAGCGTATGTCAGATTTCTCATTATTTCCACTTATCTTCTTCTTTTTAAGTAGATAAGCAGCTTAAAGTGTTCGGATCATCCACACTGCTTCTGCTCTTTAGTGCAAAATAAGCTGCTTCAATTAAGACGTGCTTATTTGAAACATTCAACGAGAGGGTTTTAAGATTGCCTATTTTTATGCTTAGATTAAAAAGTGTTCAAATTTAACCAAACTGCTTAATTGAGACGAAACTAGAATTACTTTTTTACCATAACATCTAATCCTGAAGTCTGATAAGTGCTTATGTATAAGAAGAAGAAAAAAAAAATAAGCAATCCGAAACACATTGGTCTTTATTTAATGTATCTTATCTTCTCCTGAAAACAATAATTGTACCTAAACAAAATCACCTAATTAAATTCTATATATTCAATAAAAAAAAATATCATTATTTTATCTTCTTCTGAAAACAATAATTGTATCCATAAATCACATACTTAAATGTGACACTAAATATTAGGGCACCAAATAAATAAATAAATCTGACTTACATTGCTTCCTTTCCAGGTTTGGTAAATTCTCAAGTTATCCGACCCGTTATTAGATCCGGATAACGGATCCGAATGCTTAGGTGGAGGTACCACATACATCTTCTTCCTTCACTTTTTCAAACAAAACTTAGAGATCTTCAATTTATAAAAAGTGAAAATGCGCTCGAAATACAAGATATATTTTATAAAAAAAAAAGTACACTTCACTAGTTTCAATAAGCAAGTTTATAAATTAATACGTGGAAATGAGGTTGGTTTATAAAATCCGGTGAACGGAAAAGTTTTTTTTTAATAAATTAGCCGACAAGCCATGAAGAAAAAAGGCTAAAAGCAAAAGGAGGGTTTTTGAGTGAATGTGTGTGTGTGTGTGTGTAAGGAAAGGAAGGGTAGGGGGGCTGGGGAGTGTTTGTTTTGTTTTTTTATTGATTTTGTGATGGTCAAAAAGGAAAAAGGTGATGTGGCGCGACTTACGTGGCCTTGTCATCTCTTCTTTGTGTCTGATTTTGGATTGTTGTGACTAAATTTATTTGGATTTTTGTTTTAGTGTCACATTTAATGAGGATTTATAGGTTAAAAATTGGATGTTTTTATTGTTGGAAAAGAACAAAGACTTTTGTTAAGCATGTCTTGTTTTAGGGCCCGTTTGGTACCCGGTTTTTAGTGGCTTTGGAATGAAAGACTTTTTTAAACATGAGTTTGGTTTATTACTAATCCTCTGACACTAGTCTGACAAGAGGTTATAACACCAAATTTCTATTCCGGACCCTTTGATGGGTTTTTTAAATGTTATGAAACAAAATGTATTTTTCTATTTAATGTTTTTTTCTCAACCACATATTATTTATTTTTATTCTTTAACTTTTATTTTTTTTTTCAAATAAATATATAAAATAAATTTATCAATCATTTATTTTCTCTCTCTTCATTTAATTCAAAACCTATATTAAATCCAAATCCAAATTTAAATCCAAATCCTAATCTAAATCCAAATTCTAATCCTAAACCCATCTATAAACCAAACGGGCCCTTAATTATGCTTGTTTTATGGAGTAGTATAGCTTACAAATAACATCTTCAACTTTTGTCGCTTCATATAACATGGATGAAGGGGCGCAATGTATGCTACAACAATAACAATACACAATCCCAGAAGAGCGAGATATGATGAGGTAAGATGTAGACAGTCACACATCTGTCCGAGAGTAAAACAAATGCATGCTACATATTAGTCATAACCGATGCTTCGCTACTTTTGGTTTGATATGTCATATTTCTTCATGCTGATCTTGTTGACATTTCAACGCATGATTAACCTTGTTGTGATCTCCATCTCCTCCAATCTATCATCAAACGATCAAAGCTTTCAACTGGATTTCCATGCATAAAATCCAGAACATCATCACAGTATGGTTAATGGTTAATGGAGTGGATTTATACCCACCCAGCCTGCAGATGTGATGGCGGTCAAATGTCGGAAAAGATGTAGAAAGCTTGTCAGCGGCGGCAGGGGAAGGGGATCGATGAAAGGTGATGTACACATGGTATACTTGCACAGTGCACGCATGCTTATTACATGCATCTTTAACTCCATAAGCAATTAAATTTTCTATCACCTTTTTAAGTCTTACAAATACCTTTGAATTTTGAGTTGGTCTTTATTTAAGCATTTTGAAATTAAAAATCAAGCAGTATGGTATAAGTCATTTGACTCCGAATTCAGTACCTATCGAGACTTTCACGAACTTTAGTGATCGTCTTCTATATTATCTATGGAGCTGTCTCCGTCACATTGAACGTCATAATCCACCCATGACAAAAATAAATAACGAGTACATAAAAAATAAGAATGAACTTATATTGTGCTCCAAAAATTGAATACAGTGGGTATCTCTCTTCTTCAACCAATACCTAGGGAAAGAAATTTATACAAGTGTAATGACTTTCCTAACTTCTTTCCTTGAGGAACAATAAGAGAGAAGCTCATCTTCATCAACCGTACCCAATCCTGATAACCGAACGCCATAAGCTTCCATCCTGTTGATGTCCCGACGAGTAGGTGATTGCCACATAGCATCCCACCAAGCTGGAGATAGCAACGGTGTATAAGCGCATTGGCTCGTTTGGTTTCCACAACTTAATGGACCTGCAAACCGGTTCCAAACATGCCCCCATCCTACCTGGTTACTCAGTCCTTCTGAAACTAGAGTACTCTGAAAGCTACTGAAGAATGAAAAACTCGAATTACCACCTAAGTTCTCTGTCACACAAATTCCCACAAAAAAGCTGTCAGCAGAAAGAAATGCGTAATTTCCAAGGAGGTATGTGGATGCGCATTTTAAAAGTGATGATGACATAATGTGGTACTACTAAATATTCATAAATATAACCAGATAATTGGTTGTTATAAAATGGCTTGTAGATGATAGCATTTGCTGTTTAGACATGCTTTTGAAGTTCGGATAATCAAGGTTTTGTGAAATGAGAGTAATAGTCAATCAAATTGGTTTAAAAAGGGTAAATAGGTAAAGTCATCCGAGTGTTTGACCCACAGATAATCAGTTTGTTACAGCTGCTATGAAACTTGTCTAAACATTAGAAATTAATTATTGCAACTTCAAGTCAAATTAGTCAGCTATGTGGTTCCAAATGCATATCCAAAAACCGCTTTAAAATGGTGAAAAAAGAGATAATACCAGCTGAATTTGCAGCGGCCAATGCAGCGATTAGCTGTACGTAGGTTGTCCCAACACGTCGGTGGGCCCCAGAAACAACTGCATGTCTGGCACGTGATGCAAGGAAAAAGTCAACGAATGCAACCCATCTGGGTGCTGGTCCCCAATCTTTTGTTCTAAAATCTAAACTACGCAATCCATTTTGGCCCGATAATTCTCCTTCATAACTTTCATAGTCAAAATGAACAACCTGCAGAAAACCATAAATAAATCAAAAGGTACAAAGTGTCAACGACCATATAGTTCAGGAGGACTTCATATCCTCCTCATTTCTAAACTCGATCTTAATAACATGTAGTCTTGTTTAGTGCAGGATAAAGATTTGAAAAAAGACTCCATATAATCACCTCTGCGAAATTATCAAAATTGGATTTCACATCCTCCACCAAGGAGGGAGTGTCCGAAACTAAAACCAATCTCGGTCTTGAACCAGATTCTGTATTCTGCAAAACCTTTTTTGTACATTCTAATGCTGCCTGCAATGCTCTCACAGACCTGAAAACCAGATTAAGATGTCAAACAAGAATACTGGCATGTGATGGTAGTTTCACGAGGAAGGAAAACTTTTGGGGAGGTGAGAAATTTTGACACGTCTTCTTATGAAAGGGTCGATCATGGGTACGTGTTCATCCCTTACCGATCAAATGCACTGAACTGGTAAATTAGGTTGAAAGTTGCCAAACATGCATTTTTAAGCATGCAACCTCCTAAATTCTTTTTCCTCATACAAAAAAATATATATTATATTGTGACGAGGAACATTAACATCGTAATCTTATTCAACGCATTAACTCTTCATAAGACGGGAAAAATGTTGTAGGTTGACATGACCCCGACTTGACAAGTTCCAAAAAAAACTCATTTTGACCAGTTATCACCCACTATGCAGATCTACCAGATTCGTATAGTGTCTAAAAATCTACATCCAGGGTACCTGTTCATCAACATTCGCATGTGCAACGTAATATCAGGATCTGATCCTCCACTAAGAACTGAATCTACAGCCTGCTTTACTTTCTCTGTAGGAGATATGAGTATTCTCATTAGCTCCCCAAAGACATTGGGCCTATTATGACTTTGCGGTTCTCCAAAGAGGTCAGAAGCAGCCTTTCTCATCTCAACATGAACATTTTTCAGAAAAAATTGAGCTGCCACGGCATCTGTAGTATTCTGGAACCTGCCAACAGCTAACATTAAATTTTGATTCAATGAACTTAATAAAAAATAGCTGATAATAAATTTACCATATTATAGGCTCTTCCCACTCCCTCCAATTGCTACAGAGAACATTTGTCTTCCTTGGCCTTTGAAAATCATCAATCCTTATAACCAGATGCTTGCCATAGGTAGTCAAACATCCATTTTGCCTCCACAGATGTTTGACTTCGCTCAGCGCAAAAGCAGTGTTGGTATACGATATATACTCCCCAAAAGGATATTTTCCCCTGAGAAAAACATATATTAGAAATGGCGTAAAGGCCTTAGAAATGACGTAAAGGCCTCGGGATTTATATTTCTACCCTAATCGGTGATATGCATTCTTTCATTGTAAAATAAAAATTATATTCCTCAACAAGAAACAAAAAGTGTGTAATAAATACATCTATTGTACTTAAAACCAACGACATATAGCAAGGATAGAGATAGAACCAAGATGCCTGGTTTGTCCGATTATCAGTGAGCGATTCAGCATTACACTCAATGCAGCTGCAGTTAAGATCTTGTACATTTCGTTTCCGAAACCTGCTTCAGATGCTTTTGCTATCACATAATTTTGTCTGCAGAACTCCTCAGGAGGAAGACTTCGGACTCTTGCAGCACCTGTAACAGAATTTAGTCACATCACCACCTTGCTTTTGGAAAAACACATATATACAGATACACCTTTGAGATACAACAAGTTTATCATCTAACCTCCTGAAACCATACTAACATATTAAATTTCTTATGCACGTGTACCATCACACCGCAAGTTTAAATCATGCACAAAAGAGGTTGACTTCCATGAGTCATGACACACATACATGTTACAAAATAGTTCGACTTCCATGAGACACATACATGTCATGGATGAATACCACACCGTCATCATGACTATTGTTCAAAACAAGATAGTTTTCTTTTGGAAAAGTATCATCCAACAATCATGATGTTTTTGTTTAGCTCTACTAAATCCTTAGTCATCCAATACATGTGACTGCTTTTATATGAGTTCATCATTTTGTCCCTGATCTTAAGAAAACCTATCTCTTCTACAAACTTCATCCATTATTAACCGTTGAGTTAACATATCTAAATGTAGCAACTAATTCCACTCACAAATAATCTCGTACGATCAAAACAAACAAACACATAAGCAGTTACAATAAGCAATACCAAATACCCCCTAACATCTACACAAAACAAATATCTACATTCTACAATAACAAACTATGACGTCATAAATTAACAATAAGTACATCAATAAAATATATATACCGTTACGATCAAAATGACGTCGCATAACGTCTCGAACTCTCACACTCTCCTCAGCAAATCCACCTCTGAACTCATCCCCCATCTCTTCAACACTAGCACATGATCCTTTACTCTTCACCACAACTTTCTCATCCTCAACTACGCTGACCTCATCAGTGACTAAGTCTGACGTTGACATTAACGGATCATCTAGTGACCGGAGAGTGAGTAGTAAGAGTCCGATACCGGTGAAAGCAGCAGATGCGATAAGGAGTGAGTGTAGTGAGACTGTTGTGGTTTTGCGGCGTGATCTGCCGGAGAATAGCCACCGCATGATTTGGTTGTTCAGGTATCCAAAATGTGACAAAGGTTTTCTTTTGTGAAATGATAGAGATGAGATTTTATATTTTCTTTATAATTTTCTATGGTTCGATATTTTCCGTCGGTGGTTCTGAATTGACAAACCGAGTCTAAACGAGCTAAATCCAAGTGAACAGCCCTTATTAGGTTCAGTTTTGGTTTTATATAATTATGGTTTTTGGTTTAGGTTTTACTGGGTTTGTGTCAAAATCAAGAAATATACACCTAAACTATTGGTTTGGTGTATTTTCGGTTTGGTTCTCGGTTCATGTTTTTCTCAAAATCATTTTTCGGTTCGATTCGGGTTTGGTCGGCTCAGTTCAGGTTTGACCCATTACTCAGCCCTAAAGAGAACTATACGAGCACCCGTGAATAGCAACGATGATGACGTATAGCACGTACAGCAGACCTATTGGGCTCGGCTAGTGTTATACGTATTCCGGGCCCATGCCCAACAACAAAACAACCACAAGTATCGGAACGTCAGTAAGCCCAATAACAAATTGGCTACGGTCCAGAATCAAAGACGCACGCGGAGCACCTAGCGGACCAGAACCATGGCTGCGGAAGGTGATATGCGTCCGCATCCACGATTACTGCGAAACCTTACCCGACAAGGGTCCCCCTCCGGCCACTAACTTTTATAAGCGAAATGCTAGGAAACCCTAGCATTAGGCTCGGGTATAAAAGGAGCTCTAATCCTCTCATAAGATACGAATTTCTCTCACATACTAAAACACACACTTTTATTCTCTGACAAGAATGCATAGTTACTCTCACACCGGAGCTTAATCGTGGGGTTCGTCCCCACGGTAAGGCTAACGGTTTGCTTTCATTTGTGCGGGGATTCAATCCACTACTTGGTTTAGTACACAGATTTAGCCCATCGATAACCTGTTGGCGCGGCCCAACACACGTCATTTACACATATCTCAACCCATCACACTTTTTATTCTAACAAGTTGGCGCCATCCGTGGGACCAGTGCACAATTGCGTTCTTAAAAATACTCACCATGAGAACTCGGTCTGAACCTACTCCTGCCCCCGCGTCCACCGTGCGGAACACGGCAGGAAGGTGAAACAACGCATTTATAGCAGAAAGTGAGAGGCATGCGTCCGACGCAGCTCTCAGGGAATACTGTGACAAGTATTGCCACCAGATCCTGGCAATCATGTCTGCGAAAGTTCATCAAGAAAGAAAGCAATATGAGAATATCAAGGCATAAGAGGAAATGAAAGCCCGACTCGACTTCCAGGAAGCTTCGCAACATTCCGAGTCAGGGACACCGAACGGAAGGAAAGATTCGAGGAAAAAACTCGAGTCTAAGAGACATCGAGGCGCATACGAAGGTTCCGATCGAAGAAGCGATCGATCTAGATCGCTAAGAAGGAAGACCACGGAAAGAGAAACGGTGTTTAAAAGATTAGAAAAAGGCACATTTCATAGGTTGGGATATAGGGAGAAGAGCGTTTCAGTGCACTCCGGAGACTCCAAACAAAAAACCCGCCGTAGTGCCCAAAGAAGGGAGGAAAGCTGCTATCAGAGCTCTTACTCACAAAAGACAGAGCCCACTACTAGAAGGCACGGGAATAACATGGCATCCTCGCAGAAGACAGGCGAGCTCTCTGAGAGCGAAGACGGTGGAGGCGGACATTGGAAGTTCGAAACCAAGAAACAAAAGCCAAGTATCGAGGACAAAAACCTAGCAAGGCCATGGGTATGTAAGGAGACTGATCCATTCACTCCTCGTATTTGTTATTTTGACCTGCCAAAAAAGACTTGTATGCCAAATAATGTCAAGACATATGACGGAAGTGAAGATCCTGAAGATCACCTCAAGATTTTCCAAACAACAACAAAGGTGTAGCGTTGGGCTATGCCAACATAGTGCCACATGTTCAATTTCACACTTACCGGATCCGCTAGGGTTTGGTTCGACGATCTTCCCCCAGAGTCCGTTGACAGCTATGATGACTTAAAAGAAGCGTTTCTAGCAAATTTCCTCCAGCAGAAGAAATGCATAAAAGATCCTGTAGAGCTTCATCACATTAAGCAAAGAGAAGGAGAATTCACAGAGGACTTCGTACAAAGATTCAAGGAAGAAATCAGGGATGTAAAAGGAGCGCCGAAAGTCATGAAAATCTCAGGATTCATGCATGGAATAACCGATCAGGAACTAATTAAACGGTTGCACGACATAGTCCCAAGGTCAATGAATGAAGTAATGAGTATAACTACATCCTTCCTACGGGGGGAAGTGGCGGCTGGAAGTCGAGAAAAGAGAAAATCGTTGCTACAAATACCGCGGAAGCAAAGTACAACAGGACAAAAACAGAATTTCAAGAAGGTATTCAGGAACAAATATAGGACAAAAGGAAAGCAAAACGGCTTCACCACTCCCTCTAAACCCCTAAAGGAGGTTTCGGCTCTGAAAAAAGCACGATTTTCAAATTCGCCCAAAACGACGATCCTGGCCGAAGAAAGGAACAACAACAAGTTTTGCGAATTCCATGGAAGAGCAAGGCATAATACAGATGAATGTATGCATCTAAAGAAGCAAAAGGAGGAAAGAAATAAAGCGAAAATAGTCAAGAAAAAGAAACACCTGGGAAAACTAAGCATTGATGATAATAAAAACAACTAAGGGAATGAACAGCGCAAGAAACTCTCAATCTCATTTCTTACCCTCAAAAGCAAAAATAGAAGCAAAAAACATAATGGTTACCAAATAGGGGAAGCACCTCACAAAATAAATGAACAATGGAAGACCCGTTGCCGAAATATCACATGGGCCTATGTGAAAAGACCGCGTGGCCACGACTACAACATCTCCCATCAAACTCAATAGCGGAGACATACAAACATGTTAGGAATTAGAAAATTCCATGTTAAAGTGTCGGTCACCCCAATTAAGGTCTAGCATATGTTAGCTCGTAGACGTGTCGGTAGTTACGATATTTAGTAGTTTATTTATTAGTTTGTAGCGTAGTATAGCTTAGTGCAACACCGTGGAGGAAGGACGGGTCTTTACCCACTGTATCCCTGATCCACAGGCCGATAGGAGGTCGTTATGTTTGTAAGTATAAATACCCCTTCCATCCATGGAAGGGGTGGTGCTTTTCAATCTAATATTTCATACTTTGTGTAAACCTCTAGAAAGAACACCCTCTCTCTCTCTACTAACTCTCTAACTATGGCAATCATGTATTTCCATCATCCAAGACCACCCGAATCATCAACACAATAAAAAATAACGATCCTACAATTGGTATCAAGAGCCAAGGTTATTGTGTTTTGATGATTTGTTTGTGGTTCGAATGTTGTCCTAACTGTTTTCTATGTACTTTTTGTGGTGTCGGAAAAGTTCTTTTTAAAATCGTGGTACAACTGTTTAACATAGTTTTGTGTCTTTTGTGTTCCAAACAGTTTATATCATCATTTTAGACATTTCTTTTTTGTTACCAAAGTTGTGTATTATGGTGGTCATATATGTTTTGTCAACATGGGTCAAAAGGTCTCTCGCATATCACATCTTTCTGGGTAAAGCAAACTGTGACATTTTTCTGTGGTCAAAGTCACATTTTTATGGGTCAAAACTGTTGTTTCTGGGTAAATTTGAAGCTGGCCGGAAAAGTTGTCGGAAAAACTCATCGGAAAACTCATATATTCATGCTAGCGAGTTGGGTCATTCTTCCTAGCGACTTGTGTCAAGCATAGTGGCGACTTGTATTTACAAGTTGTCTATATTCTTTGAATTCAAGTAGCGAGTTACTTTAAGAAGTTGGCTAGCGACTTGGTTTGAAAAGTTGGCTAGCGACTTGGTTTGAAAAGTTGGCTAGCGACTTGGTTCGAAAAGTTGGCTAGCGACTTGGTTTGAAAAGTTGGCTAGCGACTTGTACATTTAAAAGAGGTAGCGACTTAACTATTGATTATTGAATCAATAGCAATTTGTATTGAAAATAGCTAGCGACTTGACTCAACTTAGGCTAGCGACTTAGACAGAAAGAAGGATGAAGAAGACTATTATGTTTGACCACTGTCATCACCAACATATCAATGACCACTACCTATACCATATACCATAAAACTGACTCGACTTCAGGTTCAACATAAACCATCCTCGGTCTTTGAAAGCTTAAACGTGACATCTAATGAAAAATCAGATCCGGATCTGTTCAAACAACCACTCATAACCTAGACTCAACCCAAAGAACCCTCACACCCACTCTTCAACTCTCAAACAATCAAGAATCAAAAAGTAAATTAATTGATAGATCTCAGATTCGGTCAACATGTTCACATATCATCTCAAGATATTTTTTTGAACCTTATCATCACTGATCTATTTGTGAAGTCTAACTTCTATCTTTCTTCGAACATAAAGTAAGATGATTAACAATTTTGTTAATCTCTTAAACTTTGGGTCGATTAAGAGGTCACTACCCACTGAATGGTCCATGTTACTCATACGAGACCTCAGACCATCATATTTCGTGTGATACAAAAGGTACAACTAGATTATCAGGAATCTAATACACGAAATAGACTCTCATCATTGGTCTAGTTTCCATTTCATCTCCGAATGTATAAGATAAGAATAATAACAAATTTGTTATCATCTTTTCTTCTATTCGTTCATAATTAAAGTAACAAGATTAAATCATTTATCAAACCTACCGTCACCTCCTGGTTCTTGCCAACTCCATATGCTCAAAACCATCCCTGTGGTTGTCACCTCCTCGATGCCATCCCTGTGGCGAGGACTTGTCTAATCCCATTCGAGAAATGAAATGATTAACTAGTATCTTTCGGATTTAATTTTTGATGTGGTGGTTATTGAGATGAGGATAGATGTATTCGATGGAGGCGTACAGATGTATTGTTAGGAGGAGGCGGATTTGGGTGAGAGATATTAGGGTTAGGGTAAAGTGAAATGTGTGTTTAGGTAATGACCTAATATCTTGGGTGATTTATATAACCGGTTTTATCAATTGTACATGGATCAGGTTTTGTCTACATGGGCTGGATTGATGGTTATGTGTGTGAAATGGGCCGGTTTGTGATAGCTTGGGCTCAGTTTTGTGGCAGTTGGTGACTCTTGTGAATTATCGAGATTTGAGTAACATTTTTGACTTATGAGAACCTCAAGTATATCTCAAGGATATCTCAAGTAACATGGTCGGATTATTGTTTAGGGTTATTATACTTTTATCACTTCACGCTATATTTGAAACATGTGAGTTCAAGTTGGTCTATTTTATGTGGATGGTATTGTATATCATTAACGTGGGGATTGAAGGGATTATGTACTAATTGATCGAGTCTAGTTTTTGATTGAATGGAATTTGAGGTTTATGTATCGTGGGGATAATAAATCTCATGGACCAATTTATACTTCAATTTGATTGAGGCCCGGAATAACACCTTGTGATCGCATAGATATTGGATAAAATTTATTTTATCTAGGCTCGTCGGATTTGAAAGTGTAACTATTATCATTGACCGGAGATGTTATCTTATGGGCCGTAAATTGTGACCAGGGTTTTGGATCCTACTTATGGGATTGTGTACGTGTGCTTTATATGAAATATTGTTCACACAATTTGATAATGAGAGTTGATATATACTGAGATTTGTCGAGATATGATACTTGAGGATGAGTTTTGATTGAAATGAGTTGATGAAATGTTGAGTCTTGTGGTTATATTGGTAAGATACTTTGATTTATACACTTTCACGGAAGATTCTGTTTCACGGCTTGAACTGGTTATCGAACAAAGTTGACTACGGGGATGTTTGTACGGTATCTCTTATTTGGATTTGAAGTGAGATTTTTCGGGCCCGCTTACTTATTTCATCTTCTTTCTTTCTACCCTTCAGCGAAGATGACTTGTTTGGGCGTTTATAGAGGGTGATGAAGACTTGGCTATTTAGTTACGTTTGTGATTCTTTCTCACTTAACCCACAACGTAGCTATCACTTCGGTGTCTCACTCAGTTGAGAATATCAAGAGGTTTTGTACATTGGGTACACCGTTTCTTCTTCACAAGGATTAGTACAAGTTTAAGTAACAAATCTGGGGAAGTTCACTTCATGATCAAGTTTGACATATCGGATTTACTTCACCAAGTGGTCACAGCAACAGCCGACAGAATGCGTGAATGTTGTGTTTACCAGAGTGTTTATTGGATTGTTGATGATATTGTTGATGATGGATATTGAACAGCTGATGAACCGTTGCATGTTCCCTTAAAAACATATATTCACTGAAACCAAAGTTGTCATTACACATTCAAGCTGACATTGTTTACGGTTTTGTCTTGATTTTGTAAAATCCCGTGAAAGAAACTATTTCTCGGTTTAAATCATAGACTTGTAAAATCCCGTGACAATGGAAACATCCTGGTAATTGTAAAGTGCATTTCCAGATCTATCTTACGGTTTATTCTTGGTTTTTGTAAAATCCCGCGAAAGAAACTATTTCTCGGTTTAAACTATAGAATTGTAAAATCCCGTGATGATGGAACCATCTTGGAGAAAGGAAAGCGTATCTCGGGGTCTTCTGATGCTGGTGTTACGGGTTCCGCTTCGAAGAAAGGATAAAAGGGTGTACTTCATAAATTGGATGTGTGTTTGGATATTCGTCATGGCAGTTTGGTTATTACATGGTTTTACGGGGTTATGTGCTTTCAACCATGGTCGGGATGAAAACCATTATCAAAGTTCACTTTTAAGGTCAAAGGAGGCTAGATTTGAGCTTTTAACAAGATGTGACAACGGAGTTAATTCACTATTATTTATTTGAGGTTGAAGTGAATTATCACGGGCGAGTGTACTTAGTATCTGAAGGTATCGGGGATGGTTGGATGAAGATTCTTCGAGATCCTTGTTCGAGCCTATTATCAAAAAAGAAGACTTGGAAATCTAGTTATTGTTGGGTGTCTTTTACCTTTTCTTTTACCACTTGGGGGAATTGGGCTCATACCACCTCAAAATAACCATCACTTTAAGGAGTTACGTTGTAGTGCTCAGTGTCACATTTAATTGTGGATTTTCAAGAGGTGATGTACGTCTTATACTTGATGGTTGGTTGGTTGAAGAGTATAGAGTACTTAGAGATTCAATGGAGCATGATTTCTCGGCACCGCTCTTTGTTACACATGTGCAAGTTTAAGTCACGAGTTCGGGTTAGTTTACTTCAGGGTCAAATTCATCATATTGGGTTATCTCCATCTGCTGTCACGACATAAAGCCTACTGAATGATAATGGTTGATTACAAGTTTTGCCAAGAGATTGAAAAGAGAGAGAGATTATGACGTCTGTTCACTTCAGTTCAGGCCTCGTACTCTAAAGAAAAGAAAAGTGTACGCTTCAGTGCGCTTTATCTTCAAAAGAAGAGAAATCTTCTTATGACGTATGAACACATCAGTTCATGCCTCGTTCGCTAAAGTAAAGAAAGGTGTACGTGTCAGTGCGCTTTATCTTCTGAAGAAGAGAAATCTTCTTATTATGACCATTCTCATCAACATGCTTCATACTTTTTTCCATGCGCTTCAGTCATCAAGTGAACCGGGCTACCACTGATTGTTTTCTCATTCCACTTGCTCGATTATAATGAGGATGGCGACATTATGTGCTGGTTTTGCGAGAGAGAAGTGTGAATAGAACATTCGGATGATTTTCACTTATTTAGTCAAGAATGGCATCTCCGTATGCAATTCTTGAGGGGGAGAAGAAGTGTGAATTTTTTGCATTGTTGATTGAAATTTGAGAATATATGGTCAAACGGCTTCTAAACTCATGTAAGAACCGAGCTTCTTCTTATCGGGTCATCTTTACATGGAGTTTTTCTCTTCTAAGAGCCGTTGGTTGACATCTTCACAAGCTGATATGAGTTTATTGACAAAGTGCTTCCGGTTAATGCTTCACGTGCACATTAACATGATGATTCCGAACAACCTTCTGTTCTTGTTTGATGTGATTGTTTGCTTGGTATTACCATTTTGTGTGTTCGCTGCGGGCTGATTGCTGATTTCCTTGATGAACATCTTTCTGTTCTTGTTTGATTGGGAGGATCTTAATTAAGGGGATTTGCAAGATATAAGTTAATTGGGATGCTTTTTGGTGATGTTCTTTTGTTTTTGGTGAAATTAAGATGTTAACTATCTATTCCCCAACTGGACAATCTTGAAGAAGGTCGAGTCTACAGTCTGTTCTACATTTTCTGCTACATGTTAGAAGACTAAAGACGAGTTGCATTTAACGATCTAAAGACTTCTTCTTTATCTGGGCATTTATCAAACAGATTGTCGGTTTAGGGGGAGCACTAATTGGGAGAAAGTTATAAGTCAGATTCAATTCCCAATTAGACTTGCTCATATTTTTAGCAGTGACTCCTCGAGACGTTGATATTGACTATTGTTGGACATTTGACACAAGGTGATTACTTCGGAGTTAATCATTTATCACTTATTTGAGATTGAAGTTGACTTTCACAAAGGCGTGTTCTTATTTGATAACTTGCTCGGGCTTAAGAATTTGAGTTGAAGACTTGGTTTATCTAGTTACCAGCAGTCGAGGTGGATGGTTGAAGACCTGGTTAACTATCACTATTAGGAGTTACTTCGTTTTACTCAGTGTCACACGCATATGACGGTGTGGATAATCGCAAGAGGTGTTAATGTCTCATACTTTGTTTGGGTAGTGAGTACTTAGAGATTTGCTTGAAGCATAAATTCTCTACACCGTTCTTCCATCATTAGGTGCAAGCTTAAGATACAAATGTGGGGAAGTTGACTTCAGTTTCAAGTAGGGTATATCGGATTTTCTTCTTCAGTAGTCACTACAAATCGTCTACATAAGGGTTGATAAAAATAGTCGAGAGAGTCTTCACAAGTTGATTCCCACAAGTGTTCAAGTGTTCTTCTCAACAAATTTCTAGTATACGGGCTTATAATGATTTCTTGACTCTTAGTGTCAAAACCAGCAAAGGGGGAAGGAGACACACATCTATACGCGAGTAATCTTGACGAGCTTAATACTTCTAAGTGATTGAAGATATCCCGGGAAGACTATTGTCATTACCGCAGAGAAACTCAAGATTTGACTCATAGCGTTCAGTGTTTTTTTATTCCAACTACGTGGGGAAGAGATGGAAGAGTTAGTTTCGATGATAAAGAGGTACACAAGTATGTGATGATGCTATCGCATTCATCAGAGGAGAGAGATTGTGTACATTGGGGATGCTCAGCTATCTCACTTGAGGGCTTAATCTGTGATTCAGAGATATAATCACTTATTCCGGAGTGGACATCCGCAGTGATTGTCATCCGCAGAGATAATCAGTGATTCGGCCTGCTTCTTCAATGTTATCGTTTGTTCTCTCTTTGGGCATTCGGGTACTTCGGGTTCGTGAGCTCTAGTCTAAGAGACTGACTGCATCAATTCAACTACGTGGGGGAAGTGGTCTCTTGACACCTTTTGGAATGGATTGCTTCAGACGTCAGTAGAAAAGAAATTTGAGAAGATTATTTTATGTGTGGGATGATACGTTGCTGTTCTTCTTGATGATATAACCCCAAATGGAGATCCTCGATCATCATTCTTAAATGGAGCAGCGGGATTTATGATAATGGTGTGCTTCCTTGTGCACCTGGCTAAGAGAAGCATGTAAGAAAGCTTTGAATCTGCTCAGCTAAAGGATTTTTGGTTTGGGGGGAAGCTGCCAAAGTCTCTCTTTCTCAAAGGCTCATGTTCCATCTTCTATTCTGGAGCCTCGGAAGCTTTGGTGGTGGAAGTTTAAGAGATGACGAATTCTATCTTCTACGACGTCTTTGCCGATATCCTTATCTCGGTACTCGTATCATCATCTTCTTATACTATATCATCTACTCTATCCTTATATATATTTATCAGAAAACAAAATAGAAAAATATAAAACCAACAAAACAAAATAGAAAAATATAAAATCTTCCAAAACCCATAAAAATCAGAAAATTTTCAAAAATTCCAAAAATATGTTTTCTCTTGACATGTCTTCTGGTATCGATAACATCTACGGTCTTAGAAATGTCATTCAATAATGGCACGGGACTTTAGATGAAGTTCGAGTAGGAGGTGTAAATATTCTTTTCTAAACATGTCGCAAAATATGGCTTACAGTTATGTCAGACTGTAACCCGGGCTTCAAATGATGGCTTACAGTTATTTCAGACTGTAACCCGGGCTTAAAACCATGGCTTGCTATTATTTCCGATAGCAACCCGTTCTTAAAGGAAGGAAAGTGTTGCGCTAAACAATTTTTTAAATATTTCATGCACTTATCCTAAAAACAAAACAAGGAAAGTATGTCGAAGGACTGCTGTTCCTACACAAATGTTTTTCCGTCTAAAATTCTTCAGAAAAATATTTGTTGTTTTCAAAAATGGTGGAAAATGAGTTGCTTAAAATCAATCAGATTCAGAGTTCTTATAAAATTTGCAAACTCAATCTATGACTTCAGAGCTTTTAAACTTTTCATAAAAATGAGTCATGGATTGAGGGGGATAATGTTTTCAAATCTATATCATCCAACGGGCTTTCTTAATTATCCTAATATGCTTAATTAAAAATGATGTTAACCTATGTTGAAGGACTAGGTGCCTAGGATATGATTGCTAGGATTAGATGATTAGAGTTTGATGAACACATTATTCCCATACATTTAAATGATCTGATTGATATGTTGCATTGACTTTTATTAGTCGATTGTTGTTTGGGTGATGTCGACCACCATATATTTGTATGTGTGTTCACTAACGTATGCAGGTATATTGGTATAAAAGAATGTTCCCGATCCGGATCCCACAATTGAAGATGATTGGATGCCGAAAGGAAAGGGTAACAATATCTTGGGTTGACAAATGAAGAAACAGAGCTTAATTGGACTTCTATGGAGAGTTGGCATAAATGCAACATAAGAGGTCTCACTGCATCAGCAGATGGTTTTCTTCTAATTGATTGAAGAAACAGAGCTTAATTTGACCTCAGTTGGCATTCGAAATGCAACGTATGAAGAAGTCTCACTGCATCCGCAGACGGTTTTTCTTCCAAGCCCTACAACAACAACAACAGAAGCTTCTCAACCACCTAACGTATCTTTGTGCAGGATACCATTTTTAAACAATTTTGAATAAATTGATTAAATTGTTTTTGAAAATGGAAAATATTGTTTTGAAAATATATTGGACTAATTTTTGAAAATCACTGGACTTCATGTTATCAAAACCTAAGTCACTCAATTATTGACTTCTGTCATCGATTGAAGGGGAGAGTGATTTAAAATATAATATTTTCAAACAATAGTTCTTCATAAAAGTTCCAGTTTGTACGGTGAAATGTGGTGATCTAAAGATTTAATGTTATGTCATGGTATGATTTTTCTTTTGAATCAAGGTCTTTCAAAATGAAAATTTTTTCTGTTCTTGTTTGATTGTGAAATTGTTTTATTTTACTTAAAGATCTCTTAAAAACTGTCATACCTGACACTAACAATCTTTAGTGTCTTAAAATGGTCCTTTTCTGTCATCTTTCAAAATTGAATCTTGCCACGTCTTTCTCCAAAGTTTTCTAAATGATTTAAATCAGTTGGGATCACAAATCTCAAATGGTTTGATATTTCTGATCGGGGTATAGATCGTGATTTAAATCTCAAATCTGTTTTAAATGGAATTGGTTTTAGTCCTTCAAAGGCACTCCTGCCTCCATGTGCCAAACGATTTCAAATACACAATGCACATGTTGAGGAGGAGGATTTATCCAAAAACCAGATGAGTATTTAAACAAGGCCACATATTCTCCCATGTTTTCTAAACCGTATTAAATCACTTGGGATCCAAAATCTCAAAGGGTTTGATATTTTTGATCGGGGGAGAATTTGTGATTTAATAATGAAATTTGATAAATGGTGATCGTTTTGATTTAATTGTGCAGGCTGCTCTCTCATATGTGCTAAACGCTTTCGAATCTTGAAGCACATATTGAGGGGGAGCAAACAAACTATCGAGGTATGAAAGCTTTTTAAAGTGATTTATAAAGTACCTTGATTGAGTTTTAAAATGGTTTCTTAATGGCGCTTGTGATTGTGGATGTGCTTCAAATTAACTCTTGCCTCTATGTGATAAAAATGATTTCAAAAATCCTATGCACATATTGAGGGGGAGAATTTGCCAAAAAAAATCAAATGGCTTTTTCGTATGAAAATTGTGATCAAAGAAAATATTTCAAAGTCCTCTTGCCTCCATATGCTAAACAATTTCTAAATCATGTGCACATGTTGAGGGGGAGGTTTTCTAAATGATCAAAACTATTAAGGTACAAAATGCTTTGATCTCGTATCACAAGTACCTTGATTGTTTTTCCAAATGATTTTTCAATTGGTTTCAAGGAAGAATGAATTGTACCAAAAGACCGACCAATTTACTTTATGCATGGTGTTATAAGGATGGTTTGGTTAGGTATTCGTTCCCACGATCCGCCAGAACCGGAGGGATCTACCCAGGGACAATCCACTAGATAGTGTAGAGTCCTTAGGTATATTGAAAAAAGGAGAAAAGTGAGATACGGGAAGAGTGCGGACTGAGACAGAGCTAGTACTGGAATAAACCCAACAAGGTTCTAGTTATGAAGTCTCGGTAAGCACTGAAGGGGTTGAAGAATGAAAAAGAAATGAATATGAAAAAGGGTGAAAATAAATAGCCCTCCAATAATTCAACCTTAGGGCAGTAACCGGGTTCAATACATATGCTACTGGTGTTTACTAAGGTAACACTGGTATTGAAGACAAGACGTCATGGACCCAGTGACGCACTGCACTAAACTTCCCAAGCTACTCAAGTTTCTATTAAAAGGGCTTGTTTCATTCTCACGGGGAACCAACATTATCTATCGACTGTCTCTTAGAGATTGTTGATATTGAAGAAGGAGACCCTCTCCCTAGTCTCCGGCATAGGAACCAAATGTGCACTTTTGAGTCTAGAACCAAGAGATCATCCACAATATCTCGTTAGGACACTAAATTCTTGAAGACTTGCTTTTTCACACAATGTGGAAAGTAAGTATATATTAAGAGTCCTACGCATTATCCTTGTGGTATTGCCAGAACATCCGAGTGATATGTAAAAATATTCACAATGAAGATGGAAATCCTTCTAGAGCCAACATCAAACAAGCTCTTGGTGGGTGACATGTGAAATCTTGCAAAAGATCAAGCTTGTGACAACTGGATAGAAACAATGGGGCGATTCATTCTTGAATCAACCTTGGTCCAGGAATGGAATTGACGAGTACTTTTGGAAAAACTGTTCGATGTGCAAATCTTCTTTTCTCTAGCACGTCGAATGTGTATTCATTTTCAAACACAAAAAGTATCTCTGATTGAAAAATACTTTTAGAAAAACCGTTCGATGTGCGAATCTCTTCTTTTCGCTAGCACGTCGAATGTGTACTCATTCTCTAATACAAAAGTATTTTGATTGAAAATTGATCTTTCTCATAAAACCTTCGTCGTATTGCAAAACTCTTTCTTCTAAGCAATACGCGATTGTTTTTCAAATCATTTTTCATCAATCAATGAATCTCAATTTGCTGGTTCACTCACTCCGTGTTGTCTTCTTTGAGACGTTCCGGTTTGAGAACAGCTAGAACAGCTGCGAAACCCTGTCAAGGAGATTCCTAGGAATCCTACGATCACAAAGGCGGTATTTATCTTGATCAACGGGGAACAGTGGGCCGTGTACCTCAATTCAGCGAAAGTGATCAAAGACACTTTCGTGTGTTTTATTGCTAACTGTTGTTTGCGGGTACATTTGGACGGTTGCAGTGATCGAATTGAGGAGTCAATCCAAAGCCGCATGCTCACTGTATCCACACTTAATTTGAAGAAATCATGACTGGTGCATATCTACATAACCGCTCGATATTTCATACTATGCTTCGCTTCGCCGCAAATATCATGAACCAATAAGGCTTCCGCTACTCTAATGGAAAGATGTCATGATTCAAAAGTGTGAGCATGTCGGTCCGAAAGTCACAACTTCACATGATGGCAACACAATAAAGGGTGATCCAGAGATTTACTGTGGCTGATGATCTCAAAGAAAGCTCAAAGATCATCAAAGATGTGGATCAGTTAAAGGCCTCCACTTAAAGTACAAATCAATGCGGACTTTGAAGAATCGCTACAAATGCACAAGATTGCAGATTTGAAGAATTGAAGTCTACGAGCTCAAGAACGAAGTCAAGAATAGAATGCTAGGATTCAAAATATAAATCATGGGGTGACCTCCCTTAGGGGGAGATTGTTAGGAATTAGAAAATTCCATGTTAAAGTGTCGGTCACCCCAATTAAGGTCTAGCATATGTTAGCTCGTAGACGTGTCGGTAGTTACGATATTTAGTAGTTTATTTATTAGTTTGTAGCGTAGTATAGCTTAGTGCAACACCGTGGAGGAAGGACGGGTCTTTACCCACTGTATCCCTGATCCACAGGCCGATAGGAGGTCGTTATGTTTGTAAGTATAAATACCCCTTCCATCCATGGAAGGGGTGGTGCTTTTCAATCTAATATTTCATACTTTGTGTAAACCTCTAGAAAGAACACCCTCTCTCTCTCTACTAACTCTCTAACTATGGCAATCATGTATTTCCATCATCCAAGACCACCCGAATCATCAACACAATAAAAAAAATAACGATCCTACAAAACAGCAGGGGAGATGATGTCTGATGCGTGGGTTCGGGGCAGTGAACCTAATCGTTGTAGTGTAGTATGTGATAAGCCCAAGGGATTAATTTCGTTCTATAGGAGAATAGGAATGCTAGAAAGAGATATATGACGAGAAGGTGGGGTTGAGGGAGATTCTTTTTTAGTCTTTTTTATGGTTTTTTAGAAAGCAAAGGTAAATGTTTCGGGGTATAAGATTGGGGGGTGGTACTTCTACCGATTTTACTACTTTTACTACTTATATAATTATCTAATTAACTAGTGGATAGATTATGCTTAATTGAGGTGTGCTCGTATAATGATTAAATATGTGTTTACTTAGATGTTCTTACTCCCTAGTTATCTCTTATTGGTCGGTTGACTTGTCACTTCCTTTATCTTAATTGGTGCGTTGTATTCCGTTTGGTCGTAGGGTGGTGTGTTGTAAATCGAGGCCTATTTTATTACAACTAGCTTATCTATATTGTCTTTTTAGTGATCTTTTAAAGCTTCGAGTTTCTCCTTTTTATCGATCTTTAAACATGAATCGTATGATCAATCTTGATACCAATTATGATAAAACCGTTTTCTGGTATGGCGCTTGGTACAAGTAAAGGCTTGGCGTTTCTCCGCAATCTTTATTTAAACAACATTATTATTGTTATGATGAACATTTTACCTAGAGTTGTTCACAAATCAGGTAATACTTACAGGAATCGAAAACCGAAACTGAACCAAATAAAATATAACGAAATTCGTAACATAACCGAACCAAATTAAATATTCGGTTTTCGGTTTGGATATGCTTTTGGCAAAATGAAAATCGAATCGAACCGAAAATCCAATTCACATAATTATATATATTTTTTATATATTTATTAAAAAAGACTTTAAAAACTTTTTTGTAGTACAAACATATTACTGTATGTTTTAAGCTTTTTTTTTTCTAAAAATATATATAATTAAATAAGAAGAAAAATATAAATTATGTACTTCAGGTTATTTAGATCACCCCGAAAATTAAACCGAATTCAACTTCGGTTTAATCTAATTTGAATTTCGGTAATCGGTTTTACTCCGAATTTTTTAACCGAACCAATTCATACTCCTGATTTAACCTTGAACAGCAAGCCCATACTTTGGGTTATGTTGACAATTTGGGTTGGACTTTGGAGCAAACTGGTTTTGAATCCAAATACTTTAATGGCCCAATGCCCCAATTTATATAAGATATAATGGGAGGGCGCCTCTCCTAACCATTATTTTTTATTCGTTCCTTTAAATATTGTTATGATTGGCCTGTTTAGTTGGGCCTTTTTTTTTGCCCGACCCGTTTCCATGCCTTTTGGTACGGCCAGTAGATGAACTAATACATCATCTACCCACACCGCTTCAAACCATAAGAACATTTAGAGGAACGAATAAAATATAATGTTTGTCATCCATCGCTTATATCTTTGCAAATCCAGATGATGAACTAATACATTCACCGCTTCAAAACACCCATACAACTATTTACATCGATTTTTGATTTGAAGAGCATGATTAAGATTCAAAGATCAGGGTTTCAGTTATATTTGATTGAAAGATTGGGGTTTCAGTTGAGACAATGTTTGTCAGTGCGATTTCATCGGTATTGATCTATATTTTATTTCACCAAAAATTAGGGTTTCAGTTATATTATGCCTTTTGTTAATTTGATTTTCTGAAAAATTAGGGTTTTAATTAGATTGGGGCTTTTTAGTATTTTTTAGTTGTTAACGTGAAAGTTAGGGTTTCAGTTAAATTGGGCCTTTTGTTAATCTATTTTTTTTAAATGAGTGTTTCAATTAGATTGGGGATTTGGTGAGTTGTGTATGCATGCAATGGATTTATAAGTTGTTATTGTTGATGTGTTATATGCATCTTTTTAACACTATGTAGTTTTTTTTTTGGGTCTATTTTGGAGTTGGTTGTAAAGTAATGCGGATTTGTGTTTTACTTATGGTTGTGTTAGGGTTTCCTGGAAATGTGGGCTTCCGGAGAATTTTGGTTTTAGTTTGTGGTGATCGTGTGGCGAATATGAGTGAAGGTTATGCTGGATCAACCTTATCTACCCCTATCTTGGCATGGCATCACGATAATGTGTTTGCAACCATGAAGGGAGGGGGTGGACTGATCTTGGCATGGCAAATCACCAACCATGTCATAGTTAATGCTTTGTACTTGGTTTTACTCACTGATGGTTCAGAGTGTTTTTGAGATAAGTTTTCAGATAGGCATGTAAACTGCTTAAACTTGCAGCCTTGGTCGGTTTCGAAGTATGGATGTGCAAAGATTCATGTTTGCAGCCATGGGTTTCGATACGTATTTGTTGTCTTTGTGAGTTATTTGTTGAAGGCCTGCTTATGTTGGGATGCATTGCCCGTATATTTGCACGCCATCCTGTTATGCTTTCATCCATGTTGTATCCGTGGCACGCTAATGGTATAATATCCTTTTCTACCACCTTGAAAAGTGCTATTAATCGTGCTACTGTCTCCCAGTTACTTGGCTGTGATGATCGTTTAAGAATGTTGTGTTGGCGTGGTAACTGGAAGGATGGTAGAGTGCGACAAATGGTCGGCTCGGCAACCTCCACTTACGCCAACATGATATCAGTTGATCTGAGCCAATGTATGCCACTAAAATGGGAGGGCGCCTCTCCTAACCATTATATATTATTCGTCCCTTTAAACATTCTTATGGTTGGCCTGTTTAGTTAGCCTGCTTTTGTTGGGCCTTTTTATTTGCCCAAACCATTTCCATGCCTTTTGGTACCAACTACATGAGTAGAAAATGGTTCACTTGCTTCTTCCAGAAGAGATTGTTAGTGTTGATGTGTTATATACATCTTTTTATCACTATGCAGTGGATTTTTTTTGTCAGTTTTACTTATGGTTGTGTTAGGGTTTGCTAGAAATGTGGTCTTCCGGAGAATTTTAGTTTTAGTTTGTGGTGATCGTGTGGTGGATATGAGTGAAGGTTATGCTGGATCAGCCTAATCTACCCCTATCTTGGCAGGGCATCACGATAATGTGTTTGCAGCCATTGGGGGAGGGGGTGGACTGATCTTGGCGTGGCAAATCACCGACCATGTCATAGACACTGTTTTATACTTGGCTTCATTCACTCATGGTTCAGAGTGTTTTTCAGATAAGTTTTCAGATGGGCATATGAACCGTTTAAACTTGCAGCTTTGGTCGGTTTGGAAGTATGGCTGGGCAAAGATTCATGTTTGCAGCCATGGGTTGTGGTACATATCTGTTCTCTTGGTGAGTTATTTGTTGACGGACTGCTTATGTTGGGATGCATTGCCCGTGTATTGGCACGCCATCCTGTTGTGCTTTCATCCATGTTGTATCCGTGGCACGCTAACGGTATAATATCCTTTTTTACCACCTTGGAAAGTGCTATTAATCGTGTTACCGTCTCCCAGTTACTTGACTGTGATGATCGTTTAATAATGTTGTGTTGGTGCGGTAAGTGGAAGGATGGTAGAGTGCGACCAATGGTCGCCTCGGCAACCTCCACTTGCGCCAGCATGATATCAATTGATCTGAGCCAATGTACGCCACTGATCTTTGATGTATTCTTCTCATATTCTGTATACTGTAATAGAAATTCCTTTTTATAAAGGTTATAAAAGCTGGCGGCCATTGGAAACTATATTAGTTTATTATCCGGAATTTCAACAATATTCTTTTGGAGCCATTCTGTTAGCCTGTTTCTCCTGGTCCATCTTTTGGGGACGTTCCCTTTTTTTACCGTTGTTACCAACTATAAAACTGGAGTTTCGTGATCATTCTTTCTCCATAGCGTTATCTATCCCTATCTTGGCAGGGCATCATGATAATGTTTGTAGCCACGTGGGGGTATCGACTGATCTTGGCATGGCAACTCACTTGGTATGTAGCCATGTCATACGTGGTGTGGCTGCCTCGAAAAATACTACCTTATACTTGGTTTTAGTCACTCATGGTTCAAAGTGTTTCTGACATCATTTGTTAGATGACGCTGACCTATTATAACCTTTATAAAAGGCAATTGTTGAATCCGCTAAATGTATGAGATATATAATGGTCCCGGTTATGATAGTGAATCACCTTGACTGAAACACTTTCTTCCCAATAGCAATAGGTTGTTTATTATAAAACAGTTGCGGTATTGATTGTGAGGAGAGGCGCCCTCCCATTATATCTTATATAAATGGTTGCCAATATTTTACCTTTGTTTATTATAACTGTAAGCATTGTTCGGGGGATATCAAAGCTATATTAGTACAATAATCTGGTCATCTATTCGATAGGTAGAGAAAACTCAAAATAGTATTTGAATCAGATGGATCCAATGTTTTGTCCGTTCTTTTACGTAAACGATGCATATGCAGATGACCATTGGTTTATCTGTTAAGGCGATGATGATTGTTTTCTGGTAAATATATCGTGGCGAGGTAACCACACACGAGCTGTGGTTGCAGCCATGGCAGATCTGAGCCTATACACTCGAAACATATATATATATATATATATATATTGGTCCATCTCTGAATGGTAAAAAAAATATGATATATGTATGTATGTGTGTGTGTTTAATACATATTTTCTTGATTTCAAATCTTTCATAGAGACTTGAAGTTGTCGACCATGTTTTGAGAAAGTGGAAACAATTTCAGGTGACAGGTATGTTGTTTCGGAATACTTTAATTTGTTTATGGAACATATTTTGCTGAATATTTTAGGAGACACATACAACGATTTTGACTGTCAATTTGGTATATAGATTTGGATACGGGTGTGTAAGCTTTCATATTACAGACTATCATGCATGCGTGCGTTATCCTATGTTGTTTTACTTATGACTACTACTTAATTTGCTAGAAAAGAGATTTTAATCTTGAGTTAAAACTTTCATTTTAAGTGCAGATTGTGATTTCTTTGAGCTTACCTGGGTTGTTGTATTATTTTTGTTTCAAAGGACAAGGGACGTGTATAAGCATTGACTAAAAGAAGTATAGGCAAACGGGAAGTCCCGGAACAGAATTGTATGCAGGTCTGTACCTTTGTCTCTTGAATATCAAAGTGGATTTAAGATGTATACTTTTTTTGGAGGAATTGTTTTTGTTAGCCTTAATAGTAATTAATAGAAAGTGATGATCATTCACGTTTAGGAACTTTGTAACGTGTGTTAGATAATGTAATAGAATAGTCAACGGGCTCGCGGATTGGGCTAAGCTAATTGGTTATTAGTTATGTTAAGCTAGCCATTTATCATTTGTAATCCAATCCAACCCAATCCAAGCCCACACAAGGCCCCCATGGCCAAGCCTTTAGGGCATCTTGTATTCTACTATATAAACACCTCAAATGTGTCATTTGAGGTGTGTGCTTAAGTGTGTAAGTGTGTGCTTTCCTTATGATATAACAAGTTCTTTCTTTCATCTTTCTCTCTTGTGCCATACGATTTACACTTCAAGTCACCACCTTTTGTGCTTCATCTTTACGTGTCATATATACGTGTGTTAAACTTGTTATACGTGATAAGGTTCATAAATACAAGGTCCTACAGTTGGTATCAATCGCCTAACAATGGTTTAGGAGTGTTTGTGTTGCATTTTTTGTTAAAACTTTGCAAAAAGTTTCGTTTTTTCCTATAAAAATGTAAGCTTTTGTCATAAAATTTTTATTTTTACGTGTTTTTAGGTTAAAGTTGTAGTTTTTATTCATCTTTAAGTGTTTTGGTAGAAGTTTGTGCAAAAGAAATCATTTGGAATTGTGTTTCTGGTTGAAAAAAATCATGTTTTGCAACAATCTGGGCAGTTTACGCGTAAGGCTTACGAGTAATAAAGTTACTCGTAACTTCATCTGTTTATGAATAACTTGGAAAGTTACCCGTAAGAACATATCCTTACGCGTTAGGTTACTCGTAAGAACCTGGTTACGACTAAAAAGCCTTACGCCTAAGAGGTTTTACGCCTAAGCAAAAGTTACGAGTAAGGGACTCAGCTTACGCATAAAATGTTTACGACCAAGAAATGTTTACGCGTAAGACCAAATTTACGAATAACAAGAAGTTACGCATAAGAAATTTGTTACGAGCATGAAAAGAAGAAATTTGTTATGCGTAAACTGAAATAAGACCACAACACCATATACCAAGACTCAACCTCAGTTATATTCAAAACATCATCGGTCCAACAAACAATTGAAATTGAAAAAGACCCTGAACGTGTGTCAATCTCAGCCTCGCCAAATCAAATCCATAACAAAAACTTAACCTAATCTAGACTCAACCCAAGACCCTCACAATCTCTCCTCAACTCTCAATCAAACTAGACTCAAATCGAAAAGAATAACATTCAAGATCTCAGATTCTATTCAATATTTTTTGCAATCTTTTCAAGATTGTTTTAATTGAACAATCATCCTCACCGATCTATGATAATATCCGAACAATTAAAGAGACAATAACAAATCTGTTATTTTTTTTCTTTGGTTTGTTCAACATCAAAAACAGAAACAAAAACATTAATTAACCTTACCCGAGACCCCCTTTAAAGGATCTTGAAGCACTTCAACTTTCTTGATTCGGACTAAAGCTGTAATAGATACACAAGGTAACGGTATGGTTGAGATGTGTTCGTGAGATTTGATATTAGATCGATTTCTGATGATGAGAAGTTGAGATTGAGATTCGGATCTGAGATAAAGTATAGAAGCAGATTGGTGAGAGGATAAGAAAAAAAAGGGGGGGCGTGTTTTTTAGGGTTAGTTGAAGTGTAATATGTTAGGGTTATTTTGAGTATAAACGTTTTATATAATTGGATTTGGAACGGTCACTATTACTGGATATGGAATGGGTTTTTTGATTTGGATCATGGGCTTTGGCATCCTATCATTTGTTAGGATTTGGAAAATCCATTAGTTAAAGTGTCGGTCACCTCAAGTATATGTAATCGTTAGATAGCTCGTAGTCGTAGTTATTTAATGTTAAGTAGTATTTAGTTAAGTAACACCGTGGAGGACGGAAGGGTCTTTACCCACTGTATGCCTGATCCACAGCCCGTCAGGTGGCGTTTTATGTAATGACTATAAATACTCTCTACCTCCCAAGGTAGAGAGTTGGAGCTCATAATAAGATTTTTCTTTCTCTCATTAAAGTTCCCAACTCTCTTCCCTTTCTCTCTCTAGAACTTTCTCTCTCTAAACATAGTAAACGCCCCATAGTGATTATGGTTTAGTGTGTTTGTGAAATCCTATATGTTACAATTGGTATCAAGAGCCATGGTTTGATCACTCATCTTTCATGTTCTTTGTTTTGGTGGATTTCATAAGGTTTTTGGGGTATTAAGTGTTTAGAAGAGTTGGATTTATTTGGACAAATTCTAGTGTTAAAGTTTGAATTTTGCTTGTACTTTTGTGTTTAGGATCATCATATGTGTTTGTGTTTTGAATTGGAAGGTTTAAATCATTGTGGTTTGGTTGTTTTTGATTGATAAAGTGGTTATTTTTGAACTTTGTACTAAGCGAGTTGTGTCTCGGATATTTAGTTCTTCAAAGCGAGTTGCTTTGTTACTGGATGCGAGTTGATATATGCGACTTGGCCATTTAGCGAGTTAATCTTTTAAGCGACTTGGTGGTTAAGCGAGTTGTGTCTGTTTGCGACTTGCTATTAAGCGAGTTGATGCCTAAAGCGACTTGCTTCTTTAAGCGAGTTGATTGTGTTGCGAGTTGATACTGAAGCGAGTTAGCTATTTAGCGACGTTGCATCAAGCGAGTTGACTGTGTTGCGAGTTGATATTAATGCGACTTGGCTATTTAGCTAGTTGATTCCTTAAGCGACTTGTTCCTTTGAGCGAGTTGGTTGTTTAGCGAGTTGATTACTAAGCGAGTTGAGTGTTTAGCTACTTGTCAATTTAGATTTGTCACTTCTTCGTGTTACATTCTTACGGTTGTTCTTTTGGTTTAGTAAAATCCGGTGAAAGAATCAATTTCCCGGTTTAATCAAAGAATTGTAAAATCCCGTAAAACTTGTAATCATGGCAAACATCGTTCCTACTATTGTTTCTTCCGTAGCGAGGACGTTCAAGCAGGGGTCGATACTCGTCCACCTATGATTGACAGAAATGATTATGACTCATGGGCTCAACGAATCCGATTGTACTGTTTGGGAAAAGAAAACGGAGTCAACATTCTCAAGTCAATCGATGAAGGACCTTATCAGGTTGAGACTACAAGAGACTTAATTGATACATCTGCAGATGGAACTATGATCTATGGATTAGACAGACCAAAGATGTATGATGAACTTAATGATAAGGAGAAAAAGAGATTCGATGCTGATATCAGGGCTTCTAACATCGTACTTCAAGGTCTTCCAAAAGACATCTACAAGCTTATCAATCACAACACGAAGCAAAGGCGTGTGGGATAATGTCAAGATGCTTCTTTCGGTTCGAATTAACTATGGAAGACAGAGAATCACAACTCTATGATGAATTTGAGCACTTCAAGATGAAACCAGATGAGAGTGTCTATGAGTATTACGTGAGATTTCACAAGCTTGTTAATGACATGAGAAACATCAGAATGACTATGCCAAACATTCAGCTGAACTCAAAGTTTGTGAACAACATGAATCCCTAATGGCACAAGTTTGTCACCTCTGTGAAGCTAACCAAAGGATTGAAGAATACAAACTATGAGCAACTCTATGCCTTCCTTCTTCAGAATGAGAGACATGCAATGTTTGAAAAAAGGATTCTTGATCAGTTCAAAACCAACCCGGGAGAGACAAGCTCATCAAATGATTCAACTGCCTTCTACTCAAACATTGGGATTACCACTAAAGCATCTCAAGTTATACCCATGGGTAATGGTAATCACAAACTCATTCCCGATCCACTGTTCAAACAAGCCGATCTTGATGCACCGTAGGACACTTCATTAATCAACTAGCTCTCATGGTTAAACAAAACTTGACCCTTAGTCCACACACCAACAGTCTTCACACTAACAATGAGATCAGAACTGCATCCAATCTTCACAATCATGCTCTCATCAGAGATGGAAAAATTATGGTGCAACCAGTGCAAGGTAAACGATATGAACAAGGGATGGTTGGAGCAGGTTATGGTAATACTGGAGTAGGCGGAGGTCATGTAGCAAAACAGAATCGGGGAAGGAATGGAAATCAGGGACAAGCTAAGCCGATCAAGTGTTACAACTGTGGAGGTGAGGGACACATTGCAAGGAACTGCACATCGCCAAAACGCCCTCAGAATGCAGAGTACTTCAGGGATAAGATGTTGCTTGTTCAAGCTTAGGATAATAGTGCAGCTTTGGATGAAGAAGAGTTGTTGTTTCTTGCTGAGGGAAATGCCAAGACATATGATGCGATGTGGATGAGCGACCAATTCAGGAGATATGCCACAATCATCATAATGCCTTTCAAGTCGCTGATTGTGATGCATACGACTCTGACGTTGATGATGAACCTCCTGCACAAACCATTTTCATGGCTAGCATTTCTCCAATGGTCTCTCCTAAAGTCTCTTCATCACCACAAGCTGGTCCATCCAAAGACAAACTCATTTCGGAGGTATTAAAACTATACGATGATGCTGATGTGCAAAAGATGCATGACAAAGTACAATCAACTGAAACTATTGAGTCGGATATTGAAAATATGGGTAATATCAATGTTGTCCCATATGATCAATATGTGAAACAAAGTGAAAGTGAGGTAGTACCAAGTGATGCATCTTTTGTAGTCAACGATGACTATGTTTTTGATGAATACACTGCATGTGCCCTTGATGATTCTGCTATCTCTGAACTCAATGCCTATAAAGAACGAGTTGCCATTTATGAACAACGTGCTAAGTTTGAGTTAACTACTCGTGAGCAGGAGATGGATGACCAAATGCGTACAATTATTAGAAAAAGTAACTTTAGAGAAGAAGTCTTAAAACAAGAGTTAAACTCCTTACAAGAAAAGCTTTCTAAAACTGCTAAGCAAAAATAGGAACTTCAAGAAAATGTTAAAATGCTTAAGCAAGAATTCAATGCTAAGGAATCAAAACTTTTGAATGAGTTTTCCAATCTAAAAACTTTGAAAAACAAACTTGAAAATAAGTTGTACGTACAAGGGAATACCATTCAGACTGCTCACTTGATCACTAAGCATAGAGTTTTAAGCGATAAGCATAACATTCCCCTTGTTAAGGAACCAAATCCAGAGGTCATTAAAAAGGCTAGAACTGCTCATAAGGTAATTTATGATGGTAATGAAATCCTTAAGCCTAGACAGAAACCTAGTTGCGCTTAGTGCACTGAGGAAGATAAGAAATCAGATGAGGTCACTAGGGAGAAAATGAATAAAAACTCAACAACCCTATATGTAAAGAGAAAAACATAACCATCAAACCTCATGATTACACTAAGGAAAATTGGATCTCCTTTAACATGTTTAAGCCTCAAACTCAATTAACCCCAAACAAGTTTTTGGAAGAAAGATATGGAAAAGCAAAAGCGAGAGAATCTTGTTGTAACAAACCCTCCCCTTAGGAAAATGCCTGCAGTGACCGTGTATCCTCCAAATACACCAATGCATTTAGTTCCTAGAACTATTGCCACTAAGAGCAAGACCTTAATCACCCAATATGTTATTCTTCAACTATTTGTCGATTTTGAGAAAACTTGTAAGAAAAGGATCACACCCACTGGGATAACAGAAGGGAAAAGGGGTTTTGAGCAAACAAAAGAATGTTATTTAACTGAGGTCATGTCTTTCTTTAAACAACTAAAAGATCATTTTGAGAGTCTTAAAAAGGGTATTGATTCTGACATTAAAGGAATGGAAAAGAAATTTGATGCAATGATAGTTGAGGTTAGTGACTATGAGCGAGCATTAAAATATAATGAGATTGAGAGGAAAAACTTGCATACTTTGAATTAGAATCTTATTTCTGAATGTATTACTCAAGATGTGTTTTACACTGCTATGAATTGCTCCATTAATGCTTCTCAATTTCATGAATTATCTGTTGCTTTGAAAGTCTCCCATGATCGTGTCATTGAGCTTGAAAAGATTAATTCTAAACTTAATGAGAAAATTGATCAGGATGATCACGATAATTTGGTAAAGCATCTTTCTAAACTAGAAGTTGAACATTTTGATTTACAATTAAAATATCAACATCTTAAAGAAAATGTTAAAACCTCAAATATCAAGACATCCTTGGATGTTCCTGAATTTGATGCAGTCTTTGAAATTAGCAAACGTGATGAACATATTCGAGCTCATTGTAACACGATCAGAAAGTTGAAAGCCCAAATCTCTCAATTAAAGGGTGAAAAGAACAATGTGACTGGATCCCAAATGCCTCCTCCTTTAGATTCTCAGTACTCTCAAACTTTTCATCTTCAAAACTTAGTTAATGCCTTACAAAAGGAAAAAGAGAGTTTTCTAGAAGAAAATGAAAAAGTTAAATGACACTTTAAAGAGTTATATGATTCAATGAAAGTCACTCGTGACCAAAACAACGAAAAAAAAACGTCTTTACAAAAGGATATTGAGAATCTGAGAAGTCAGGAAAATGGGAAACTGTCACTTGTTTTTAATAAGAATGTTGCATCAAAGTCATCCTTAGACTGCAAATACACTGTGACTGTTAAATACATTCCTCCTCATCTTAGGAATAATGAACCTGCGTTTCATGACTATTGTGCTCACCTTAAGGATAGTCTAGAATGTCTCCGTGAGATTGTTGAAGAGGATTTCATTAATAAACCTCTTGATAGAGAAATTAGGTTTGCTTGCCTCCAGGCCAAACGATCTCAAGAGCTGCTAGAATGTGTAATTGCAACATGTCCTAAATCCTTAGGTGCAAAAGGCAAAGCTGTGATGCCTTGTTCTATGCCTAGTGCCAAGCATACAAACCATTCTATGCCCAGTTTCAAGAAAGTGAACACCAATGTGCCTTCTAGTAGTACAGACCCTTGCACATCTAGTTCAGGAATGCAAAAAGTAAATCAACCAACTAATGTTCCCATAATTCCCTCTACAGAAGTAATCAGTGACATTAAAGCAAGTAGGTCAAAGCCTCCAGGCAATACCAAGCAAGATAGGACCTCGCAAGCTAAGAATGTGCATTGGAAGAAAGTAGAAGACCAACATAGGAACTTTAAGTTTGTGTTGAATAAAATGAATCGTGTTGATTCTAGTATTAGCCATAGGCGTATTGTAATTAATTCGAATTCGGATACTATTTGCAAACCATGTAATGATGTCTGTTTGAATTCTATTGCTAATCATGATTATGGTGTGAATGGTTTGTCTAATCTTTGTCAAATGCCCGTTAAAATTGTTAATGCTAAAAATCATACAAAGAAGGCTAAAAGGCAAAAGCTTAAGAAAGTTAGAAAACGTGGAAACCCACGGAAGAACATTTTGTAAAATAGGTTATCAATGGATACCTTTTGGCCATAAGGTCAATCAGTTTTGCCCTCAAACTGCTAAGACAATGCCCACTAGAAAATGGATGCCTATTGGTAGAACTATTCCCTTAAGAAGTGAACATACTTTGAATAGGTCAAATCTGAGACACCATCACGCATCTATTCCTAATGATTCCATTGCTTCTACTTCGATATGGATGTTTCTATTTCGATGTGGGTGTTCCAATCACTATTATTAACCAAATGAAACCCATTCTTGCATGGGGATCCCAATTATCGATTATCCATTCTTGTGTGTGTTCAACTGCAGATCGTTCAAATCGTTATGTGGTACTTGGACTCAGGTTGTTCCAAGCATATGACTGGAGACCGGTCGCGGCTCATGAACTTCGTGAGCAAATTCATCGGGTCAGTTAGATTCGGGAACGATCATTTGGTGCTAATTATGGGTTATGGAGACTATGTTGTTGGTGATAGTGTTATCTCCAGGGTATATTATGTAGAAGGTCTTGGTCATAACTTATTCTCTGTTGGACAATTCGTGATTCGATCTAGAAGAGGCCTTCATAAAACATACTTGTTTCGTTAGAGAACTTGATGGTAAGGAACTTTTAAGAGGAACTCGTGGTTCTAATCTATACACCATCTCTATTGAAGATATGATGAAGTCTTCTCCAATTTGTTTGTTGTCAAAAGCATCCAAACCGAAGTCATGGTTATGGCATCGTCGTCTCAATCACCTGAACTTCGGCACCATCAATGATCTCTCGAGAAAGGACTTAGTTGTAGGTTTACCTAGACTAAAGTATGAAAAGGATCATCTTTGTTTAGCATGCCAATTGGGAAAAAGCAAGAAGTATGCCCACAAACCTAAACCTACAAACTCATTCTCAGAAGTTCTTCATACAATTCACATGGACTTATGTGGACCCATGAGAGTGCAGAATATCTTTGGGAAGAAATACGTGTTAGTTGTGGTTGATGATTACTCTCGATTCACATGGGTTAAGTTCCTAAGGACAAAGGATGAAACTCGAGATATCATCATCAAACTTATCAAACAGCAGAGTTCGACTTAACAAAACTGTTAGAATCATCCGAGCAGACAATGGGCGAGTTTGTTAATAAACACCTTAGTGAGTTTTATGAAAGTGTTGGAATCAGTCATCAAAGAAGTGTTCCACGAACTCCTCAACGAGCGGTGTAGTTGAAAGACGAAATCGAACTCTTGTGGAAGCCGCAAGAACAATGCTGATTTACTCAAAGGTTCCAATGTTTCTATGGGTGAAGCCATTGCCACTGCATGCTACACTCAAAATCGGTCCCTAATTCACACTTCTCATGGAAAAACTCCATATGAACTTGTCCACAATAGAAAACCTAATCTCTCATTCCTTCGTGTGTTTGGTGCATTGTGTTACCAACTAATGATGGTTAAGACTTAGGTAAACTAAGAGCAAAGGCGATATTGGAGTTTTGTTGGTTATGCACCAAACAAGAAAGGTTACCGAATCTACAACAAGAGAACCAGAAATATCATGGAAACAATTCACGTTACGTTGATGAGTGACGGTCAAATGGCTCCTAGACAATCGGTTCACGGACCCGCACTTCAAAACAGTCCCATTGGTTCATCCCTTGTACCAAACTCATTTCCAGCAACTCCATATGTACCTCCATCGGAAGATGATTTAAAGAAATTGTTTGATCCAATGTTTGATGAACACTATGAACCGAATCTTGATGAAATGTCAATTCCATCAACCGAGGCTGCTCATATCCCTGTAAATGAAGTGAACCCTTCAGTCTCAATATCATTAAGTCAAGAAGCGCTTGCTGCTGATCACTCTGTCTCATCAACAAATCATCAATCATCGAGTGTACATCATGGAATTTTTTCTGGCACCAATGATGAAGTTAATCCCTTTGCTACTCCCAAAGATGCTCCATTTGAAAATATCTTTGCTCTGAATCATCATCAGAACCTTCTTCATCGGGAGATATCGACTCTGCTACTTCAGTTCCACAACAACAACCACATGAACACCTTAGAAAATGGACACATGATCATCCATTGGACAACATCATTGGAAACCCCTCTCGCCCAGTATCCACACGAAAACAACTTGCAACCGATGCCTTATGGTGCTTCTTCAACTCCGTACTCTCTAAGGTCGAACCAAAAGACATTAAAACCGCCATGAATGAAGGCTGCTGGTTCAATGCCATGCAAGAAGAAATTCATGAGTTTGATCGACTTGATGTATGGGAGTTAGTACCGGCTCCAGATTGTGCTATGATCATTGCTCTAAAATGGATCTTCAAAGTGAAACTTGATGAGCATGGTGATGTGTTGAAAAACAAGGCTCGATTAGTTGCTAAAGGATATCGTCAAGAGGAGGGTATTGACTTTGAAGAATCATTTGCTCCTGTTGCTCGTATCGAGGCAATCGAATCTTCTTGGCTAATCTTTGCTAGTAAGAACATGGTATTCTATCAAATGGATGTAAAGACGGCGTTTCTTAACGGAGATCTTAAAGAAGTCGGTATACGTCGGCCAACCTGAAGGCTTTGTGAATCCAGAGCATCCTACTCATGTCTATCGCTTGAAGAAGGCTCTTTACGGTTTAAAGCAAGCTCCAAGGGCATGGTATGATACGCTATCAAAGTTTCTTCTATCCACCGGATTCGCAAAGGAGCGATTGATCCGACATTGTTCACCAGGAAGTCGGGCAAACATTTAATTCATGTTCAAATTTATGTTGATGATATTATCTTTGCCTCGACCGACCCCAATGAATGTGATCGTTTTTCTAATGAAATGGGTTCCAAATTTCAAATGTCAATGATGGGACAAATGTCATTTTTCTTGGGATTACAAATTTCACAAAGTCCGGAGGCATTTTTATAAATCAATCTAAATATGCAAATGAGATTTTAAAGAAATTTGGATTTGTATCATGTGACACCGTTGACACTCCCATGATTGAACGTACTAAACGGATGAGGACCACTCAGGGATCATGGTAGATCAAACGAAATATCGTAGTATGATTGGATCCCTAATGTACCTCACAGCTAGCAGACCAGACATCTTGTTCGTTGTGTGCATGTGTGCTAGATATCAGGCTAAGCCTACTAAAAAGCACCTTGAAGCGGTTAAGCGGGTCTTTCGGTATCTCCAAGGAACCATCAATATGGGACTATGGTACCCGAAGGACACCGGTATGTCACTAACGACCTATGCAGATCTTGATCATGCGGATGTCAAGATACACGTCGAGTACGCCAGGAGGTGCTTTCGTTTTTGGGTGATAAAATTGTGAGCTGGTCTTCAAAGAAGCAAATGAGTACTTCTATTTCCTCTACAGAGGTGAATACATAGCCATGTCATCTTGTTGTGCTCAAATCCTATGGATGAGATCCCAATTATCGAACTATGGCTTTGAATTCAACAAAATCCCTCTGTACTGTGATAATAAAAGTGCTATTGCTCTCTCATGCAACAACGTTCAACACTCAAGAGCAAAGCACATTGACATCCGACATCATTTCATCGGGGAGCAAGTGGAAAACGGTGTGGTGGAACTCTATTTTGAGAAGTCGAGAATACCGGTTAGCGGACATCTTCACCAAAGCTCTTCCGAGAGAGCGTTTTGAGTTTATTCTTCCTCGACTTGGCTTGAAAAGCCTTCAACCAGAAACACTCAAACGTCTTCAGGAGGAAGACGAGGAGTAAAGGTCTTTACTTCATCTATCTTTGTAAATATTTATCAAAAACCAAATACAAAAATATAAAACCAAGAAAAAGAAAATAGAAAAATATAAAACTTCAAAAAATCCATAAAAATCTGAAAAATCTCGAAAATTCTCAAAAATTATTATCTTTTTGTCTTTTTCTTTCTTGATTCGATATATATCTACGGTCTTTGTGCTGTCAGTCAAAGAGTGTCACGGGACTTTAGATGTTGCTCGAATATTAAAAAAAAAAAAAAAAAATTGAGAAAAGAAAAACAATGGTTTAGTGTCATTTCAGGCAATAACCCGCTTTTCAAAGAAAGAACCGAGCCATGCTTTATCTCTTGTTTTAAACCCAATGCTCTGATTCTAAAAACAAATGTTTGTCATCAACAAGACAAATGTTTAATTTCAAATATTTTTTCTTCTAAAGATTCCTCTGAAAAATATTTGTAATCTTATGGAAACTCAATTGTTTTGAAAAAACTTCGGACTCTATTTTTAAAAATCAAAAGAACTTATCAAGTGTCAAAATCTCAATTCATCAATCAACGACTTTCGTCATTGATTAAGGGGGAGAATGATTTTTAAATTAAAAAGTGTTCTTTTCAAACAATTTGCACTTAAATGAGTAAGGTCTACTCTAAATGTTTTACAAAATGTTACACAATTGGTTCTAGACCTTGGTTATTATTATGTTTTCAAAAGATAATTATGCATGTTTAATCAATGGAGTTCAAAGTCTAAAAATCCAATCCTTATCAGTTAAAACGCTTTCATAATCAAGTCACAATTCTCCTTAAAAGCTTTCAAAATCAATTTAAATCTCTAAGAGATCACAAATCTCAAATGATTTGATAATTGTGATCGGGGAGAATTTGTGATTTAAATTGGATTTAAACTGATAATTGGATAAATGGTTTCATAAGTGTTTAGCATGTTTGCCTCCCATAGTGACAAACGATTTCAAATTTTCCATGCACATGTTGAGGGGTAGCATCTATTTTAAACCTCAAATTATTGAAACGTGACTGAATTGTCTCTAAGTGCAGGTTCCCTCTAATATGTGCAAAATTCTTTCAAAATTCGAGGCACATATTGAGGGGGAGCAAACTTTTGAAAACCTCATCCTTCCTCAAAATGTTTTATCTACTCAAATTGATTGGGAAGTGATGATGATCATTTTAGAAAATGTTAATCAAAAGATTGGACCTTTTATTCTTAATCTAACGATTTCAAATATCTCTTGCCTCCATGTGCTAAACAAATTCTGAATTTTTATGCATATGTTGAGGGGGAGCATTTCTAAAATATCAAAACAATTAAGATACAAAATGCTTTGATTCTATATCACAAGTATCTTGATTGATTTTCAAATGGTTTTCAATTGGTTTCAAGGCGGAAGAACTACACCAAAAAGACCGACCAACTTTACTTTATGTATGGTGATATAAGGATGATAAGGTTAGGTTGAGGTCCCATGATCCACCGAACGAGAGGATCTACCGGGGACAATCCACTAGAAAGTGTAGAAGTCCTTAGGTATGATGAAAAAAGGAGAAAAGTGAGATATGGGAAGAGTCGGAGAGATAGAGCTAGAACTGGAATAAACCCAACACGGTTCTAGTAATGAAGTCTCGGTAAGCACTGAAGGGGTTGAAGAATGAAAAATAATTGAATGTGAAAAGGGTGAAAAGAAATAGCCCTCCATTTATTCAACCTTAGGACAGAAACCGGGTTCAAATCATATACTACTGATGGTTACCAAGGTAACATCGGTATTGAAGACAAGACGTCATGGACCCAGTGACGCACTGCACTTCAACCTTCCAAACCACTCAAGTTCCTCTTAAAAGGGCTTGTTTCATTCTCACAAGGTACCGACATAATCTATCGACTTTCTCTTAGAGATTGTTGATATTGAAGAAGGAGACCCTCTCTCTAGTCTCCGGCATAGGAACCAAATATGCACAATTGAGTCTAGAGCCACGAGATCATCATATAAATCTCTTTAGGACACTTTCAATGAAGACTCCCTGTTTCACACAATGTGGAAAGAGAGATTATATCTTATGAGTCCTACGCATTATCCTTGTGGTATTGCCATAACATCTAAGTGATATGCATACATATTCACGATGAAGATGGAAAGCCTTCGGGAGCCAACATCAAACAAGCTCCTGGTGGGTGGCATGTGAGATCTATCCAATAGATCAACCATGTGACAAGCTGGACGAAACAATGGAGCGATTCAATCTTTTGAATCAATCCGGTTCAAAGTTATGGATTGATGGATTCCTTTGAAAAATCGGTCGTTGTGCTTAAAAACTCTTTTCTTTAGCACATCGACGTGTACTATTTCTCAAAATAATAGGTATTTATGATTGATAATTGATTTTCATTAAAACCTTCGTTGTATTGCAAAAACAATTTCTATTGAGCAATACACGATTGTTTTTCAAATCTTCTTTCATCAATCGGTGAATCTCGTTTATTTGGTTCACTCACTCCGTTTTGTCTTCTTTGAGACGCTTCGGTTTGAGAACGGCTAGAGCAGCTGCGAAACCTTGTCAAGGAAATTCTTCGAATTATACCGATCACAAGCGATACTTGTACTCGATCAACGGGGAACCGTGGGTCGTGTACCTCAATTCATCAAAAGTGATCAAAGACACTTTCGTGCGCTTTATTGCTAAGCTGTCTATGCAGGTACACCCCGACGTTTGCGGTGATCGAATGGAGCGGTCAATCCATAGCCGCATGCTCACACAACACATTCACATCTAAAGAAATCATGATTAGTGCATCAATGACTCTGATATTTTCACTCCATGTTTCTGCTATGCTGCTGCCAATATCATGAATCAACGAAAGCTTCCGCTACTCTGATTAGTAGAAATTATGATCCAGATTTATAGCATGTCGGTCCAAAAGTCACAACATCACATAATACCAACACCACAATGGATGAGTCAGAGATTAATGTGACTGATGATCTCAAAGCTGGCTCAAAACTCAGTATCACGTGGATCAGTTAAAGACCTCCACTCAGATTATCCAAAACATGCAAAGATGAAGAATCAAAGACTACGAGCTACAGAACAAGAATCTAAGAACAATCTCAATGTTATATCTGTTTGTTTTCTATGTAATTTAATGTGTGTTTGAGGTGACCTCCCTTAGGGGGAGATTGTTAGGATTTGGAAAATCCAGTAGTTAAAGTGTCGGTCACCTCAAGTATATGTAATCGTTAGATAGCTCGTAGTCGTAGTTATTTAATGTTAAGTAGTATTTAGTTAAGTAACACCGTGGAGGACGGACGGGTCTTTACCCACTGTATGCCTGATCCACAGCTCGTCAGGTGGCGTTTTATGTAATGACTATAAATACTCTCTACCTCCCAAGGTAGAGAGTTGGAGCTCATAATAAGATTTTTCTTTCTCTCACTAAAGTTCCCAACTCTCTTCAATTTCTCTCTCTAAACATAGTAAACGCCCCATAGTGATTATGGTTTAGTGTGTTTGTGAAATCCTATATGTTACATCATTAGACTGGGCCGTGTCTTAAACTCGTTTGGACTGGGCTGTGACATTGATGTAACATACGGATAATATGAAACGAGTGTAAAAATTGTGTTTTCCAAAGGATCTCATTCAAAAGAATTTTTTGGGATACAAATTTTTAAAGCTTAATTTTAAGAGTGGTATTTTTGGTATTGAAAATTTTCACGGAGGATACAGATTCACGGCTAGAATCGATATGACAAAAAATGATTACGGGGTTTTTGTACGGTATTGCTTACGAGAAGTTGAAGTAACGTTTCACGGGTGTACTTCTTTATCGTTGAGACGTTTGTTGGTTGGTTGCATGTCTCAAGATAACTTGTCTGGGCATTTTTCATAAGCGATTATGAATTGAAAATCTGGTTATAACTGATATAAGGAGTTATGTTGTAGTGCTCATAGTGTATAACTATCACTTTAAGGAGTTACGTTATAGTACTCAGTGTCACACGGCGTTGTGGATTGTTCAAAAATATAGAACAAGCAGTAAGTCACAAATTTGGGATGTTTACTTCCTTTTCAATTTAGTCGTATCGGGTTATCTCCATATGTGGTCATTACTATTAGCCGATGAATTCGAAGGAGGTTCGCTTACAGGTTGGTTTGAGAGTAGTGTATTGAGAGTATTTTTTGCGACATATTCTCACAGAATTATGCTCAAACTAAGGATTTAATATTGCATCAAGAAAAAGGTATACGACATGTACGCAACATTATGATGATTCCGATAGCTCGTAACCATTAGGAGGGAGAAGTTGGTGTTTCATCTTCTGTAATTGGATTGACGAAGGGAATTGTGCTTAATACCGAAGAAGGAGAAGCAGTGTTTGTACATCGGGGCTTTTTACCAACTTGGATGCAATACTAAGTGAGTTATGTTGTTATGATTTTCCCATAACGACAACCAATGTGCTACAATCAAAAGTCTATTTTCTCCGCTGCGTGTTGGAAGAGAGTTGTCGGTTCAGGAGGGAGCAAAAGAAAGAAAAAGGCTCACTAGTTAGGAGGGAGTAATAAACTAACTAGACCGTTACAGTTGAAGTTCAGAGCTACAAGGATTTGTGTCGTCGGCGCCAAAGATCAAATGCCGAGATCGTCGGAAGAGAGAACTTCAAGTTTGCCTCAGTATCTAGACTACAGAGACTTTGCGCTTCAACAAAGTCAACATTGTTCATTACTATTGTAATTTACTTTGTTTATGTATTTATAGGTCTCATTGTAACCATTCACGTGTGACGATATCTTGGAGGGATATTGTTAGCCTTGCTTTTTTAAAAAGATAACGTCACACTAGTGAAATGGACTAGATTCGTAGTATACTTTGCCAGCAGGGACTAGTAACGTTTAAGTGGCAAAGTTGTAATGTTTAGAGCCTATAAATACCCCTCATGACTCTCCATGAGGGGTGTGCTTAAGCATTAGGTTTCTTGTATTGTGTTTCATCAATAAACTTATCTTTTGTTTCTCCTCCCTCTCACTATTTTATCTCTCTAGAAAATGAATCTCTTCATCTTCTTCCACCAACCAAGACCTCCCGAAACCACATAAATTTATAGTTTTTCGATCCTAACAGTTTTGGTCACTGTTAATACAAGTAAGCCGCAAAAATGTTTATTTATATTTTACGATCTTCTAATGTTTTGTCGATAACAAACGTAAAATCATTTTAACGAAACAAATAAAATACGTAAATGGTTTGAGCCAATAGTTTACTAACACACTTACATTTTCATATAAAACACTAAACAAGTAATAGTGTTTACATTTATAGAAATGCATATGTATAACAACTAGTGTTTACATAATGGATATATATATATATATATATATATACATACTTAGTATATATAGTAATGGGTAAAAATCTAAGTACTTGATCCATTGACTAGATACATTAAATGTAGTTGGGTAAAACCCAAAGTCCATGACCCATACCCATGGAGCATGATCCTTAACCCATGACCCATGATCCATGACCCATAACCCAAATAGGAGGAGCGTCTACCGGATCCCCCAGTTTACACTGGACGGATCCCTCAAGTAAGGGATCCGTGGGATCCAGGGAACAGTAGATGATTTTGCCTATAAATAGTGAGCCATTTCTTCATTGTAACTTACCCCTTTCACACATACTTTCTCTTAGTATTGTAAACCCTCTAACCTCAGATCCAAAGGATCTTTCTATGCAGTTTTGTGTTTGTGTGATTCTCTAGGTTCCTCTTAAAGGCGAGATCACCACCTCTTGAAGTCGAGCAAGCTCAAGTCCATGAGTTGCCAAGCTTCGTCATCATCAAGACTACTGAAGTTCTCTTGTTGATAGTTCTTTCCTCCTTCCTAGAAGTGTTGTGATGAAGGCATTAATGAAAGGAGCCAAACGTACGTGTCAAAGGCATTAGTGAAAGGTGCCAAAGGTACGTGTCAAAGGCATTAGTGAAAGGTGCCAAAGGTCCGTGTCAAAGGCATTAGTGAAAGGTGCCAAAGATCCGTGTCGAAGGCATTAGTGAAAGGTGCTGGAGGATCGTGTCAAAGGGATTAGTGAAATGTTCCTAGGGTGTATATTCGATATGGTGCATCGATGTACAAAATAAATTAGTTTGGGTCAAAGGATATTGATATCCTTGATGATGTTGTAATAAGGAGTGTGTCTCATTTGGGATAGGTGTTGTGTAGTGTTGGGTAGTAGTTCCTCATTTGTAATGGAACTCGGTATCTAGCCTTGTACCGGATAAAGAGGAGGCGACGTTGTGAAGATTTCTCTGCCACAAGGAGCTTGTGTTGTGTAGTGATTACGAACTCTCGAGTAGGTGACTCGGGGAGTGGAGTAGGGAAGGTGTCCTTGTAGCTGAACCACTATAAATACTCGCATCATAGTTTTATGCTTCTTACTCTTTATCTTTGCATTGTTTATTTATATGGTTATCTATCAACATCCAACATACACATTTAATAGGTTGACATAAGTCTATCTAAATAGTTTAAAACAAAGTTTTAATCGGTAAAACTATTCAACCGCCCCTTCTAGTTTTCCACAATTGGTACCAGAGCTTCGTTACCAAGTTTCTTGGAGTATATTGTACTTTAAAAACTTGATACAATCCGTGTATGATTGAAAACTACAAAGAAGGAAATTTCTTAACATCAAAAAGTCACATTTTCAAAAATCATCATGCTTCATATTGTTGGATATTGATAGAGCCTCATAATATTTTCTTTGTTGAGAATTCTCCATACTAGGATTTGGGCATCCTAGAAGATCATGAAGAATTTTCGCGTCAATATTTCTTTTTCATAAAAGGAATTTGTTAGGAATCAGAAAATTCAGTCATTAAAGTGTCGGTCACCTCAAGTATATGTAATCATTAGAAAGCTCGTAGTCGTAGTTATTTTAATGTTAGCAAGTAGTTAGTTAAGTAAAACTGTGGAGGACGGACGGGTCTTTACCCACTGTATGCCTGATCCACAGCCCGTAGGAGGCGTTTATTGTAAGACACTATAAATACCCTCTACCTCCCAAGGTAGAGGGTTGAAGCTTTCAATACCATTTTTCTTTGTTTAACATAGTTCCCAACTCTCTTCCCTTTCTCTCTCTAACTTTCTCTCTCTAAACATTGCGAACGCCCCATATGGTTTGTGGTTTAATGTGTTTGTGAAATCCTATATCTTACAATTGGTATCAAGAGCCATGGTTTGATCACTCATCTTTCATGCTCTTTGTTTTGGTGGATTTCATAAGGTTTTTGGGGTTATAAGTGTTTAGGAGAGTTTGAATTATTTGGACAATTTCTTGTGTTAAAGTTTGAATTTTAATTGTACTTTTGTGTTTAGGATCATCATATGTGTTTAGGTTTTGAATTGGAAGGCTTAAATCATTGTGGTTTGGTTGTTTTTGATTGATAAAGTGGTTGTTTTAGAAAAGTGTACGAAGCGAGTTGCGCCACGGTGTTGCATTTCTTAGAAGCGAGTTGCTTTGTTATTGAAAGCGAGTTGGTATAAGCAACTTGGCTATTAAGCGAGTTGTATTAGCAGCGAGTTGGTATATGCGACTTGGCTATTAAGTGAGTTGTTTCTTTAAGCGACTTGAGTTTTAAAGTGACTTGGCTATTAAGCGAGTTGTGTTGTCAGCGAGTTGGTTTAAGCGACTTGGTGGTTAAGCGAGTTGTCTCCGTATGCGACTTGGCTATTAAGCGAGTTGTTTCTTTAAGCGACTTGAGTTTTTAAGCGACTTGTCTTTTAATCGAGTTGACTGTTTAGCGAGTTGATACCAAAGCGAGTTGACTGTTTAGCTACTTGTCTTTTGAGAATTGTCACTTCTTCGTGCTACATTTTTACGGTTGTTCTTTTGGTTTAGTAAAATTCCGTGAAAGAATCGATTTCCCAGTTTAATCAAAGAATAGTAAAATCCCGTAGAACTTGTAATCATGTCAAACAACGTGCCTACTATCGTTTCTTCTGTAGGTGAGGACGTTCAAGCAGCTGGATCAGATACTCGTCCACCTATGCTTGACAGAACTGATTATGACTCATGGGCTCAAAGAATCAGGTTGTACTGTTTGGGAAAAGAAAATGGGGTCAACATTCTCAAATCAATTGATGAAGGACCTTATCAGATAGAGACCACAAGAGACATAATTGATACTGCTGCAAATGGAACAATGATCTTTGGATTGGACAGACCAAAGATGTATGATGAACTTAATGATAAGGAGAAAAAGAGATTCGATGTTGATATCAGGGCTTCTAACATCGTACTTCAAGGTCTTCCAAAAGACATCTACAAGCTTATCAATCACAACACGGAAGCAAAGGCTGTGTGGGATAATGTCAAGATGCTTCTTTCTGGTTCTGAATTAACTAAGGAAGACAGAGAATCACAGCTGTATGATGAATTTGAGCACTTTAAGATGAAACCAGAAGAAAGTGTCTATGAATATTACGTGAGATTCCACAAGCTTGTGAATGATATGAGGAATATCAAAATGACCATGCCAAATATTCAGCTGAACTCAAAGTTTGTGAACAACATGAATCCCGAATGGCACAAATTTTTCACCTTAGTGAAGCTAACCAAAGGATTGAAGAACACCAACTATGAGCAATTGTATGCCTTCCTTCTTCAGAATGAGAGACATGCTATGTTTGAAAGAATGATTCTTGAATAGTTCAAAACACCAATGTTGGAATTACCACCAAAGCTTCTCAAGTCATACCCACTAGTAATGGTAATTACAAGCTCATTCCTGATCCAGCATACAAGCCTCCAGACTAAAAAACACTCATGGAAAACTTCATCAATCAACTGTCTCTCATGGTTAGTCAAAATCTGAATACTATTCCTCACACCAACAATAACCTCATAACAGCATCCAACCCACACAATCAAGCTACTGTCAGAGATGGAAAGGTTATGGTGCAACCAGTTCAAGGTAGGCAGTATGAACAGGGAAGAGGTGGAGTAGGTAGAGGGTATGTATCTAATCAGAATCGTGGGAGAAATGCCAATCAGGGACAAGTGAAGCCTGTCAAGTGCTACAACTGTGGTGGTGATGGACACATTGCAAGGAACTGCACATCTCCAAAACGCCCTCAAAATGCAAAATACTTTAGAGACAAGATGTTGCTTGTGCAAGCTCAGGACAATGGTGCAGTTTTGGATGAAGAAGAGTTGCTATTTCTTGCAGAGGGGAATGCTAAGACATATGATGCAGATGTGGATGAGCAGCCAATTCAGGATATTGGTCACAATCATCAAAATGCCTTTCAAGTTGCCGATTGTGATGCATATGACTCTGATGTCGATGATGAACCTACTGCCCAGACAATCTTCGTGGCTAGCATTTCTCCAATGGTCTCCCCAAAGGTCTCATCATCTAATCAAGCTGGTCCATCCAAAGAATCAATCATCTCAGAGGTATTAAAATTATATGATGAAGTTGATGAGCAAAAGATACATGATAAAGTGCAATCACATGAAACTTGTGAAACAGAAATTGTTAATATGGGGAATAATAATATTGTCCCATATGATCAATATGTGATCCAAAGTGGAAATGTGATTGAACCAAGTGATGCATCTTCTGCAGTCAATGATGACTATGTTTTTAATGAATTCACTCCATGTGCCCCTGATGATTCTGTTATCTCTGAACTTAATGCCTATAAAGAACAAGTTGCCATTTATGAACAACGCGCTAAGTTTGAGTTAACCACTCGTGAGCAGGAAATGGATGACCAAATGCGTAAAATTATTAGAAAAAGTAGCTTTAGGGAAGAAATATTAAAACAAGAGCTAGATTCCTTAAAACAAAAGCTTAATAAAACAGCTAAGCAAAAATAAGAAATTCAAGAAAATGTGAAAGTGCTTAAGCAGGAATTTAATGCTAAGGAATCAAAACTTTTAAATGAATTTTCCAACCTAAAAACTTTGAAAAACAAACTTGAAAACAAATTGTACGTACAAGGAAACACCATTCAGACTGCTCACATGATCACTAAGCATAGAGTTCTAAGTGACAAACATAGTGTTGCATTAGTTGATGAACCAAACCCTGAGGCCTGTAAGAAAGCTAGAGAAGCACAGAAGGTAATTTATGATGGCAATGAAATCCTTAAGCCTAGACAGAAACCTAGTTGCGCTGAGAATACTGAGGAAGATAGGCAGTTAGAGGAAGTCACTAGAAAGAAATTGGATGAAAAACTTAAGAGCCCTTCATGCATAGAAAAGAAAATCAGTTATAAAACACCCAACTATGCTAAGGATAATTGGATTGCATTTAACAAGAAACACAGCTGACCCCTGAACAAGTGTTCTGGAAAAAGGATATGGACATGAAAAAAGCTGATGATTTTGTTGAACGGAATCCCCCATGTAGGAGAATGCTTCCTGCCACTATATATCCCCCCAATACACCAATGCATTTAGTCCCTAGATCTATTCCCACTAAGAGCAAGACCTTAATCAGTCAGTATGTCATTTATCAATTATTTGTTGATTTTGAGAAGACATGTAAGAAAAGGATCACACCTACTGGGATAACTGAAGGGGAGAAGGGTTTTGAGCAAACTAAAGAATGCTATTTAACTGAGGTCATGCCTTTCTTTAAACAATTAAAAGATCAATTTGAGAGTCTTAAAAAGGGGATGGATTCAGATATTAAAGAAATGGAAAAGGAATTTGATGCAATGATAGTTGAGGTCAATGACTATGAGCGAGAATTAAAATATAATGAGATTGAGAGGAAAAACTTGCATACCTTAAATGAGAATCTGATTTCTGAATGTATCACTCAAGATGTGTTTTACACTGCCACGAATTGTTCAATTAATGCATCTCAATTTCATGAATTATCTGTTGCTCTGAAAGTCTCCCATGATCGTGTCATTGAGCTTGAGAAAACTAACTCTAAATTGCATGAAAAATTTGAACGGGATGATCATGATAACCTGGTAAAACAGTTTTCTAAATTAGAAGTTGAGCATCTTGCTTTGCAATTAAAATATCAACATATAAAAGAAAATGTTAAAACCTCAAATTTCAAGACATCCTTGGATGCTCCTGAATTTGATGCAGTTTTTGAAATCAGCAAACGTGATGAACAGATTCGAGCTCATTGTAACACGATCAGAAAAAATGAGAACCCAAATTTCACAATTAAAGGGTGAAAAGAACAATGTGACTGGATCCCATATGCCTCCTCCTTTAGATTCTCAAAGTTCTCAGAGTTTTCATCTTCAAAACTTGGTTAATGTTCTACAAAAGGAAAATGAGAGTTTTCTAGAAGAAAATGAAAAGGTGAAACAACACTTTAAAGAGTTATATGATTCAGTGAAAGTCACTCGTGACAAAAACAACAAAATAATAACGTCTTTACAAAAGGAAATTGAGAATCTAAGGAGTCAGCTAAAAGGGAAAATGCCACTTGTCTTTAATGAGAATGTTGCATCAAAGTCATCTCATTTGCAAATATACTGTGACTGTTAAATACATTCATCCTCATCTTAGAAATAACGAACTTGCATTTCATAACTATCTCGCTCACCTTAAGGATAGTCTAGAATGTCTCCGTGAGATTGTAGAAGAGGATTTCATAAATAAGCCACTTGATAGAGAAATTAGGGCTGCTTGCATTCAGGCCAAACGATCTCAGGAGCTACTAGAATGTTTAAGAGCAACTTATCCTAAATCCTTAGGTGAGAAAGGTAAAGCTGTGATGCCTTGTTCTATGCTTAGCATTAAGAAAGTGAATTTTAATGTGCCTTCAACTAGCTCAGATCCCAGCACTTCTAAACATGTAATGCACAAGGTAGCCCAACCAACTAATGTTCCCAAAATTCCCTCTACAGGAGTAATCAGTGACACAAAGGCAAGCGGGTCAAAGCCTTCAGGCAATACAAAGCAAGATAGGACCTCGCAAGCTAAGAATGTGCAATGGAAGAAAGTAGAAGACCACCCTAGGAACATTAAGTTTGAATTGAATAAAACGAATCGTGTTGATTCTAGTATTAGATATAAGCGTACTGTAATTAATTCGAATTCGGATACTTTTGGCAAAACATGTAATGATGATTGTTTGGTTTCTGTTGCTAATCATGAATGTGGTATGAATGAGTTGATTAATGCTGCTAAATGCCCTGTTAAGATAGTGAATACAAAAAATCATGCTAAGAAGGCTAGAAAGCAATGGCGAAAGAAGGTTAGAAAACATTGGAAACCCACAGGAAGGATATTTAGTAACATAGGATATCAGTGGATACCTACGTCAGCCGCAAATTCAATCTTAATGAGATGTGCCCTAAATTATCTAGACCAATGCCCATTAGGAAATGGATGCTTACTGGTAGAACTATTCCTTTAAGAAGTGAACATACTTTGAGTAGGACAAATACGGACACTAGCATTGCATCTATCCCTGATGATTCCATTGTTTCTACTTATGATGTGGGTGTTCCAACCACTGTTACTAACCAAATGGAACCCATTCTTGCATGGGGATCCCAATTATCCAGTTATCCATTCTTGTCTGTGTTCAATTGCAGATCGTTCAAATCGTTCTGTGGTACTTGGACTCAGGCTGTTCCAAGCATATGACTGAAGACCGGTCACGGCTCATGAACTTTGTGAGTAAATTTATCGGGACTGTTATATTCGGGAATGATCATTTCGGTGCAATTATGGGTTATGGAGACTATGTTGTCGGTGATAGTGTTATCTCCAGGGTATATTACGTTGAAGGTCTTGGTCATAACTTATTCTCTGTCGGTCAATTCTGTGATTCTGATCTAGAAGTGGCCTTCAGAAAACATACTTGTTTCGTTAGAGAACTTGATGGTAAAGAACTCTTAAGAGGAACACGTGGTTCAAATCTATACACCATCTCTATCGAAGATATGATGAAGTCTTCTCCAATCTGCTTGTTGTCAAAGGCTTCTAAAACAAAGTCATGGTTATGGCATCGTCGTCTCAATCACTTGAACTTCGACACCATAAATGATCTCTCCAGGAAGGACTTAGTTATAGGCTTACCTAGACTAAAGTATGAAAAGGATCATCTTTGTTCAGCATGCCAAATGGGAAAAAGCAAGAAGTATGCCCATAAACCCAAACCTACAAACTCAGTTATGGAAGTTCTTCATACCATTCACATGGATTTATGTGGACCCATGAGAGTGCATAATATTTTTGGGAAGAAATATGTGTTAGTTGTGGTTGATGATTACTCTCGATTTACTTGGGTTAAGTTCTTAAGGACAAAGGATGAAACTCCAGATATCATCATTAAACTTATCAAACAGCTGCAGGTTCGACTTAATAAAATTGTCAGAATCATCCGAACAGACAATGGAACTGAGTTTGTCAATAAAGAACTTAGTGAGTTTTATGAAAGTGTTGGAATCAGTCATCAAAGAAGTGTTCCACGAACTCCTCAACATAACGGTGTAGTTGAAAGACAAAATCGAACTCTTATGGAAGCCGCAAGAACAATGCTGATTTACTCAAAGGTTCCAATATTTCTTTGGGGTGAAGCCATTGCCACTGCATGCTACACTCAAAATAGATCCCTAATTCACACTGCTCATGGAAAAACTCCATATGAACTTGTCCACAATCGAAAACCTAATCTCTCATTCCTTCGTGTGTTTGGTGCATTGTGTTATCCAACTATTGAGGGCCAAGACTTAGGCAAACTTAAAGCTAAAGCGGACATTGGAGTATTTGTAGGATATGCACCAAGCAGAAAAGGATACTGAATCTACAACAAAAGAACCCGAAATATCATGGAAACAATTCACGTTACGTTCGATGAGCTGACCGGTCAAATGGCTCCTGGACAACCCAATTCTGGACCCGTATCATCAAGTAGTCCCATCAGTTCCACTCTTGTATACGATTCTTCGCCAGCAACTCCTTGTGTACCTCCATCAGAAGATGACTTGAAGAAACTGTTTGATCCAATGTTTGATGAACACTATGAGCCAATGGCTAATGATCTGTCAATTCCATCAACAGAGGCGCTTCTATCCTCGTCAATGAAGTTAACCCTTTAGTTTCTATGTCTTTAAGTCAAGAAGCGCCTGCTGCTGATCACTCTGTCTCATCAACAAATCATCAATCATCGAGTGTACATCATGGAATTGTTTCGGCACTTGATGGAGAAATCCCTTTGCTACTCCTGAAGATGCCCCATTTGAAAACATATTTTCTCCAGAATCATCATCAGAACCATCTTCATCAGGAGAAATCGACTCTGCTACTTGAGTTCCTCAACAACAACCACACGAACACCTTAGAAAATGGACACATGATCATCCATTGGACAACATCATTGGAAATCCCTCTCGTCCTGTATCCACTCGCAAACAACTTGCAACTGATGCCTTATGGTGCTTCTTCAACTCTGTACTATCCAAGGTCGAACCAAAAGACGTTAAAACTACAATGAATGAAGACAGCTGGTTCAATGCCATGCAAGAAGAAATTCATGAGTTTGATCGACTAGATGTATGGGAATTAGTACCTGCTCTAGACTGTGCTATGATCATTGCTCTAAAGTGGATCTTCAAGCTAAAACTTGATGAGCATGGTGATGTATTAAAGAACAAGGCTCGATTGGTTGCAAAAGGATACCGTCAAGAGGAGGGTATTGACTTTGAAGAATCATTTGCTCCAGTTGCTCGTATCGAGGCAATCATAATCTTCTTGGCTAATGCTGCAAGTAAGAACATGGTAGTCTATCAGATGGATGTAAAGATGGCTTTCCTTAACGGAGATCTTAAAGAAGTTGTATACGTCAGCCAACATGAAGGTTTTGTGAATCCAGAGCATCCTACTCATGTCTATCGCTTGAAGAAGGCTCTGTACGGTTTGAAGCAAGATCCAAGGGCATGGTATGATACGCTATCAAATTTTCTTCTATCTACTGGATTCCGCAAAGGAGTAGTTGATCCAACATTGTTCACCAGAAAGTCAGGTAAACATTTAATTCACGTTCAAATCTATGTTGATGATATTATCTTTGCCTCGACTGACCCCAATGAATGTGACCGTTTTTCTAAGGAGATGGGCTCCAAATTTCAAATGTCAATGATGGGACAAATGTGATTTTTCTTGGGATTACAAATTTCACAAAGTCTCTGAGGCATTTTTATTAATCAATCTAAATATGCAAATGAAATTTTAAAGAAATTTGGATTTGACACTTGTGACACCGTTGACACTCCCATGGTGGAACGTACCAAACTGGATGAGGACCACTCAGGGATCATGGTAGATCAAATGAAATATCGAAGTATGATTGGATCCCTGATGTACCTCACAGCCAGTAGACCTGATATTCTGTTCGCTGTATGCATGTGTGCTAGATACCAGGCTAAGCCTACCAAAAGCACCTTGAAGCGGTTAAACGGGTCTTTCGGTATCTCCAAGGAACCATCAACATGGGTCTTTGGTACCCAAAGGACACCGGTATGTCACTAACAGCATATGCAGATGCAGACTATGCAGGGTGTCAAGATACACGTCGAAGTACATCTGGAGGTGCTCAGTTTTTGGGAGATAAACTTGTGAGCTGGTCGTCAAAGAAACCAATGAGTACTTCTATATCCTCTATAGAGGCTGAATACATAGCCATGTCATCGTGTTGTGCTCAAATCCTATGGATGAGATCCCAATTATCTGACTATGGCTTTGAATTCAACAAAATCCCTCTGTATTGTGATAACAAAAGTGCCATTGCTCTCTCTTGCAACAACCTTCAAGATTCAAGAGCAAAGCACATCGAAATTCGACATCATTTCATTCGGGAACAAGTGGAAAAAGGTGTGGTAGAACTCTATTTGTGAGGTCTGAATACCGGTTAGAGACATCTTCACCAAAACTCTTCCTAGAGAATGTTTTGAGTTTATCCTTCCACGACTTGGTCTAAAGAGTCTACAACCGGAAACACTCAAACATCTTCAAGAAGAAGACGAGGAGTAAAGGTCTTTCTTCATCTATCTCTTGTATATATTTATTCAAAAAGCAAAATACAAAACTTCGAAACCCACAAAAAAAAAAATATAAAAATATAAAAGTTTCAAAATCCATAAAAAATTAGAAAATCTTGAAAAATCCCAAAAATATTGTTATTTTGTCATGTCATTTTCTTATTCGATATCATCTACGGACTTCGTGTTGACATTCAATGAATGTCACGGGTTTTTAGATGTTCTTCGAATGTACATAATTTGCTTAAAAAAAAAAAAAATGAGGCGGAGAAAAATGGTGGTTTATTGTCATTTCAGGCAGTAACCCGTTTTAAAAGAAAAGAACAGAGCCATGCTTAATCTTATTTTCAAATCTCATGCGCTGATTCTTAAAGCAAATATTTGTCACCAAAAAGACAAATGTTTCCTTTCCAAAATATTTTTTCGTCTAATGATTCTTCTGAAAAATATTTTTCATCTAATGAAAACAGAGTTACTTTGAAAATACCTCGTACTCTATTTTTTTCAAAAATCATCCGGGCTTATCTGTGTCAAACTCTCTAACGCTCAATCAACAACTCTTGTCATTGATTGAGGGGGAGAATGATTTCAACTCAATCAAAAAGGGTATTTTTCAAGCAATTGGCACGTAAATGAGCAAGGTTTACTTTTGGAAAATCAAAATGAACAATGTTTTATAAAATTGATTCAAAACCTTTGCTAATGTTATGTTTTCAAAAGATATTTATGCATGATTGGTCAATGGAGTTTAAAGTCTCAAAATCTAATCCTTATCAGTTAAAATGTCTTTCAAAAGCAAGTCACTATTCTCCTCAAAAGCTCTCAAAATTTAATTTAAATCAATAGAGATCACAACTCTCAAAGGATTTGAAAATTGTGATCATGGGAGAATTTGTGATTTAAATTTGATTTAAACTGATAAATTGTTAAATGGTTTTATATGTGATTAACAAGCTCTCCTCCCTGCATGTGCCAAACGATTTCAAATTTTCCATGCACATATTAAGGGGGAGCATTTATATCAAACCAAAATGGATTAAAACGTGACTGATTTGTCTCTAAGTGCAGGTTTTCCCTAATATGTGCTAAACAATTTCAAAATCAGATGCTCATATTGAGGGGGAGCAAATTTTTGAAAACCATATTCTTTCTGAAAAGAAATATCTTCAACTATATTGAAACAAGCGATTTTGATCGGGAAAGTAATGTCGAGATTTTTAGAAAATATTTATCAAAGAAGTGAAATTTTCCTCTTGCCTCCATGTGCCAAAATGATTTTGAACATATGATGCACATGTTGAGGGGGAGCCGTTTTCTAAAATATAAAAAACGATTCAGGTACAAAATGCTTTGATAATAGTACCTGGATTGATTTTCAAATGGTTTTCAATTGGTTCGAATGGCTGATGAACAATACCAAAAAGACCGACCAAATTTACTTTATGTATGGTGATAAAAGGATGGTTAAGTTAGGTATTCGTTCCCATGATCCCGCCAGAGCCGGAGGGATCTACCTAGGGACAAACCACTAGATAGTGTAGAGTCCTTAGGTATGATGAAAAAAGGAGAAAAATGAGAAATGGGAAGAGTGCCGACTGAGACAGAGCTAGTACTGGAATAAACCCAACAAGGTTCTAGTAATGAAGTCTCGGTAAGCATTGAAGGGGTTGAAGAATGAAAAAGAATTGAATGTGAAAAGGGTGAAAAGAAATAGCCCTACAACAATTCAACCTTAGGGCAGAAACCGGGTTCAATACATATGCTCTTTGGTGGTTACCAAGTTAACGCCGGTATTGAAGACAAGACGTCATGGACCCAGTGACCTTAGCACTTGCCTACAACTTCCCAAGCTACTCAAGTTCCTCTTAAAAGGGCTTGTTTCATTCTCACGGGGAAACCGACATTATCTATCGACTTTCTCTTAGAGACGGTTGATATTGAAGAAGGAGACCCTCTCCCTAGTCTCCGTCATAATGTAATATCTGTTTGTATTCTGCGTAAATTAAGGTGACCTCCCTTAGGGGGAGATTGTTAGGAATCAGAAAATTCAGTCATTAAAGTGTCGGTCACCTCAAGTATATGTAATCATTAGAAAGCTCGTAGTCATAGTTATTTTAATGTTATCAAGTAGTTAGTTAAGTAAAACCGTGGAGGACGGACGGGTCTTTACCCATTGTATGCCTGATCCACAGCCCGTAGGAGGCGTTTATTGTAAGACACTATAAATACCCTCTACCTCCCAAGGTAGAGGGTTGGAGCTTTCAATACCATTTTTCTTTGTTTCACATAGTTTCCAACTCTCTTCCCTTTCTCTCTCTAACTTTCTCTCTCTAAACATTGTGAATGCCCCATATGATTTTTGGTTTAATGTGTTTGTGAAATCCTATATCTTACAGAATTGATAACGCTACACGCGTCGTTCGGCGTCAAAGGAACTTCCTTTTCGTCGAGCAAGTTTTTCAACACCCTAGGCAGTGAACCTAATCGTTGTAGTGTAGTATGAGGGTAAGTCAAGGGAATTGATATCGTTTTCTAGGGGAATAGGAATGCTAGTGAGAAGTTACTACGCTAAGGTTGGGGTTGAGGAAGATTATTTTTTATATTTTTATGTATTTCTACCGATTACTTCTACTTGTCTAATTATCTAAACTAAGGTGTATGTATTCTATGTCTAATTATTGTGTGCTCGTATGATGATTTAAAGATGTGTTTACTTAGGTTTTATTACTCTTTAATTATCTCCTATTGATGGTTGAATTGTCACGTCCTTATTCTTAATCGCGTTGTGTGTCTAAGGTCGTAGGGTATGCGTTTCTCCCTATCTCTTTGAAACTACCAAAGGTTAATGACTACAAAATCTCTAGGATTTATAAACTTTAACTCTAAGGTACTCTTCGGATGGTTTAGCCTACAATGACTCTAGGTACTATAAGCTAAGGTTCACAAAGATTAATCAAGCATTAACTACACAACGGATGACCTATCGCAATACTAGATCATTAACAATTAAGATAAGAGACAACCAATCAATATTCAATAATTAAGTTTCATATTCCCTAAGCAAACACACAAGTAAATTAGCCGGACATGGGAAACATGCAAGCATACACACAAGTAATTGAAGACATAATTAAATTAATGAAGTAAAACACTTATCTTGATGTAAGATAGGGTATGGAACCCTAAAATACTGTACAAGACAGCTTTGGTTCGGTTTAGGTTTTTACTCCAAAAGACTACACACCGAAAACTAAAAAATTCGGATTCTATATATAAGATTACAAATGCGACGGCGTCACCCTTTGATTTGCGACGCCGTCGGGTCGCCGTCATTAGGGTTTCGTCTTGGCCACGTTAGTCTTGCGACGGTGTCACCTTATGCTTGTGACGCCGTCCCCTTCAGTCTCTGACGTCGTCTGGATCAAATCTAGGTCGTCTGAGTTGCGATGACCTACTCTTTTAAAACCTGAAGCCGTCACTTGTAAATAAGCAATTTGGCTACTGAGCCATCACAAAAGATGTACGACGGCGTCACTAATTTGTGCATGACGCCGTCCCCTTCAGTTCCAGCAGCCTGAGTGTCTCGTTTCTTGACTTTGGCCATTTTCTTCGTATATTCGCGCCTTTTCGTCCGAATAAGTGTCATTCCAGCATTTTGCCTTCAAGATACCTAAAAAGTGAAAAGGAACGATATTAAGTAATAATGGATACAAAAGTGATCAAATAAGGGCTTAAACGACCCGTCAAAAGGGTACATTTTAAAACCTTATTGATGCAGGTTTTACTGACCAGGTCTTAATATTTATAGTGTCTCGCTATACCTAAGGTCTACCCTAATACACTAACGGGCAGTGTACCCGGTCGTGTGTAGTGTAGTAAATGGTAAAGCGAGGTTAGTCGTCCCAAGAGCTATGTATGTCAGATAATTACTAAGTCTAATTGTCACAGAATATAAATGGTTTGATATGGTTTTAATTAATTAAACTACTAAAGCAGAATATATAAAAGCAATTAAATGGTAGAAAGGAAATCAATAAAGGAATAGTGGTGCTAACCTAGTCAACCCTCCTAACTAGTTATGTCTACGTCTACTTACTTCCAATTACTTCAGGTGGGGTCAAATTCGAGAGGACAACATTTGGTCAATTCGCCCTAACCTATCAATAAAGATGCCACCACAGGGGAGAAATGGTACCGTCATAAGTCATGTGGTTCCTGGTCCCCTAAGCCAAGTCATTAAGTACCGCTACATGCTAGATTCTAAATAGTGAGTGCCCGGCCGTTAGGAACTTAGACACTACACCCCAATTCTTAAGTTCATCCAAACGATAGGTGATCAGTTGGTCAAATCGCACAAGTAGAAAGGGTCGTGAGTTGGTCATATCTTACCCTTCCCGTCTCAGTCCGCTCACCTAGGGTCGGTTGGTCATATCTCCTAGGCAATTGGCCTCTACCGCCATTCAAAACTACCGAACCAGGGTGACTACCAAAGAACTATGCATGCATACACTTAGAAATAATTGTACTAAAGTAAAGGTAAACGTAAACAAATCAATTAAGGAATCATAACTAGGCTAGCACCAAAGGGTGCTTAGCCGCTCATATTAATCATGCACATCAATTCAATATTCAAAGGTACGAAATACATGAATTGAAAGTAAAAGAAATAATAAACGCTAAAGCTTATCGTAAAGGTGTGACTTCTCCCTTGGAAACACTCGTATGCTTCCCTAGACCTCCCTAGAGCTTTTCCCACGTTCTCAGAGTATTGTGTGTGGAATGGAATGAATGGAAATGCTGGAATTCGTGGGGTATTTATAGGCCAGTCGAGTTACGGCGTAACCATAATATGAGTTACGCCGTAACCTCCGTAAATGCACTAGATCTGCTAGTTATGGCATAACCTAGTAAGTGGTTACGCCGTAGTCTTCAATAAACCAAGTTACATCGTAAATGATGCAGTAGTTACGGCGTAAGTATCAGTGGCGTGGAACCTCTTTTGACCTAATGGAGTTACGTCGTAATCTTAGGAAGGAGTTACGCCGTAACCTCTTGATGAGTTGGACTTCAGAGTCACGCAATAGTTACGGCGTAATGTGAGAGCGAGGATTACCGTAACTTCTTCAATATAATCATACTGTGATAAATCTTTAGTAATGTTTCCATTTCCGCGTCTCTTTAGCTCCAATGCTCGCAATTTACCTGAAAGTGTAAAACAATGGAAAACAAGCGTAAATCCATTTAAATGATATAAATAACGAGCATTAACGGGGGAAATTGACACTTAATAATCAGGACTATTTGATGTTATCACTTATCAAATATCCCTACACTTGGTATTTGCTTGTCCTCAAGCAAATGTGCTTTTAGCCAATTAATTTATAAGTTAGGGGTCATGAAGCATTGGTTTAGAACAATCCACAACACATATAAGCCCCGCAAAAGTCATAACAAGCACCGAAATTACATACTAGTACCTCACATGGGGTGTTTGGACACTCACATCTCTCGGGTGTATATGAAATATAACAAGTTGGAAATTGAAGATAAACACTCATTTACCGGTCCTAGTACATAGATTACCATAGGCTTGAGACTAGATCAAACCTCCATTGCTTTGGCGTAAGCACCTAGGAAAGACTATCCAAGAGGTCTTTTAAAGGGTTGTAATGTAAGGCTTACGGTAGGGAAACAAAGGGTTTGGTAGGATAGGCTATTTAGTGGTGGCAAGTCAAAAATCTTTATGTTACAAGCATGCGAAGAATGGAGTTGCTAAACCAAGACTCGACACTCTAGACTCTAGATAACTGAAATAAACAAACATAAATTTAAAGATAGATGTAGGATGGTAGCCCGTATTTTTTTTTTATATATATATTTTTTCTATTTCTCTTTTTCTATTTTTTTCGATTTTTTTTATACACTTTTACTCTACCATCTTCTACGATAACATCAAAATGATAGGGATTTATAGGCACATCCCTACACTTGAGTTTTTATTACTCTAACACTAATATGACCCGAATTGAAAAGATCAAAACACTTGGAGTACATTATTATGCAAATAAAGGGAATTTGAATTTAATGTTCCCTTCCCGTCATCTCACAAAATTTAACTTTTCCCATGAGTCCCAATCGTCCCAAAACTGTGTACAAAGGATATGACTCGACTTAGCAACTTATGCAAGCAACTAGATAATTGAACTAAGGGTTTAGTGTGATAACAATAATGCACTAAAAGTGAGTGCATACAAGGTAGGCTAAGGCGATTTGGGTGTACATTTGGGGGTGGGGTGTAAACAATGCTCTTCATTAATATTCCGGAAAACCGAAACATCACGAGAACCGCGAAAAGGATAGGCTCTGAGGGGTTAACTAGGGGTATCGTGTACTAAAGATGAGTACAACGCAAAGGTGTGGGGGAATTACTCAACCGATGTGGAAGAAGTAATTATATTACGGGTATCAAACAAGGGTTATCCTAATGCCTCTTATCATTTAGTTATTCCTAACTACACAAGTGTAGTCTTACTAGCGATCTCGGGATGCATCACAAAACAAGTTCTAGAATCTATTATACTACCGGTTCACACTCTAAGCATTAAAGATGAATGCTTTAATTCCTACTAATCTAAGGGTGATCCTCACATTTTGGGTGGAATTTAAGTGGTAAAGGGTTTTTGTGCTAGTCATATAACTTCCTATCCATGAGATGCTTTATTAAGACTAATGGCCCACTCCTATATGTCATAAAAAAATTTAAATTTGGTGCCAAAATTACCCTAACCGACATTTTCTCATGGTTTATTACACAAATGCAATTAGACAAAGCAAATATTCAAGGATAAGCATAGTTTCAAAGTTCCCGTTTTATTTTCCCTCCCTACACTTAAACTGAACATTGTCCCCAATGTTCCCCGAAAGTATCAAAGTTATGATAATGGAAGGTAATAAAAGATGAAAGAAACTAATACTCCCCTGATTAGCTCGGTAGGATCCGTGTAAAGTGGTGGTTACATCTTTCTTCAAGAAGAACGTTTGCGTGAAAAGCTCCTTCTCATCTTATGTATCTTCTTCTTGGTAAATTAAACCTGCACACTTGAAGAAAACAAACGAAACCTTTGCGTAAAATCGGCAGTAATAATATATATAGGACTCTACTAAACTAGGATATAATGCTTGTGGAATAGATGTTTACAGAATTTCTGGAAAATTAAGACCTGGAAAATTCCAAAAAATTATAAGTAGCTCAGAAAACGAGAAAAAGTAATCAGTTGTTTTTGCTCCTTCCTAACGCCGTTAGGTTGCGATCTTGACAAAAACTGGTATGCGATTTTCTGAAAAAAAAATACTGGAAAATTTACATCTTTAGAATCTGGAAAAATTTCCTGCAAAACATCCATTATGACTCGATACAAGCATTTGACTCGAACAAATACACATTTATATCTTTTAAATAATTGTAATTCTCATGTTTACGTTTCTTTTGAAAACGTGTATAATCCTCCCTACACTTATCCCTTATGTAAAATACCTTTGTATGTAATTAAGACGAGGTTAAAGACAAGATAAAGCATTTTTACAAATTTAAACATGAGAATAAACAATCAATAAAAGATACATGACACAAACAAGCAAACAATTAAGCATGGGTTGCCTCCCACGAAGCGCTTTTCTTTATTTATGAGTCTTGTAGCTAGACTCGAAGTCGTGCCCCTACGTGACTTCATTACCGTCACCTTCTTCCTCATGACGGTCTCTATTGGGGGATTCCATGTTGTAAAATTGCCCTATGATGCACCTTTCTAAGAGGTCGTCCTCTCACCAATCGGTTCTATATTCCGGTCCTAAGTTCAAGCAATCCTTATAGAAACCGAAAATCTTGGCCATAACATAGTCTACTCCTTTTTCTTTATCCTCCTCATTTTTATAGTAGACCGATAGTTTAAGTTCCTTTTCATCATTGGAGAGTGATGAAAACTTTTCAATCTTAAACGGCATTTGGTAAGCTACATCGTCGGTCTCATCCTTGAATCGCACTGTTCCTAATGAGGGATCATAAGTCATCTCGAAGCTTTCTATGAAAGGCTTACCTAGAATAACATGGGACAAGCTAGGATCTATGACCGTACTAATGTCATCCACTATTATGAAATCCGTAGGAAACATGAAACTACCTACATAGACGGGCAACCCCTTAACTCTACCAAGAAAATTGTAACTAACCCTAGGATTATCGGGGTCTTGCCTAGTTAGGATAGGCTTCTTCATTACCCTATCATAATAGGTGCTAGTCATGATATTTATTGGGGACTTGCGGTCAATGTATGCTTTCGCCATAAAAAGGTGTCCTATGCAACATGGTATGTTAAGATTCCAAGGGTTCCCAAACTTGATCCTAGCGCTTTTCCTAACGTACATGTGACGGAGGTCTCGTACTAAATGTGGGTGGCGAGAGAGCTCTTCTTCCGTAGGAAACTTATTGAAATAGTCATTGCCTACTTCACCTACTTCCTCGGTTGTTTCATCCTTAGGAGTTTCACTAACCTCAAGTATCGTTTCTTGGTTCGCTTCGTCATTTGTTCTATTGGGCTTTACTAAGGTGATGGTATTGACAAATTGAACATGCTTAGCTAACTTACTTGGGTCCTTAATCTCTATACCGGGAGCTTCGGGAGTTGAGATAGCATTAACCTTCTTGTCACTATTGGTTATGGATTTCATGAGGTTATCTATCTTCCTATCCATATCGGCTAGTTGTTGGTTAAAACGTTCCGAGAGCTTAGCTATTTGAGCTTCTTGGGATGCGACTATGTTTTGCAACATCCCTTCTATGTTTTGTTGGGTAGGGCCATGAGATGGGGGCCAAGAGAAATCATTAGATGTGAATTCTTTGGTTTGTCCCCAATAGAAGTCGGGTTTGCCCTTCCATGCTTCTCGGGCATCATTGAAAGTCCTAGGCCAGGGTGTTGTGGGAATCTTCCTCCCGTTCCATTGGTACGCGAGGATGCGTAGTCAACGGAAGCTTGTTCGGGGAATCTTGTGCAAGCATGAGTGTTATAAGGATCACTACATGGCTCACATGAGGAAGAAACTTTGTTCACTTGGCGTGAAGACTTAGGATTCTCGTAGGAGCTCATTAGGAATTTAACTTGATCTTCAAGCTCGAGCATCCTACGGTCAGAAGATTATGATTCAATGGGAGGCAAGGAGATTGCCTTAACGGTTTTGGGCAACTCACAGGGGTCATTCCAACTTTCGTTGTCATAGAGAGCAAGGTCCTCTATTATACCCCATGATTGTTCCGCGGTGAGATCACTAAGTTTTCCACCGGCCGCTTGGTCAATGGATCGCTTGGTGGGGAAGTTGACATGATCATAGAAGATTTGGACTTGGAGCCAAAGATCAATGCCGTGATGAGGGACTTTATGGAGTAAGTCCTTGAATCGAGTCCATGCTTCGTAGAGAGATTCACCTTTACGTTGTTGGAACATCAAGATATCATTCCTAAGCTTAGTGGTTCTCCCCGGTGGGAAAAATTGAGCAAGGAAGCGAGAGGTGAGATCATCCCAACTTGAGATGGAGCCGACGGGAAGTCGCTCAAGCCAATTACTAGCTTGGTCCCGTAGAGAGAATTGGAAGAGACGCAGACGCGTGGTCTCCCGAGTAGTAGCATCGAGGTCGATGGAATTGACAATTTTAAGGAAATCCTTAAGATGTTGATTAGGATCTTCGGAACGAAGTCCATGGAATGCACATCCGTTTTGCACCAACCGGATGGTGTTGGATCGCAGGGCCATAGTTTGGGCTTGGTCGGGAAGCTAAATGGTGTTCCTATAGCCTAGGTGGCTTGGTCTCGAGTATTCACCAAGAGTACGGGCTCTTGGCGGGTCATTTGGTGGTAGGTTGATGAATGGTGGTTGGTTATCACCTTCCATGATGAAAAGTGATGGGATTACTAACAAAGGTCACGAAGAAGGGGGATAGACTACGAGAAAGCTAAAAATGAAAAAAAGCTTACTTGATAGGAATCAAGCAAGGAAACCTAAACAAGGTGGACTCCTAACTAGCTATTCTATTCCCCGGCAGCGGCGCCAAAAACTTGATAACGCTACACGCGTCGTTCGGGGTCAAAGGAACTTCCTTTTCGTCAAGCAAGTTTTTCAACACCCTAGGCAGTGAACCTAATCGTTGTAGTGTAGTATTAGGGTAAGCCACGAGAATTGATATCGTTCTCTAGGGGAATAGGAATTCTAGTGAGAAATTACTACGCTAAGGTTGGGGTTGAGGAAGATTATTTTTTATCTTTTTATGTTTTTTGGGAAATGGAAAGGTACAAATCTCGGGGTTTGGATTTGGGGGGTTGGTATTTCTACCGATTACTTCTACTTGTCTAATTATCTAAACTAAGGTGTATGTAGTCTATGTCTAATTATTTTGTGCTCGTATGATGATTTAAAGATGTGTTTACTTAGGTTTTATTACTCCTTAACTATCTCCTATTGATGGTTGAATTGTCACGTCCTTATTTTTAATCGCGTTGTGTGTCTAAGGTCGTAGGGTATGCGTTTATCCCTATCTCTTTGAAACTACCAAAGGTTAATGACTACAAAATCTCTAGGATTTATAAACTTTAACTCTAAGGTACTCTTCGGATGGTTTAGCCTACAATGACTCTAGGTACTATAAGCTAAGGTTCACAAAGATTAATCAAGCATTAACTACACAACGGATGACCTATCGCAATACTAGATCGTTAACAATTAAGATAAGAGACAACCAATCAATATTCAATAATTAAGTTTCATATTCCCTAAGCAAACACACAAGTAAATTAGCCGGACATGGGAAACATGCAAGCATACACACAAGTAATTGAAGACATAATTAAATTAATGAAGTAAAACACTTATCTTGATGTAAGATAGGGTATGGAACCCTAAAATACTGTACAAGACAGCTTTGGTTGGGTTTAGGTTTTTACTCCAAAAGACTACACACCGAAAACTAAAAATTCGGATTCTATATATAAGATTACAAATGCGACGGCGTCACCCTTTGATTTGTGACGCCGCCGGTCGCCGCATTAGGGTTTCGTCTTGGACACGTTAGACTTGCGACGGCGTCACCTTGTGCTTGTGACGCCGTCCCCTTCCTCTCGACGTCGTCTGGATCAAATCTAGGCCGTCTGAGTTGCGACGACCTACTCTTTTAAAACCTGAAGCCGTCACTTGTAAATAAGCAATTTGGCTACTGAGCCGTCACAAAGATGTATGACGGCGTCACTAATTTGTGCTGACGCCGTCCCCTTCAGCTCCAGCAGCCTGAGTGTCTCGATTTTTGACTTTGGCCATTTTCTTCGTATATTCGCGCCTTTTCGTCCGAATAAGTGTTATTCCAGCATTTTGCCTTCAAGATACCTAAAAAGTGAAAAGGAACGATATTAAGTAATAACGGATACAAAAGTGATCAAATAAGGGCTTAAACGACCCCTCAAAAAGGTACATTTTAAAACCTTATCAGGAATATATATAGCAAAGGTATGTTCTCTAATAACTTACTTACAAATAAATTATTAATGTATTATTTCTATCTTAATTAATAATATCAATTCGTATAACTTGTTAAAAATAGTAGACTCAATACGTATACTTAAATATCACTAAATTTGTTATCTATATTGAACTCATCATTAAGAATAGTATTCTTCGTTGATCTCTATAGACAAAATTACAAACTAGTTATAATGTTATCTTGGCTATTCGAGAGCCTTGGTCATCTTTTCTCACATAAGGTTGTTGACATTTCATCTATGTAAATAGTGTCTATGTGAAACCCCTCATATCATGATAAAATAGTATTTTATCATAATCCTTAAACTTCCCAAAAATTATGATTCATTCGTAAAAATGGAACCTCGTCAAATAGGACTAGTAAAACACGTCAAAACCTCAAACCATAAGTTATAGAGAAAATACACCAACTCTAAACAAAAATTAAAACTCCCAAAGCAAAATTATCAAAGTTCACTTAAACTGTTAACTGTTGATATGCCGGATCCCTGAGTTTAAACTAGCCGGATCCCTCATGCAAGGGATCCGTGGGAACCGGCACATCAAAAGACAGAATAAGTGATAGATGATCACTGTGGAGTTTTATTCCTCACTTCATTCTCCTAACTCACGAACATAAAACCTAATTTACTGTTCACAAGAGTTCATTCATCATCTTTTCAAAGGAAACAATCACTTGTGTAAGTATAATCTTCACTACATTGTTATTTCCATTCTTTAATTCCTAGGAGTACAATTTTCATCTTAAGAAATTGGGTTCAAATGGGTTTATCACAATTTGGTATCACATTGTTATCTAAGATAAACTAAATCAAAGAATCAACATTGTTAATACAAATTAAACTCATTTTTTGAATTCAATGAAGATGTATTGTGCAAAATTGTGATGAACCTCATTAGGATACTATTCACACAATTGACACCAGATTGTGGTTTTGATGTTTAGGATCAACCATGCCAAGCAATAGACAGCAATATTATCAAGACACGGCACATTACATTCCCATGTATCATAGAAAGGATGGTTTAAACCCCAATGACCGAAAGGCCTTCAAATTGTTGGAAAGGAGGTTATTCCACGAAGGGCGTGTATTTGAACCCTCATTCATCAATAACACCGACATTCCCCAAGTCTTTGCGGGAATCAACTTTCAATGTCTCTTAAGCATCAATGAACAAATTTGTCCGGTGTTTGTCCTAGAGTTCTACAAGAGCATGAGAGTCATTAGAAATGAAGATGAAACCATTTCGATCAATTTTGTCATCAATGAGCATGAATTTACCTTCACCCATGAAGAGTTTGCTAGGATACTTCGTGTCCCTTGTCGAGGAGTATGCATGTACTCGAATGAATGGTCATTGGCCGATCTTCATGACATGGTTGATCATCACGAGGTATATTTCACACCCCTCCCGGAACCGGCTATGGTAAGAGATACCGTCTTCATGGAAAGAGCCTCTCTGTCAAGAGTCGCTAGGAAGTCAAAGGTCATCTATAGAGATCCTTTTCAAATGGAGCTTTCGGAGAAGTTCCCATTGTACAAAAAATGGGAACTAGTGCTAAGGGAGAACGTCCTTTGTTTGGTGGGAAATAAGGATAATCCCAATGCTTGCCTAGTCTACATGATCTATTGCCTTGTAACTGGGACTTATTTCAACCTCGCCTATTACATGGTCAAACGGATGGCAAGTGTGAAAAGGACGGACAAGATGGTGCTCCCCTATGCCATGCTCTTAACTCGCCTAGCCAATTTCATCTTTGCTCTAGATCCATCTCCCTACTCCGATGACCACACCTTTTGCAACACGATCATGGTGCCCTTGTCCGATGAGAAGACTACAAGGATTATGGTTGAAGGCAAGAGATCTCACCCACCAATGGACTCATCAGATGAAAGAGAGGGAGAAGGAAGCAACCCCATTGGCAACGTTCAACTTGACCCCTTAGCATACATTGACCAACTGCCAGACATCCCGAGCCCATCACAAGAATTTCAACAAACAAAGGGGATGTTCAAATGTTTTGCTAACTTCCTCATGAAGAATAAGAAGTAGGGGTGATGGGTTGAAGAGTGAAGATTGGAGGCGATGGAGTAGGAGATTGAGTGGGAGGGAAGGTAAGGTCGTGGACCTTAAAATTTGAACAATGGTCTGTAAAACAACTTAAACAATATTTCTGTAGCTTGGGACTTAGCTCTAAGTAGATGGCATGACATGAACAAAAACATTCTAACCTAGGCAACCCAAAAATGAGAATTTTACGACGGCTTGATTGAAATCAAGAAGTCGGTCCTGCTCATTTTGCTTACCTTCTAGTCGCCCTTACTTACTATGCGTAATATTTATTGCTTTCAAATTTGATTATTGAATGTAGAAATGATTAGGATGAGTATTTGCTAAGGAGTGCAAATTCTGCACATTTGTTGTGAAGCTACTGGTCAGCAGTAGCCGGATCCCTGAGCTATAACTAGCCGGATCACTCAAATGAGGGAACCGTGGGATCCGAGTAAATAGACAAGGAATTTTTACACTTTCACTTCAATCCAATCCTCTAGACCTTATCATACTAGCTAAATATGATATTTTAGGATCTCTTTAGTCTTCCTCAAGATCAGTAGGTTTCATACTCACTCATAGCTAACATAGGATCACATTCAAGGTATTTTTGATTTATCACTTCACCAAAACTCACCATATTTCCGCTCCAATACTCACACATTGTTCCTCACATCTCAAAACACTTAGTTTGTTATTTCTCTTAATTTTGACAAATTGTTTTTAGTCATCTTTACCTCAAAATAGGATAAAAACTAGTTTTTTATTTCTTTTGATTTTTTAGGAATTTTTTACATTTTTCTTAAGCCACCATCTGATCTCTAGGATCAATTGTCTTCATTTTTCATCCTCAAATCTTTAGTGTCATCCTTAGGTACTTGGTTGCACTCTCAAAAAGACCACTTTCTTACCAAAAACCATCATTAGGTATCCTCACTCCTTATGGTTGGAGATTTAAGTCCCATACCATTTAAAACATCTTAGGGAACCCAAACACTCAAGATTCATAGGTACTAGACCCTAAAAGAACATAATCACTCCACCATTTTGCTGTTTGATAGATGGATCCCTAGTTTATAACTAGACGGATCCCTAAAGATAGGGAACCGTGAGATCCGGGTCTCTAGAACAGCTTATGATCAGTTTTCTCTTCTAATTCAAACTCTCTTTGGTAGTATAAACACCTTTACTTGCCATTAAATGACTCCCTAGAATAGAACAACACTATAGTTGACCTTAGTGCATGCCAAAATTCTTAGTGGTCAAGAATTTAATTCATCTTAACTCAACTTCATCCTTTATAAACCAAGTATTCTTATGAGTTTAAACCACCATTCAAACCACAATCCAAAAATCAATAGCTAAGACATCTATTACATCCTCTCTTTTACTATTACTAAAGCATCTAGCAAGAACTCTTCAACCAAAGGTTCATCCAAAAAGAATGCTCATATGGTTCATGAGATATCTTCTACCGAGTCATCTCCCATAAGAAGTCCAAATGCCAGAATCCCTCCTCAACAAACTCAATCAACCAAAGCTAGAAAAACTGCTAGGATTAGCATTCGACCTCTTGAGTTGGAAAGGGCTTCATCAAGCACTAAACCAAACACACCTAGCTCTAGTAAAACATCCAATCCTTCATTTCTAGAACCTAGACTACATTCCTTTACCGAACCTCTTTCCCATCCAAATCTTTACTCGTTAGAAGACTCACCACCAAGGACTTATCATTCACCAACCTTCTCGTTAAATAGGGAACCACCTTCACCATCAAATAGTCCATCTTTGGAGACAAGAAATCACCAAAGACCCAACCATATAGAGGACTTCCCATCTCCACCACTAACTCATGCATCATCACCCTCATTTTTAGTTGAACCAAACCCTACGTTGCTCAACTCACCTTCACAAATTCCACCATTCTTTGTGGAGCCTCCTCAAAACATTCCACCTCCTCCGATTCCTAGTCATGACAACAATTGCTCTAATTGTCAACTCACCCAAGGACTTGTTCAAGAAGTACGAAATGAGTTGCATTTCATGTTTAATAGTTGTGGAGTCCCAAACCTTAGATCTAGAACACTTAGCTTGTAAACGTGTGGTTGCCTTGGATGGTTCCAAAACAATAATGAGAAACTTTGTTGTAGATACACACAAGTATGCGAAATCTACTTGAATGTACTTAGAATATTAATGTAAACACAAATGTAACACCAACAGCTTCAATATTATTGATTAATAATACGAGTACTCTCCTAGTACTAGGGTTTACAACCTTGAAGCTTTTCTTAAGACGGCTAGAGTATGTGTATATATCTGACCTAGCTAGGATCTCCTTTTATACACTAAGGAGATCCCTTACAGAGATAACTATGTATTAAATATATCATATCTTCTATTGGTATAGAAGATATGCTGTTACAGACCATACACGACATTCTTAATATAGAACAGTACAAACTCAACACTATCAGTACTAACTTTTGCACTATCAATACTAACTAGTTAATACTTTTCTAATATCACTATCAGTACTAACTTCCAAAGCTATAAGTATTAACTCCATTTTGTGAATTTCCCAACAATCCTCCCCTAAACTTGTGATTGGGTTTCTGAATCACAAGTTTCTTCATTCTTAGAGGATTCTTCCAAACTTCACTTTCTTCTGCTAGGTCTTCCAGCTTGGTCAAAAATCTTCAACAACAACCCCTTAGCCATTTCAATTGGATTTCCCATCTTTAGCCCTGCATCCAGCATCTGTAGAAGAGTCCCAAGTGCAAGTGGATAAGCTCTTTCTACCAACATATATATGTCCGTTCCATTGCAGTTAGTAACCAGGTGCAGTCCATAGGAATCTAGCAAAGTCCAACTGAGGGCTTCATCTCCAGGTTGAAACTTCCATTGCTCTCCTGGTGGATCAGGTTCAAAGATGTTCTGGAGTTCATAGAGTAGCTCCAGATCCTTGTCATTATCTGGATATCTGTTCTTGAACCTGTCTTTGACTAATTCCCACAGCTTAAGTAGATCTTCCCTGTCAATAACAGCAAACAGATCCACTAAGTACAGATAAGCACTTGTCCTTCCACCAGCTCTGTGAATCCTCCAATGCCTTTTTCCATCTTCAGTGTAGATATCCCAATTGATGATTGGATATCTAGTGTTGATGGGCTCTGAGTACAATGCTTCTTCAGGAGCTTCAATTAACATCATCCTGTTAAGCTCCTCTTCAGTGAGTCCACCTTCATCTTCATCAGAGGCTTTCAGTCTTTTAGGAGCAGTTGAGGAAGCACCTTCTTCAGATGGTCTTTTGTAGCTTCCAATGGGTTGTGACCTTTCAATAGTATCATCAGGTTGCATAGGTCTGAAGTTGAGAAATCTTCTTTGAATTGTGTCAGCAAGTCTTTGGAGAGTCTCCCAAGACAATTGATTCAGCTGCTTCAATGTTCTCCTGTCTTCACCTAAATACCCGATGTACTTGCAGAGATACATCTTCTGCTGACTCTTGTTAGGAGGCTTTGAATGCTTTTCAATCTCTCTTTGCTGTCTGAACTGACTTTGTCTTCTAGCCAAGATTTCACTGAATAACTGAGCTGCTTCATTAGTACTTGTACCTTGATCTTGTTGCAGCTTCTGTTGCACCTCATTGGTAGCTTCTACTTTGGCTCTCATATCATCCCATGTTTGCCAGTCTTTAGCAATTTTATCCATCTTTTGCTTTTCTTTCCTTGCAGCTTCTTCCTGCAACTCTTCCTTATTTCATTGTACTGCAAGCTTCCTTGCAGCCTCTTCATTTAGCCTTTCAATCTCAGCCTTAGAAAGCTTCTTCTTCCAAAATGCCCTTTCCTTTGTCTTTGGGGTCAATCTTTGGAGCTGAGGGGGTTGGTGATTCTGGAACACCTCCTTCCTGGATAACAACTCCCTTTTATTTAGGCTTGGTTGCTACTGACTTGGACTTCTTCCTTAGATACAAAACTGGAGGCTTCTTGTAAGTGGGAGAGATGGGGACTGTTTTCTTCAAGCTTTGAAGTCCCAATACTGCATGTTTCTCTCTTTCTTCTTCATCACTGTCTTCATGTGGAGTAGTAGTGATGGTAGTGGCCTCTGTAGTTGTTACTTGTTGTAAATCAGCAGCTACATGAATGATAGGGCTTAATACTGATTGTGGAACTCCAGGAGTACTAACCATAGTACTAAGAGTACTAACTACAACACTAACAGTATTAACTGGGATATTACTGATAGTGCTTCTAGGAGTTCTAAGTACTTCTTCAGCTTCTATAGTGACCTGAACTTCCTCTTCTTCAGCAAAAGGACTCTAAAATGCTGCACCATTTTGCCATTGACCAAATTTTTTTCTTCCTTGAATATCAGAACTCCTCCCCTGTTTGGTAGAATCCTCTGTGGAAGTACTTGATACCCTGAACTTGGCCTTTCTTTTGTGAGATGCAGTGACTGGAGATGTTGCTGTAGGAGGCTTGGAGAGAAGATTAACCTGATGCTCTAACTTTCTCATCTTCAGGAGCATCTTTGTATGAAATTTTGCAGCAGCTTTCTTATTCTCTTCCAAAAATCTCCAGCCTGTTCACCTTCTGATAAAGAAACCTGTACAATTCCGTCATATCCTTTAGTATCAAGCTGCCTTCACCACTTCCAGCTGTGTTACCTGCTGAGAGAGGTGGGTCATTGGGCAATTGAGATGCACTCCCAGGCCTAGCCTGATCAGATACACCCCCTTTTTAAGCCTTTTCCTGGGTCCACCCTGTGAGGATTGCTCACTAGGTGTTGGTGTCACAATTCTCAATTTTTGGTCATTTCTCAAAACAATTCACGTTTCACAATTTCATCATTTATCGTAAACTAGCTTTGCGTGTTCCAAATTCGCGTAACCTTAAAGGTTTAGCGGCGAATTCATGATCATATCATCACGAACATTTCATTTGGACTAAGTTTAGTCTACATTTCATTAGCATCATTTGCATCATGTTAGTTCATTCATGACATTTCATTTCACATTTAACGCGTAAATTTTCATATTAAATAAACGTTATCGCGTGAGTTATTATTTTGAACATTTAATTCGTTACTTTCAAAAATGATCCCGACATATTTTTAAACTTACATTTAGTTATAAAAACTATATTTTTAGTTTACCTAGTGTTTTGAATTTATTTGGTATATAAATCGTTAAATTTATATTATTACGACACTTTTCTTAAAAACTACACGATAATTATTATATCACTCAAATTTTGCAAGAAATATATTTTTACAATTTATATGATATCAATATACTTTACTTTGATCTATTAAAAATTCCTTTTACCTAAAACTACCCTAAATACTAAAATGTATGTACAAGTTACAACTTATATTTATATAACTTACATCTACTTTACTTACACATTTTTTTTTATACATGATAACAAAATAAAAGAAATTAATAAATGAACTAGACAAGATCCATCAACTCCACTTGAATTGTGGATCTTGTCTTGCAAACAAGTCTTATTTACATTCAATCTATAAGTCAACAACACATACATACAATAATTCAAAGGTGAAAGCTACTCATTCTCTCCTTTTCTTTGTCTCCATAACCGCCAACATAAGGGAGAAGAAGAGTTTATCAAAAATCTTCAAATCAAGTATTTTACAATCTAGTTACACTCTTAATCAAGGTTTTGAAATAAAAACCTAGGGTGTTTAGGTTTAATCCTTTGTTCTAATCACCTCATCAAGTAACTAGTAAGCATATCATTTTCATTTTACATCTTTCATTTTCATTTCATATTTATTTCTTCATATTTTGTGCAAGCATGCAAGACTTATTGTTAGTTATACCATTTTTAACATTGTTTTTAGAGTTTAATATATAAAAGTCATCCTATAATTATTCCCTTGGTATATATTGGTCTTGATGATGTTTAGGAACCCATGACACCCTAAGAAGGTGTATGGTAGGAATAGATTAGCTTTGGAGTTGATTTGAAGGGATTGGAATAGGTTTAGTACGAGAAAAACTATTTTCGACTAGTATAAAAAGTGTTCTGTCCTTGTTTTGATTTTCTGGAAAATCCGACAGTAGGCACGAATTTTTGGCCTTGATATTTAGAAAATATACTTTAAAACGAATCCGTGGCGCTTGAACGGATAAAAGCGGAGTTATAACGAAGAAGTTATGAACTTTTCAAGTTGACGACGAAATATATATTTTCTGAAAAATTTCAGCAACATGTTTTTGTTTTATTCGAGTCAAAAACGAGTCCTAAGCTTTACAAATTATTTCGACTTATCAAAAATATATTAGTATACTTTGATACGAAGCTAAGGACGTATAATACGTAGAAAACGGATTTGAAACGACTAATATATGCACGTTTTTACAAAATTGCCGTAACTATTATTTTCTGAAAAACTATATTATTTTTACGAGATAAGTGTTACGGTAACTAAAATCACCATATTTAACCTTTATTATCTTTATGTTCGAGACCTCGATGACGAAAACTCCTGAACTGAAACTTTTAGATTTTGATACAAACTTTCCAAAACCGTCGAGTTCGTTCTCTAACATTCGACGTACACTATTTTACGACTAGTTTTTCGAAGCCATTTTGTCACTTTCATGAATTTTCCGACGACAATGTTTTACGACGAAAAGTGATAATTTCACCATAAGTCATTACAAAACTATTGTAGGATGACATTTTGACGTAAATACTTGTAAAGTGATTTAAGATTGGTCAAGACGTCAAAAGAGTATTTTTCGACGAAAAGTATAATTTTTCCAAAAACTCGCAAATGGTATAAATAACATACGAAATGCATGCATAACATTACATTGCAACTGATTACATATCATATCATTCATAATAGGTCATTTTCGAGTATCACGCTACATTTCAGTGTATCCACTTTTGTCATCGTAATCATTGCAACAGGTGAGTTTTCATAGCCCCACTTTTAATTGTTTTTATACTACTTTTGGGGGAGATACATGCTCAAACTGTTTTCATTTACTTTCACAAGTACTTTAACTTATATGAACTACTGTGAGTTCATAGCCCCACTTTTACTCTTTTAACTGTTTTACAAACTCTTGGGGGAGATACATGCTACATTTTTAATTGAACACAAATGCTTTGAACTGTATGCTATACCCGATGTTTTATTGTCACTAAGTATTTGCCATGTTCGAAGTCCCTACATCATGCACCATTAGTCACTTGCGTGGCCGAATATTGTGAATAGGCCTATTGGAATTAACACTCCCGCTCCTATTGACCCATTTAGGGAAATCGGTACTATATTTGAATCATGAAGGTAAATTGGCAAATTACCTATTAGGGCGGCGATGAAACGATGATTACCAATTGTTATTGGTGCGATGTTTACGCTTTGGTGTCATGAACTTAGTGAAATAAATACGATGTTGTTTTTAACGATGAGTGTGAAACAATTTAACTCACACTACGATGATTGTGTTCAAACGAATTAATTAAACCTATGGTTTTACGTCGAGTTAGGTACTATTGTGAATTCATTTGACGATGTGTGGTTGAATATAAACTATATATACATTTCGGCAATGGGTTGTGAACACACAGGTTGCAAGTTTTGTATGGGGACTTGAACTGAGTGGATTCACAATGCCTTTGCTGCATAAACGATTTCGATACATTGAGTCATGCACTATTTTGTGAATTCATTTGACGATTTCTTTTTGAACATAAACTATGCATATTCGGCGTGGGTTGTGAACACACAGGTTGCAAGTTTTGTATGGGCGACTTGGAACGAGTGGATTTACAATTCCTTTGCTACATAATCGATTTTGATAGTCTTTACATTTCAACGATTTACAATGCCTTTGCTGCATAAACGATTTTGAAAGGCTTTACATTTCAACTCAAACTCTATGAACTCACTCAACCTTTGTGTTGACACTTTTAGCATGTTTTATCTCAGGTATCTAAGGCATTCACTTCATGGCATGCATTTGGACACATCATGGAGTCGCGATGACGACGCGTCTCACTTGGGTTTTACGTACTTTAAAACATCGTTTGAATTGTAACAAACTTATTTCCGCACAAGTTGATTTTCATTGGGACCTATACTTTGTAAACTCTGAATGTTTTATTAAATCAAACGATGTATTTTCCAAACGACACTTTAGGTCGTTCAATATAATAAACTTTGATGCTATGACAGTCCTCCCCAAGGTATTCAATTCCTGCAAAACCACGTAATTTGGGGGTGTGATGATTGGTATCGAGCCTCGGTTATAGAGAACTAGGTTGCATCATTGACCCTAGACTATAACCACATCATCATAGCATCTCATCATATCATTATAAGTGCACATTCTTTATACATGCGGACTTATGACTCAACACCAAACATCATATGAGTCGATTAGTTCAAGCATTGCATAGTTACTCCTAAATTATACATAGCCTGATCACCTATGTCTAATGCAGGAAGAATCATGCAATGAAGGGAGTAGTAGTCTCATATGTGTAAGCAATTCGTAATCAAGCCAAATTTTCAAAAGATTTTCTTTAAACCACTTGTTTCCAGTTTGATCCGAGTGACAGTTCTTGTTTGATGAGTTGCAAAGATCGAGCTAGAAACAAGTCGTTACCTAAACCGATTTAGCCTAATCGTATGACAGTTCTTGTTTGATGAGTTGTGGGATTAAGCAAAAATCGGTTACCAAAAAGTCTTTTAAAAATTTTGCTTGAGAATGGGAAAGCTTGTCTCATCGAGCCTAATCATAAGAAAGCATGTATTTAGGATGGGAATTGCTCACGATAGCACAGAACGTATCTTGTGGGACAAGTAACTCATATGCATGAGCATTGACATAATCATATAGACCATACACAAGCATAAACTTTTAGAACCCTTGTCGAGGTTCGAATCATAGTATCATCGATTGAATCACGAGGACGTGATTCCTCTGACATGGGAAGAATGTCACAATTCTCAATTTTTGGTCATTTCTCAAAACAATTCACGTTTCACAATTTCATCATTTATCGTAAACTAGCTTTGCGTGTTCCAAATTCGCGTAACCTTAAAGGTTTAGCGGCGAATTCATGATCATATCATCACGAACATTTCATTTGGACTAAGTTTAGTCTACATTTCATTAGCATCATTTGCATCATGTTAGTTCATTCATGACATTTCATTTCACATTTAACGCGTAAATTTTCATATTAAATAAACGTTATCGCGTGAGTTATTATTTTGAACATTTAATTCGTTACTTTCAAAAATGATCCCGACATATTTTTAAACTTACATTTAGTTATAAAAACTATATTTTTAGTTTACCTAGTGTTTTGAATTTATTTGGTATATAAATCGTTAAATTTATATTATTACGACACTTTTCTTAAAAACTACACGATAATTATTATATCACTCAAATTTTGCAAGAAATATATTTTTACAATTTATATGATATCAATATACTTTACTTTGATCTATTAAAAATTCCTTTTACCTAAAACTACCCTAAATACTAAAATGTATGTACAAGTTACAACTTATATTTATATAACTTACATCTACTTTACTTACACATTTTTTTTATACATGATAACAAAATAAAAGAAATTAATAAATGAACTAGACAAGATCCATCAACTCCACTTGAATTGTGGATCTTGTCTTGCAAACAAGTCTTATTTACATTCAATCTATAAGTCAACAACACATACATACAATAATTCAAAAGGTGAAAGCTACTCATTCTTTCCTTTTCTTTGTCTCCATAACCGGCCAACATAAGGGGAGAAGAAGAGTTTATCAAAAATCTTCAAATCAAGTATTTTACAATCTAGTTACACTCTTAATCAAGGTTTTGAAATAAAAACCTAGGGTGTTTAGGTTTAATCCTTTGTTCTAATCACCTCATCAAGTAACTAGTAAGCATATCATTTTCATTTTACATCTTTCATTTTCATTTCATATTTATTTCTTCATATTTTGTGCAAGCATGCAAGACTTATTGTTAGTTATACCATTTTTAACATTGTTTTTAGAGTTTAATATATAAAAGTCATCCTATAATTATTCCCTTGGTATATATTGGTCTTGATGATGTTTAGGAACCCATGACACCCTAAGAAGGTGTATGGTAGGAATAGATTAGCTTTGGAGTTGATTTGAAGGGATTGGAATAGGTTTAGTACGAGAAAAACTATTTTCGACTAGTATAAAAAGTGTTCTGTCCTTGTTTTGATTTTCTGGAAAATCCGACAGTAGGCACGAATTTTTGGCCTTGATATTTAGAAAATATACTTTAAAACGAATCCGTGGCCGCTTGAACGGATAAAAACGGAGTTATAACGAAGAAGTTATGAATTTTTCAAGTTGACGACGAAATATATATTTTCTGAAAAATTTCAGCAACATGTTTTTGTTTTATTCGAGTCAAAAACGAGTCCTAAGCTTTACAAATTATTTCGACTTATCAAAAATATATTAGTATACTTTGATACTGAAACTAAGGACGTATAATACGTAGAAAACGGATTTGAAACGACTAAGATATGCACGTTTTCATAAAATTGCCGTAACTATTATTTTAGAAAAACTATATTATTTTTACGAGATAAGTGTTACGGTAACTAAAATCACCATATTTAACCTTTATTATCTTTATGTTCGAGACCTTTATGACGAAAACTCATGAACTGAAACTTTTAGATTTTGATACAAACTTTCCAAAACCGTCGAGTTCGTTCTCTAACATTCGACGTACACTATTTTACGACTAGTTTTTCGAAGCCATTTTTGTCACTTTCATGAATTTTCCGACGACAATGTTTTACGACGAAAAGTGATAATTTCACCATAAGTCATTACAAAACTATTGTAGGATGACATTTTGACGTAAATACTTGTAAAGTGATTTAAGATTGGTCAAGACGTCAAAAGAGTATTTTTCGACGAAAAGTATAATTTTTCCAAAAACTCGCAAATGGTATAAATAACATACGAAATGCATGCATAACATTACATTGCAACTGATTACATATCATATCATTCATAATAGGTCATTTTCAAAGTATCACGCTACATTTCAGTGTATCCACTTTTGTCATCGTAATCATTGCAACAGGTGAGTTTTCATAGCCCCACTTTTAATTGTTTTTATACTACTTTTGGGGAAGATACATGCTCAAACTGTTTTCATTTACTTTCACAAGTACTTTAACTTATATGAACTACTGTGAGTTCATAGCCCCACTTTACTCTTTTAACTGCTTTTACAAACTCTTGGGGAGATACATGCTACATTTTTAATTGAACACAAATGCTTTGAACTGTATGCTATACCCGATGTTTTATTGTCACTAAGTATTTGCCATGTTCGAAGTCCCTACATCATGCACCATTAGTCACTTGCGGTGAGCGAATATTGTGAATAGGCCTATTGGAATTAACACTCCCGCTCCTATTGACCCATTTAGGGAAATCGGCACTATATTTGAATCATTAAGGTAAATTGGCAAATTACCTATTAGGGCGTCGATGAAACGATGATTACCAATTTTTATTGGTGCGATGTTTACGCTTTGGTGTCATGAACTTAGTGAAATAAATACGATGTTGTTTTTTTAACGATGAGTGTGAAACAATTTAACTCACACTACGATGATTGTGTTCAAACGAATTAATTAAACCTATGGTTTTACGTCGAGTTAGGTACTATTGTGAATTCATTTGACGATGTGTGGTTGAATATAAACTATATATACATTTTGGCAATGGGTTGTGAACACACAGGTTGCAAGTTTTGTATGGGCGGGACTTGGAACGGAGTGGATTTACAATGCCTTTGCTGCATAAACGATTTCGATACATTGAGTCATGCACTATTTTGTGAATTCATTTGACGATTTCTGTTTGAACATAAACTATGCATATTCTGGCAGTGGGTTGTGAACACACAGGTTGCAAGTTTTGTATGGGCGGGACTTGGAACTGAGTGGATTTACAATGCCTTTGCTACATAATCGATTTTGATAGTCTTTACATTTCAACGATTTACAATGCCTTTGCTGCATAAACGATTTTGAAAGGCTTTACATTTCAACTCAAACTCTATGAACTCACTCAACCTTTGTGTTGACACTTTTTAGCATGTTTTATCTCAGGTATCTAAGGCATTCACTTCATGGCATGCATTTGGACACATCATGGAGTCGCGATGACGACGCGTCTCACTTGGGTTTTACGTACTTTAAAACATCGTTTGAATTGTAACAAACTTATTTCCGCACAAATTGATTTTCATTGGGACCTATACTTTGTAAACTCTGAATGTTTTATTAAATCAAACGATGTATTTTCCAAACGACACTTTAGGTCGTTCAATATAACTGTAACTTTGATGCTATGACAGTCCTCCCCCAAGGTATTCAATTCCGCTGCAAACCACGTAATTTGGGGGTGTGACAGTTGGCATGGGTTAGGTCTTAGGTATGTTACCACTGTCCTCACCAGCTTCTAAGCTTGGTGGAGTAGTGGCAGCCCTAACCATTCTATCTCCTGCATCATCTGAGATAGGCTCATCTGGTTCAGTGTGAGGAGGAGAATAGGGCTGAGTTGTCCCACTCTCTTGTCTGGAATGCCTACTTGTTGATGATTGTTTTTGAGTAGGATAATGATCACCATTTGTGGGTGTGTGTTGGGAGCCACCTGTGCTTGATGGTCCTTCACCCTCTGCAAGTAGCATGTTAGGAAACAATGGCACTACAACCCCACTATATCCTACCACAGCCCTTAACATATTGGAAAACACTTTGGCTGTGAGTAGTTTTGATGGATAAACATTTTTGTGAGGCTGCAAGTTTTGTTTCTGAAGATCCAAAAATATTTGAATAAACTTGGGATACATCAGAAACTTGGTTTTGCTAACAACATTTTTAAGCATACCCTCAAAAATATAATTTGAAAAGTTGAATACCCTGCCTGTTGCAAGGCAGATCAAGGCCGTGACTATGTTGGTAGGGAAAGCATCCTAGCCAGTCCTTTTGTGACTCAAACAATGTAAGAGGGTATGAATTAGAAACCTCCATTGTGGGGAAAATTGACTTTTATGAAAGTTAAAAGTGTTGTCTTGTCTATACCCCATCAATGAGAGCTGTTCAATTATGTCAGTGGCTGGCAAAGTGCTAATACCTTCAGCATCCCTAAGATGAAGATGTTCTCTTAGAGAAGCTTCAGTAATAACAATTTGGGTGCCATCCACTGTTCCAATTAACTGTTGGACCCCTTCCTCAGTTGTTGAGGCAATAGCAGTTTGCCAAAACTTCCTGACAGGGGTACATAAGATAGTAGGGTTTAGAAGTAAAGCAAACCTTATTCTGCTTCTATTTAGGAAGGCTACTATCTCTGTGAACTCTTCATTGCCTTCTGGTAAGTCCAAGCACGCCACCATGTTGTGCTTATCAATAAAATCAAGAGGAGCCATTAGCAATAAGAGTTAGGGTTATGAAAGTGGGATTTTATCGCAAAAGTCTTTAGTGAAGTGTGGTGAAAGCAATTGAAAAGTTATGCAATATATATAGAATTGGAGAATTTTGATTGGACCGCCTTGTAAATATTTATGGTAATAAGTAAAGTGAAACCAATTAGGAAACCCTTATATAAAGAAACAGACGGTAACAACTCTAGTTGCAAAGGTAATCATTTCATAATAGACTTTTGGAATAAGTACTAACGGCTAGTTCATCAGTACTAACTAAGCTTATCAGTACTAACTTATGACCATCAGTATTAACTTTATCCATCAGTATTATCTCATAGTTTGAAAATTATAATACTGAAACCCCATTTTGAAGGGATTAAGTGTGGTGACAGACACTTAATCAAGGTCAGCCTTACATGGCCTCTGGTTTGGTGAAAACCAATGGTTTCAATTCTGAGCACTGCCTGTGATGGATAGTCCCATTAAAAGGGCCTTCCTGACAGGGATTCCAGCTCGTGGCAGATGTTACCTCCAACACAAGTGTTGGATTCACGGTTGCTCGCTGTTCTCTAAGCCAGATACCCTTGGGCTAGTCACACTATCTGTAAACATATAGAATGGCAAAAAGTGGGTTAGTGCAGAATGAACCTGACTAACTAAAACCATCAATTCATGTTCATTAATACCACAAGATGCCACATAATGCTTTGGCATCACAAAATCCAGAGTTACAGCAAGTTCCATCATGTGGTTGCATCAGAATGAGCATAAAGGAGAGAACCACATTTGTTGTAACCGTCAGTCACCAAACCACATCCATACTGCTTGTGCTATTCCTGAAAAGTTAGCTAAAAACTAAGAAAAGACAATCCAAGATATTTTCTTGACAATCCGTATTAACTTTACGCTAGAAGTATTAACTAGATAACAATCAGTACTAACCACCATTTTACAAAACCTTACAAAATAGAGAGAGATAAGACATATTATGGATGAAGCATCCCAATACTTGTGACTAAGTACTAAAACCTTCCCAATTCAAAAGCTTTTGTTAAAAGATCTGCAACATTAAACTCTGTATCAATCTTATCAACCTGGATGAGTTTCTTTTCATTACAGTCCCTTATAAAGTGATGTCTTATCTCAATGTGTTTAGTTTTAGAATGAGCAACTGGATTTTTTATAATGCATATAGTATTGTTGTTATCTATATAAATGACAGTGCCTATAAAATTATACCCATAATCAAGCATCTGATTCTGAATCCAGAGGACTTGACCACAGCAACTTGAAGCAGCTACATATACAGCCTCAGTTGTAGAGTTTGCCATAATGCTTTGCTTCTTGCACTGTCATGAAATCAACCTATCACCAAGAAACTAACATCCTCCTGTGGTTGACTTCCTATCAAGACTTGCCCCATCATAGTCCTTTGTCAGAGTAAGCTACCAGATCAAAGGGAGAGTCCTTAGGATACCAAAGGCCTAGGTGAGCATGGCCTTTCAGATATCTAAAGATTCTTTTAACATCATGCATGTGAGAGATCTTTGGAGAGACTTGGAATCTTGCACAGGCACACACTGCAAACATAATGTCTGGTCTAGAGGCAGTCAAATACATCAATGATCCAATCATTGACCTGTAGAGGTGCTGATCAACCTCTTCACCATCAGCATCTGGAAGTAGTGGCTTATTATACTCCATATGAGTGCTTGCAATCTGTGGAAAACTAGAAGGGGGGTTGAATAGTTTTGCCGATTTTAAGTTAGTTTCTAAAAACTTTAGACTCGATGTTATGTGAAATCGTATGGATGAAGATAAAGTATATATCCAAGAGTAATGCAAGTAAAGAAAGTAAAGTAAGGGATAGAAATGACACAACTGATTTATAGTGGTTCGGCTACAAGGACACCTTCCTTGCCCTACTCCACTCCCCGAGTCACCTACTCGAGAGTTCAAGCACTATGTCAAAAAACTCCTTCAACTTGGCGGAGAAGCCTTCACAACGTTGCTTACACCTTTTTCCGGTACAAAGCTAAATACCGAGTCCTTAACACGGAGAACCAAACCAATACGACTATTACACAACAACTATGTGAAATATCAAGTACAAGATCTTTGCTATCAAAATCTTGTGAAGGAACAAATCAATCAAGGACCCCTTGCTTGGATGACTTGTAGAAAGCTCGTGATCTCGCCTTAGAGAAGGACCTATATGAGAATCACAATAGAAAGAAGAACAACTCTCTAGATCAAGTGATCTTTTGTTAGAAGAGTGTAAGAATATATGAGAGAGTTAGTAAGAAGAGGGGTGGAGAGAAATGAAGAAATGGCTCTCTATTTATAGGCAAAAACTTGCCACTATAGCACGGATCCCACGGATCCCTCCCTTATGGGATCCGTCTAGTGTAACACCAGAGATCCCTGGGACGCTCCTCTTTGCCCATGGGTTTTTTGGTTATGGGTCATGGGTCATGGGTTATGGGTTGGTCCATGGGTATTTCATTAGATACAATGTATCTAATAGATGCAATGCATCTAGTCAAATGGATATGGGTCAATACCATGGGTTATGGATATGCTCCATGGGTTGTGGTTTTTACCCATCCTAATAAACTATTACAACAAATGATTTATTATAACAATTTGTATTAAATGACTATACGTAAATGCTTTACAAAAATAACATGTATCCTTATAATTTTACTTATGATAACATTATATTTGTTATCAACAAAACACAAAGAGATTGCTAAATATTAATAAACGTTTTTACGGTTTATTTGTATTAACAATCTCCCCCTTTTCGTTGATGACAAAATATAATGTTATGATGAGTAAAACTTAAGATTAGATGTATATTTTGAAAGCCCGAGTTTTACTTTTTCTCCCCCTTTTTGTCGAAATAAAAAGTTATCCCAACGAAGAAATAAAATGTGGAAAAATAGTCCACGTATCGCTAGCTCCCCCTTGACGGTAGCTCCTCCTAGAATGGGGCGTCAAGTGAGAAAAATAAAAAATCCTACAAAGAAAAGGTTAGTAGTAACATCCATAAATAATCTTGTGATTGACGAGAATCAAGATTGGGAGCCAAGGTATGTAAACAAGGCCTTGTAAAAAAATGTAGTGGTACTTATGCCGCATACAAGCATGTAAAAGTAAGAACAAGACTTGTTCTTGAAAAATGACTCAAAAGAAAGATACTAAAGGTAATAAAGATGATTCCTTCCATGCTTGCATAAGGTTATGGATGGAGGTTTTGATGAGTAATGATGTTGATGCGATCAAGAATGAGGTTGAGTATGACTCGCATTTCTTCCCTAATATCTATTGCAATATCCCTAGTGGATTGTCAATGTTCACAATGTAAGTGATGCGGGTAATGAGTGTGGAAGTTTTCCGGGTGACTTTGAGTTGTAAGATGCGGAAGTTATGGTGGAAAAGATGAAAAATACAGATCAAAGTCCGGAATGTTTGGAAGTGGTGGTGGAAAAGAACCTAGATGTTCTTGTAACACAATGGGAGCTATAGGTGGTGAGGTTTCAAGGTCTTTGAAAATTATGTTTGGAGAAGTGGGAGGTGTCAAAAAGACTAGTTCTTTTTGCTTTATTTGTTGAGATCTTGTTGGAGTCTTAAGGAGTTCCAAAAGAGTGACCTTAGGTGGTGATGTGATGGGTGATGAAGTTGGTGTACTTCTTGGTAATGAAGGAGGTGCTATAATGGAAGCATCTTGTGGTGAATGAGTTGTTGGTGATGAACCATTTGATGATGGTTTTGCTAAGCAACAAGGCTGGATGCTAATCCGTGCGGTTTTTCTAGATTTGGGTGGTGGTACTTTGGAAGGTGGGAGGACAAAGTTTTGGATTTCTTGAAAGGGGTTGTTTGCTCTAGATGATTCACCTATGTTGAAAGATCTTTTGGGTGACATGATGATGTTTGTTTGTGAAGTTGGGATTTGATGAATATGCAAGCATTTTGGGAATCCTATTTATAGAAAAATAATGCATTGTAATGAATGCTTGACCCAAAATGTGGATTAAAATATAATGATTAGATATGGATTTAAGGCATGTGATCATGAGAACACAAGCATTAAATAGCATACTCCAAAAATAAAAGAAATGATGAAACTATTGAAGTTTTCATCAAAAGTGAGAAAAATAGAAGATAAAATTAGCTTCTGTCTCACGGATCCCACAGATCCTTCCTTTGAGGGATCCGTCCAAAGATAAGGCTAGGATCCGTGGTATGCGGTGATTCAGCGCCAAAATTTTCCTTTTTGGAAACATTTGTGCCTAGTGTGTGCCTATATGCAAACCATTTGGAGTTGCGGTTATCTCGACTCCTAAAAGAAAAGAAAAATAAACTAGAAGTGAAAAGCACACTATTATGTGAGATAACCCGAGTGCTCCTAATTCATTGTTGCTTAAATGAATGTACCCGAAAACACATATTAGTTATGTGTCCTCTTTAGCATTCAAAGGACATGAGATGCAATGAAAAAGGGTTTTTACTTTGTATTAATAATGAAAAAGCAATTTGTCCTAAACGTGAGAAATGACTTTTATGAAAGTGATACGGGAAGAGGTATCCTTTTAGAAATCATTTTAAAAAGAGGTTTCTATGTGTGAATAAACCGTTTATTCTTTGAAAGAGAGAAATATGTATGCAATTACGTCTTTGCAAAAGGTACTTATCTTGAAAACTAAGAGAAAACTATGAATTATAAGTAAAAATTATCTTGAGTTTTGAAAATTCCCGTATTGCTTGTGAGTTGTGCGTGAAATAGAGATCCTAGACTCAGAAAGAAGAAGGCTAGTGTTTACATACCTTGTAGAGTTTAAAAGCAAGTTACGACAATTGTTCCATGAGACCAAGACCAAGACGAAGTAGGTTGAATTGTTCCCGCTTCAACGGTTTGGTGAGGACGTCGGCTATGTTGTCTTCGGACGCTACCTTCTCAATAGAGATGTTCCCCTTTTGAACATTGTCTCTTAAGAAGTGATGACGAATCTCTATATGCTTTGTACGAGAATGCAATACTGGATTCTTGCTTAAATCGATGGCACCTTTGTTTTCACATAGAATGGCTATGTCACTTAGATGAATGTCGTAGTCAACTAACGCTTGTTTAATCCATAGTGCTTGTTGGCATGCTTTTCCAGCGGAGACATATTCGGCTTCGGTTGTTGATATTGCTAATGCCATTTGCTTCTTTGAGAACCAAGATGTTAAACAACATCCCATAAAATTACATACCCCACTTGTACTTTTTTGGTCAACATAATCACCTGCATGGTCGAATCTGCATATACAATTGTTTCTACTCCCGTACCCTTAGGATACCACAATCCTAATTGAGTTGTACCCTTAATGTATCGAAGTATCATTTTGACGGCTTCTAGATGTGATGTTTTAGGGTCTTCTTGAAACCTAGCACATAGAAAAACACTAAACATGATATCCGGCCGACTAGCCATGAGGTAGAGAAGACTACCAATCATGCCACGATATTTTGTGTTATCAACGGATTCGCCGTCTTCATCTTTTTTGAGTTTAGTGTCGGATGACATTGGTGTCCTAATTGGTTTTGACTCTTCTAAACCGAATTTCTTTAACATCTCCTTAATGTATTTAGATTGATTAAAGAAGATACCATTTTCTACTTGTTTGATTTGTAGACCAAGAAAGAAACTAAGTTCTCCCATCATACTCATTTCGAACTCGTCATGCATGATTTTAGAGAAATCATCACACATGTCTTGACAAGTAGATCGGAATATAATATCATCCACGTATATTTGAACAATGATTATATGTGACTCTCTTTTCTTAGTAAAAAGTGTGTTATCAACTAACCCCATGGTGTAGTTGTGTTTGATTAAGAATGACTTGAGTCTATCATACCAAGCTTTTGGAGCTTGTTTAAGACCGTAAAGGGCTTTCTTTAGCTTATACACATGTTTAGGTTTTTCAAAATCGATGAAGCCCGGAGGTTGAGCTACATATACTTCTTCATTAATAAAACCATTTAGAAAAGCACTTTTGACATCCATTTGATAAAGCTTAAGATCATTAGCACAAGCATAAGCAAGTATTCTTATAGACTCTAATCTAGCCACGGGGCATAGGTCTCATCAAATTCTATTCCTTCTTGTTGATTATACCCTTGGGCAACGAGTCTAGCTTTGTTTCTAGACACTATACCGTTTGCATCTAACTTGTTTTTATATACCCATTTGGTTCCTATTATGGTTTGATTACTAGGTGGGGGACGAGTGTCCAAACATCATTAGAAACAAATTGATTTAACTCTTCTTGCATAGCCATTACCCAACTTTCATCTTTTATGGCTTCTTGTGTATTCTTAGGTTTAATGGTTGAGACAAAACAAAACAAGCTACTTTGGTTTTGAACTTGAGACCTTAAGGTTCTTTCGTTTAGCTTTCCTATGACCTTGTCTACGGGGTGATCTTTGGACTCTTTAATATTTATGATTTCATCATTTAAAGGTTCTTCTTCTTCATTTATCTTTTTCTTTGTTTATCTTTTTCTTTATTACAATAGCTTCACTTTCGACAATCTCGTCATCGACAAGAGGTGCAGTAGGTTTGGGTGGACTTTCATCAAATTTTACGTTTAATGATTCTTCTACCTTCATTGTTTCTTTGTTTAACATGACGTAAGCTTTGCTATTAGGAGAGTAACCTAAAAAGATACCTTTGGTTGATTTAGGATCAAATTTTGTAAGGTAATCTTTAGTGTTAAGTAGAAAACATTTGCTACCAAAAACTCTAAAGTGATCTAACGTAGGCTTTTTGCCTCGAAGTAACTCGTATGGAGTTTTACCTAAAAATGGTCTAATTAAGACTCGATTAAGTATGTATGTTGAGGTATCAACGGCATTGCACCAAAACTTTTGAGGTATGGATTGCTCATTTAGCATGGTGCGACTCATTTCTTGTAGGGTTCTATTCTTTCTTTCAACTACCCCCTTCGATTGTGGAGTGCGAGGAGCCGAGAAGTTGTGAGTAATACCATTAGCGTCACAAAAGGCTCCAAATTGCACTTCATTATCGAATTCCCTACCATGATCCATTCTAATAGACACTATAGGACTTCCTAGTTGTCTTTGGATTTTCTTACTTAATATTTCAAAGTAGTTGAACGTTTCAATTTTGTTCTTTAAGAATTTAGTCCATGTGTACCTAGAATAATCATCCACTATAACCAAAGTATAGTAGTTGCCTCCATAACTTTGGATAGCAGATGGACCAAATAAATCCATGTGTAGTAACTCTAGACACTTAGTTGTAGACACCATGTTTTTAGCTTTGTGACTAGAATGGACTTGTTTTCCTATGTTACAAGCATCACATAAGTGATGTTCATATTTTAATTTAGGTAGATCTCTTACTAGATCTTTGGATGATAGCGATTGGAGAAGTCGCATATTGGCGTGACCCAATCTTCGATGCCATAAGGTCGAAGTATCATCCATAGACGTAAGACAAAGTTTGTCTTTAGGTTCATTACCAATTTTAATGACATAGACACCATGTTTCCTAATTCCTCTACCTATGGTGATACCGTTCTTTAATATCTTACTACCGGTTTCGTTAAAAAGTACGTTGCACTTTTTATCACACATTTGTCCTATACTTAAGAGGTTAAAGTTTAGGTTCTCTACGTGACACACATCGTTAATGGTTAGAGATTTGTTAGAAATCGTACCTTTACCGATGATTTTGCTTTTGCTATTTCCAAATACTACATATCCTTCATTAAAGGATTCATATGTGGAGAATAAATCTTTATTACCGGTCATGTGCCTCGTGCACCCACTATCCTTGATCCACTCATCCGGATCTAGGTCGACCTTTAAGCACACATAAGAAAACAATTAACTTAAAAGTTTGGTCCCCATTTGTTCATGGATCCATTAGTGTTAAACATTCCATTCATGTTAGACATGTATGGATAAGGTTAATATGCGTTCCATGGTGCAAAGTTTTGAAATGGAAAACCATTTTGCATATTTGGATTCCATCCTATTTGATGGTTACTTCTCGGATAAACATTATTAGGTCTCCTGGATGTGTTTGGTTTTGAAAACGATGGACCTTTGTTTCTTATAAAGCTTTGATTATATCTTGGAGGTGGTTGTCTAATGGTAACATGAGTTGGTTTCTTCTTATTAACAATAACAAAATCAGTTCTAGAAGAGGATGCTACATTATTACCACTGTTTGCTTCAGCAGACCCACGAATCCCTGGTTGTACACTAGCCGGTTCCCTTTTTGTGGGATCTGTGGGATTCGCCACAACAGTGGTTTGTTTTTCTAGTGCTTTTACGAATTGTGTTTCTTTGTTTTCACTAGTTGACGCATTAAGTTCTTGAAAACCTAGACCTTTTTGGTTATTTCCTGTTTTAACGCTATCCAATATCATATCTAAGGTATTAGTGTTCATTCTAGCAATCTTAGAGTCTAGATGATCAACTAGTGTTTGAAGTTGAACGCAAAGTTCACATTCGCCACTAGCTATCTTTCCCTTTTCTAGACGTTTTAATTTTGCCTTTAACTCTATGACTTCATTTTCTAAACGTTGGTTTTGATTTTTCAAAAACTTGTTTTTGTTGATTACTTTTAAACTAATTTTGAAAAGTTTATCATATTCATTATGCAATGAGTCATCATCTAATTATGAGCTACTATAGTATTCGTGACATACCTCGTCATTTGCCATGAGACAAATTTCTTCATCCTCCTCTTCGCTCATTCCCCATGAACAGCTCACAAACGCCTTTTGATCATCGCGTTTGGGACACTTACTAATAAAGTGGTTTGGGTCCCCACATTTAAAGCAAGCGCGATCATCCCTTGGCTTCTCGTCCTCTTTGATTTTCCGGAATCCTTTCTTGTCGTCATATGGTTGTTTGACGTATCTTCCCTTCCTTCTAAAGAACTTTTTGAAGTCCCTTACCGCCATGGCATACTCCTCGTCATCACTATCCGAAGAGGAGTCATCTTCATCGCTTGAGACCTTCTTGGCTTTAAGTGCAAGAGATTTGTGCTTCTCTTTCACTTTTGAAGCTTCAGAATCTTTAGCGAGGACAAGCTCATAGACCTTTAAGTTGCCTATGAGTTCATCAAGGGTGAGGATTGTCAAATCTTTTGATTCTTCTATCGCCATCACCTTAGATCTCCATATGGATGGAAGTGCCCTTAGATATTTCCTAACATGGTTACGGCTAGAGAAAGATTCATCAAGTGCTTGTAAAGATGTAATTATAGTATTAAAGTTAGCAAAAGAATGATCTATAGTTTCCTCATCCGATATTGAAAATTGTTCATATTTTTGAACAAATAAATCTATTTTATTGTTTTTCACTTGTTGATTACCTTTATGAGTTACAAGTAAAGAATTCCAAATTTCTTTAGAGGTTTTAAGCATGGAGATTCTTTCGAATTCCTTTTTGGGTAAAGCATTATATAAAACCATTTTACCTTCACTATTTTTGGAAATCTTTTTCTTAATTTCATCGGTGAGTTTATCATGAGGTATGTTAACTAAAATTCCATTTTCATCTTTTGCAGTGACTTCAAAATCGCCTTCAACAATGATGTACCAAAGATCAATATCTTTAGACTTCACATACGTTTCGAATCTATTTTTCCAATATATAAAACCATTAGTTTCAAGTAGTGGAGGTCGTTGCATGGATTGCCCTTCCTTGTAATTTTCAGAACCATAGTGATCGAAAAGTTTTTAAAATACGGTTTACTTTAAAACTTTTATAAACTTAGCTCTTGATGCCAATTGTGGAAAACTAGAAGGCGGGTTGAATAGTTTTGCCGATTTTAAGTTAGTTTCTAAAAACTTTAGATTCAATGTTATGTGAAATCGTATGGATGAAGATAAAGTATAGATCTAAGAGTAATGCAAGTAAAGAAAGTAAAGTAAGGGATAGAAATGACACAACCGATTTATAGTGGTTCGGCTACAAGGACACCTTCCTTGCCCTACTCCACTCCCCGAGTCACCTACTAGAGAGTTCAAGCACTATGTCAACAAACTCCTTCAACTTGGCGGAGAAGCCTTCACAACGTTGCTTACACCTTTTTCCGGTACAAAGCTAAATACCGAGTCCTTAACACGGAGGACCAAACCAACACGACTATTACACAACAACTATGTGAAATATCAAGTACAAGATCTTTGCTACAGAAATCTTGTGAAGGAACAAATCAATCAAGGACCCCTTGCTTGGATGACTTGTAGAAAGCTCGTGATCTCGCCTTAGAGAAGGACCTATATGAGAATCACAATAGAAAGAAGAACAACTCTCTAGATCAAGTGATCTTTTGTTAGAAGAGTGTAAGAATATATGAGAGAGTTAGTAAGAAGAGGGAGGAAGAGAAATGAAGAAATGGCTCTCTATTTATAGGCAAAAACTTGCCTTAGACGGATCCCACGGATCCCTCCCTTAAGGGATCCGTCTAGTGTAACAGGGGATCCGTGGGACGTTTCTCTTTGCCCATGGGTTTTTTGGTTATGGGTCATGGGTCATGGGTTATGGGTTGGTCCATGGGTATTTCATTAGATACAATGTATCTAATAGATGCAATGCATCTAGTCAAATGGATATGGGTCAATACCATGGGTTATGGATATGCTCCATGGGTTGTGGTTTTTACCCATCCTAATAAACTATTACAACAAATGATTTATTACAACAATTTGTATTAAATGACTATATGTAAATGCTTTACAAAAATAACATGTATCCTTATAATTTTACTTATGATAACATTATATTTGTTATCAACAAAACACAAAGAGATCGCTAAATATTAATAAACATTTTTACGGTTTATTTGTATTAACACAATCTTTGTATTTTCATAGCCAAACTTCACCAAAATCTCCTTGACATACTTATCCTGACTGATAAATATGCCATCTGTCTTCTGCTTGGCCTGTAGCCCAAGAAATAAGGTGAGTTCTCCCATAGAACTCATCTGAAACCTATCATGCATCAGTTTTTCAAATTCTCAAGACAGATCCTGCTTGGTTGAGCCAGAAATAATGTCATCTACATATATCTGAACCAACAGTATATCATTCTTTACATTCTTGATGAATAGAGTCTGATCAATCTTCCCTCTTCTGAAGCCATTGCCCAAAAGATACTTGGCTAAAGTTTCATACCAAGCTCTTGGGGCTGATGCAAACCATAGAGTGCCTTTTGAACCTGTAAACTTTGTCAGGAAAGGTTGGATCTTCAAAGCCAGGAGGTTGACAAACATATACCTCCTCCTCAATCTTCCCATAGAGGAAAGCACTCTTCACATCCATCTGGTATACTGTGAAGTCTTTATATGATGCATAGGCCAGGAATAGTGTATACCCTTGAGCCACCAGTCTAGCCTTGTTCCTTATTACCACACCCCTTTCATCCTTCTTGTTTCTGAAAACCCATTTAGTGCCAATAGCTCTCTTTCCTTCAGGAAGATCCACCAGAACCCATACATTCTGAATTTTGAACTGGAGAAGCTCTTCTTGCATTGCTTCTACCCAGGATTCATCTTCAAGTGCTTTGTAGACTTTCTTTGGTTCTGCTTGGGAAACAAAACAAGCAAAGAGACATTTTTGTGTGTCCCCATGGATCCTTTCTTCATAAATGGCACTAAAGAATCCAGTCTCACTATGCTGAACTTACGATCTTGTAGTTCTTTCAGCATGAACATCCCCAATAACATTCTCCAAGGGATGATCCTGATTAATTGTTCTGTGTGGTGTAGCAGGAACAACATAAGATTAAGCTATATTATAAAAATCAATCTCATCAGCTTCATTATTGGGATCAGGAACCTCTGTATTAACTGATGGAATAGAGTGGGGACCATCAGTATTAAAATCTGACTCATCAGTACTAACATGTGGCTTATCAGTATTAACCACATTAGTACTGATCACTTGAGTTTCTACCACTATGTCATCTTCATTGGTTACACCTTCTTCAGCATTAGAATCATTGGTCTTTAGAGGCTGATCACTTGCTTTGTTTGCCTCCCCTGAAGAGATGCTTCCAACTGAATTGTCCTTCCAAATGGGCAATAGGACACAGTCATCATCATCATCAAAATCTGCATCAGGACCTTTCTTTTCTCCTGCAACAATGTTAGAATCCACAGAAACAGGCACATAGTTCATAGATTATGTTAGCATATCAATATCAAAAAGCCATTTTGGTCCTTGCCCCTCTACACTAGGTTTATCCTCAAGAAACTCTATGTGCAGATTCTCCTCTATTCTTCTGGTTCTAGAATTATAAACCCTAAAGGCTTTACTATTCAAGGAATAGCCAACCAGATATCCACTATCAGATTTTCCATCAAACTTACCTAAGTGGTCAATGGTATTGAGAATGGAGACATGACACCCAAAAGGTTTAAGAAAGTCTAGGGTAGGCTTTCTACCTAAAAACAACTCATAGGGAGTCTTTCCATGAGGCTTTACTACCAGTGTAACACCCCCAATTTCGTGATACTATGAAGTTTTACATACTGACTTGTAATGGGGTTCAAATAATGATGTGATATGTTTGATAATTAGGAGAGTGTAACGTATGTTTACCATTATTCTTCGGTAGAGATGTCAAGTTTGCTTTAAAATCATAAGTGTATTTTAAAGGATTATGGCAGAATGATATTCTTGAAACATAAACAGGCTAGTACTTCTAAGAAATAACGAGAAGATTTAATGACTATTCCAAGATAGTAGTTAGGATTATTTCATAAATGGAAACTTTCAAGAAATTAGGTAGTATAAATAAGTATTAAGATCTCGCTGAGTGGTAAGACACTATCATGTCTCTAGATCTTTTTAATGAATTCTTGTGGTTTATCGAGTTTAAGTAGGAAATTAACCAGAATATAACCCTTGTATAACTATCCTCAGTGTTTGAAAAATTTAAGTTGAACATAGTTAATCGGGCATGTTCCACGTCCCTAGGTTAAATATAGGTGATTAGGCTATATTTAACCGATGTTCGATAAAATTTTCAAATACCTAAATTAGGTATACTTGTGATATGTCCATAGCTTTTGAGAAATTGTCCACTAAGCAAAGACGATATCAAACCATTCGGGCAAGTCACGCCATAAAAAGACTTGTAACCTATGTTTTCACATTCCATTGCATAGAAGATAGTATGGGTAGATACGCGTGGAAAGGAAATCTTAAGTAATTCTAAAATAGTCCATACGGCGCGAGTACGAACTTTTAACAATGAAGGTTTCAAAAGATAATTTTGATGAATGTAGAAAGTTCTTGAACTTGGCTTTTGTAGATGATGAATTAGTTTGTCCTTTAGAAATTTCATTTCTTGTATTTCCATTAGGGAAATTGATAGATTGTGATGGGTTTCATGTAAAACAATATTATATAAAGTTTATAAGATAATTTCTAGAGACTTTGTATAACTTACAATGTCTATGAAGTAAATTAGACCATTGTGTAACTCACAATGTCTGAGAAGTAGTTGAGACCATTGTGCGACTCACAATGTCTGAGAAATAGTTGAGACGAAATAGTTGAGACCATTGTGTAACTCACAATGTCTGAGAAAGTAAATGAGACTGTGGAAAACTAGAAGGGGGGGTTGAATAGTTTTACCAATTTAAAACTTCCTTTTAAAATATTTAGATCGACTTATGTCAATCTACTTAGATGTGTATGTTGGACGTTGATAGAGAGATATATAAAAGTGTAATGAAAGATAAAAGTAAGAAACACACAACCACATTAATGCAGTATTTATAGTGGTTCAGCTACAAGGACACCTTCCTTGCCCTACTACACTCCTCGAGTCACCTACCGAGTTTGTAATCACTACACGACACCAACTCCTTATGGCGGAGAAGCTTCACAACGTTAGCTACTCTTTTTCCGGTACAAGGCTAACCACCGGGTTCTTTCACACCAAGGTGAACCATACCTACCACAACGTCAGCCATCTTTATCCAGTATAGGCTAAGTATCGAGTTCCATTACAATGGAGGAACTACTACCCAACACTACACAACACCTAATCCCAAAGGAGATCCACTCCCATTACAACACCATCAAGGATATCAACATCCTTGAAAATAAACAATCACTATATGTATAACGATACACCTCATCGATTATACGACCTAGACATTCTTCACTAATGCCACTTGATTTGTTTTCTAGGCATCCTTCACCAATGCCCTTGACACAACACTTGTCACCTTTCACTAATGCCTCACTTTGACTCCTTTAGCATTCTTCACTAATGCTCTTGACACGGACGTTAAGAATCTTTCACTAATGCTTTTGTCTTGACTCTTTTGGCATCCTTCACTAATGCCTTCGATACAACACTTCTATGGAGAAAGAAAGAACTATCAACAAGAGAACCTCAGTAGTCTTGATGATGACGAAGCATGGCAACTCATGGACTTGAGCTTGCTTGACTTCAAGAAGTGGTGATCTCGCCTTTAAGAGGAACCTAGAGAATCACACAAAACAAAAAGACAAACTACATAGAAAGATCCTTAGGATCAAGTGGTTAGAGAGTTACAATACTTGGGGAAAGTATGTGTGAAAGTGGCCAGCCAAAAGGAAGAAATGGCTCACTATTTATAGAGGATAAATGCTATCGCTCCCCGGATCCCACGATCCCTCCCCAAGGGATCCGCCTAGTGTAAAACTAGGATCCGACTCTCTCTTGCCCATGGGTATTTTGGTTATGGGTCATGGGTTATGGGTTGATCTATGGGTCTTTTATTAGATACAATGTACCTAATGGGTGCAATGTAGGGCTGAGCACCGAAGGTTCAAAACCGAATCGGACCGATGAAACCGACCGAACCGACAAAAATCGAACCGGACCGACAAAATTCGCCGTCTTGGTTTCGTTTCAGGTCCTACATGTTGCTGGTCGGTTCGCCCAAAACCGCACAAAACATGCCAAAATACACCTATCCACAAACCGAACCGAACCGGAAAAACCTAACCGAACCGACAATATTCGTTCAGCCGTTCAAGCCACGGTTTCGGTCCTCGGTTTTTTTGGTTCGGTTCGGTTCGGGTCGGTTTATGACCGACGCTCAGCCCTAGTGCAATGCACCTAGTCAAGTGGGTATGGGTCAATACCATGGGTTATGGATATGCTCCATGGGTTGTAGTTATTTAGCCATTTATAATACATACTAGTTATGTATATATTTGCCCAATATGTAAACACTAGTTGTTACATATGTATTACTAAATCATAAAATCACTTATACTTGTTTTAGTGTTTTATGTGAAAACGTAAGTATGTTAGAAAACTATTGCCTCAAACAATTTACGTATTTTATTTGTTTCGTTAAAATGATTTTACGTTTGTTATCGACAAAACATTAGAAGATCGTAAAATATAAATATACATTTTTACGGCTTATTTGTATTAACAGAGACCATTGTTTCACTCACAGTGTCTGAGGATATAAGAGAGGCCACTGTAGGATTTATAGTGTCTGAGAATGTAATAGAGACCATTGTATAAATTACAATGTTCTGGAAGTAGGAAAGACCATTGTCAATACAATGTTTGGAGGAAGATTCATAATCCTAAAATGCATGAGTAAATACATGATTTGGAAAAAATATGATTCTGTCGTAATGCCTTAGAATAGGCATACGCACATATGTTTAGTACATCGTTTATAATTTAAATTATGTCGAGTGTATATATCAATACATAGTAGTATGTTTGTATAGCTTAAAATGCCTAAAAGTCACATAATCGCCCTGAGGATGGAAGGCACGGAGACCAAGGCTATAAAATATTTTGTTCGTAAAGTAGTTATAGTTTAGGTCTCAATTTAGACTCGCTTCTATAACTATGGCTCATACTAACTGTAACACCCCATTTCGTGATAATGCTAACGAATTCAAACTGGGTGTTACTTCATGGGACAACAATCATAACAATAGAAACGAACTCTAATGAGTCGTTTTAAAATATTTATCATTCGATTTATATAAATATCAGTTTAAAAATGAGGTCTCAAATGGTTCCAAGTTTACAAAATACATTAAATTGGTTTTCAATGATATAAAATTTATAGCCTTCTTGAGTATCCGCTCCTCCGTGCCGACCTTGTACAATATGGACCTGAAATACATGCTTAATACATCGTCAACCCAAAGGTCGAGTGAAATTCATAGAGTTTAGGAAATCAGTTGAACACAATATTCATAAAGTGAGGTAATTAGTCTCACATTCATAGTTTAGAAAACAAAACAGATATTATTGCACTAAGCTCATGACACCTAAACGTTAACAGCTTATCAATCGCAATTGATATAATAGTAACAGTTTCCCTAATAGGTAATTTGCCAATTAACCTATGGATCTACATACATTGTATCTATTTGGGTACCCATGACCCAAAGTCCATAACCCATGACCCATGACCCATGACCCATAACCCATATATGGAGGAGTGTCCACGGATCCCCAGGATTACACTGGACGGATCCCTCTGGTAAGGGATCCGTGGGATCCGGGGAACGGTAGATGTTTTTGCCTATAAATAGTGAGCCATTTCTTCATTGTAACTTACCCCTTTCACACATACTTTCTCTTAGTATTGTAAACCCTCTAACCTTAGATCCAAAGGATTTTTCTATGTAGTTTTGTGTTTGTGTGATTCTCTAGGTTCCTCTTAGTATGAGATCACCAATTGAAGTTGAGCAAGCTCAAGTCCATGAGTTGTTAAGCTTCATCATCATCAAGACTACTAAAGTTCTCTTGTTGATAGTTCTTTCCTCTTTCCTAGAAGTGTTGTGATGAAGGCATTAGTGAAAGGAGCCAAACGTACGTGTCAAAGGCATTAGTGAAAGGTACCTGATCTATGCTGAAAACAGTCAAGCTACCTCACACAAACCGGCCACTTGTGAATGGCCGACCGTGAAGAAGCTTAAACCGCTAAAACACAAATACAATGAAGATCAGAGAATACAATGAATTCCCGGGCCGTTATGTCCCACGGAGACTCAATGGTGTGTAAACACTTGATCGACGCAGAGAATGATCACTAATGATAGTGATCGAAAGGTTTGGATAGGATAATTACACCTAAAAGTTTATAAATTACGCGACTAAAATGCAAATTAAGAAAATTAAAAGATAAAATATATTAAATAAACGCTATCACTATTTTTAAAATGATGAACGTTTAAAACTTAAAACTAAAAACTTACGCTTAAAATAAAATTACGTAGACGTACAAAATAAAAAGTGAAATCTAAGAAATAAAAGTCCTAAAAATATGAAAATAACATTTTTACAATCCTAATGATAAAAGAAAATATTGGAAAAATAAAATTATTTTTATAACTAATTAATTAATTATTATTAATTAAAAACTATTTTTAACTATTAAATAATTACCTAATTTACAAGAAATTAGGAAATAAAGCTAGAAAAATAAAATTAAAACTTAGAAAAATCTAAAATATCAAAATAGAATTTTCAAAACTATTTTTGTAATTTTCTGATTATTTTTCTATTTTCTAGGAATTTTAAACTATTAAAAACTAATTAAATTACTAAAAACTACAAAATAAACTATGAAAAATCTGGAAAATTACTTTTTTTTTTACTTTTTATATTTATCTAAACTTAATAAAATTGAAAAATTATTTTTTTGAAGCTTTTCTTAATTTTTTTTTGATTTAAAAGCTATTTAAAAATGCTTAAAAACTAAATAAAATACAGAAAAATAGCAAATCAACTTGGAAAATCAAAATTTCGTGGAAAGTCTAAATTAATATTAGGAATATAAGAAAAATGGAAAAACAGGCACTTATGTGGAGAAATTAAGAACTGCTTTACAAGTGCTTATTATTAAGCAATCCAAATAAGCCAAATGGACAAAATAAGCTACCAACTGCTTACGATGTTCTAAACTACTAAATGACCAAATGCAACAATCCTTAACTGCTTTTAACCACCTAATCACAATTTGCAATGATTTGATGTCTATGAGATTTAAGTTCAACAACAGTTTTGGGGACTAAGTTTGGACACAAGCATAAGTCGTAAATAAGCTCAAACTAAAACTACAATTTGGAACTTGAAAAGACCGGGTGAGAGTGTCTAAACCAAAATTCAGACCATGAGAAGCTCTTATGAGCCTTGTGCACAAGTCGCAAGAACTCGAGAAAGCTGTTGTCAACTGCAAGTTTAGCGCATTGGGCTTGAAAGAAGAGCTTGTTTGAGGCCTTTGCAAAATTAAAATTATATTAAAATGCTAATAAGTAACAAGACAGGTCAAGTTTAAAATGCCAAGATTCACTTGATAAGTCCAAAAAATAAGCTCATGAAAATTCCTTGTAACCTAATCCCAAAACGATTTTTGCTATTTTTGACTTTTGAAGATATTTAAGAACTTTGACTAAAGTGAGCTTTGAATCCAAATTATTGACTGAAGTTGATGTTATAAGGTAGAATAAGCACAATGCAAGCTATGTTTAACACTTTTAAACACTAATCCAGAGATTTCAAATCCAAAATCCACAAATAGCGCAGTTGAGACAGATTTATATGATTTTTGACTTTTGTGGTGTTGCAGACCCAAACTAAGACTGAAATGTGCTCAAATGAGCTTAAGACACATGAATCAACAAGAAGCAAACACCGAACAAGCCATTAACGAGATAGATCAAGAATCCTAACACCTATTTATCAACTGATTTTGCAAATAAATAGAACTAATCACTGAGAAACCTTGAATTAATGATCAAATTACATTTACTTAACCTAATTACAACTTCTAAAATGTAATGGAACCAATTTTAACTACAAATTCGCATACAATGCAAAGAGACTTGGAATTTACTTACAAAGGGTCCAAAGCCACTATGGCTTGCCAATACTGTGAACCAAGAGCCACTAACCTATATAAAACCAACCCAAGTACACAAAATCAACCCATTTCAAGCTCTGAACCAACCCAAATCCTTCTGCATCAATTTTGCACCTGCTTGACTTTTCTTGACCAAGTACCAAAATGAATGCAATCTTAAACTTAAGCTTATACAAAGCTATCATAAGCTCATTTAAGCTTATTTAAACTGAGAGATGAGCATTAAGAAGCTTTTGAATGAGATTGTGACAGGGAAAATTTCAACAGTTATGCTAAAATGTGAAAATAGTTAGAAACTTGGAATTAATGATTAAAACCTGATTATATTGCAAATATAACTTGAGTTTACACTTGGAAACAAAAACTTACAGATTTAAGATTAAACTAATTCATTAATAATAAAAACGACATAAGGAAATTTTAAACTAAAATCTACTCTGGCTTCTTTTGCTTCTTCTTTATAATCCAAAGTCCTTTTCTTCACCTTCAATTCCCTATCAATCCATAGCCATTGGATGGCTCAAAATGATCATAACCGCTAAATGGGATTTTGGCACCAAGTTGGGTAATTGATGCATTAGGTTGAGTAAAAGGTAGAGGATGATGAATAAGTGATGGAGGATGGGGGTTGAGGTGGAGGTGTTTCCGCAGAGCAGTTGGGAGGGGGGAAGAAAAACGCACCAAGGGTGTGTTTATTTGACTTGGGGTGTTGACGGGTTGGATGGGTAAAAGGACCGGTCGTGGGTTTTAAGACCGATTTGGGCTTGGTTATTAATAAGGGTCCGGTTTGGTAGGATTTGATATATAAGTGACAAGGACCAAAGTTGTAATTCCACCAATCTTGAGGGACTGAACTTGAACTTTTTCCAATGCTCTCACAAGGACCAAACTTGACAACTTTGATAGTACAAGGACCAAATTTGCATAAAATTCTATTTTAAAATGTCCAAGGACTATATTTGCAAATTTTCAAATTTTAAGGACCTTTTATGCCATTTGACTAAAAATTCATTCAAGGGTCATTTTTAACAACTTAGAAGATTTCAGAGACCTTGAATGATAAAACTTTATATTTTTGAATTCTAGGGACTAGATTTGACAACTTTAAAACTTGGGGACTAAACTGCCAATTTTGCAAATTTGATAACGTTTTCCTGATTTTGATCTTTTGCATTTAAAACACATAAAACACTGATTTGTGATATTTTGATGTGTTTCGAAGTGTTTCGGATGTTTTGTAGTCTAGTCGTATAAAATGATGAGTATTTAGACACTCATCAATCCCCATCGGAGATATTGCTAGTCCCTAGCAATGATTTGAACTTTAATGGATTTTAAAACTCTTTACCAAAAGCCATCACTTCTCGAGTAGCCAAATGTTTCAGTTCAAGTAAGAACCTTGGTACACTGATAACCAAATGATTTTGAGCAAATCATAAGTTGTAAACGGATTTGATTTGTCTTTACCGTGTCGCACTTCGACTAGCCAACTCTTTGATAAATTATCAATAATATCTTTGGTGAGCTGATTACCAATTATGGTTTTTCCATCGCCTTTACCCACAAGCCATAACCTTGCGGGCTAGCCAACTCTTCACTTTTAGGATATGGTGAGTTGAGAACCATACAATTTTGGGCAAATTGCAAGCCATATAAACGGATTTGAGATATCTTTACCAAGAGCCGTTTGCTCCGATTAGCCAACCTTTTGTCTTACGCACATGGCGGATCGATAACAAATGAGTAAGTGAAAACACTTACTCCAAAAATTTTGGCCAAAAACGGGAATGGGTAGATCATACATGATAAAATTCGTGAGAATCCCCCCCACACTTAGAAATGAATATTGCCCTCAATATTCAAAGTACCCCGTGGTTATTTAAAACTAAGAACGTAAAAAGGAAATACTACGGCTTTTATTTAGAAAGTTTTTTACAACATGTGGGGCAACTCCCCCACACTAGGGTGGTAGAAAATAGAAAGAAGTCTGAAATATGGGTGAAAACCCATATGGCATGCTACTGTTTTTTGATTTCCGAGTCGCTAGCTTGACTCGACCCCGTATTCATTTGTTCTTGGGGAAGCAAAGTGGAAGGAACGATCTCCATCGGACTTTCATTCAAGATGTTTGGACAAACATTTGAAGCACGAAAAAGTTCCACACCGATGAGATATAGAGAGAACCGCTCAAAATGATAATTGAAAATGCCGGGATCAAAAATAGTGTCCTCATTCCCGAAGGAGAAAAGGGAATGAGAAGTCACACCATATGTGAAGAAAAGAAAGAAAATCATGATACGAATCATGACTAACTCCTCATCATCGGGGGAATTCATGATTTTGGATCATGAATCTCATGATGAGGATAGAATCGTCATCACATGATGGAAGAGATAAGTTAGAATACGAGGTGGACAAGTGATGTGCTCGAGCTAGCAATTTCCACCACTTCTTATGGTCTCTCGTATCGGCCTCTAGACATTTCATCTAAAAGAGGATTTACTTTCCCAAAAGTGTAGTCATTATTAAATTCAAAAAGAGGATTTGAGAAAATCCCAAGTAACCTCGAAATGTCAAGAGAATCACAAAAAGGCAAATCACAATCACTATCGGATATATCCTCAGAATCACTTGGGATTGGGATAAGATCCTCAACACTTGATGATTCCGTTTCCGAAATAGTGCTGAGATGATCATCCTCCATTATGAGAGGGTCTTTGGAAGCAATAATAGGTAAGATAGGTGTGATAGCAATAGACTGAGGAGTTGAGAAATAAGATCGCTCAATTGAGTAACACTCTCGTCAGTAATCATAGTATTCCTTCATTTGAATACTATCCTCATCATCATCGCCATCATATCTGATTCTTATATTCATCTGCTGAAGCTTACACACCATTCTTTTCATTTGCTTCTTCATGCGTATTTCTCGTAACTTTGAGGAAGATTACTCTCCTCGTAATCATTGAAATGATGTGAAGGCTCGGAAGTCTGATGACCGATGGAATAATGGGGTGGGAATTGTCAAACGGAGAATTGGAATTGTGAAAATTTTTGATTCATCGGTTGACATTCAAAAGTCGCGATGAGGACCCCCAAGTAATTCCAACAGATAATTGGGAAAATAACTTTCACCAAAGTTCGATTGTAACATGGTTCCGGCCATAGACAAGCGGGACCCGTGGTGGACAATCAAACCGTAATGAGAATCATTCCCACAAACCGCATGAGTAGGATTGTATTGGGGTTGTGGAGGTAGGTAGAAAAATCGGGTGTTTCATTTGAAATGGGATCGGATTACCACAAATTTGTCTCCGAGACTCACATTGGTACATCGCCGACAATTTCCACCGTTAAATGGACCTCCACACCGAACATGTCGAATACCATGACATAGAGAATTAAACGGATAAGAGGGATAAGAGATGAAGAATTAAAGGGTTAAAGAAGATAAGGAATGAAGAATTAAACAGATTAGAGGGTAAGGGAAATGTAGAATTAAACAGATTAGAGGATAAAAGATGGATATTTTTGGATTTTTTGATAACTTTACAAAAACTTTTTTACAAAAGATGGAATATGTGCAAGAATGGTCCGAAGGCTTAACACACGCTAAAGTCACTCAAGCGGCGCCAAAATTTGATCTATCTTTAAAACAAAAGCTACTCATACACAAACCGCCACTTTGTGAATGGTCACCGTAAGAAGCTTAAAACCGCTTAAACACAAATACAATGAAGACGAGAGAATACAATGAATTCTCGTCGTTATGTCCCACTGAGACTCAAGTGTGTAAACACTTGATCGACGAATGATCACTAATGATAGTGATCGAAGTTTTTGGATAGGATAATTACACCACTGAAAAAGTTTATAAATTACAAATACTAAAATGCAAATTAAGAAAATTAAAAGATAAAATATATTAAATAAACGCTATCACTATTTTTAAAATGATGAACGTTTAAAACTTAAAACTAAAACTTACGCTAAAATAAAATTACGTAGACGTACAAAATAAAAAGTGAAATCTAAGAAATAAAAGTCCTAAAAATATGAAAAATACATTTTTACAATCCTAATGATAAAAGAAAATATTTGGAAAAAGAAAATTACTTTTATAACTAATTAATTAATTATTATTAATTAAAACTATTTTTAACTATTAAATAATTACCTAATTTACAAGAAATTAGGAAATAAAGCTAGAAAAATAAAATTAAAACTTAGAAAAATCTAAAATATCAAAATAGAATTTTCAAAACTATTTTTGTAATTTTTCTGATTATTTTTCTATTTTCTAGGAATTTTAAACTATTAAAAACTAATTAAATTACTAAAACTTACAAAATAAACTATGAAAAATCTGGAAAATTACTTTTTTACTTTTTATATTTATCTAAACCTAAGAAAATTGAAAAATTATTTTTTGAAGCTTTTCTTAATTTTTTGATTTAAAAGCTATTTAAAAATGCTTAAAAACTAAATAAAATAGTAAAAATAGCAAATCAACTTGGAAAAATATGAAAATTTCAGGGAAAGTCTAAATTAATACTAGGAATATAAGAAAAATGGAAAAACAGGCACTTATGTGGAGAAATTAAGAACTGCTTTACAAGTGCTTATTATTAAGCAATCCAACTAAGCCAAATGGACAAAATAAGCTACCAACTGTTTACAGATGTTCTAAACTACTAAAACTGACCAAATGCAACAATCTCCTTAAGCTTTTTAACCATGAATCACAATTTGCACAGATTTGATGTCTATGAGATTTAAGTTCAACAACGTTTGGGGACTAAGTTTGGACACAAGCATAAGTCTGAAAAAATAAGCTCAAACTAAAAACTACAATTTGGAACTTGGAAAAGACCTGGGTGAGAGTGTCTAAACCAAAATTCAGACCATGAGAAGCTCTTATGAGCCTTGTGCACAAGCTGCAAGAACTGAGGTGCCTGTCAACGCAAGAAGTTTGGAGCAGGCACTTTGGGGCTTGAAAGAAGAGCTTGTTTGAGGCCTTTGCAAAAATTGTAAAATTATATTAAAATGCTAATAAGTAACAAGACCAGGTCAAGTTTCTAAAATGCCAAGATTCACTTGATAAGTCCAAAAAAATAAGCTCATGAAAATTCCTTGTAAATGACCCCAAAAACGCATTTTTGCTATTTTGACTTTTGAAGATATTTAAGAACTTTGACTAAAGTGAGCTTTGAATCCAAATTATTGACTGAAGTTGATGTTATAAGGTAGAATAAGCACAATGCAAGCTATGTTTAACACTTTTAAACACTAATCCAGAGATTTCAAATCCAAAATCCACAAACAGAAGCGCTTGGAGACTGATTTATATGATTTTGACTTTTGTGGTGTTGCGCACCCAAACTAAGATCTAAATGTGCTCAAATGAGCTTAAGACACATGAATCAACAAGAAGCAAACACTGAACAAGCCATTAAGACAGATAGATCGTAAAATCCTAACACCTATTTATCAACTGATTTTGCAAATAAATAGAACTAATCATCGAGCAACCTTGAATTAATGATCAAATTACATTTACTTAACCTAATTACAACTTCTAAAATAGAATGGAACCAATTTTAACTACAAATTGCAGACAATGCAGAGATTTGGAATTTACTTACAAAGGGTCCAAAGCCACTATGGCTTGCCAATACTGTGAACCAAGAGCCACTAACCTATATAAAACCAACCCAAGTACACAAAATCAACCCATTTCAAGCTCTGAACCAACCCAAATCCTTTTCTTCTGATCAATTTTGCACTCTGTTTGACTTTCGTTGACCAAGTACCAAAATGAATGCAATCTTAAACTTAAGCTTATACAAAGCTATCATAAGCTCATTTAAGCTTATTTAAACTGAGAGATGAGCATTAAGAAGCTTTTGACCGAGATTTTGGAAGGAAAATTTCAAAAAAATTATGCTAAAATGTGAAAATAGTTAGAAACTTGGAATTAATGATTAAAACCTGATTATATTGCAAATATAACTTGAGTTTACACTTGGAAACAAAACTTGATTTAAGATTAAACTAATTCATTAATAATAAAACGACATAGGAAATTTTAAACTAAAATCTACCTCTCGCTTCTCTTTGCTTCTTTTATAATCCAAAGTCCATTTCTCTCACCTCTGAACAGTTCCCATCAATCCATAGCCATTGGATGGCTCAAAATGATCATAACCGTTTAAATGGGATTTTGGCACCAAGTTGGGTAATTGACAGATTAGGTTGAGTAAAGGGGTAGAGGATGCATTAAATGAAGTTTGGAGTTGTGTGGAGGAGGGGGGACATGGAAGGGATAAGGTGATGGAGGGGGGTTGAGGTGGAGGTGTTTGCAGAGAACTGGGAGGGGGGGAAGAAAAACGCGCCAAGGGTGTGTTTATTTGACTTGGGGTGTTGACGGGTTGGATGGGTAAAAGGACCGTCAGGGGTTTGGGGCCAACCGATTTGGGCTTGGTTATAATAAGTGGTCCGGTTTGGTAGGATTTGATATATAAGTGACAAGGACCAAAGTTGTAATTCCACCAATCTTGAGGGACTGAACTTGAACTTTTTCCAATGCTCTCACAAGGACCAAACTTGACAACTTTGATAGTACAAGGACCAAATTTGCATAAAATTCTATTTTAAAATGTCCAAGGACTATATTTGCAAAGTTTCAAATTTTAAGGACCTTTTATGCCATTTGACTAAAAATTCATTCAAGGGTCATTTTTAACAACTTAGAAGATTTCGTGGACCTTGAATGATAAAAGTTTATATTTTTGAATTCTAGGGACTAGATTTGACAACTTTTAAAACTTGGGGACTAAAATCCAATTTGCAAATTTGATAAGTTTTTCATCTGATTTTGATCTTTTTGCATTTAAAACACATAAAACACTGATTTGTGATATTTTGATGTGTTTCTGAGTGTTTTCAGATGTTTTTGTAGTCTAGACAGTATAAAAATGATGAGTATTTAGACACTCATCAGTACCAAAGGTATGTGTCAAAGGCATTAGTGAAAGGTGCCAAAGGTCCGTGTCGAAGGCATTAGTGAAAGGTGCCAAAGGTCCGTGTCGAAGGCATTAGTGAAAGGTGCTGGAGGATCGTGTCAAAGGGATTAGTGAAAGGTGTATAGGGTGTACATTCGATATGGTGCATCGATGTACAAAATAGAATAGTTTGGGTCAAAGGATATTGATATCCTTGATGATGTTGTAATAAGGAGTGTGTCTCCTTTGGGATAGGTGTTGTGTAGTGTTGGGTAGTAGTTCCTCCTTTGTAATGGAATTCGGTATCTAGCCTTGTACGGATAAAGTGTAGGCTTTGCTGATAGGTTTGGTTCTACACTGTGGAAGAACCCTGTCTAGCCTTATACCGGAAAAAGAGTAGGCGACGTTGTGAAGGCTTCTCTACCACAAGGAGCTTATGTTGTGTAGTGATTACGAACTCTCGAGTAGGTGACTCGGGGAGTGGAGTAGGGCAAGGAAGGTGTCCTTGTAGCCGAACCACTATAAATACTTGCGTCGTGGTTTTATGTTTCTTACTCTTTATCTTTGCATTGTTTATTTATATGCTTATCTATCAACATCCAACATACACATTTAATAGGTTGACATAAGTCTATCTAAATAGTTTAAAACAAAGTTTTAATCGGTAAAACTATTCAACCCCCCCTTCTAGTTTTCCACAGTCACGACGCTGAACCAACATCAGCAGAGTTCTATATGCGAATGTGTGAAATAGGTAAATTTAGTACGCATGAGGAAAGGCTTTATTTTACAGATTATAAGGCCCTTTCCAGTTCTCATGTGAGAAGAATCTATACTAACTGTTACTAATAAGTTGTTCCTCTAAAAACTTTATGTACTATCTTATCAGTTTGTGATAAGGATTTAAAAGGTACACTCTTGAGGGATCATTTAAGCCCTTAATTGATCACTTTTGTATCCGTTACTACTTAATTTCGTTCCTTTTCACTTTTTAGGTCTCTTGAAGGCAAATTGCTGGAATGACACTTATTCGGACGAAAAGGCGCGAATATACGAAGAAAATGGCCAAAGTCAAGAATCGAGACACTGTGCTACTGAACTGGGGGGATGGCATCACGTTTAATCTGCGACGCCGCGAACATGTTTTGTGACTCGACTCAGTAGCCAAATTGCTTATTTACAAGTACGGCATCAAGTTTTAAAGAGTAGGGCGCCGCAAGCGGCCTAGATTTGATCCGCACGCGCCGAGACCTAAGGCGGCGGCGCCAAAGGCATAAGGTGACGCCGTCACAATGATAACGTGGCCAAGACGAAAACTTAATGACGGCGACCAGACGGCCACAATTAAAGAGACGTCGTCGCGCAGTTTGTAACACTATATATAGAATCCGAATTTTTCAGTTTTAGGGAGGTAGTTTTGTGGAGTAAAGACCTAAACCGAACCAAGGCTGTCTTGGGCAGTATCTTAGGGTTCCATACCCTATTTTACGACAAGATAAGTATTTTACTTCATTGATTCAATCATGTCTTCAATTGTTTGTGTGTATGCTTGCATGTTCCCCATGTCCGGCTAATTTACTTGTGTGTTTGCTTAGATTTATGAAACCTAGTTATTGAATATTGATTGGTTGTCTCTTATCGTAATTGTGATTGACCTAGTATTGCGATAGGTCATCCGTTGTGTTATTAATGCTTGATTAATATTTGTTGAACCTTAGCTTATAGTTACTAGTGGAATTGTAGGCTAAACATCCAAAGATCACCTTAGTGTTAAGTTTATGAATCCTAGATACTTCGTAGTCATTAACCTTAGGTAACTTCAAAGAGTTAGGGATAAACGCATATCCTACGACCTTAGAAGCACAACGCGTTAAGAATAAGGTTGTGACAATTCAACCATCAATAGGAGATAACTAGGGAGTAATAACATCTAAGCAAATACATTTTTAACTATCATAAGAGCACACATCAATTAGACATAGACTACACTCACCTTAGATTAGATAATTAGATAAGTAAAAGTAATCGGTAGAAATACCAAAACCCCCAAATCCAATACCCCGAGATTCGTAATTTCCATCTCCTAAAAAACATAAAAAAGATAAAAAAATAATCTTCCTCAACCCCAACCTTAGCGTAGTAATTTCTCACTAGCATTCCTATTCCCCTAGAGAACGATATCAATACCTGTGGCTTACCCTAATACTACACTACAGCGATTAGGTTCACTGCCTAGGGTGTTATAAAACTTGCTCGACGAAAAGGAAATTCCTTTGACCCCGAACGCGCTGCGTAAGCGTATCAGTTTGCAAATTCGGAATCTCACTGACTACAGGAGGGATGACGGTATACGAAAAAATACCCCAAATGCAAAGGCAATAAAGTAAAGAACTTTTATTGAGATAAAATCCAATTTGGTATGATCTTTGTTTGTTGATTATTTTGGACAACATCGCCATTGATATACATTTTAAATGTTATTTCTTTCTTTTTTTGTAGTTTTTAAAAGAGAATGCGTTAGTAAAGCGACAAAGATTGGAAAAACAAAGCATACGCAAGATCTCGGGGAAAATATTGGAAAAACATGCATGGACAGGTATTTATTTTTTACTTTTTATATGGAAATATGATTAACTTCAGAAGGTATATTTTTTAATATATTTGGCACAAAAACATTACTAATATATTTGTTGATTAACCTAATGATAGGTTTTGGGGAACATGATTGAAGATATTTTCCGATAACTTGGCACAAAAATCCAAAACTCTACATTTGTCTTTAAAAGTGTTTCAAGTTACTGATGTCGCAAAAGGTGCATCAGAAAAGGCATGTACATGAGTTTTTTCATATGCAGATGTCCAAATATATATTCAAAATGTATTTTGCCAACTGTGATATCAGACGATTCAGCATTTGACAACATATTGTGATGCGTGGATATTATGAGTGATAGTGACCAATAAGTTGATTTGTAAAACACCCATCTACCTAATCTGTTGCATACATCTAATTTAGCCATATGTATTTGTAAGTTTGTGTATATCGAATGAATAATAATGTTTGGTACATCAAGATTATATAAGATACAATGGGCCGAATATACAATGGGCCAATACTTATACTAATACTAATAGACTAACACTCCCTCGAAGTTTGAGCGAGAGAAGACCGAACACTCAAGCTGTCACGAAAATCAGTAAACAAGGCAGATGGTAACCCCTTGGTAAAAATATCAGCATACTGAAACCAAGAAGGAACATGCAGAACTCGAACTTGACCAGTAGCAACCAAATCACGAACAAAATGAATATCAATCTCAATATGCTTGGTACGTTGATGCTGAACAGGGTTAGAAGACAAGTAAACTGCACTCAAATTATCACAAATAAATAATAGTAGCAGATGAAGATGGTGTATGACGCTCACGTAGTAAATTTCGAAGCCAACATGTCTCAGAAACAGCATTGGCAACACCCCGATACTCAAAATTCTCGACGGCAGAACGAAATCGTCGGTGACGTTTAGAGGACCATGAAAGTAAGTTGTTGCCAAGAAAAAGACAATAACATGATGTAGACCGGCTAGTGGTAGGGCAACCAGCCCAATCAGCATCCGAATAAGCAACCAAGGACTCAGTAGTAGAAGAAAATAACTGTAAACCATAAGCCAAAGTCCCCTGAACATACCGTAAGATCCGTTTAAGAGCAGTGAAATGAGGCTCGCAAGGATCATGCATATATAAACAAACCTGCTGCACAACATAAGTAATATTGGGTCTAGTGAAAGTGAGATACTGAAGAGAACCTGCAAGACCTCGATATAAGGATCAAAACAGATCACCATCATCACCCAACTTAGACTCAGCATCAACAGAGTCCAGAAGGGTTACAATCAACCATATGAGCACGCCCAAAATCTCCATAGCATACTTACCTGTGACAAAAACATCCCGAAGAGTCACGCGTAATCGACACACCCAAACAATAATTAAGAGCACCCAATCTGCATAGAGAACTCCTTATGCAAAGAAGCAATAATCATTGTAATAAACTATCAAAGGAAGCGTAAGCACCATATCATCCACATATAGTAGCGAAAAGCAAGATCATCACCGCGTAAATAAATAAAGAAGAATCACCCCAACTCAAGTAAACCCAACAAGAAGAATATAAGCACAAAACTCAACAAACCATGCCAGGTGCTAAGACCATAAAGAGAACGATGTAATAAACAAACATAATCTGGATGCTCAGGATCCCGAAAACCAGGTGGCTAATGCATATAAACAGTTTCAGCCAAATCACCGAGCAAATATGCATTCTTGACATCAAGCTGATGAACATGCCAATGTCATATCCTGTTACGAAGCCTTCTCCAATTCCTCATAACTCGACGGGTACTCCTCCGTTTGGATAGCACGGGTGATCTTTACCCTGTTACGAAGCCTTCTCCAATTCCTCAAGCATATCTTACCAGTCAGTATACGTGGCATCAACGACTTGGACATCCAAGAAGTGAAGTGTTGCGGCATCTTATGTCTAGTGATTTTATTTCTTGTAATAAAGAGAAGCTTCCCGTTCTTTGCCATGCTTGTCAGCTTGGTAAACACGTGAAGCTTCCGTTTGTTAGTTCGTCTAGTTCTGTTACTTCTTATTTTGACATTGTTCACTCGGATTTGTGGACCTCCCCAATTCCGAGTCTTTCTGGTTTCAAGTATTATATTTTGTTTCTTGATCATTATTCTCAGTATGTGTGGGTTTATCCATTAATGAATAAATCTGATGTTTTTTCTAAATTTCAGGTGTAGTAGATGAGGAGGCGGGAGGATCAACAAGATGATCTAATACGCCATATCCATGACAAAGGTGAGAAAAATAATATAGCCATGATGAGTAATTCATCTCATCAACATCAAGCTTAATCGGAACAAAAGTAGTAAAGTGATTCATCGCCATAAGTTTATCTGATAACGTGAGGACAGGTGGGGGAGGGTTTGTATCCGTAGTCATTGTAGTGATTGGTTAGGTTGTAGTAAATAGGTCTTGTTACACCTTGATAATAAACTGATCTTGGAGGATCAATTAGACACAAAGTAAGAATAATAAACTGATTTAGGGAATCGTGTAGGGTTGGAATAAATAAGGTGGTATGTGGTTCAATTAGACACAAAGTAAAAGTAAATAAGGTGGTACGTGGAACAAAAGTAGGTTTAGTATTCTCTATTCATGAAACCTTAGCATAAACAAAGTAAAAACACCAACAAGTCTACGAGTATAAGCAAACCAACTATCGACTATTAATAATAAACCAACAATTGTCGATTGGTTTAGGGAATCGACAAACAAATCAACAAACTTGGTCGACAAACACACCTCGACAACACACTTTGGTCGAGAAACAGGAATGCTAAAAACGAAGAATAACTTGCGGAAGCAGTAGAGTGGATCGGTTAGGGTTTGATACCATGTAAGTTTGTGTATATCGAATGAATAATAATGTTTTGTACATCAAGATTATATAGGATACATAATGGGCCGAATATACAATGGGCCAATACTTATTCTAATATTAATAGACTAACAATATTGTAATATGACTATTTGTGACTTTGTTTTTACTTACTAGACACTAACTCTAGCGTCCGCCCGAAACTTTGTAAGCTCACAGGTTACCCTCTCAAAACACCCCAGCCGCATCGCCGCGGATTCTAATTCCTTGTTAGTCTCTCATAGTCTCGTATTTTCTTTGTGTTCCCATGTTTTGCCTCTCCTCTATGCATTTTTAAAGGATTTACACTGTTGACAAATAATAAGGTAACATTTGAATTGGTCTCGTATTGAAGATATTTAAAAACCAGCTTAGTCATAATAAACATTTCAAGCCACTTGGTGTGTTTCATAAAAACAAACCGATCAAATCATTCCTTTGATACGTTAATTTCATAGGTTTCATGAAAAACAAAAAACATGTTAGAGAGAATAAGAAATGGAAATAAATAATAGAAAATGTGTTGGTAGAGGATCAGACGTGGGAGCACGACCCATGCAAGTACACAATACAATAACAAGTCAAATGACTTTGTATCTTTGCCTAATTATGCTCTTCCACACATCATAAACCTACCTTAATTAACCAATTTACCACCTAACCAAATATTGTCTGTTTTTAAATCAAGTAAAATATTTTAGTTATTGTTGACATGTTCTAAAACTAATTAAGTGCAATGATATGCAATTGTAGTAACTTGTTTATAATGTCGAAGTGAATAAACCATGTTTTATTTATAAAATAGTAGCCGAGTATCCGCATGTTTTGCGACATCGGGTACCCGTTTAACTAAAATTTTTTTGCGAGTAAATGTCTTTAGTTAGTACATTTTAAGGCAACCAATTTTTTTGTTTGCACACTTTGCTTGATAATATAACCTTACGGGACGATGAAAATTTTCGGTTGAAAAAGCTTTAAGAAATATAATTTAAGGATGATATTCTTGAAAAATTAATTACAAAAAATTTACTAAATTGCCCTTAAAACTTACTCACATTATTTAACCTGTAGAGAAATACTTCGTAATTGACTAATTTATTTTTGTAGTTATGTTTCTTTCCAAAATTTTTAATTAGCTCCTTAATTTTGTTGTTATATTATAATATATATAAATAAAGAAAAATAAGGAAATAGATCATGTCAAATTAATGGATTAGTGAATTTGCTTGAGAAAGGCATCATAGTCATTTTATATTGTTACCTAAATAATATGAATATGTTTTAAGGGCAATTTAATATTTTTGTTATGCTAAACTTTTTAACAATGTCATCCCTAAATCATATGGAGTACAAATATAGATATTCATATCTAAAATATCTAAATAATGACGTTTATGGCTGAAGTTTACTAATTTTAGCTTTAAATGTTTTTAAAAATGATCACGTAATTTTATTATATGTAAATTTAATAGACTTAATTTAGTCTAAATAGTTAATATAAGATAAAGTATATGTTTCACGTAAAATTGATAATTATTATTACAAATGTTTAACATTTAATAATGTGATAAAAAAAATTTGTTGATTGAGCTTACAAGAGAGGTATGCAAAATAATCTTGTTGGACCTATATGTTTATTTCATATGTTCGTATATGTTACTATGTTAGGGTTTTATTTTACTTTTCTTTCAATTTTTGGAACTCATTCTCAAATCCTCTAATTCTGTATCAAACCACGGAAAATCCGTAACCATCTTCATGACTACCACGAACCCTAACTGCAAGACAACAACAACTACTGTTAGCATCACTCGACGCGCCTATAAAAGCAATATGACAACACCACCGACCATCACCTTTTGATCATGCACAACCATTCGTTTTATTATTTTAGTAATTTCTTATGAATTCACTTTGTATAAACGGTATATATTGTGCTTTTACTTAAGAATTATATCTTTACCATTTTTTTTTTGTTTTCAGATTGTTATTGAATATGTAATTCACTAATTTGTAATGTATGTAATTCTGCACTTACTTATGTTAAGTTGTTGCAGGTTGGAAAGTTTTTGTTGGTATATATTTGTGAGGGCTAATTATTTAAAAATGTATTACACTTGTCACTTTTTGTAGTTGTGCGTATCATTGTTCGAATCTGATTATTTCATGCACATCTTTTTAAATTTTGATTAATATGTATATTCATTCACGTATTTTTGGGAATCAAATCATGTATTTTTTGGAATAGTTACACAAAAGTTAATAAATTTACTTAAATACTCTTCAAAATATATACGATTATCATTCAAAAGTTGAAAAAATATATGGATTTATTTGATGTAATTTTTTGCGATTTTACATTAATATAAGCTAACAACTTTGTAAAAATATAAGCTCAAGCTTACAAATTATAATATAAGCTACAACTTCAGCTCCAACTCCAATTACAACTGTACAACCTCAACTAAAACTCATTTCGCCAAACATATCATATTTACGTGCATACTCTGCCTCAAGTATTACTTGTTGCCATTTGTAAATCATGTTAACAGCTTTACACTTTACAAATTAAAGATTAGAACTAATTTTTGCCAAACATACTTATTATTGTAAAAAAAGGATGTTTGGATAACATTACAAAGTAATTCAATTATGTAAATGATTTAGCATATATATACTCGTAAATTTAGATGGATAATTTCATTAATGTCCAATATCATTTACATATATTTTTTGAACATTTATTAATCTTTGTATATTCATCAATTTAATAAGGGAATATATTAGCTACAATTTTTTTGAAATTAATGGCTTTCTGATGTGTGTAAATGTGGGCCGATTTTTCGTACCTATTTTCTGGGCCCTGATTCATTGCTTATGTATTTTATATGAAGGATTGTAGCGCTACAAAAATTGTAGCCAAGTTATCCCCATTTAATAAAACTCAGGAAATACTAACCATTCTCCATAATTGTCGCTCGTCTTCCCCACTTCCATATTCCATAACGTTCATCTCATCACATCTCCTCTTTCTCTCCCCGCCATTTTCTTCTCATTCCCATCATTTTCCTCCAAATTTCACAATCCCATCAACAAAATGACAGATCAAGATCAACAACCACCACCTGATAATTCCACCACCAATAACGAAACCACAAAACTCGAAACCAACGAGCCCGAGCCCGAAAACGAACCATCCACTATCGCGTCACAAGACGGAAAACTTTACGATACAATTGATCAATTCATTTCCATGCTAGGTTCCAATGATCATCAACCAGACTCTTGTTCTCCTCCTGAGATAATCGACTCTGTCAAAAACTACGCTGATCTTTACGACGTAAAGATCGTCGAATACGAAACCGGTTCCAAGAAATGGATCCATCTTGAAAAATATGAATCTGATTCGTTTATCGAATCGGTTGACAGGACTGCTAAGCTTTTGAAATCGTTGTCCACGTTTCATGCAGATGAGAATTACGCGGTTTTGATTAACCGTGTTAGTGGTATTCAGCAACGTGCAATGTCGTTTATGGAGGTCGAGTTTAAGTCCATTCTGGATGATTTTACGACGTCGTTTGATCGTGATCAGAAGAGTAAATTAGAGGAAGGGAAAAGTAAGGAATTGTCCGCGTCGTTGAGTAATGTTAAGGAAACGGTGGATGATGATAAAAAGGAGACGGCTGATGACCAGACGGAAGGAGAGAAAGAGAGGGACGATTTTTTAGGTTATTCGGATGAGATGATATCAAATTTGAAGAAGTTGGCGAAAGGTTTGATTGAAGGTGGACATGAGACGGAGTGTAGCGAATTGTATTTTTTCGTGAGAAGGAATGCAATGGAACAGAATTTGAAGGTTGTTAGTTTTGAAAAGTTTTCGATTGATGAGATGCAGAAGATGCAATGGGATCCTGTCGAGAAAGAGGTGACGTCGTGGATGAAGATGTTTAAAAACTTTTGTGGCTCGCTTTTGCCTAGCGAGCGGAAGCTTGTTGATGCTGTGTTTTGTGACAGGGTCACAATTTCGGATAATTTGTTTGGGAATTTAACACGAATTGTGTTGTTTTATTTTTTAAGTTTTGCAGAAGCTGTTATGATGACGAAACGTTCTGCTGAGAAACTGTTTAAGTTTCTAGATATTTATGAGACGTTGCGAGATAGTATTCCTGAGGTTGAGAAGTTGTTATCTGAGGAATGGCTGCCACAGCTTAAATCCTCGGTTTCGTTAATAAGTAATATGTTAGGAGAGGCTATTTACAATATTTTTATAGAGCTTGAGAATTCGATTAGAGCTGATACAGCTAAGACGCCTGTTCCTGGTGGAGCGGTACATCCTTTAACTCGTTACACTATGAATTATTTGAAATATGCGTGTGAGTATAGTAACACGTTGGAGCAAGTTTTTAGACAACACAAAAAGATGGATCGAGCTGATTCAGCCACAGGGTCTGAAAGCGATCCAAACCCTCAAGAACAAGCACAAAATCAAGGGAATCAGACAGCACATGGGTCGCCGTTTCAGTCACAGTTAGCTAAAATAATGGACCTGCTGGACACGAATCTGGAAGCAAAATCGAGACTCTACAGGGATCAATCGTTGAGTTTGATATTCATGATGAATAACGGGCGTTACATATTGCAGAAGACAAAGGGGACAGGTGAAATGAGGAGTTTGATGGGTGACCCGTGGGTGAGAAAAAGGTCCTCGGATTTAAGGAGTTACCACACGAACTACAAGCGCGAAACATGGACAAAGTTGTTGCAATGTTTGAGTCACGAAGGACTGAGTGCAAATGGGAAGGTTATGAAACCAGTGCTAAAAGAAAGGTTCAAGAGTTTCAACGCCATGTTTGATGAAATACATAGAACACAAACTACATGGGTTGTGAGCGATGAGCAGCTTCAATCGGAGCTCAGGGTGTCAATATCGGCAATAGTGATTCCAGCTTATAGGTCGTTTATGGGGAGGTTCAGTCAGGTGTTTACTCCAGGAAGGCAAACAGAGAAGTATATTAAGTATCAGCCGGAAGATATAGAAACGTGTATTGAAGAGCTGTTTGATGGGACGACGTCTCAGCAAAGCAAGAAGAGATGATAACGTACATAACGCTTTATGAACGAACGAATGAATGAATCAAGAAATATGTAAAGAAGCTGCTATGCTAATTCATGAGGTTTTTTGTGTTCCACCAAGAAACATGCTATTCCTTCTTTGTGTAATCATCATATCTTTCTATTTGGTTTTTAATGTAATTCTGGTTAATCCACTTCAGTTCTCTTTATCTATTTATATGTATCCATGAGATTGGTACCATTCCGATAGGTCTTTCTTTCCCTTGATAAATAACATTATTCTTGTTTCGTGCTACACTTTGGTTGCTTGAATTTAAAACCAAACGGTAACTTCTTTTTTTGCTGTTACGGAATCTCTGTTGCAATATGAATCCAAGGTTTCCTACACTTGCTGAGCTATAGGATGATAGCATTGCTAGGAAGAACAATCATGGTGTATGAGCATATTGGATGACCAAATGCTTTAAAAATCTCAATGTTTTAAAACCCGGGTTGGCCCAGCTGGTTTAACAAGCTTTTCACCGGTTTTTAAAACATTGCTTAAAAACACAATTTTGTCACTTCCCATACAACTATACCATCTTTTAACATAATATTCAACTGAATCACCATCACACAATGCAATCAACAAGTTCATTAGCTAAGCAAATAAGCAAAGCTCTAATCACAGCTTCAAACCAATCGAACCCACCTCGAACATGGACACCTTTACTCGAACAAACACTTCACTCACACAACATTCGCAGCTCCCTCAACTCGCACCTTGTTTCGCGAGTTATCGACCCTTTTCTCATCACTCACCATTCACTCGCTCTCGGTTTCTTTAATTGGGCACAACAACAACCTGGTTTCACTCACTCTTCACTCTCATATCATTCCATATTTAAATCACTGTCACTTTCCCGCCAATATAATGCACTTGATAAACTTATCAAGGAAGTTAAGACTAATAGGGTTGAGCTTAGTGGGGATGTTTATCGTCATGTTATCGCGTCTCATTTAGTGGGACGGAGGGTTTTGAATGCTTTTTGGGTGTTTTGTGACGTTGGTGAATTGGTTTGTGATGTTGGTCATGATGTTTGTAACTCGTTGCTTGCGAGTTTGTGTGCTTTTGGACATGTGGGGTATGGATATCAGGTGTTTGATGAAATGCTTGCTAAAGGTGTTCAGGTTAGCACGCTTGGGTTTGGTGTGTTTTTGTGGAGGTGGTGTGGGAGTGTTGAGTTGGATAAAGTTTTGAGTTTGGTGGATGAGGTTAAGAGGCGAGATTGGGGTGTGAATGGGTCGGTTGTTGCGCTTTTGGTTGTTCATGGGTTGTGTTCTGCGAATAGAGTGGATGATGCTATGTATATGTTGGATGTGTTGAGGAAAAGGGGTTGGAAGCCGGATTTTATGGCGTATAGAGTTGTTGCGGAAGCGTTAAGAGGAATTGGAAATGTGGTTGATGTCGAGAGAGTGTTGAAAATGAAGAGAAGGCTTGGAGTTGCACCGAGATCTAGTGATTATAAAGATTTTATAAATCAGTTGGTTTCAGAGAGACTAATAAGTGAAGCTAAAGATTTGGGTGAAGTTATTGTGAACGGTGACTTTCCGATTGAGGATCATGTTCTTAATACACTAATAGGATCAGTATCGACAAATGACCCTTTTTCTGCCTTAAAGTTCTTTAAATTCTTGGTTGCTAAAGAAAGATTTCCCACCCTTCTTACATTAAGCAATTTGAGCAGAAATTTGTGTAAGCATGGAAATCACGATGAATTATTAGAAGTTTTCAAGATTTTATCTGCCAAAGAGTATTTTATCGATATCGAGAGGTATAATGTAATGGTTTCATTCCTTTGCAAGGCTGGGAAAGTGAAAGAAGCTTATGAGGTTCTTCAAGAGATGAAGAGAAAAGGGCTGGGTCCGGATTTATCATGTTATAATAATGTTATGGAGGCTTGTTGTAGAGAAGACATGATCCGTCCTGCTAAACGGTTGTGGGATGAGATGTTTGCCAATGGATGTGAAGCCGATTTGAAGACTTACAACATTCTAATTACAAAGTTTTCAGAAATAGGCTATGTGAAAGAGGCTCACACGCTATTTTCCCACATGTTGGAGAGGGGGATTGAACCCGACGAAACCATATACGTCGTTCTACTTAAAGGCCTTTGTCAAAATAACGAGCTTGAAACTGCTCTTGAAGTATTCAAAAAGTGCTTTGAACGAGACACAGAGATTGCACAGACTATACTGGGAAAATTCATCCGTTATCTATGTAAAGAAGGTATAATTTGCATTCATGAGCTTATGTAGTTTTGAACTAATTACAATTAACAAATTGGGTAGGAGGACGGGTTGTCGGGTTGACTAGCATGTCAATACGGGCTGGTGTCAAAGTGGGTAATTTTTCATGGGTTGAGTCATAATGGGTCGATTTGCAAACACTCTATTTAGTTCCTTGTAAAGGAGGTTATAAATAATTAATTAATGTACTAAATATGTTTATAAGAATTTTATTGTCACCATAATAAGTTATTTCTTATAAGCCAATTTAGGAGATTTTACATGCAAAAGATACTCGCTGAATGACTTCTAAGCTGATTCGACCCATTAGACTTGTTTGTTGTTAGATATAAAACATAACTCAAATCAGATCATGTATAGATAAACGAGTCAAAATTGAGACTTTTTTAACTAATCATGTCCTTGCAGGTCAATTTATTGTTGCTTCAAACTTGGTTCTTGATTACACATCTACTATCGGAAATTCAGAGTCAAACATGATTTTGCTAGAACTTCTTGTTGATGCTGGTGAGGTCCCGGTTGCCATTGAACACGTGAAGAAGGTTGGGGAAATTTCACCTCCGATGCTGCATGAGCTTCATGCTGAGTTTTTGTCTTCACTTTCATCCTCGTCAAAACAACGACCAATGTTGGAGTTCATTCAAGTGATTGAGGCCCATCAACGGAATCTATAGATATTGCAAATCATATGTTGCTGTTTAGTCAAGATATATTGATAATGGTTCTTTTTTCTATGTTATGATAGTCTTATAAAGAATACTTCCATCACTGCTGTTTTTTCCTTTATGTGATCTTTTGGAGTCAGTCAGAGGGTCTCAAATATACGAATCGACATTGCACATGCCTGATGCCTCCATTATGATAATTTTGTAGGCCCCAAGTGGATAAACTCCCATGATCAAGGTCTTACTTGGTTGTTGGTGGGTTTGCTTGCTCCTGATAAAAACACAGGCCAGCTCACTGCTCCATAAGGTAGTGACATGAGTCAAGCCACAGTTCACAACAAGAGGTGGTAGAATAAGCGATTTGGGCACTCATCAAGAGTGGTAATTGTTGGTCGGGGACTGATTGGAGAATCATCAGCCATCACTCTCGGTTTCGTATTTTTAAGTGGTAACAAGTTGTCTAACATGTCTCTATGTCTAAACGAAACTAAAGGAAAAAGATTATACCTTTTCTTATGTATCTAATTTTAACTTGTGCAAAATCGATGATAGCTTCTGTGTTACACCCCAAAACCAAACAGTTATTGATTATTATATGTTTGACTCGCTTAAGTTTGAAAGTATATGAGTAGCATGTGATTAGTTAGTCAATGAATATAGCTTAAAAGTAATAAACCGAGAGTCAAAGTAACTTAATTTATGACAAAAACAAAACGGAAACAACCGAATTACAATGTTTCAGCATCAAGATTAGAAAGTCTATGTGAGATGGGAGATACCCTTTACATGCTCAATCCTGGGGTACGCACACTGATCACAAGGTTAACAATGTATTATGAGAGATAGGAGGAAAGGAAAGCTTTTGGCTTCTCAGGGCCACATTCTCAGTTCCTCCATAAGTGATTGTCATTTTTCTATGATTATATATATGATTATCAGCATTATCAGTCCCATCGCATTTTCCTAGTCACTTTAGCTGGTGTAATAAAACGACCTTAGTCCTTATATCTTAATCACCGTGATCCCCTAGCATCATAATTCTCTTACATGTTCCTTGCTTACTACTAATTTACTTGATTTTTCAGTAGGTAATCTCGATTCTTGCAGTATGTACTGTTTAAACTCTATTTCCCCCTTGTAAACTGTATACTCGATCGTCCTAAACGAATTGTGTTTGACACATAGTTTACTCTATAGCAATTGCACTGTTGATATCCTACCATCATATCTGTATGCATGCATCTTTATTTGTAAGTTCAAACATGCATGTTTGGGGGAGGGCCTTGACCATGCAGTTATAGCCAGTTGATATCTATTGGGAAAATTCCTGCACAAGTGAATGGGTTGGGTATTTTGGAAGAGCTCAAGGCCCATCATGCTACATTGACTCATTGAGGGATTGTATTGAGCATCTTCCAGCAGTTAAATCACCAAGAATTGATCTTGTTTGTTAACACCAAACCTATGTGTAGTTTTTCACATTTTAGGCTGCTTTTGAAAGAAGCTGGATTAAGCCCATAATGAGCTTAATGTATGTTTTATTCAGTTTCGAGGAAATTGTCTTGGTAATTAGTGAATTCAGTGATTATATATGCATGTGCATTTGTTAATTTGAGGAGCCAAGAGTTTTGGGTCAGGGCGGGTTGGGTAATGGGTCAAAATGGGTTCGGGTTGTTGATCAAAGTGTTCACTCTTGGCTGAATGCGACACTCTCAGTGGACATGTTGATGGAAGTCTACATTAGAATATGTTATTTGTATGAGTTAAACAAGGCGGTCAGGTTGTGAGGTTTGCCACAAACATTTGTTTTTTCTTCAAATAAAACAATTGAAGAAGTTTCTTTTATTAGAAATAGAATTCAGGCGACTTTTAAGTGTTAGAATCGTTCCCCCCTTTACTATCTTTAATATATTTGATCCATCTAGCGTGTTTGAGATTAAGCACTACCCAAGTTGACCCATTCACAAGTAAATGGTTTGAAACTGACACATCCAGCGAAACTATGATCTTGAAAACAGTGTTCTATACATACTTAACTGCTAAACCAAGCACCTAATGCCTGATCAATTAAGCGAGGATCAGACATATGCATTGAGCAGTCCATATTTGATATGTATAAAGATATACTTGATAATAATAAACTTATCAACAGAAAATAAGTTATTTAGTTATCAGGTAGTTCATGAAATCTATACTGAACACGAGTTATCAGTAGGTTTTAAGCATGTTGTGATAACTTATAGTTTCTGTGTTACTCATTTAAACGTTGCTTTCCTGTTTTCATGTTCTCAGGTTGCACATATACAATCAGAAAAGTCTGATAATTTCTGTAGGCAATTGCTAAATCCCACTGGCACCACTAACGCTTCCAAAGGAGAACAATCTGCATCAGTAACGTGCACACAACAGATTCCCGTCTATAACCAATCCAATGAAATTAATAATTTTGCTGCTGCAATGACTGCAAAGCTCACTGCCTGATCCTCCCCACCCACCCAAATTCATGTCATGCATACTACTGATGGGCCTTTGCCTGGCTATCCCACTATAAGCCTGCCAATCAACAGGGTTGCCACCAACAGTTGTAGAATGACTAGAAACCCTTTGTAGCATGTTACCATAGAATTGTATACTTGTTGTTCTATGGTTAGCCCAAAGTAGATGTGATATGATAATTATTTGACAGCAATTTTCGGTTATTAGATTTTATAGTCTGGTTATACTGTTAAAGTTCTAAAGTCAATATGATATGCTTACTAAACTGAAAACAATACACAACATATCAAACGGCTAACAATCTGCTCTTAGTTTAGCCATTTTCGTTATTACTTTTCAAGACTGATAAACGTCTCATATATGGTCAGACTTTACACTATTTGAACTTTGAACTAAGATGAATTTAAGCATGCATTAGCATGTTTTAGTACCATCATGGGCTCTACTATACTTTGAAAAAGCTTTCAAACCCATGTACTATATTGATATTATTTACCCATGTTTGAAACTAAATGTGGTTTAAACACTAAAGTAATAATAATTAATGTAATTAAAAGGTGTGGTGAAAAGAGAGCATGGTGTGTTAAACTTTTTACCCGTGACATGAGAAGCCAAGTATACAGATTTAAACTAAAAGACAAAGGAAAATAAGTAAACCAAACCTTTTTGACCACCGCCAGCCAAAGACATTGTTACTTTTTGCAACTTACATCACACTACCAAAAATACAAAATTAAAAACAAAAATACTGTTTGACCACAAAACCTGGTTTTTCTATAACAAAACACAACGCACCATTGACTAAAAACTAGAAGAAAAACCAAATGTTCAAAATTCAAATGTTATGTTTATAATTAGCAATATAGATGAATTCAATCTCCACGCGCAAAGTTCGTTAATAGCTAATTATATCTAGTATATGATCTAAACCGGATCTCAAAATATGTGTTCTTTTCCTTTCTCGCAACTTGCAAACTCATGTCCATATCACAAAATTTGCTTGCTTAAGTGTTTGTTTCAATCTTATCACACCAACACAAGTTCACTTACTTGCCGATATGAAAAACTCTTCTTTATGTGTTCATGTTCGTTTATTTGTAACTTGTACACCTATATGAGCATGAACCGATACACTTTGTTTCCTTTGGGTTTAATTTAGAACCCAAAATTTTTGTTTATGAAGAAGAAACCGAACACATTAGTAACCGGTATTAAAACTTATCGCACAAGTCATCCATATCTTCAATGCAGTATGTTATTACAAGATTTTTGCTTATATGACACAATGTATCTTATAAGCTTTTTCTGTACTATTTGTATGTTATGATAAATTTGACATGAGAGAGCAAATGCTTAACTTATTGAACCATGTAATATTTCCCAATTCTTGAGAAGTAAGAACATCTAGTGACATTGCAAAGTCTAAAATATGTAAATAAAAGGATGTAAATGTGCAAAAATAAAGAATATGTTTAGTTAATAAAGGAAAGAAAGAGCAGTCAACGGGGAACAAAAGGTGATGGAGCAGGAAACAAAAGCTGAGAAAGGAGTGTGGTGATGTCTGCCTTATTTTTACACAAATATATACAGTACTAAATACACGTACTACCTAAATTGCCCATTGCATTTCCTTTATCAAAAGCTGTCTCTTGTCTCCCTCTTTACTGCTCATCACACATACATACTGTGCATTTTTTTATTTTCTTATGAGATATAACAACATGTTGATATGGAATATAAGATCATTTCTCTAGTTTATTCTAACTCTTTAGACCATAGTTATCAGGATTCCGATCCTGATCTTAGGATCTTACGATTTTACGATTCTGCGAAGCAAAAACGATCCGGATCCTACGTAGGATCTTAATAAGCTTAAGATCTTATTGGATCTCGATCTTGACCATAGGATCTTAAGATGTACTCCGATCTGATCTTACTTTTCTCGAACTGCAAACTAAAAAACTACAAATTTATGGTTTATGTTTTATAACTTAAAAAACAACACGTGGTTCTTCTTAAGCATTCCATATTAATAATATATGACAACATTTTCATTAAATATTCATATGATTTCGTGTTTATAACATATAATAATTTGTAGATTTTAATAATATTACAAAGATCATTAAAAAATGACATTATAATAGGATCTTAGGATCCCGATCCGATCTTACGATCACGATCTTACAAAGATGAAAACGATCCTAGATAGGATCCCGATCGTAAAAACCTTGCTTTAGACACCATTTTGATGGAATTTCATGTTCTTTTATAAAGAGAATTGATTGAAAATGTGGTTAATTTGTTAAGTTATGTATGGCCTATTAGTTTGGTAAATCACTTTGATTACATTAATCAATCAAAGAGAAGGGAAAAATGTCTAAAAAGGCATCGAAGTTGCCACATTTTCCTTTTGTGGGCATTGAACTTTTTTTCCTAAAGTAGTCCTAAACTTACCTGATTTTCCTATTGTAACACAAAAGCACACTTAGAGGGTAATTAGCATTCTTAATTATGCTTTTCTCGTTTTTTTTTTTTTTTTTTTTTTTTGTTGAATTGGTGAATGTTGGACTGTTTTTTGACAAAAAGTGTAACCTTAGGGATCCCTCCTACAACTTTTACAACTCTTATTAACCTTCCCCTCCCAAATTCAGAACCCTAACCACTTCATGAATACTTTCCCCAATTGTTTCAAAATCAAGAACCCTAATCATGAGTAGTTCTTCTTCAGCACAATCACGTTTAGTTGGAGGTAAACTTGAACGTTTTTGTAAGTGTAATCGACAATTGAGAGTCCAAACATCAACCACAAGGACGAATCCAGGAAAGAGATTTGTAAAATGTGGTCAATGTCGCATCTATGAGTTTCTGGATGAAGACCTTCCTAGTGAATACTACAAGGACTTGGTATATGGGTTATTTCAAAGGCAGAGAGGTGTTGAAACTGCACCCATGATTGAAGCTCTAGCTTTGGAGAAGTCAAGGTTGGAAGATGAGTTGAAGGCTACAAATATAAGATTGGAGGATGAGGTGAAGGCTGGAAAGTCTAAGCTGGAATTGTATGATAGGTTGTTTATGATGTTAGGATTGTTATGTTTCATTTGTGTTTGGTTTGGTATGAAACTATCCAACTGATGTAGTCTTTTGAATTGTTAATGTAGTCTTTTGAATTGTTAATTGTTAACTTTGGAAAATGAATGTCAATGTTTTAGTTTGGTAATTGTTAAGTGTTAGTTTGGATAATTGATAGTCATTGCACATTTGAATTGGTTTAGTATGATATGCACACAGATATGATAGTCATAGGATTATATAGGATTAGTCTAGGGGACTGCAACCATAGGATTACATAAAAGGGCTTACTAAAGCCATAGGATTACATAGGATTATTCTAAGGGTCTGCAACCACTAACATTACTAAAGCCATACAACCAGTTAAACTGCTACCACTACCATTACTAACTTTTAGTGGTTCCAAACCACTCATTTCCTCCCCTTCCTCTTCCCCTTTCCCTTCCCCTTAGTTGTCTCAGCTTCATCGTTGACAGGTTTGGCAACAAAGTCTTTGATGCCTAGTTTGGCACAAGTTGCCTTGTTTGGCAATCCCAGAACTTTGGGCCTAGCATCAAAAGCTAGCTTGGCAAGTTGCTTTGAGGTTAGTGGCACCTCCTCCTCATCAGGTTCAACTTGCCTTGAGCTGGAACCAACTTTCCAATCAATAGGTAGTGGCTCCTCAATGGTCTGAAATGGTGGAAAATAAGTTCCCCATGATATTTCTTCGATGATCTTGTTCAGCTCCTCTGTAGTGCTGGAAATGGTTATTATTTCTGAAAACAAAAAAAAGATATGAGTAATCAACATAAAAAGGTATGACTTATTAAGTTGTTAGATACCTGGTGTATGGCTGGAAACAATGTTCTTGCTTGAACTCATCTTTTGAAAAGTATGTTTAGATAAACAGATATGAGAAGAAGATGTGTGGGATATGGTCATGGATCATTTGGTTTTATAACAAGTCTCAAGAACAGTTGAGATTCTCAAATAGTTTAGATGCTCACCTATGTAATTGCCTAGATTCTCAACTATGTATGTGATTGCATAAAGGCAATGACTGCCTAATCAATGTAAATCTGCATAAAGGTAATGACTACCTAATCAATGACTGCAAATAGTATAGATTCTCAAATAGTATTGACTGCTTAAAGGAAATCTGCATAAAGGAAATCTGTAAACAATGACTGCATAATATATATTTCTGCATAAAAGAAATGGGAAATCTGCAAATAGTGATGACTGTAAACAATGACAACTGCATTTACTCAAAGATGTACAAAATTGGAAAATAATAACAAAACATATTTACAAACTGCATATTTCATTAATCATAGTAGTTTAACAATGACCATACCTTACTGCCCTCAAAGGATGTACAAGATGGGCTATTGTAAGATGGTCATTACATAAACTAATAACATAAGTGGCTGCTATCATGAGTGTATCTGTTCTAGCCATATTACATACCAAAATGACCATCAGTTAGTGCCCTCAAAGGATGTACAAAATGGGCTATTGTTTGATGGTCATTACATTACCTATTAACATTAGTTACCTAGAAATATTACATACCCAATTTAAGTTATCATAGTTTACATTAGTTGCCCACAAAATATATACAAAAAGGGCACATGGAATTTCTTGTTGTTTAAGCATCATCTATTTCCAGTGCAGACTCTGTAGTGCTGCCCTGGCCATCTAACTGTTTAGCCAACTTCATTTTGATGATCCTTTCACTAGGCCTCCTTACTTTAAGTTTAGTCAACCTTTTTTGCAACTGTTGCTGCTGAGGTTGTTCTTGAACTTGTTCTTGACTCTGATCTTCTTCAACCTGCATGTGTTCAACTTGAGTATCTGTCATGTCAATTGTTGGAATCACTCCTAAACAGTATTTCAAGTATTTATATTTCATATGTAATAGGTAGCTTTATTATGGCCTTTATGTTTGTTTAAGGTCAAGCTTATGTAGAAGGCCCATAAGCTTGACCCAAGCCCAATAAGGATAGGAAGGGAACTAGGAGTGTTGCCCTAGCTTCCCTCCTATAAATACCCCTTGTAAACCTTCATTTGAAGGTTGGTTGTTCAAGTTTTTCTCTCATTCATACTCTTTGCATAACCGGTCTTACTATACGTGTGTGTGTGTGTGATTTACTTGTTCATCCGCCCTCATCTCCTTTCTTATAAGCTTGTGTTGTAAAACTAGTGACCTAACATTGGTATCAATCGCCATCTAGTTGGGTGAAACGGTTTGTTTTTTGTCTACTCGTAAAGTTCACGTTATTTAACCTTTCTCACGCTTAAAAACTCATTTTTTACACTTTTCAATCCAAGATTCTTGTACTTTAAAGGTTATTGGGTGTTAAAGTTTAAGTTTTTGGCAAAAAGTTTGAAACTTTATGTGTGTAGACTCGTTTTTAAGCTAGTTTTTGTACAAGGGTGCTTTCCTACGCGTAACTGTTTTAGAAGCTTTGGATCATCAAGTTTCACACTTTTGTGTTATTTTGGTGATATTGAAGCTATTTCATCACAAAAATCTGGTTTAGAAACATCTTTGGGCAAAATCAATATTACGAGTAATCCTACGCGTAGTAAAACCCTAAAACTACGCGTAAGTTATTCCTTGGTTTGATCTTCGTTTTCGTGGTTTACTCCGTGTTTTCTTGCTTGGATAAGCCTGAAAATACGTCGACTTTGGATATCTTTTGCACTGTGATAGTGTAAAAGATCATTTGGGATAAAACCCTAATCTTACGCATAAGCATAAGCTTACGCGTAGAAAATCCTACGCCTAAGATTCATCTTACGCGTAAACCTAGTCTTACGCATAAGGGAATCCTACGCCTAACTTTCTACGCCTAACTTACTGTTTACGCATAACTTTAGTCTTTTTTCCCTGTTTACGCGTAAGCTAAACCTACGCGTAACTCTTGATTGTTACGCGTAACTTTGGTGTTTTTACGCTTAAGTGCTACTTGGTTATTGTGATTTCTACGCCTAAAGACACTTCATCAACAGCGTTTCATTCGACTACAAAGATCCACCAACACAAGTTTTTTGGCGGGAAAATTTGAGTAAAATTTAATTTTTCGAGGAGACTAAACGTTCAATTTTTACGCGAGATTCAAATTTTGGTTTAACTGTGAAAAGTTTGGTCAAAAATTCAAATTTTTGGGCCCAAATTCAAATTTTTCGGGTAAAATTTGGCGTCAAAATTGTCATAACTCAAATTTTTCTTTCAACCTTAGAATTGGATTTTATAGTGAATTTCAAATTTTGAGAGTCAAAATTTTTTCAAAATTATTTTTGGAGGGAAACTGAAATTCACTATATCAACCTTCTGTGTGCTATATCGACTTTGCACCTTCTTCTCTTTGATTCTTCTGCAGGGGAGTGAAATGGATTCTGATCATAAAGATCCATTTGTGGCATTGCAAGAAGGATTCTTGGCTATATCTCTGGCATTCAAGCATCAGACAGCATCTAATTCCCAATATCCCGTAGTCGTACAAGGTGCACGAGTTGCTGTACATGAAAGGAATGCTTAAATGGACGTTGAGAATGTTGTGAGTACTGCATCTGTCGGTAATGCGGACAATGAGGTTGTAGCATTGGAAAAGCAACATGACAGCAGCAGACCTGGAGAAGATATCATACTTAACTACGACACCGAGCCTAACTGTGACGAAGAACAAATGGTTGAGGAAGATATCTTACCCACCTATGACACTGACACAGAACAGATGGTCGAGGTACAATCTCGTTGATCATATTCTCGCCTGCAAATGCGATACAACAAACCGAGCAACTGAATTCAGTAATGAAGGAGAGGTTGACCAGTATGTTGCACAATGTCCAGACAACTTTCTCATGTCTGAGCCCTTACTTGTTATCAATTCAACTAAAACGTCAAATCAAACTCTTGAATCTGAAAACATTCTTCTCAAAAAGACCATTGCCAAGTTTCATAAAGATTTTTCAAAACTAGAGGCACATTGCATCTCTCTTGAACTTAAACTACAAAACAAATCTTTTTCTTCTGAACACAATGGTCAGTATTCAAATGAACAAAGTAATCGTGTGGATTTATTAGTAAAAGAAAATGAGCATTTAAAGGCTCAAATTCAAGCAAAGGGGCTTGCACATGTTGCTTTACAAAACACACTGAGAAGATTAACTGGCAAGAGTGTGGATACTAAGTTTACAAAACCAACAATCTTGGGGAAATCGTCTCTTCAACCAATCAGAAATCAATCAGTAGTTAGACAACCAACTGCTTTTAAATCTGAACGTTCTAAATCTTCAAAAACACGGTTTGCCTCCCAAGTTGTTGAGAATAATCATTTGTCAAAACCAGTCACTCCACATTCCGTGCCCAACAATAATGTTTCTGTTTCTATTAAACATGTTTCTGTTAAACCTGTTTCTGTTATACCTGTACAAGTGGCTGCTTCTGGCCAATCTAGGATTTGTTCGAACACTGTGTCTAAACCGAGCATTAAACGTAAAAATTCATATGATTCAAATGACGCATACAAGAACTATGACCTAGAAAAGGCTAGGAAAAGGGCACTACTACAAAAGGATGGAATCTTAGGTTCACGACCTAGTGTATCACCTTCGAGTGTATTACTGAACACTACCTGTAGTAGCAAACCAAAACCTAAGTTAACTCAACAAACAGTTAGAAATAAACCCGTTGATCTAAATGTAAACTGTCAGAAACCTAATAGGTGGATCCATATAGGACGCAGACTCTTCCCAAAAGAAGTTTCCACATCCCTTAGATCTAACCTTAGATGGATACCAACGGGTAGAGTTTTCAAAACTGCTGGTCTTAGGTGGATTCCTACAGGCAAGATACTAAGTAGTTGCACCAAAACAAGTGTGATACCCTCTACATCCATCCGTGAGGCAGCAAAGGAAATCATCAAAATAGCATGTTCAGGTGTCAAGAAGATAATTGACACTACATCTTTATGCCTCTAACACCTGGAACCCAGTTACACTTGGGGATCCATATCTTTCTCTTCCTTGCCCCCCTTCTATCTTTCTATGCAGGTACAACAGCTATGGCTTCTACTCAGCTTAGGACCCGTTTCTCACCGTCTAAAATATAATGATCCATCACCGTTCCACCATTGTACTTAATCGTCATGAATTGGGAAACATTGCTTGCTCCTCTGGTTAAAGATTCTGCCAAAAGTCGTGCTTCATATGTATCGAATGTTTCTGCTGCATAACCGATAATACTCTAATTTCAGATACACATGAATCTACAACAACAACCGAATCTTCTATAACAGAAGATCAAAGTGTTTCCTACAACAATGTCACAGTTGATGATCAACAATATCCACCGAGAAGTTTTATCGCAGTTGACTCTCTCGTAATATTTTTGGTACTTCACACTTGTTCGATCAATTGGACATACATGGTTTCGCTGTCTCCTTATACATGGTTTCGCTGTCTTCAATTCATCATCAACATACTTGGTGTATGATTCTGACTCATTGAAAACATCGAAGGGGAGAGAGTGTGTAGGTGGTCATTGCTTCCTTGTTCTTCTACATGCTTCTTTGCGAAAACCCAATGCCTTCTTGAATTCCTTCAATTAAGGGGAAGAAATAAGACGATATGTGGCTCAAACATCTCACTTTGGTATTATCGTCTCAATTTCACGGGTGATCTTGTGTGAAGTTACCCAAATACGTGAGAAGATCTTGTTGATTTCTAGCATGTTACCCTCGAACGGATCTTCCGCAATTAGTCAGATTTTCTTTGTGTGGTTTACTGCTCATCTACAAATTCCGCTGCATACTGAAACCTTCAAAAGTTAGAGGAAATGTAAACTTCATCAAAGTTTCAAATCTGCTAAAGACAGTTGTCAGTTTGGGGGGAAACTGATTCTGAAACTTCTTCATAATGGCTTCTGAGTATAACAGCTTAGAACCCGGTCACAACCGTTTAAACTTCCTCAACCCCATCATCATGAAGAAAGCCCTCGCTTACTCGTCAACAAATGGAAAGGTTATTTGCTCCGCTGTTAAGTGACGATATTGATGAACGTGCTCCAGGTGTATCCGCTGTTTCCACTGCACAACCTGATAATATTCCTATACCTGATACACCTGCGACAACAACTACTGTTGAAGATGCACCTACACCAGTTGACTCCAACACAACAGTTGAACACACCGCTTCAACAATGATGAACCGGATGATGATGTTCTGAATGAACTACCCCCACCTGCAGATTTTGATCCAAATGCGTTCTTCAACCCGTTTGCTAATGAGACTGCTGCACCGGATGTCGCGGAATCTTCAACAAACCATTTGAATCCTCAGAATCTGCACAATGTATACCAACATCAACCCTCCACACATAGATGGACAAAAGACCATCCTCTGGAAAACATTATTGGCAACCCGAATCAACCAGGCGTTACGAGACAACGTCTTCACACAGACGGTGAACATTGCATTTATGCACTCACCGTCGCCAATCGAACCTAAAAACATTACAGACGCAATGACAAAAGACAACTGGATTGAATCCATGCAAGAAGAACTCAACCAATTCAAACGTCTTGAAGTATGGGAACTGGTTGAAAGACCAACAGGAGTCTACGTCATTGGTCTAAAATGGATTTGGAAAAACAAATTGGATGCTGAAGGGAACGTCATCCGAAACAAGTCACGTCCGGTGGCTAAGGGTTATCGTCAAGAAGAGGGATTAGACTTTGAAGAATCTTTTGCTCCGGTTGCTCGTCTTGAGGCGGTTCGGATATTTCTAGCGTTCGCAACTCATATGAATATAACGGTCTATCAGATGGATGTCAAAACTGCGTTTCTCAATGGACAACTTAAAGAAACGGTTTATGTCACCCAACCAGATGGATTCGTTGATCCCGAGTTTCCGAATCACGTCTACAAACTGAACAAAGCTCAGTATGGTCTCAAACAAGCTCCTCGGGCATGGTACGATAAGCTATCATCTTTCCTCATTGCTAATAATTTCACCAAAGGTTCGGTTGACCCAACTTTTTTATACAATATCACGGGGAACATATCTTAATTGTTCAAATTTACGTGGATGACATCATTTTTGGGTCTACACATAAAAAGTTTTCAATCGCTTTTGCAAAACTAATGAAGAAAAATTTTGAAATGTCCATGATGGGTGAACTTACATTCTTTCTCGGACTGAAAGTTCATCAATCACCCCGTGGTATTTTCTTGAGTCAGTCCAAATATGCCCTTGAATTGTTAAACAAATTTGGAATGAAAACCTGTGACACCTATGCCACACCAATGGCTCATACCAAGAAGCTAGACGCTGATTTACATGGGAAATTGGTGGACCCTACAAAATACCGTAGTATTATTGGGTCTCTCATGTATCTAACAGCTAGCGGACCTGATATTGTCTTTGCCGTTTATCTATGCTCCCGTTATCGGCGCGACCAATCTGAAACCCACCTCTCTATGGCTAAAAGAATCCTCCGATACATAAAGGGAACCATTAACTTGGGGATCCGGTATCCTAAGGATTCTGGTTTTGAACTAATCGCTTTTTCAGACGCTGACCACGCAGGATGCTTAGACTCACGGAAAAGCACTTCAGGAGCTTTACAATTTCTTGGTGATAAACCGGTGTCATGGCAATCGAAGAAGCAGGATTGTACATCGCTGTCATCAACCGGCGAATATGTAGCCATGTATGCATGTTGTGCTCAAGTCATATGGATGAGAACACAACTCAAAGACTATGGTTACGTATTTGACAAAATCCCGATGTATTGCGACAATCGAGTGCAATTGCAATCTCGTGCAACTCGTTCAGCACTGAAATCAAAGCACATCGATCTTCGATATCATTTCATCAAGGATCACGTGGAACAGGTACTGTTGAATTATATTTTGTGGTATGAATACCAATTGGCAAACCTTCTCACCAAAGCCTTGCCTCCCGCTAGGTTTAATGAGTTGGTCCACCGAATTGGTATGAGGTGTTTGACTCAAGAGGAATTGGATGATCTCCTAAAACAGTCTTAAAAACCTGTCAAACACCAAATTCTCTTTTGTAAATAATTTTTCAAAAACAAAATACAAAATTATAAAACCTGATAAAAACAACAAAAATATTCTCCTAATCTATATTTCTTTCAACATTGCAAGTACATTTCTTCCGTCAACACTTTAATCTTTTAAAATTCAGTATTTTTCCGATCAAGTGTTGAGGGGGAGAAAATAATCTTTTAACCGCTTCAAAACATCTGTGTACTTGCATGTTATCATATCTCGGTTGACTCTTTTACAAATGGTGGTACATTTCTTGGTTCAAAGACACTCCTCGGACCTTAATTAATAACCTTTCATTATTTTCTCAAGTCGAGGGGAGTGTCGTCAAGTTTCTTTCCTAAAATCTTCGTTTGGTAACCAAAATGGAAGTTAAATGGCTTGGTTTGAAAAAGGAAAAGGTGGAGGGACCAAAACTGTCAAAAGGTTAAACTCACTTTTAATATAACACCCTCCCACCTACTTTTATTCTTCACATTTATTACACTAAACCAAACACATCCTACGCCTAAAATCGTTCAAGATATCTGTGGATTTGATCATCATTGTGTAAGTGTTTTTGTGATCTAAACATGTGTTTAAGATAAGGTCTTGAATTTCATTCAAATCCAACGGTTAAAATTCATGTTACGAGTGATTATGTGTTCTACGCATAAGCGTATGAACACACAATCATTGTGTGAACGTTTGTGGTTAAATGGATTATGTCAAAACGTTTTAAATACATCAATGATATCAGTTTATCCATCAAAATCCACCCGAAACACGATCAATGACTTTTGAAATTTAGGGTTCTTATGTCGAATTGGGTGTTTTCGAATGTGAAGTGTTTTGGTCAAAAGGATTGTTGGGTTATGTTCTTATGATGATGAATTGATGATTTCCCTGCTTTATAACCACCCAGAAACTCTAAATCATCAACAATTTGGAATTAGGGTTTAACGTTCATAAGTTTGGGTATTTTTGATTCACCATGAATTGGGTGTTATAACTCGGTATATAGACTTCCTCAACACTCTTAAACTACCAGAAAATGTTTGGTGCATATTCCATGGCTAGATCTCATACGCGTAGATTTAGGGTTTAGTCTACGCGTATGCAGTTCTACGCTGCAACTGTTTAAACTGTCCAAATGTGTTTTGATCAGTCATAATATGAATGTTATGTGTTTAACATTGATGATATGATGCTTTATTTCAGGCTTGAAACACTAAATATTCAGAATCAAGGTTAATATACGCCTACGCATAAGGATCACCTTACGCGTAGCTTGTTATGCGTAAGATTTGTCTTACGCGTAGCTTCTACGCATAAGGTTCTACATATGGGACTACGCGTATCCTGTGAAGGATATGCGTAAACAGTGACCTCTACGCATAAGGTCAACTCTTACGAGTAGCCTTACGCGTAAGGTTAATATATGCCTACGCATAAGATTTACGCATAAGGTCCTCTATTTCCTACGCGTAACACTTCTTACGCGTAAGTTAAGACCCTACGCGTAAGTTTACGCCTACGCATATATCATTCCTGTCTACGCATAACTTTACCAATCCTACGCATAAGCCGTGATCATACCTTCGTTATGAATTGTTACGTGTACAAACTTGTAAATAAACTAATCATATCATCACGAATCCTAAAATGTCACTAATTAACTGAAATTGTTTGATATGTTGTGAACAATAAGTGATAAAATAAACTTTAAAACTTAAAGTTAACTAACTCACGAAACATTTCACGACGTCATTGGACTATTGAATATACAAGTGACTTAGGACTCGTAACAATCATTGACACTGTTCATTCAATAACTAGACAATAAGACCTTCTGTTGACTAACATTATGTCTTTCGATATGTTGGTTCTTTTGGCTAATGTTATTTCAGATCACTACATGGTTGAACAAATGAATATGGATGCACCTGAAGTTCTCTCCATTGCCGATATCTATCCTCATGGCTATCCAATGAAGATAGGAAAGAATAATCTCCGTGTTGACTTTGACAACCTCACTTGCTCTGAATCTTCATGTTTAATTGCTATTGATATTCTGAGGACTCATCCGTATCGGAACATGCTTTCACACTCTGCAACTGTTCCTGAGATCTACATCCAACAGTTCGGGAACACTATGGAAAGGGTCAAAGGACAAACTGCTGTGACGGTGACTCAGAATCACAAACAAGTCACCATTACACCTGCAGACTTAAGGGCCGTTCTCCTAATTCCTGATGTCGATCCAACCAAACTATATGCCACACCTGCTGAAGAGCTCACTCTCCAATTCTTAATCAATATCGGTTATGACGAGGCTACGGGAGTAATCACCAAGCATTCTCACGTAGAGCTTAAGAGTATTCCTCAACCCTGGAGAACTCTCTACATGATCATCACCAAGTCTGTTTCTGGTCGTGGCAGCGGCTATGAGCACCCTAAGCTCATGGAACTGCAAATATTCTGGGCATTGGTCAACAAGAAACACATCGCTATCGAAGCTCGGATTTGGGATGACATGATGTCATTTCTCAACAAACTTGGCTCAAAGATTCCCTACATCGGATATACTAAATTGTTGATCCAGAGAGCACTTGGACTTCATCCTGACATTCCCAAGAGGCTCAATGACCCCGACAATCACGACATGTTGACGGAACCCATTCTATCTGTCGGAATCAAGGAAACGTCTACAAAGAAACAAGGTGCTGTGCTGCCGATTTCCTTCTAACGAAGATGTCAGAAAGCTCGAAACGTACAAAAAGGTATCTGGAAGCAGTCAGACAAGGCAAAGTTGGTCATCTCGACGAAAAATCTTCTGGAACACCTGTAAGGAGAACCAAAAGAGGAAGTGCAGGAAGTACGGCAAGTACTGTGAGTCAAAGGAAGTTCCCAAAGAGGAACCCTCCTTCAAAGAGGATTGTTCCATCTAAGGAAGCTGCTCCCATCCCAATTCCCAAACCCAAACCGCAAAGAAAGCTTGTAGGACGAAAGCTCGATGGTACTGACACAGATGAAGAGATTACCTTCTCTGAATCTGCAACCGTATCCCCTTCTCCAGCAGCTAAACCTACAAGTCCAATAGCTGAACATGGAAAAGGAAAAACTCCTGTACTTGAGTCTCATGATGAAAGCTCTGAAGAAGAAGAAGAAGAAGAGCAACTGGATCAATCCTACAGGAAGAAGTTTAAATTAGTTAGACAAATTCAAAAAGTTGAAGAATTTGCAAAAGATCAAATGGGTGGCCCCGGAGGATCGAGTGGTGCTGTCCACTCTTCACAAGGTCCTGATGCGGTTAATCAACCCGATAAGGGATCCGGTGCCACCACTCTTGTGCAACAACAAACGCTTGTGAAGGAGTCTACTGATCTTAACATTGAGGAACCGGAAAAGAATAAGACTGAGAAAGAGAAACGATGAAGAAGCTAAGGAAAAGACGGAAGAAAAGGCTAAAACTGGACATGATGACGAAGAAGATTATGATGACTTTCTTCTCAACAGTCCAACTCGTTCCAAGGAGGATACTTCGGCACCTCCAAAGGACCCCGAATCTCCTCATGTCCCCTCCTCATCAGATTCTTCATCTCACTCATCACCACCACCATCAAAAAGATCAACAAAATCATCATCCAAATCTGTGAAGAAACCACCTCGATCTTGGATTTCTCAAGCTCATAAACGAATTCACAAAGCTGTCAAACAAGTCGAAAAGAAAACGTGCTCTACAAAAAGCTAAATTTCTTTGTTGATCACATACAGCATATGTATGACGAGCATGACAAGATGGAGAAAGAAAGGGAATTTGTTCAGAAGTTCATGAAGAGTCATCGTAAAGAGGAACTGAACGAAATGATCGAAGGTTACACTAACAAGTACCTTCGGGATATCGTTCCTAAAGTCCAAAAGGAACTGGAAAAGACAGCAAGAGATCATACTCACAAGTTTCTTCTCGACACTGTCCCGGTGTGACTAGAGAAATATTTTCAGACAACTCACCCCTAACATCGTAGCATTGGTTAAAAATACAATGGCCAAAGAAGCTGATCTCTCTGACTCTGAGTTAATCGCTAAACTTGTGATACAAATGTCAAAGCGATCTGAACGTTTACTTCGGATGAAGCTAAATTTTTCGAAAATCTACTTGATTTTCAACTCGGATCATCATGCAAGGAGTCAGCCGATCAACCCAAACGACCAAGAGATGACGATGATAAGGATAAGGATTCTGCACCTAAACGTCCGAAGCAGTCTGGTAAATCTACCTCTATGCCACCTCCTCCACCACGAACTTCTTCTCAACAAAGGTCTCCTCCACCTCGGTCTTCTACTGATAAACCTCGGGACGATTCCGAGTTACCACCCGTGACTCATAAAACAGGTGATTACTTTGAGTATACGGGTGGTGATGATGAAGAGGTCCTTGAGCCCAGACAACAACCCACCTCACCCAAACAAGTGCAGAAACCAGTATCATCATCAAGGCCTTCCAAAAGAAGAAGAAGAAGACGTCTCAGCCTGGAGTCGTCTCATGGCTAGATGACGATAAAACCAAAGAGTTTGAATGGTTCTCCACACTTGTCAATCAAACTCCCTACCCCGATGAAGGTCAAGAATTGGTAGACGGTTCTACATTGGAGCACGCAAAACTTTTGCAAGAAAAGTTCCATGTGAAGAAAATGACGAAATCTGAGTTGAAGCGAATCAAGAATGAAGCATTCCAACTTCTTAAAGACAGCTCTGAAAGCGCCGACGAGGTCGAATATCATCTTGAGAACATCGCTCGAGCTATGTCTAACGACATGGATTGGCTCAATCCGGAAGCAAACATTGACTTCACACAAAGGGACAACCCTCCATACTACACGGATTGGACCAAACCCCTACCGACTATTGGCCAAACAGACGAACCACGGATTCCCTTCCGATACTTCTTTAATAGAGACCTGGATTTTCTCTTACACGGTAGCGATGGTTCGCGAAAATACGCTACATCATTGACTCTTCCATTCCCAGCGGCTATTTACTCAAACTGCATAGCTATCGAGGAACGTGCAAATCACTTGTTTTCTGACAACGTGCAAGCATACGACCAAGATGCATTGTATGGGATTCATCATTGGCCTGAACGCCGAAGAATCTACTACAGAAGCTGCCTGGTTCAGAAGTCTCAACATGCAGTGTATAGTTCTAAGGACATCGTGGCCATCAAACACATTGATCTCAAGTCTAAGTGGGACTACACATTCTTAAAGAATATCATAGTCAAACGACAAGATGAACAGGACTATGAATTCTCCGAGGCTGACTTTGAGAACTTGTCCCTCAACGACATCGAAGACATGTACCTTGCCAAAGTACTGGGTCGTATGAGACAATTCTCGACTGAAGTTCAACGTGAATTTATCAAGTCGGTTCTCATCTTCATTAGACGCATCGTGATCAAAGAACGTGTTGAAGATATCCGGATGGCTGTTGAATCTTATCAGACGCGTGTCAACCTCACTCCTCCAACGCTTACTCTTCCGATCTCAATCAGCTACCTCAATATACGCTCATCACAAACCTTTCGGAGTTGTTTACCGCAGTGAACTTCAAAGAAACTGCTTAATGGCGTGTAGTGATCTTCAGAAATTCGGGGATCATACTTTAAAGCTGGTTAGGGATGGATTAGCGTACTGGTTGAAGGATATACCTGAAAGTTGGGTCTCGTAAGCCTGGAATTCTCGGAAAGGAGGGATGTGAGAAGGATCATCACCATGATTGATGAACGGTTATTCGAAGGGATCGATTCAGACGATTGGAGAGCTATGTTGGTGGTCGACCCAGGAAAAACATCACCGGCTTTCAACGCCTGTGCGCACTCACGGGAATATCACGCAACTCCTGGTACCCCTTGAATTGTTTCCTTCATATAATTTTGGATGTGTGATTTAATATGTCAATGGCTTGTGCACACATAACAATGTACAACCCGTAATGGTCAAGAAAGGACCCCGTGGTACGCTTCAGTGCCACAATCCTTATAAAAGGAGCGAAAGCTTCTTACTTTTGAGTAAAACCTATCAAACCTTTCACTTTTCAAGGTTTTGCTCAAAAGAACAAGTACTTTCCCTTAAGACTTTCAAAACCTCAACCGTTTATATCACTTGTTGAGGGGGAGTATTTGAAACTTTGTTCACAAATTGTTCACAGTGGTCATTCTTCCCGAAACACTCGAAATGGTCATATTTATTCTCAAACGTTTCAAAAATAACACTTTAATATGCCATTTTTGAGGGGGAGAAAATTGTGTGATAAGAAATATGTTGTACAAAATGCAAATGAATCTGTGTACCTCGACTTAACCTACGAATTAACGATACTTAACTGTTAGTAACTCGAAAAGACTTGTCCTGGACGGGTAATAATTTCAAGCTAGTTCGCTAGTGATGTAAACGTGTCTCGCAAAGGACTTGTCTGAGTAGAATGTACCATTCGAGAAACTTTTGATAGACATGAACTCTGACGGGTTTGACAACCTTCCAAGGTTTGTCTACACCTTCAAGGTAGTTATTAGAGCTAGTTGTCACCTAAAAGCTGACAATGTAACTCTTTAACTATGCAACGTAACCGTGTCTCGCGGGGGATTGTCTATCTTCAGTGGATCAATTCAAAAGGTGCGCGCTCTTTCCTCACTGTGCATTTAACCGTTAAAACTATTAAGCACATGTGGAGGGGGGGGTATTTATGCAAAACATCATCTCTCACAAGGGTTCAAACATGTTTTTTCATTAACAAACCCTTTGAGAGACATTTTTTTCATACAGTGGTTTTAATGGCAAACATAGGTTAGTCATGGAGTTATAAGGTGACTAAGGTTAGGAATAACTGTCCTATGATCCGCCAGAGCCGGAGGGATCTACCCAAGGACACTACAAATAGTTAGTATTTAGAAGTCCTTAGGTATGATTGTAAAAAGGAGAAAATGAGAATCGGAGAAAGAAGGAGTTGAAGAATTAAAAAGAAATGCAAAGAAAAGGGTGAAAAGAAATAGCCCTCCAGATTATTCAACTTAGGGCGAACCGGTTCAATTCATATGCTATTGGTTGTCACTTAGTGACGCCGATATTGAAGATTAAAAGTCGTCATGGACCCAGTGACGCATGCACTAAACCTTCTTATCCACTCAAGTTTCTCTCAACAGAAGCTTGTTTCATTCTCACAGGGAACCCTACGTAAACTATCGGCTTTCTCCTAGAGATTGCTTGTATTGAAGAAGGAGACCCTCTCCCTAGTCTCCGCTCCAGAAAACCAAAACGCACTATTGAGTCTAGAGCCACGAGATTCATCAAAAGATCTCTTAGGAACACTTGACATTTAATCACTTGATGATCAACTAATAAGATCATCGGTGGTTCATATCGAGTCCTTCACAGATCTTAGCAATCTGTCGAGAACATTTATGAGAGGTTCACATCCGTGATCCTCAATGATTGAATGGAAACTCCTGCCGGGTCAACATCAAACGCCGCCGCAGGTCACTTCGGTAACTCCCCGTGGATTACGCGGAGTGTGTCTCAAACGGTCTACAGTCGTGAGGTGATGCTTCGGTGTACCTCAGCGACTCATCTGAAAGTAGATGTACTTCGGCACATCGCGTTATCTCACTTGTGGGACTCCAGTTCAGAAACGGCCTTTGTAAGAATTAGAGTTGTGTTTTCACACTATGCTGTTAACACTCTCGAAGTTCAAACTTGTAAGTGCCGGAAACCGCTTATTACTAACCGTTTGAAATGTTTTCTTCTTATGGAAGCTCCGGAGCGGGATGATCGTGCTGATTCTTCTCATGCTCACGCCAACATCATCACTAATGGAAGTTCTATTCAAAAGCAACACAACCGTCAGAATGATTCTTCGTCAAACCAAAGAATCTACAAAGTTAAAGACTTTAAGAACTTCATCAGTATTGAATTCCAACGTCAAAGAGCGTGTGAGCATGTTGAAGAATGACGTGGAGACACTGGAGCTAACGAAGCGGACTGAGGCAGACCTATGCAGACAACAACATACTATCACTCTCACCACAAAGAACAATGATCATAGAACAAAGTTAATGATGACGTCAAAGCATAACTGTTCAAAGATAACTATCTCTCTACACTGGGAGATTGTTCGAATCAAGGCAATTCTTCTCACAAGAAAGAAGAATGTCGAAGACGTCACGCTACTATTACATCAAAGCCTTCACCGTTTACATTCATATATACTTGAGGGGGAGATTGTTGGAATCACTCCTAAACAGTATTTCAAGTATTTATATTTCATATGTAATAGGTAGCTTTATTATGGCCTTTATGTTTGTTTAAGGTCAAGCTTATGTAGAAGGCCCATAAGCTTGACCCAAGCCCAATAAGGATAGGAAGGGAACTAGGAGTGTTGCCCTAGCTTCCCTCCTATAAATACCCCTTGTAAACCTTCATTTGAAGGTTGGTTGTTCAAGTTTTTCTCTCATTCATACTCTTTGCATAACCGGTCTTACTATACGTGTGTGTGTGTGTGATTTACTTGTTCATTCGCCCTCATCTCCTTTCTTATAAGCTTGTGTTGTAAAACTAGTGACCTAACATCAATCTCTGTTTGAACTTGAGGGTGTTCTTCAGGGTCATCTTGAGGTTGTTCTTCAGTTGCATCTTGGTCACTAAACCATCTTGCATAAGCTGATGTGCAACCTCTTTTCAAGCCCTTCCTATTTGACCCACTTGATCCACCAACCTGCATTACAAATAGAACAAATGTTTGTAACCAAAAGTTTGAAACAATATCTGTAGTTGAAAAAAAGTAAGAGAATACCTTTGACCCACTTGACCCACCAGTCTTTTTCTTTGACCCACCAGTTCCCCTTGACCCACCAAGTCCACTAGACCCACCAGTTGCTTCCATCCCACAAGCCTTCTTATTTGACCTACCCATCATTTTTCCTCTTTGACCCACAAGTCTTCTTCTTTGACCCAAACACATTCCCACTCTTTTTTGACACAGACACATTCTCATCTACAATTTTTTATTTGCAACCTTTTTTGTTGTGCCCAAGTTTGTGGCATATAGAACATTTCATCTCAGCACCTACCTTTGATACTCTGGTTGAGCTACCACCTTCACCCTTTGATCTGATCCTTTTCTTTCTTGGCCTACCAGGAATTTTTTTGGGTTTGGGAGGCAATACAATAGAATACATACTCTGATCAGGCCAGAAATCAATACCATCAACTGGTTTCAAAAAATGGTTATATGTGTCATAGTACTTGTCTGTTTTAAACCACTCTGGCACATAGCTCTCAGGTACCTTGTTTATATATAGAATTACCTTTGTTGCATGTACACAAAGTATACCTGATAACTGCCACATTCGACATGTGCAAGACCTCCTTGCTTCATTAACTGTGAATGCCTCACTCCCTAATCTGACCTCAAACACATTCCCACCAGCAGGGATAATGTGCTAAAACCTACAATATAACATACTTATTAGTGTCAATTCAAACAATTTCATAACTGAAATAACTTTAATTTGTAAATGAAACTTACATTTGTTGTTCTTTTAGCCATTCCAACCTCTTCTGAATGTTGGGACAAACTCTAGGGTTCCATTTCTTACTGATTTCCCTCATTTTGTGCATCCTCTCTAGAACTATGACTCTCATAACTTCTAGCATTATAAGCAATGGCTTGTCCCTAACACTTACAATAACACTGTTAAAGCATTCACTGAATCCATTCTCCACTGCTTCACATCCTCTATTAACTTCAAAAAATGCTCTTGACCAGGTTTTTGGGTTCTTGTCCATAAGCCACTGATGAGCCTTTGGGTTAGCCCTTTTAATCTTGTCCATGATCTTGTTAAACAACTGTGGATAGGAAGCCTTAGATGCTGACCAAAACAACTCTCTAAATTCCAACCCAGTGAATACTTTCCTGAACCCTTCATATATATGTCTGGCACATTGCCTGTGTTCCGCATATGGCATGACATTCTTCACAGCTTCAATAAGACCCTAAATACAAGCATACCTAGTTAGAATATATGTAAGACTAAGTCATTAACAACAAAGTATGGATAGAAGCATACCTTATGTTGATCAGACATAAGAGTTAGACCTTGTCCTTTTGTGCAATCCAAGTCTCCTTCCAGTAACTCCAAAAACCAGCTTCAGTTATCCTTGTTTTCAACATTAACCACTGCCCAAGCAACTGGGTAAATGTGGTTATTTCCATCTCTTCCAATAGCAGTAAGGATTTCACCATGGTTTGGTTTTTTCAATAAAAATCCATCTAAGGCAATTACTCTCCTACACCCAGCCTTCCAACCTTCTGCTAGTCCAGCAAAGCAGACATAAAACCTATCAAAGTATGTTTTCTTATCAGGATTGACAGTCACTCCTAATTTGACAGTGGACCCAGGATTTGAATCTAAAATTGCCCTTCCATATGATCTCAGCAAGGCATAATGCTCATCAACTGATTTCTCATACTCTGTCAAAGCAAACCTCTTTGCATTTGTACACTGATTTGGGGTTACCTTACACTTATACTTTTTCATCACTAGGTCAGCTATAGCATTCAACTTAATATCAGGGTTAGCCCTAATCTTATTACCAAATACTGTTCCTATCCACTTATAGTTTACTAAGGAACCAAATTGGAAGTTCCTAACACATGTTTGTTCATCATTTAAAGACTGTATCTGAAAGGTTTCCTCATTATTCATCCACCTAGCATAACATCTCCAAGGACAGGCAGGTAATTCATCTGAACTAACACTAGGATATCTAATTTTCTTCCTCTGTTTACCTTTGTCAGGATCAATCAACTTTGGTGGTCTCTGTCCACATTTTGCCACAACCTTCTTACTGTTACTCCTCTCATACTACAAAGAAAAGCCATTTGCCAAAGCATAGTAGGTTAGACACTCTTTAAACTTAACAATACTGGCATACTTTTCACCAACCTGCATTACAAATACAACAAATGTTTATAACCAAAATTCATAAACAATATCAGTATTTGAAAAACAAAGTAGGATAATACCTTTGGATGCCTCAGTCTCCAGTGACTAGTTTCATCATAGACTGGATACCTGTCAACAGCTTTCTCCACACAAATAAAAGGATCTTCAGGTACACAGTCTTCAGATGGTTGTAGCCTTCTCATCAAATTGTTCTTGAACATATCATGTTCCATCATAGTCTCACTTCTATGGTTATTAGCAGGTACAGTGTTTTCTGGAGTTGGTTCACTCATTTCTGGCAATGACTCACTTTCCTTCCCTCTATTAGCTTTGATCCTTTTTCTAAGTTCTATCACCTCCTCTTCACCAGGACTGAGATAGTCAACTGATTTATCTGAACCATATCCACTGTCATTGTCACTATCAAACTCACCATCTGGTTCATCCCCTCTAACCTTCCCTTTGCCCTTATCCACACCTGATCTAGACCTAGTATCATCACCATCTAGACTAGTCTGCAAATCCTCACCCTCTACACTAGGCCTACTATCATCACCCTCTTCACTAGGCCTCCACAATCTAACTTGTACTACCTCATCTTGTAATTTCACTTCATGTGCAACAGTTGGATCTTCTGCATCCATGTTCTCAACTGCACTAGCCTTCCCTTTGCCCTTATCAACACCTGAACTAGACCTAGTATCATCACCCTCTACACTAGTCTGCAAATCATCACCCACAACACTATTCCTAGTATCATCACCCTCTCCACTAGTCCTAGTATTAACACCCTCTACACTAGTCCTAGATTTATCACCCTTTGTTTCATTAACCTTCCTAGTATGATCAACCTCCATCTCAGCCCAATTAACCATCTCATCTAATGAAAATTCATTGCAATACCTCTTTTGGGGAGAGCATTTTGCTTTAGCAACAGACTCATCCATAAAAGTGGTATCTGCTTGGCCTAAATACTCTGACAGATTCATATCATTGTGATCAAGATATAGTTCAAGCCTACCAAACAACTGAGCAACATCAAACATGTGTTCTATTTCCTTATCATTAGTTACTCTAACTGAACATTTCTCTAATTCAGCATGTGGCACTTTGTAATACAAAATTTGAAAGTAATTACCAGCTTTTTCTTCCAGGAATTCAGCAAAGGTAAGATAGGGCATCCTTAGAGCACACATGTTAAGAATCACCCCATCCGCGTACCTTAAAGGAAAATGCTTACAATATCCGTCATTGTGTACATCAAATTGGTGCAAATTCGTACCTGGTATCATTCTGTCACATAATTGAGAAAAATAATAAATTAGGGTTTTAACGTGGTTAAAACATTGATCAAAACAGATCATAATCAAAGAAATCATACAATTGTATACCTGAAATAACGAAAAAAGCATCAAATATGGCTATGCACAACGATCAATTTTTTTTGTAGGTGAAATTAGGGCTTGGGATATTTACGGGTTATGAGGAAATTGGGAAATTGGGGGGAAGTTATTAAGATTTAGTAAAAACTTTAGAAGACATCCCTAAGATTACACTTTTTGTCAAAAAACAGCCCAACATTCACTAATTCAACAAAAAACAAGAAAAGCATAATTAAGAATGCTAATTACCCTCTAAGTGTGTTTTTGTGTTACAATAGGAAAATCAGGTAAGTTTAGGACTACTTTAGGAAAAAAAAAGTTCAATGCCCACAAAAGGAAAAGGTGGCAACTTCGATGCCTTTTCAGACAATTAACCCTAAAAAGAATATATAAATACAATAGATGGTATTAGAAGTGGGTTAAGCCTTCTATATACTAAACAAGCCCATATGACTTAAGGATAAAACTAATACTCTCTGCAGTTTGATCGTGAGGTTATGGAAAACTTAACTGGTATGAAACTCCTCAAAAAGAGCTAAGGGAAGACCCTTAGTGGATATATACGCAAATAGCGAGAAGGTACATGAAGCACACCAACCTGTAGCAACCATGTCACGAACAATGTGAATATCAATCTCTATATGCTTTGTTTGCTGATGTTGAATCGGATTGGCAGATTAGTAAACAACATTGGTTTTGTCACAGTAAACAATAGTAGCATATAATAGAGGGGTGTGTAATTCCCAAAGTATGTTTCGGAGCAAGGCAACCTCTGCAACTGCATTACCGACACCCCGATACTCAGCCTCATCCCTTGATCGTGAGAAAATATGTTGACGCTTAGAAGACCATGACAATAAATTGTCACCCAAGAAGACACGGTAGACAGAGGTAGATCGTCTAGTATATGGACAACCAGCATCAGAATATGCCACAAGAGAAGTACTAGCAGAAGAATATAACTGGAGAACCAAATCCATGTACCTCGTACATATCATAAAATGCGCTTAAGAACAGCCAAGTAAGGTTCTTTGAGATAATGCAAGAAAAGACAAATCCGCTGATTTACCAAGCTAATATAGCCGTCTTCTTTTTAGGCTTTTATATAAGTATGTTTTTTGAATTCTGTTTATTATGTGTATCTTATAACCATTTTACCCTTCTGTTTATCAACCTTCTTACTAACACGAGAAGGGCAAAATAGTCACTTAATACACACAATATACGAAATTTTAAAGTGGTTCTATAACGTGAAGGGCTAATAACCTATTAAAGCATCATACTTGTCACAAATGTCAGTTCGACGTAGCGAACAAAAAAAATAGCCCCTTTGCCCACTTAACTCGTCTATTTTGTCTCTTATGCTACATTCATTACCCCCAACTACCGGTATAGGCTACGTAGTCAGTTCATAGTCCACCTCACCCTCCACATTAATACACCCTTTTTCCACCTCAACCTTTTTTAAACGTTTTTTATTTATTTCTTTTTCCACCTCTTACTTTACCCTTTACCTTTCCCAAATTCATTTCTCTTCACATGAACCCTAAAATCCAACTCTTTTAATTCCCTCTAAATTAGAAACTGAAACCTAATTCCATTACATTAAAAAACAGTTTGCTAATAAAATGGCTTCATCATCTTCTCATCTCGTTATAATCGAAGGAGATATACCAAAGAAGAAATTGCTCGTTTGACTCATTGTACTTGTAAGTTCCCAATCTATGAACAGGTGTCATGGAATCCTGAGAATCCTGGTCGAAGATTCAAAGCGTGTCCCACCCGTGTAAGTTCCAGATTCATAATCTTTTGCGTTTGTTGATTTAGTTTTTTTGTTAATGACAATTGTTGTACAATTTCTATAGAATAAAGATAAAAAATGTGAGGTGTATGGATTCCTTGATGATGAGTTACCATCACAATACTACAAAAACCTCATGTACAAGATGTACAAGGACAACCAGATTTTGGAGTGCAACATAGATAGTTTAAACCACCAAGAGGATTATCAAAAGGTAGTTGCAAACAAGCACAATGATGATCTACCCATGGAACAGATTTACAAAGAATTGAATGAGTTAAAGTTGAAGGGAAAAATGTACGACATGTTCTTGGTTGGTTGCATATGCTTCATGGTTGTGGTTATGGTTTTCGTTGTTGTTATCATTGTTGTGTCTGTTAGAAACTAGTGCTTCTGGTAATGTAGTGTATTACTGATTACTGTATTTGTATGATGAACCAATTGAAGAAATGTTTCTTGTATTCTATGATCAATGAGATTGGGCATATTGTATAAGTTAATTAGACCAAACTTTCTTGTATACTGCTATAGGCTTGTTGTTACTGAGATGATATTCAAAATTGGCCTTACAGTATTGTCTTTGCAGCAAATGACCAAAATACTGTAATGAACTTTTATAACTCACCTTCAAACTACATCATAACATAATCAGATTACCAATTGTATTGGCAGCAAATAGGTGTAAAACCTTCAAATAATCTGACCAAAGTACTGCACATACTAGTTTTTGTTGTATGTGCAGCAAATTGTGTAGCTACCAAATAACCATTTGGCTTTTCAACCAAGATATATCAACTGTACAATACAAAGTCATTCATATAATACCAGATAACACAACATATAGATACACCAAATGTGTTCTTTTATAACAGATTGTTTGTGCATGAGCACCTTACATTGTTACAACCAGAACACAACCATAGAGAGTTAGTTACAATGCCCTTCTAGATACAAAATAGGGCTATGTAGTGGCATCAAAAGCAGCACTACATCATCTATCTTACACATCCAAATAGTGACAATAATTGATGCACTATATCAGTTTCAGTTACTAATTAAAGTAGGCCCTTCAATGGAAAAAATAGGGCATGATAATTATACATAAACATGATATCAGTTGGTCTTTTAAGGTTCTAGTGTAGGACTATTTCATTGTCCACACTAGAACCAGGTCCTTTTGCTGGTGCAGATAACTTTTTATAGATAATTCTTTGACTGGGCAACCTTGGTGGTAGCATTTGAGACGCACCCTTTTCTCTTGGTTGTTGCAATGGTTGGGCTTCAGCTGATCTTGTTTGTCTTCCACCCACATTTGATGTTGCACCCACCACTGCTTTTGTAACTTTTCCACCACCCACTGAGGATGCACCTCTTCCACCCCTTTCTCCTCCCGTCATTCTTCTGGTTTCAACTATCTCAGATTGTGCAGCTTTCTTAGATCTTGTCAGAACCTTACTGGCCAATACCACTGATCCATCCACTTGAGATTCTTGAGTAGCTATCAACATATACAAAAATGTCTAAGTGAAATGAATCACTGTATACTGAATCAGTGTATAGTGATATACAAATATGTGTAAGTAAAGTGAAACATTTACTACAAAATAACTTAACGTATTAGAAATGTATGTTGACTCAGAAGTACCTGCTATGTTTGCATCATTACTAGCTCTCTCAGTTCTGCCCGGCATAACAGAATTCATATGTTGTTGATCCTCAATAGTATCTGAACTTGCATCATCCACAGCCAACCATGTTCCCATCCTTGCGACCCTCTGAGCTGGAATAAGTCTACCACTTTTGGTTTTACCTCCTCTCATTTTTAGGTGACCCCTGTTAGAACTCCCACCTCTTTTCTTCTTTTGTTTTCCCAAATAAAAAATTCTACCATCAGCTAAGACCCCTCTCATATTTGTAGCTCCCATTTCAAACTCATTGATATCATTGTTAACAAACCTAGGAATTTCATGGTCATCTACCAACTGGGTTTCAGTGTTCTGTTTCTTTTTTGGCCTTCCGGCTTTGCCTTTTTCTTTTGAAGCAGGAGGTTTGGGTTGGTTTGTACATCCTTTCCTATTATGCCCAGTTTCACCACAGTTCTGACAGGTCATAACAATTCCTGCCCTACTGATCTTAGTTGTAGAATTTTTTTCATGGGATGCCCTGACCCTCTTCCTCTTAGGCCTACCAGGCATTGACTTAGGAATAGGACCTAAAATCCTAGATAGATGACTAACATCTGGCTAAAAGTCAATGCCATCAATTGGTTTCATATACTGGCCATATGTTAACAAGTACCTTTCCTTCCTAAAACAATCAGGCACATACTCTTCTACCATCCTATTGAGTTTAAAAATACATGCTATGGCATGTCAACAAGGCAAACCTGATATTTGCCACATTCTGCACGAGCATGTTCGGTTCGGCTCATCTACCTTGAATGCCTCATATCCTTTCCTCACTTCAAAGTTGTTACCCCCACATGATATTACATGCCAGAACCTATCAATGTTACGCAAGTTAAAGAAGGTAATTCAAATGAGTAACAAAGAAACTGTTAGTGCTACTATATACCTTTATTGATCCTTTGACTGTTCCAATATATTCTGAGTGTTTGGGCATATATCACCATTCCACTTTTCCATCAGCGGCCTCATTGTATGCATCCTCTCCATAACAATTACTCGCATTGACTCCAACATTGTTATCATGGGTTTATGCCTTATACTTACCAAGACAGCATTGAAACATTCGCTAAATCCGTTCTCGACAGCTTCACAGCATACACCTTCATTGAAAAAGGCTCTTGACCAAGTCTTTGGATCTTTCTTGACCAAAAATTCATGTGCTCTTGGATTTGCTCTTTTGATCTTCTCCATAACCTTGTTATGTAACGGCGGGTAAGATGCTTTTGAAGCTGCCCAGAATAGTTGTCTAAACTCAACACCTGGGAACTGTTTTCGAAACCCTTCATAAATGTGACGAGCACATTGACGATGCTCTGCCAGAGGCATCACCTCTTTCACTGCTTCAATAAATCCCTGATCCAAGTGTAACAACAACATGTGTTAGTATGTATATCATATATAATAACTTTTGAACCTGATTATTATAAAGTGTATTGACAGATACCTTGTGTTGGTCAGACATTAGTGTCAAACCTTGTCCACTTGGAATATCCAAATCGTCACCCAACAACTGTAAAAACCAACTCCAGTTGTCTTTATTCTCCACCGTCACCACAGCCCATGCCACGAGAAATATGTGGTTATTGTCGTCCCTACCAACTGCAGTTAATATCTCCCCAGTGTTTGTTTTTTTTTAAAAACATCCATCCAAAGCTAGTATCCTACGACACCCTATTTTCCAATCTTCTTTCAACCCACTAAAACACACGTAAAATCTGTCAAAATAAGTCTTCTCATCAGGATTAACCGTGACACCTACCTTAACTGTACTGCCCTCATTTGAGTCCACTAATGCCTTAGCATATGACCTAAGTAAACCGTAATGATCCTGGATAGTAGCAGCCCTTTCATTAAGCGCATATGACCTAGCATTCCGACACTGTGTACGACTAACATGGCATTTGTATTTTCTTAACACTAGTTCCTGTATATTAGTAATACTAATATTGGGATTCATCCTTGTCTTATCTCCAAATTGCTTACTTATCCATTTAAAATTAACAAGCCTACCATAATGGAAACTACGAACACAATGTGGTTATCCTTCAAAGAAATTACTTGAAATGTAGATTCTCCCTTTAGCATCTTCCCGTAACACCTCCAAGGGCACTCAGAGTTCCCAGCTTTCTCTGAAGGATACTTGTGGTACGAAGTCTGCTTTCCAATGGATGGATCCTTAAGCGTCTCCTTTCGTTGACCACATTTTGCAATAACCTTGCTCCTTGTGCTCCTCTCAAACCATAGTGAGAAACTGTTTGCCAATGCATAGTACGTAAGGCACTCTTTAAAACTGTCAACATCCGGGAACTTCTGTCCAAGCTAGTAAATGGTCAAAACAAACAATCGAGTTAGTTAAACATTATAGTAAGCATGTGGTACAGTGATTTGATAAACAATTTTAAATATAAAAGAGTGAAAGTATTACGCTTGGTTTCTTCAATCTCCTATGTGTTTGATCATCATAAATAGGGTATTTGTCTTCCTTTTTGGATTTTTGAACAGCGGCAAACGGGTCTGTTATCCCATCTCCTTTACCCTTTTATTCACCATTGCTCAGATAATCGTAGGACTTATCTGATTCAAGCTCTGACTCATATGACTCATAACCTGATGAATGATGACCATACTTATCCTTCTTTTCTGCAGTTTCACCTTGTGAATCTGAGGAGACTCGAGGATCAGTGTCAATGTCTTCTTCACTGTCACTCTCAGAATCTGAGGATGCAGAGGGATTGTTGTTCTCTCTAATGACTATACCGGTTGGTCTACGAACATTGGTGCTTATCTTCTTTGCTAGCTTCTTTTTTCGTGTCACCACATACTTACCTTTATCTTGTTTTTTTGCCTAGCAAGCACAACATCTGACAAATTACCATCTGATTCAGCATCCAAATGCAATCCATCTACATTCTGGTCCTCTCTATCATTCTCCACAACTCTATCAGTCTCCACATTCATATCAGTCACATTGATATCAGTCTCCACAACCCTATCCTTCTCCACATTCATATCAGTTTGGCCAACCGTATCATTCTTCTCAACCCTATCAGTGGCTACTACCCTATCAGTCTCCTCAACATCCAGTGGCCTAATAGTGTCCATAGCCGTATCAACATCCTGATTGTCCAAAGCCTTACTAGATTAAAGACCAACATTGTCCACTACCTTATCAACTACAACATTGTACTCCCTATACACCTCATCTTCAGTTAGCATAGGGTAATCATAGGTAAACTCATCTTGATAATTCCAAACTCTAGTGAATGTAACCTTACCCTCAAAGTCCTTTCTAAGTGGTCTATCTTTTAGTGGAGGAGACCTTAAATAAGGGGATTGTGCTTCTTCCTCAGCCCAAGCAACCAACTCCTCACAAGACATATTACCAGCATCCTTTTTCACCTTATTATGTTTCTTTTTTTTTACGTAACTTCTAAGTCAGAACTATCTAAACAAAGGTTCTTGTGGTAGTAGGGTGCTAAGTTTTTGGGGAAATGAGCAACAAACAACTCCACTGTCTTATGTTGTTTAGCTAGATCATATAAAAAATTCACATCTGCATCCCTTTCAATGATATTTAAGCCTCCACTATCAATGTCTAAGTTAGGAATGCACATGTATAGAGCCCATATATTATTCTTAATCTTGGCAACTAAAATATCTAACAGAGGGCTACACATAATTCTATCTGTTGAAGAGGCCTCCATTATTATCTCCATACCATAATCATACCTTAAGGGGTCAAACATAAATACACCATTGTAGTGTATTTTGAAGACCACATCATGGTACTTCCATCACACCTGTATAGATTGAAAAAAAAATCAAACCCCTAATTTCAAAAAACCGTAAATAACATAATATTTTTTTATTATAAACTAACACAATTTGGGTAATAAAACATTAAAAACAAACAAGGAATATACCTTTTGTCTTGACAAATTGTGGAAACCGACAATCAATTGGAATTATTTATACTGATTTAGGGTTTGGTATGTTTTGGGAATCTTGAATGAAAGTGATGTATGAATGGATGAGGATATTTGTTTGTGGTTATAAAGAAGATAAGTGTACTATTTTATCATAAACCTCGTACTTTGAATTCCACATCTGCAGGAATGTGGGGGGAAGAAGAAAACGTGTGTATAAGGTAGTTTTCATGTACGAGGTTTCCAGCGTGGAGTCCTAGTAGGATAATATCATGTTAAAAAAACCGGATACCGGTTGTATAAGTTACAAAATGTATCAAAAGAGTCAAAATAGACAAGAAAAATGGACAAAGGGGCTATTTTTTTTGTTCGCTATGTCGAACTGACATTTGTGACAAGTATGATGCTTTAATAGGTTATTAGCCCTCGTGAATTATAGCAACTTAATCGAATTCGAATATATTGGCCAGCATTACAAGCTAGTATGTTACATAATCAGGATAGTTACTTCCGATAAATATTGATCACGTGATCCTTATATAGTTACTTTTGATCCAATATGAAGATCTGATTATGTCTTCTGTAACAACTCGTTCTACACTAACAGAACATCAGAAGTTTGCCCTTAATATCTTTCATCGGAATCTAGAAACGAAATCTAAAGTATTGAGCTAGTAAAGTAATTTGGATTTGACACCTTTTGTTGATTTGATCCTTATAAAATATAATCACGATTCACTCTTAAGATTGTTTTCGAGCTTTACTTCTTTTGAGTGAAACCTGATTTTATATCATTTTTATTTGCACACAACGCCGCCGTCCCCACTCTTCTATGAATCAAAACATCAACAAAAAAGTAGATTGTTCGGCATTTCAAACCTTGAAAAGCATAAAAACGATCCTTATGGATAAAGATGAATAATATTAGATGCAATCTTAAAACATATATAGGGGGTGTTTGGGATTCTTTATTCAAAATAGATTACTCGTTTAACGGATAATCAGATAATCAGTTATTGCAAACGTGGTTTTAAAGTATAGTGTTTGGATATGATTCTGGTTAGTGATTTAATAGTTTAGTGATTTATTATGACTTAATACAATTATATAACTTTATAAATGTTTATCATTTAAGATGACCTAACTTACAAAATTTTAATAAAGATAAGCTTTTTTTAAGTATGTGAAGAATTAATGCGAATCCATTCCATACCTCCAAGCTACAAAGTCAAAACCAAAATCTCCTTGGGGTATATGTTTATAGGGTAAGAATTCTCCATCATAGACATGGAATGGAACATGTTAACAAGTGTCACTTTTTTTTTTGTTGCTTGTGAAATTCTCAAATTTGGTCCTTGTTTGATGTATTTTTGTGAAAGAAACTTATACATCTTGCAGAATTATAAAAGCATGTAATTTATTTATATAACATTAAGTACACTAAAGTTCTTAAAAGATATCAATATCTTTGTTATGAATTGTGTTACTTTGTGACATGAATTTTGTACATGAAAATAGAAAAGGAAAGACCACGCCACCCTACAACCTCTTTGCCTATTGCTTTTAACCCCTCACTCACGGAATGGGATCCTCTCAAGTAGAGAGGTACAACTTTACTTAAGTTTAGGCATTATGATCTATTGAATTTGATCTAATGGCTCAAATTAAATAAACTTCCTTTGATTTGAATCATTGGATCAAATCAAATGGCTCACAATCATCCAACTTGACAGTTGCACTTCTCAACTTGAGAGGATCTCATTCCCTCACTCACTCTCTCTGCAAAAGCCTGCTCTCCTTGTCTCTTTGCCTTTTCCCATTGCTCAAAACAAATTTTACATAACATTAACCCACGAGGTTTCATTAGGGTCATGCTAATGAGGCACCCAATAGGGGGTGTTTGTACTTCTTTTTGGGGTGTTTGGGCTTGCTGTGGCAGTGGGGTGAAGGGGGAAATGTTTTTTCTCGATTTCCGTGCCAAAGTCTTAAAAGGTTTATGTTTTGTGTTATAACTTTTAGTTTTATGTTTTATGTTTTGTGCCAAAAGACCAAATCAGTTATAAAATGTTTTTTTTACAATTTTTTATTATTTTTTTATTTTTATTTATTTATTTATTTATTTTAGTTTTATAACTTTTTTTACAAGTTTTTTTTAGTTTTATAACTTTTAGTTTTCAGTTTTATAACTTTTTTTAAAAAACGTAGTCGGAAAAATTTTGAGGCTCAGATTCGAAGGTTGCAAAGTGAGATTTAATCTCACTTTACCGTCCATTCGGTTTCGGTTATCATCATCGCCTCGGAAAATTTTAAGGCTCGAATTCGAAGGTTGCAAAGTGAGATATAAATCTCACTTTACCGTCCATTCGGTTTCGGTTATCATCATCGCCTCACAAGTCTCACAAGTTCAAAACGGCACAAGTCACAAGATTATCAAAATGCACAAGTCACAAGTTCACAGGATTCTCAAACTGCACAAGCCTCGCAAGTTCAAAATTGCACAAGTCTCACAAGTTCAAAACTACACAAGCCTCAAGATTCTCAAACTGCACAAGTCACAAGTTCACAGGATTCTCAAACTACACAAGTCTCACAAGTTCAAAACTGCACAAGTCTCACAAGTTCATAACTGCAGAAGTCACAAGATTCTCAAACTGCACAAGTCACAACACCAACCAGCAACAAGCAACAACACCAACACGTTTTCAATGTGCAAGTGGTAAGTAGGATTCCCAAACTACAAAAGTTCACAAGAAAGTAAACAAGATTCTCAAACTGCAGGCATTTCAGGCTTATAATGCCACAAGAAAGTAACAACACCAACCAGCAACAAGCAAGAAAGCAACTACACAAGTATTAAATTCCACCAACCAGCAACAAGCAACAACACCAACTAGCAAGAAATCAACAAGTCTCAGTCCACCACAAGAAGGCAGACAACACAAGTCTCACAGTCCACCACAACAAACAACAACACCATGTCTAGTTCACCATTTGACACACAAGAGGTAAAAAACTTATCGAATAGGCTCAGATTATTAGCTCTTTATATCATGTTGGCAGCAAATTTGAATGTTGCAAAGTGAGATAGAAACTCACTTTACCATCCATTCAGTTTTTCCATGCCAAAACTCCTAAGCTTTTTTTTATAAAAAAAATCATCATTGCCTTTTTTTTAAAATCTGCTTATTTCATCGAAAGTTGCAAAGTGACATAAAAATTATCACTTTACCATCCAGTAATGAAACTGCTTAAGCAAAGTACAAAGACCCCCTTATGTGGTGTTGCATTACCAAACAACACCAGCTAGGTCATGCTAACAAGTCTAATGGGGTGACTCATTAGACTATCACCTGCAAAACATCACCACAAAGGCTAATAAGCAACGAAACCAAACAGGTTTTTAGATGTAACAAGTTTTTAGATCTAACAAGTTTTTACCTCAAGTTTTTAAACAACATAATCATCTTTTTTTCAAGATCTAAAAACTTGTTAGATCTAAAAAAATAAGCAACAAAAACCACAACATCACCACAGATGAGATACCAACCCAAACAAGCTTTTAGATCTAACAAGTTTTTAGATATAACAAGTTTTTACCTCAAGTTTTTAAACAACAGAATCATCTTTTTTTCAAGATCTAAAAACTTGTTAGATCTAAAAAAATAAGCAACGAAAACCACAACATCACCACTGATGAGATACCAACCCAAACAAGCTTTTAGATCTAACAAGTTTTTAGATATAACAAGTTTTTACCTCAAGTTTTTAAACAACATAATCATCTTTTTTTCAAGATCTAAAAACTTGTTAGATCTAAAAAAAATAAGCAACGAAAACCACAACATCACCACAGATGAGATACCAACCCAAACAAGCTTTTAGATCTAACAAGTTTTTAGATATAACAAGTTTTTACCCGAAGTTTTTAAACAACAGAATCATCTTTTTTTCAATATCTAAAAACTTGTTAGATCTAAAAAATAAGCAACGAAAACCACAACATCACCACAGATGAGATACCAACCCAAACAGGCTTTTAAATCTAACAAGTTTTTACCTCAAGTTTTTAAACAACAGAAAATCATCTTTTTTTCAAGATCTAAAAACTTGTTAGATCTAAAAAAATAAGCAACGAAAACTACAACATCACCACAAACAACAGAAACCAATCTCTTTTTTAGATCTAACAAGTAAAAAACTTGTTAGATCTAGATCTAAAAAGTCTTATCAAAGACTGAGATTAGTGAGAGAGAAACGAGAGATTAGAGAGAGAGAGACAGTTATTTGTGTGTGAGATTGTGAGATAGAAACAGAGATAAGCAAGAGACAAAACGCGTACAGCTAGCACCCACACCACAAAACAAAACGCGTACAGCTAGCACCCACAAAACCCTTTTAAGTATTTATTTTTTTTTGCAAAAGTTAAAAGTTGTATTTTTTAAAAGTTATTAAAAGTTGTATTTTTTAAAAGTTATTATAAAAGTTGTATTTTTTAAAAGTTTTATAAAAGTTTTGCAGAAGTTTTATTAAAAGTTGTATTTTTTAAGTTTTATAAAAGTTTTACAAAAGTTTTATTAAAAGTTGTATTTTTTAAAAGTTATTATAAAAGTTGTATTTTTTAAAAGTTTTATTAAAAGTTGTATTTTTTAGAAAAGTTATTATAAAAATTGTTAAAAAAAGGTAAAAAAGTTATAAATTATATGTTAAAAATGAAAGTTATAAAAGTTGTATTTTTTATTTTTTAGGTGTTCTGTGAAGAAGTTGTTTTAACTAATTGGGTGCAATCTACTGCTCAATCGAACGGTTTTCTTATTGTTAAAGGAAGAACTAAAACAGATAGGGGCTATAAGTACTCAATCGAATTTAAGTGTTCAAGACGTGGGACGTCTACACGTGAAGGTTTAGAAGATGAACTTCAACGGTAGACTGGTACCGCTAAAACTAATTGTCCATTTAGATTACTGGCGAAATATATAAAATGTCAAACTAATGGTTGGATCTTGGGGTCAAGTGTCTGAGGCATAATCATCATTTTGTAGACTCGTTCCATGGTTTTCCACAGGCAATGCGATTTAAAGAAAATGAGTTAGTTTTGGTGGAGCAATTGACAAAACATAAAGTAGCACCACGAATTATACTTTCGTCACTAAAATACAGCGATCCGGATAACGTGTCTAACATTAAAACGATATATAATGCACAAAACAAGATACGTGGCGCCATTCGTGGTGATATGACTCCAATACAAGTCCTTTTAGCACATTTGAGGCGTCAAGGTTATACATATTACCCCAGGGTAAATGACCGCACTAATGAGCTTGAGGAAATATTTTTTGTTCACCCGACGTCATATGCCCTATGGACAACATTCCCAGAAATCATGCTGATGGACTCCACATACAACACCACGTTGTTTAAACTGCCATTCTTTACAATTGTTGGAGTTACTTCAACAAACAGAACATTTTCAATGGCGTTTAGCTTTTTGAACTGTGAAAAAGAGCCAAATTTCAAATGGGTGTTGGAATGTGTTAAGAGGGTGATAGAAGAACAATATTACCCGTGGGTTATCGTCACCGAAAGAGATTTAGCGTTGCTTGAGGCATGCAGAGCAGAATTCCCAAACGCTAACAAATTACTCTGTCGATGGCATATCAATCAAAATGTGCTCAAGCATTGCAGACACAAATTCGATACGGAAGAGGAGTATGCGTCCGTTAGATGGACATGTGATTTGATGGTTAAAGCTCCGACCCAAGATGTGTTCATGCACTATTATCAGCACCTACAGGATTTATTGGTCAAAAAACAGGGTACTTACCTATTAATACATTTTTTTATTATTATTTAATAAATAACTACCCGAATTGTATTCTCACTTTATTAATTCATTGTTTTCTCAGACGTTTTGCTATATTTTAATAACTGGCTGCAACATTAAGATAACATGTTCGTGTCGTACATTACCGATCAATATCGCAGCTTCGGCCAGACAAGAACATGTAGAGTTGAGGGTCAACACGCATTGTTGAAGTTATACTTGGGCTCCACACAGTCCAGCTTAGACACGTTGTTGAGTTCGGTCGACAAGATTCTAGCTGCGCAAGAAACTGCGATAAGAGACTCTTTTAATACAAGCATAATCAAGAAACTGCATGCATGTAAGGGCACACTATTTGATGAATTAAGGTATAATGTTTCAAAACATGCTTTACTACTCATTGTCGCAGAAAGTAAAAGGGATATGGACCCACATGAATGTGGTCATCAGTTGCGGTTAGTTTGTGGGTTACCATGCTATCACGAACTATATTACTATCAGCTTCATGGTATGTATATTAAATTTATGCCTATCAAGTTATTCTCCCCGTCAATACCGATAATTTATACTAGTCACTTTTTTCGAATGCAGGATGGCCTATTCCGCTTAATGTTGTTGATAATTTTTAGAGAACACTAAGTGCTCCCTGGCCTAGAGCCCGACCTACTCATACGCCTGAAGAGCCTGAAGAGCCTGAAGATGATCTTTCTTGTCAAGCTGACGTAGAAAAATTCCAAAATGTTTTTAGCAAAGCTTCGTCGTTTGTCAAGAAAAATATGTTAAACATGATGAGAGGTATATACGCTCCCGAATCTGTGTCAACCCGTGAACCTGCTGTTAAAGAAAGTACTCGTGGACGTCCGAGCGCAAAGGACAAAAAGTCCAAGGCTAAAAAAATCCCAGATTTGAACAAAGAACCAACCACAGGGCACCGCAGAAGTTATTCAAAACCTAAAAAAGTCCCAGACTTGAACGAAGAAACTGCGAGACATAGTTCATACGTGGGAGAGCCTTCTAACGTCCCAGACTTGAACGAAGAACCTAACGAGGGCGATTTAAGACACGAGTTGTACATTCCAGATGACGATAGCGAAAATTTTATGGCTCGAATTCCAGCTCTTTTCCGACGGTGGATCCTAGGGATTGTTAACGTGGAAGGTGATGGAAATTGTGGCTATCGAGTCATTGGCGTAGGTCTTGGTCATCCCGAACGGATATGGTGCAGACTTCGAACTCTTGTCAGGGAAGAGGTAGACGATCACCGGGAACTTTACATGGAAATGTGGGGGACTTGGTTTACACAGATTTCGAACTCGCTGGATTGGTTTGGATCAGGATTTGCACCCCGCGATTACTGGATGATTATGCCAGACACGGGAGCGGCTATTGCTACAGCTCTTAACCGTCCAATTGTATGCATATCCAATTCAGCATCTACTACGTGTCTTCCGACAGCACAACTATTGTCCCCTGATGTGATTCTTCGTGTGGGGGAAGACCAGGCTGCTCACTACGTTCATGCGGTTCTAGATGAAAACTCACCACTCCCGTATACTCACCCACAATGGAGGGCGTTCAGACATGACGTGGCCGCGGGATGGGCAACTATGTTTACTGAACGACAAAGCATGTTTAGAAGGACGTAGTATAGACATATGTTGCAAACGATTACTGATTTATAGAAAACGATTACTGATTTATATTGTAAATGACAAAACATGTATAGAAGATTACGGATTACTGATTTATAGTAAACGATTACTGATTTATAGTAAACGATTCCTCATCTTTTGTTACAGATTTCTGCTCCTGGTCCGGTTCTTCCTCATCTTTTGTTACAGGAATCGGATGACATTCAGTGGAGGGACATTCAGTGAGTCAGCAACACACCCGCTCGTGTTGAGAGTCTAGATTATGTGCCTTCTTCTCCATCTTATGTGCCTCCCTCTCCAGCTATATCTCCAGCTGCAGATGAGGAGAATTTTATACACCGTACTCCGGTTCTTCCTCATCTTTTGTTACAGCCGTCTCGCTTTGACGAGTACGAGCGAGAGATTGTCGGATTGAGGAGACGCATTTCAGAGTTAGAGTTTCGTGTGGGACAGATGACAGCATCATTGGAGTGACTACGCCTCTGGCGTGATTGATCTTAGTTTCTAGTTATATTGTGATTTTGTGAACCATGTATCAACTATTAATCTATAACAAGCTTGGTTATTTATGTATTTGAAGCTTGTAATTTTGTGAACCATGATATTACTGATTTATGTTGTAAATAATTATACAAATTCTTTTGGCCAGATGCAACAAAAAAATCCTTTCTTGTGTCGTTGTGAACGGGGACTTATAATTGAAAGAACATCCCAAAAGCCCAAAAGTTATGGTCAGATCAAAGGTAAATAATTATACGTTTGCTTATTTACGTAAATATATCAATAACTTGTTTGTTAAGAATACATTTCTTATAATTGTTTCACCATGTAACAGCCAGGGATAGAAGACTATGGGTGTCGATACTTTATGTGGAAATATGTATTTCAACAAAAGTACTTTAGTGAAGGCTCTTTTTCAACGCAGTGCTCAAACTGCAAAACTAAAGATAACACGATCAACATGCCTGAAACAAGAAACCAGATGTTATTGTCTCAAAACAATATGTTGAAGGCAAAAATAAAGACGTTGAAGGCATCACCGGAATTGGCAAGAAATCCCGTTGATAACGCATGTCAGTCGAGTGGAATACTCTATGACCTTATAGATGACATTAATAATCTTCATGTGGAGTCGATTTCGTTGTAGTAGTAGTAGCATTTGTTGTTGTACTTGTTTAATGTTTAATGTTTTATTGTTATTATTTAATTAAACGGAAACAAATACACAATAAAAAAAATAACGTAAAAACACTACACAAATAAATATACTCTACATATAAAAACACTACACAAATAAATACACTATATATATATATATATATAAACATTACACAAATTAAATATACTATTCAAATTTGTATCTATATACTAAAAAGCGTACAAGCTGCTTCACAAACCAAGCATTAAATGCAAACTTTCCCAATTTGGCAAAAATAGTCCCTGAGGTTCAAGTGGCGCTGCAAAATAAGTCATGCATCATTAATTGCAATCTATAGCAATCTGGCAAAAATAGTCCCTAAAGTTTAAGCGACGTTGCAAGGTAAGTCCTGTAGAATTAAGTGATAACTATAGCAACCTGGCAAAATTAGTCCCTAAGGTTTAAGTGTCGCTACAAAGTAAGTCTTTTGAAGCCAATCCCGCTGCATCGCGCGGGTTTCCACACTCGTTAAATATACTATACAAATTAAACACTACATAATTAAATACACAAAAAAACAAAAAAATAAATAAATAAAAATAATGGTACAAAGTACGGTACGGATGGGACCCACATGAAGGGACAACCCTACATGAGGTGCTTGAGAAGTAAAAAATAAGGTGCCCCATTAGACTATCCCGTTTCATGAACGGTTGATCGGTTTGATTAATATGTTAACATGATAATATCATAAAATGAATGACCTTTAGTATGGTTTACAATAAGGCCATGGCATGTTCACTTAAATTCATCTTGTTTACGAATAAGACAAACATTCTTGGTGACTAGCTTGTAAGTCATTTTCTCTAATCCTGCGTTATTAGACATGTCCTTAAAAGAGCACAAGTCAAATCACTCATTCGTACGACTGAACGTGATGGGTGCGTGAGGAGAGTGAGTAAGGCCCTCACTCACGCGTTATCACATTAAAACCCCTCACTCATGTGTTAACCAACTAATTTTGAGAGAGAATGGTGAGCCGGCTCATATAATGTGAAAATGAGTGTAATTTTTGTGTTGTACGTAAGTTTGTTGTGTATGTATAAACTAGTCTGGGTGTTGAATGAGCGAAAGAAAGACAAATGATGTGGCAGTGGGTGACAATGAGGGACCGGTATTTCAATGGTTAGCGAGTGCACCCACTATGGGTTAATCGGTTAATGTTACAATATTAACCTTACGAGTAACTAAAGAGAAACTTAACATATACCGCTAAACTCATGACTAATTCATTATTTACACATCACTCATGCATTTTTCACTTTAAATCTTCACTTTTATTCTTTTCATTTGACATCATCTTGTTATTAGACATGTATCTTAATCATGACAATCATTTTCCCAACTTTAGTTACTAACTAAGGTGTCGTTTGTTTTTTCCCAATAAGTACTTTTTTCCTCTTTTCACTTCTTTTGTCTGCAGGAGGGCAGAGGTTTTTTGTTTGTTTTTTTGCAGACATAAGTGCTTCTTTTCACTTCTTTCCTCTTCTAAATTTCAGACATTATCTTTCACTTCTTACCTCTTCTTTCACAAACCTTACATCTCTTTCTCAATATCTTACATCTCTTTTACATTTCGGTCTTTTTATTTACCTTTTCGTCCATTTTTTACGTTTTCGTTCATTTTTTTACGTTTTCGTCTTTTTTTTACGTTTTAATCCGTTTTCTTACGTTTTCGTATTTTTTTCGTCCGTTTTTCTTTATGTTTTTGTTCAATTTTTAACGTTTTCGTCTGTTATTTTACGCTTTCTTACGTTTTTTATGATTAACCCGTTTGACCCATATTACAAAAGGATTTATAGCGCAAAAAAAGAAAAAAAATAGAGAATAAAAGAAGTACTTCAATAGCACAAAAACAAACGGTCTTCATCCAAGCAGATGAAGACTTTAGATCTACCTCTTCTTCTCCAGACATGGTTTGCAGATGAAGAGGTAAAAGCTCTGAAAAAACAAATGACACCTTAGAGTAAGGATCAGTAGCTATATATTTTCTTCTCATATCCTCTTTCAGGTATGTGAATAAAAATTTATACGTACAATTTAGTTACAATTATAACTATTTTACGTAATCCTTCATGACAATCGATCGCTTTCCATGTTATATTCTTTATCCCTGGGCCTAAAGAGTAAACAGATACTAAATATGTACGTACATCCGTGCTAAAATTATCATACACCAACGTATGTTTTAATTGGATTCATATAATTTGTCAACTCTAAAAAGTGCATTTCATGTCCAAAACCGTGTCTTTTGCTCTCTTTTTTTGGATATATATTGGAACGGAATGATTAACTAACTTCTTAACCAATGAGAATATAAACATGAACACATAAAATTGATAAATTTTCAGTTGATGCTAAAGAAGATATGGAAATATATGCAACCTGCATTGAATTGCATGGTAATCATAAAGTGTATACTATTAAAGATGGGGCATGGTGTCATGGGTGTATCAGATTTTGATCTTAAAGTTACGTTCCTATATTTTGACCTTATATTCTCTCTCCAATGCACGCGCTCGTTACTTTACCAGACAAACCTTTTCTTAATTTGACACAAACAATCCCTCTACATTTCATTCAAAGCACACGTACCAATTCCATTTATACCATTCCGTCCATTATTAAACTCATACAGCCATTGCAAGTATCATAATACTAGCTTTTTTTTGGGACCAATATCACATTACTAGGTTAGATACTCTCAACATGTTTTAAGGTTATATCACAGTACTAGGTTAGATATTAATCTCAACATGTTTTAAGGTTATGTTTTTTAATGACAAATTTATGCAAGAGGTGATTATTGCAATCCACTAAATAACTACAATCAGAATCGTATAATTGGTTATCGATACTTAAAGTGTACGGCGCAGGGGTTATAGCCCTTGTTAATGGTGTTTTTTTGGCACCTGTGGCGCGGCATTTGCATCGACACTGGCTTCAAAGTCGCCCTCACCATCCCAACAACTTGCGTAATTTTTTTTCTTTTAATTCTTAAGTGTGTTTTTTGTGTGTGTGTTGTGTTTGCGGTTCATTTTATGTTTGTAAATTTTGTTTTGTTGTTGTTGGTGCTATAGGTTTTGCCGTCAAAAAGCAGCAACGATGAAGATGGTATTTTTACCATTTTCGTTGTAAACATTGCTATTGTGTTTGTTTACATTGTTAATCCCTTTAATTATTTTTCTTACATCGTTTATCCATCTTATGTTTAATTTACAATGTTAGTCCCTGAGTTATTTTTGTTATATTTCTACTTTTTAAAATATATAAAGTTTGGTTTAAATATATAAAATGAAATGTGTTTGTATTAAAGAAAATGAAAAAGAAAACAAAAACTAGACAATAGATGGGAGGGTGTTTTTCAAGATTTGTTATATAGAAACATTATAGGGTAAAAGCTGACATGATTGCACTTATAACACGCCTCTAACTTTCATCGGCACCCAACACTCTTACACTGTACATTTTAGTGATGTACAAATAAAGGTTAGTTTTTTTTAAAGCCCAAATAAAGATTAGTGAATTTTGTTATTTTATGTAATAAGAGAAAAATGTTTTGTGCCAATTTTTTTTTATTGACTAATATGATAGCTTAAATTCAAAATCGAACTTTCTTATTGGTCAATAAAAGTTAAAACTCATCTCAACTGGTCAAACTTATTTAAATTTCGTTCATAAAAAATAGAGTAAAATGCACGGTTCGTCCCTAAAGTTGTACCTGCGCATCACGATGGGCCAAAACTTCCCTTTTTCATCGCTAGGAGTCCAAAACAAGAGGTTTATATGCCAAACTCGTCCCTTGACCATTAACACCAAGGTCAATGTAACCACCGGTAAATTTCACATCGTATTAAACTAATATAATATTCTAACGAAAGAATACCTACCCATTTTCTACATCCAAAATTTTTTTTAGAAACGATACCCTTTTATTTGATCACAACAACTAACTAATATGACGTAACTCACACACCAACCTCAGAATGTCTTAAGTTTATTCCTAATATATCAAGTATAAAAGTTTTCAACTTTTATTTACCACTTAACGTTATTACGTTAACGTACAATTATTAAACTTTCAAGTTAAACGTTAACCCTTTATTTGAGTTTACATGAAACCCTAATTTATTATAACTACGCTTTTTCATAAATGCTAAAGTACAACATCCTATACCTAGAGTACAAGTCATTAAAGCACGGAACCTAGCTATACTTTAATTTCCGTTACAAGCCCTAATGATTTTATGTACATGATATATTTTCAAAATATTAATGTACAAGTCTTTTAAGCATGGGTACAAGTCCTTAATGCATAAAGCTTAATGTTTGCATAAAATCACATTATAAACCTCAATGTACCTACCTTAAAGCACATGATACAAACCTATATTGCACAAGCCCTTAAAATTGACTTTCCTAAATTTTCAAACCTAATGTACAACTCTCTAATGCTTGTGGTACAAGTATCCTATGCATAAAGGTTACTTATTTAATATACATAAGCTACATTAACCAAAAATTCATTATAAACCTTAGTGTACTTAATTTTAAACACATTGTACAAACCTTCCAAGCACAAGCCTTAAAAATATATTTTATTTTTAGTAAGTACAACTAAACAATGCTAATGTAGAAATAATAAAGCACCAAACTTAAGCCATTATTTTTATTATTTACATGTAAATTAACCTAAAATATATTTTTATCTAAAATAAACTAGAACCTTAACTATGTAATTACCATTTACACAATAGGTACAACAATGCAAGCCCTAAGTACGACTTTTAATGCCTAACGCCCCCCTTTTTTTTACCATGGTTACAAATGAACTAAACTAGTTACACCTTAATTACCTAGTACTACTTGTAAAAACTCTAGCTACAATTAAGTTACTTGCACATAAAAGTTACACCTCACTCTTTTACTTGGAAGTTTTACCATAGTCAAGTTTGGTGGGTAAAACTCTTGGCTAGAGTTTTACCACACCTCTTCATGCCTTCTTGAAATCACATACACCATTCATGTTTAATGAAACACATCACCATGTCTCTTATCTTGTGAGACATGATGACATAGCAATTGGAAAACCATGCACTCACCTTCCTATATAAACGTCCCATACACCCTCATCTTTGTGTTCCATACAATCACACACATTATACCATACCACCTACATATCACACACACCATATAACCTCTCATATAGACACATACATTCTGAAAACTTACCTTAGGAAGTGAAAGATAAAGGGGTAAATAAAAGCTTAAGAAGGAGTGGAATACTTGGGAAATTAGCAGCTCCTAGGAAGATTTTTCCTTGTGGTTAAGAAACTCATAAGCTTGTAAGTACACCTATACTCTTTCTTTAGTCATTTTGTATATTCAATAGAACATATAAGTGGTTATGGATTAGTATTATGTGGAAAAACAAAGTTAAAACCATGTCTCATTAACTTTCTGTAACTGTGCGCCCCCATAGACAAACACCTATTTGTAATGCGTTTTTCTTAAATGTTAGAACATGTTGGGAGTCCTTTGAGCAAGCAAAATAAACATCTAATATAATCACTAGCACCCCATAAGTCTATACTAAATAAATTGCATGTTTTATTTTTCCCCTACTGAAATTAGCGCCAAATCAGGCCTAACCCCCCTAATTGCCCCTCATTTATCTACTTCATGTTAGAGGTATTAGGGTCAAGCAAGGTACCATTGTAAACACCAACTGGGATACTACAAAACGCCCCCATAACCCGGTTAAAAATCCTAGTCGTTATCTTTAAAAACAGCCATCATTTTGGTCAAAAGTCATAAACGCCAAAAAGCTTTTTACAACAAATATTTGGGAAAACATGGGATTTTTGATAAATTTGAGTAAGAACTATCTTAGAAACATTAGAAATGGATAAAACAATATTTTCCAAGGTCGCATGCAAAAGATATAGAGCTTTATGATTTAAAACTGAAATTTTCATAAAACGCGTCGTGGCCAAGTGGCCATGTTCATGGACTTGTATCTTTCTAATCAAAGAGAACTAGGACATGAGACTTATACCATTTAGAAGGGCTTACAGAATAGTGTTTAAAGGGTCAAATGCGATGTAGGAACACTAGCTTGCCTCGTGTAAAATCTGCCCTCTTTTAGCCCCGTTATCGCCCAAAAACAACAAAAAGCACATAACCCCTTACTTTGTAAAATCATTGCGACCAAACCGTAAGAGCTTAAAACCTCTAGTTTGAACCATTAGAAAGACCACCGGACAAACTCTTGAAAGGATTAAGAACGTAGTAAAAAACTTTTAAGGCCTCGCATTTATTCACCCGTACTTTTATCCATTTAGGCCAAAAACTAGTAAATTTCCCTTGTAAAATATCAAGCATGAAAATTGTAATTTTTGTAAAATAAAGTTCCTTTGGACTAAAAATGTAATTTCTGTGAAGTTAGTCATATAAGGGCTGATTTTGTCAATAATCCATAGTTGAGGGTTTAAAGTGTCATTTTTGAAAGTACAAGGGTAAAAACTATAAATACTTAAAATTGTAAATTATAATATTTTGGAAACATAAATTATTTAACAACTTTGGTTTTGATAAAAACTTATTATTAATCATTTGAGTCATAACAATAAGTATGATAAGCATATTTAATTTTTGTAGAGACTTCATGTTATCTACAGAACATTTCCGTCGCATAAACTTGAATACAAATACTAAATACATGATATACTAACTCAGGTCGAAAGTTGGAGCAGTTTGTTCATATTATCTAATTTGTTTTCCATCCAGAATACAATAACACCAAGGTGAGTCATAGCCCCTCTTTTCCTTATTTTGAACGTTTTGGGGGGAGATACATGCTCAAATATTGCTTGATATTTTTACATTTATTTTAAACTCTTACGAATTACTGTGAGTTTCATAGCCCCTACTTTTATGCGTTTGATCCGTTCCAAACCGTCAAGTTTATTACACAAGTCAACCACTTGTGAATGGTCAACCGTAATAAAATTAAAACAGTCTAAAACCAATGCAATTTCCCTTGGAATATAGTGGATTCCCGGGTCGTTAAGTCCCACGGAGGATTAATGGTGTTTCAAAACTTTCAGATGTCGAATAATCACTAAGGATAATGATCAGTAAGGATTTTGAGTGGTAATTACACCTAAAGAGAAAGTTTGTAAATTACAGGTGCTTAAATGCAAATTAAAGAAAATTTTAAAAAACTAAATTATATTAAATAAACGCTATCACTATTTTTAAAGTTGGTTTTTCTTGATTTATAAAACAAAATAACTTAAATAAACTATTTTAATTAAAGCGTAAACCTAAATTATCTAAAAACGTGACCTAGAATGAAAACGTGCGTTATATATAAAAATTACGCGAGTGCGTAAGAAAAACGTAAAATTTGTAAAATAAAAGTCCTACGAGTGTAAAAACAATTTTCTTACTTACTATATGACAAAAGAAAATTTTAGAAAAAAGATTTATATTTTTTTTACTTTTTTATTTTTTATTATGAATTAAATACTATTTTAAACTAATTAAATGATTAAAAATACTAAAACTATTCAGAAAATTCTGAAACTTTTTTCTAAAATACTTTATAACAATACAAAACTAAGAAAAATACAAAAGGTGTGAAAGCTTGTTTTAATAAGCTGTAAATAAGCTAATGAACTCGTATAAGCTAAATAGACAAAAAAAGGGTTAAGTATTAAATTATGCAAAGTATAACCAGTCAAAGACCCAAGGGCAACTGGTAGCGTGTGTGTGTGGTGAGCTGGGTGGCCAGGGTTCGAATCCCCGCAATGGACTTTTTATTTTTATTTTCTTTTTGGATTTTTCTTTTTGAAACTGATTAAGTACAATGAAATAAGCAAATTTCAAAACTAGAACTTTTTATAAAAACCACTAATAAGCTCAGAATAAGCTTATGATTACTTAACAGTTAGCAAGAAATGGAAAAAGCACAAGGATAAGCCAAATGGCTAATAAGCTAGAAAATAAGCAAAGGTAAATTGGAAATAAGCTAATCAACTGATTATAAGCTAATATTATAACTGAGAAAGCAAAATGACTTAAGAATAAACACTAAATAAGCCACATGAATCAAATAAGCAATCCAGTTAACTTGATTAACCAAACAGGTTTTGGGACAACTTTGGAGGCTAATTTATGCTTATGCAATAAGCTTGGAAATGAAAATAAGCACTGGGACTAACAAGTATACCAGCTAAACTCTCTAAAAAGCTAATTTCCAAAGTTTGGATTACAATAATGAGCTTGTAACTAGCTTTTGAAAGAGCTTATAAACACTGAATGATTGGTGTACTAAGTTAAATGGACACAACTAAAAGCAATAAGCAGACCTACCAAATGAGCTAGAAAGATGAAAATAAGCACTGAACTAGAGATATGGGTGAATAAGCTTTCCAAAAAGCTAAAGTACACAAGTTGTGACTCACTAATGAGCTTTTGACAAGCTTATGAAGAAGCTAGCTCAACTGTGCACAGGACACATTTTCAGACAAGGACTCAAAATAAGCTAAAAAATAAGCAGCTTAACCAGCAATCTAGAAATTATAAAAAATACTATGATAAAGATGAGCAGTTATATTTTAATATTCCAAAAGCATAAAACTTGAAACTCAAAGTTAAACCTTATAGAAATTAATCTATTTTATTTAAAAACTGACCAAATGGAAATTTTGACTTTTTATATTACACTAATATGTTGACTAATATGAACTTTGAATCAATCATAATCACTGATTATGATGTATTAAGGTGGATTAAAACTGATTTGATCAAAAATAACAACTTATAATCATGAAAACAAGATCATGGATCATGAAAATCCAACAGTTAATGAACAAGATATGATCAAATGCTATTTTGACTTTTACACTTATGAGCACTAATTTTTCTTGCTTCTTTAAGTTCTTAGGTACTAATGTGACATGAAACAAACAAAAGCAATGATACAAATAACCTCTACCACAGTTAACTAAGCAAAACCAAACAGTCCTTTACTAGACTGTTTTGAAACTTTTCAAAGGATTTCACAGATTCAAGCCATGAAATCTATTGAATAACTTATAATGACTATATTGAAACAGGATTAAGCTAAAATTAACAGGTTTTAAACACTTATACTAGAAAATGCAAATCTTGAAGAAATAGCTTACAAGTTGAGTCCAAGTACAAAACAGAGAACTGAGGTACAAGACCACAACCTATAGCTTCCCAAGAAGCTCTAAACCCAAGGCAATCCAATATCAACCCTGCTCCAGCTTCTTGATCTTCATCTCCATAGATTTTTGATTTTTCAACATTTTTTTAGTATTTTTGGTGATTTTTTTAGTTTTACTTCTAAACTGATTTTAAGGTTACTAAAAGCTTTAATAAGCTTTCTGAGGAGCTTATATGGGCTTATGAGTCCAAATTAACAACTAAAAACAACATTCAACTCACATGAGATTTTTGAACTTGGAATTTGCATAAACTGAAAATGATACTAAAGCTGAAATTGAAACTGAAAACAAGTTTTATTACCTGAAATATGATTACAAAGTATTTGAAAGCTTTTAAATTGCACTGGAAAACTTAAATTATTTAAAACGACATAAGCAAAATTAAATTACACTAGATTACTTCCACCTTGCTTCATCTCTGTCTTTATAATGATCTTTTTGACTTGGTGTCGATCTCTGAACGTTTCCCACTTGATTTCAGCCCTTGAATTCATCAATTTCATCAGAATCATACACATGTCAATTTTGGCGCCAAAAAAGTCTTAAGCAGGTTTTAACAATTAATGAATTTTGGTGGGATGTGGAGGTGTTAGGGGAGTGGGTAGAGAGGTGTAAAGGTGATGGTGAGGTGGAAAGGTGGAGAGAACAGGTGGTGGTGAAAACCACCTGGTTTTGTGGTTGCAGGCGTGGGTGAGGGAGAAGCACAGTGCTTCTGGTTTTGGGCGGGATTTGACTTTTTGACCCGTTTTTATTATTAAGTTGGGGGGTTCACAATAGGGTATTGGCAGGTCAAGTGGGTTTTTGGACTGGCTCAAGTTCAGGGGTCAAGATTGGGCTTGGATTTGGGTTGGATATTAATACAAGGGTCCGTTTGGTTTGGTATTAACACAAGGACCATTTATGTAATTTTCTGTTTTATGAGGGACCAAAACTGCCAACATTCCAAAGTTATCACAAGGACCTATCCTGCCAATCTTGAATAGTACAAGGACCAATTTTGATTATTTTCACTTTTTAAATTTCCAAGGACCTTTTATGACACTTTTTTAAACTTTAGGGACCTTCTCTGCCATTTGACCAAAGATTCATTCAAGGACCATTTTTGACAACTTAGAATATTTCAGGGATCTTGAATGATAAAACTCCACATTTTTGGATTCCAGGGACTAGATTTGACAACTTTTGAAACTTGGGGGACTAAAACTGCCAATTATGCAAACTTGATACGTTTTTCATCTGATTTTGGTATTTTTGCATTTAAAACACATAAAACACTTATTTGTGATATTTTTATCATTTTGATGCATTTCTGAGTGTTTTCAGATGTTTTTGCAGTCTAATAGGTATAAAAATGATGAGTATTTGCACACTCATCAATCCCCCACACTAAGATATTGCTAGCCCCTAGCAATCTTTTAAGAAAAATTAATGGATTTCATCTCTTTACCAAAAGCCATTACTTCTGGAGTAGCCAGTTGTTTTAGTTCAAGTAAGAACCTTGGTACAATGATAACCAAATGATTTTGAGCAAATCACCAGCTTTCAACGGTTTTGATTTTTCTTTACCAGAAGCCGTTTGCTTCTGGACTAGCCAACTCTTAGATAAATTATCAATATTATCTTTGGTGAGTCGATTACCAATTATGGTTTTCCAACTGCATTTACCACAAGCCATAAACTTGCGGGCTAGCCAACTTTTCACTAATTAAAGATATGGTGAGCTGAACACCATACAATTTTGGGCAAATTGCAAGCCGTCAACGGATTTGAGATATCTTTACCAAGAGCCGTTTGCTCCTGGATTAGCCAATCCTTATGTGGGTTAGACATGGCGGACTGATTACCATTTGCTGAGTAAGTGTAAAACACTTACTCCAAAAAAAAAATTTGCCAAAAATGGGGGAATTGGGTGGTATAATTACATGATAAAATTCGTGAGAATTCCCCCCCACACTAGAAATGAATATTGCCCTCAATATTCAAAGTACCGGCGGTTATGCCGAAACATAGAACATAAAAGGGAAATATTACGGCCATTATTTTATTTTTGATATATACACTTTTTTTTTTTGAAACTTTATATATAACAGCGGGGGGGCAACTCCCCCACACTAGGGTGGTAGAAAGTAGAAAGAAGTCAGAAATATGAGTGAAAACCCATATGGTGTGCTACTGTTTTTGATTACCGAGTCACTAGCTTGACTCGATCCCCGCATTCATTGGTTCATGGGGAAAGCAACGTGGAAAACCAATCTCGATCGGACTTTCGTTCACAGTTTTAATAAACATATGAACATCATAAAGTTTCACACCGACGAGATACAACCGCGGTATTTGTTAATAGTAGAAACTATAAAGGATGATACTGGGGTCAAAGATGGTGTCCTCATTCCCGAAAGAGAAAAGGGAAAGAGCAACCACACCATTTGTGAAGAATGGAATAAATATGTGCATCAAAATGCAGGTCCATTCTTCATCAGATAGAAGCAAATCACCATTTTGACATTTTTAAGCTTAAATTTGAAGCTTGTATGGTGATTGTCAAAGGAATTTCCGGTCGGGAAGGTTGGAAACGGTTCTTCAATCAACAAATTTTCCAAAAAAAAGATGTCCCCCTCCGAATCAAAGTAAGTATTATCAATTCCTGTTGGAATCGACTCATCACTAAGAAAGGCATCGACTTCATTCCAAAAGTTGTCATCTTCCTCATCCGGAGTGAGAGAAGGAATGGAAAAGTCGGAAACGATAAGACTCGGAGATGATGGATCATTTTTGAGCAATTCTTTAATGGGAAGAATGTCTCCCATTGGATCACAAACATCATCATCCAATCCAGATGAAACTGAAGAGAGTTTGGTTTTATCCACAGAGTTAACAAACTCGATACGATAAATTGATTCCGGAGGTGGGACAAGTGGCGTGCTCTTAGAGCTAGCAATTTCCACTACTTCCGATAGAGTCTCCGATTCTAGATCATCATCATCAAGAACACTCTTGACTTCCTTGGTACAACTTTCAAACCATTTTTTTGAACCAGGGTTGATTTTCAAAGCTTTTAGCTCGGCACGTTTTTGGTGACTCCTCTTAACCGTGAAATTTGAGAGTGTTGCATTGATTTTTTCAGATTTTTGATCAATTGTGGCAACACTATGTTTGGATAGAGGTTTGGAGTTCTGGTTGATATTAAACGTGAGTTCTTCGTTGTCAACCCGTATAGTCAACTCTTCAGCATACACATCGATTAGAGCACGGCTCGTTCTCAAGAAAGCTCTCCCTAAGATGAGGGGAACTCTAGGATCTGCATCAAAGTCTACAACAACAAAGTCAGTAGGAAAGTGAAACTTTCCTACTTTTACCACGACATCCTCGGCTATCCCAAGTGGACGAGTTATGGTACAGTCCGCTAGCTCGAGTGTCATACAAGTAGATGTAAGTTTAGGAAGAGATAGTTTCTTCCATACTGAGAGTGGCATGAGGTTAATGCTTGCGCCAAGATCGGCCAAGGCGGAGCATTGAACCATCCCCAAGAAATCACACGGGATTAAAAACCTGCCGGGGTCTTCAAGCTTTTTAGGAAGCTTCTTGAGAAGGACCGCAGAGCATTGCTCATTGAGAGGGGTTTTAGCCATTTCAGATAACTTATCTTTGTTGCTCAGTAAGCCTTTAAGCGTGGATGCAAATTTGGGCATTAGAACGAGAGCATCAACGAAGCTTATATCAAAGTGCAGTTCATTGAAAATTTGGAAAAATTTTTCCATTTGCTCTTTGGTTTTGTCTTTGAGCTTCTCTTCATGCAATCTTGATGGGTAAGGAAGCTGACTAGACTTTTGAGCTGGGACGGAAGTCATTTCTGGCTCAGAATTAGTCTTCGGAATTTCGGGTTCCGGACTTAAAGCTTGGACTACCGAAGGTGGGACGTGTGCGATACTTCGTGGGCTTGAGAAATGCACCCTGTCCGTAGTATCCTTGGTAACTTGACTCATTGCTCCTGGTGGAGGAGGCATTGGAGTCGAAGGTCCATTGTGCGTCTTACCACTTCTGGTTGTGATCGCCTTTGCATCGCCCCTCGGGTTAGCGATCGTGTTGCTCGGAAGTTTTCCTGAGCCCGAGGGTTGATCATTTAAAGACTTCTTAATGTCAGAAATCTGGCTAACCAACAACCTGTTCATTTCATCTTGGGATTTCATGAATTGCATCAATAGCTCATCAGATGATGGTCCAGTTGGAACAATGGCTTGAGTTTGATTAGGAAAATTCTGGCCTCTATTGTTCGGATTAGGGCCTTGATTTTGAAAATTTCCTTGGTTAGGATTCACATTTCCATGAAATTGATTCCCTCGATTGAAATTGTTTTGATTAAGGTTTCCTTGATGTTGGAAACCTTGATTAGGTCCGGGATAGAAATTACCTTGGTTTTGATAACCTTGGTTCATTCTAGGTTGGTTCTGATTCCGGTTTTATATGTTAGGATTCTGGTTAAAACCGGGTGGTCCCTGATAAGTATTAGCACGGTAGTTTGGTTCATTTTGAGGGCGGTATTAATTACCTCCTTGATGTGAAGTACCGGCTATAGCATTGGCTTCAAACGGACTACCATCGGTGGCAGTACAGTTTTAGTATGCATGAGGGCCACCACAAGTAACACAGACCTCGACTTTCTTCACTTCACTATGTGATGGTGTCTGTGTGAAAGTGACTTTCTTTTGGTTAGCAAGAACCAAAGCCTGAACAATATCCGTGAGTTTGTCAATCTTAGCATCGGTGCTAGATGTACTCACGTGAGATGAAGTAGAAGGTCCTGCATTAGACTGAGACTGATATGTCTTTGTTCGGAAAGGGCGGACCTGGGACTTGTTTTCAATGATTTGCAAGGCTTCTTTTGTGGTCTTGCTCAGGAAATTACCTCCCGCGGAGGCATTTAAAGAGTCTTGGTCAGCTTGTCTCAGACCATTGTAGAAAGTATCCATTTGCATTAACTCGGTAAAACCATGATGTGGACACTTGCGGAGCAACTCTTTGTAACGATCCCATGCCTCACCGAATGATTCATCAAATCTTTGAGAAAATTTCATTATCTCATTCTTAAGACTTGTAGTTCGGGATGGAGGATAGAATTCGTTAACAAACTTAGTGACTAAATCTTCCCATGTCTCAATGGAACGAGGGGGTTGTTTCTCAAGCCAATTCCGGGCTTGTCCCTCTAGAGAGAATGGGAACAGAAGAAGCTTAATTGCTTCATGTGGGACATTCTTGTATTTGATGGTAGATGCAATCTTGTTGAACCATCGAATATGTGCATGAGGGTCGTCCCGCTCAAAACCATAAAATTGGCTTTGGGTTACAAGATTAAGCAACCCGGTTTTGAGCTCGAAGGTATCAGCCACGATGGCTGGGACAATAATGGCATCTCCGTAACCCTCGATGGGTGCTTGGAGAAGCTCATTCATAGGTTTGTCTTCTGCCATTACGACAGGGGGTGGTGGTGTTAGACGTTCCTCAGTCACGGCTGAAGGAGCAGAACGTCCTCTACGCCTACGTGGAATACTTGCAAGCTCTGAAAGTGGACTTGTGAAGCTTGAAGAACGAGTGCGCATGCACTAAGTTTAAAAATCAGTTTTCAAAAACAAATGCGAGGCAAAACGACAAGTGAACTTAACCAATAATCACAAATGAAATGGCTTCTTTGAAAAAGGTACACCAAATCACAAGGACATAAAGGCAAGTTTTGATCTGTAAGATTGGGAACTTATTAATGTTCACACCCCCAGTTGGTAGGTGTACTGCCTTGATTTGCGGTGGTTGATTTTTATGTATTTAATAAGTACCACTGAAAAGACGTAGGTATGAATTTGTGCTAAGGGTTTAAAAACTTTTGGACAATATTTTTGGTATCGTCTCGTTTAACCAAATCGTACCTCTTTAAGAATCACCTTAAAGAAAATACAAGATAGAAAACGTTACGATTGTTTTGTTGTTTTATATTTTTTTGGTGTTGTTAACACTTTAGGAAAAGTGTTAATGAACTTTTTTATAACTTTACAAAAAAACTGTTTACAAAAGGTGGTATATGTGCAAGAATGGGTATGAGAATGCTTAAAACACACTAAAGCCTCCCCGGCAGCGGCGCCAAAATTTGATCTGTTCCAAACCGTCAAGTTTATTACACAAGTCAACCACTTGTGAATGGTCAACCGTAATAAAATTAAAACAGTCTAAAACCAATGCAATTTCCCTTGGAATATAGTGGATTCCCGGGTCGTTAAGTCCCACGGAGGATTAATGGTGTTTCAAAACTTTCAGATGTCGAATAATCACTAAGGATAATGATCAGTAAGGATTTTGAGTGGTAATTACACCTAAAGAGAAAGTTTGTAAATTACAGGTGCTTAAATGCAAATTAAAGAAAATTTTAAAAAACTAAATTATATTAAATAAACGCTATCACTATTTTTAAAGTTGGTTTTTCTTGATTTATAAAACAAAATAACTTAAATAAACTATTTTAATTAAAACCTAAATTATCTAAAAACGTGACCTAGAATGAAAACGTGCGTTATATATAAAAATTACGCGAGTGCGTAAGAAAAAACGTAAAATTTGTAAAATAAAAGTCCTACGAGTATAAAAACAATTTTCTTACTTACTATATGACAAAAGAAAATTTTAGAAAAAAGATTTATATTTTTTTTACTTTTTTATTTTTTATTATGAATTAAATACTATTTTAAACTAATTAAATGATTAAAAATACTAAAACTATTCAGAAAATTCTGAAACTTTTTTCTAAAATACTTTATAACAATAGAAAACTAAGAAAAATACAAAAGGTGTGAAAGCTTGTTTTAATAAGCTGTAAATAAGCTAATGAACTCGTATAAGCTAAATAGACAAAAAAAAGGGTTAAGTATTAAATTATGCAAAGTATAACCAGTCAAAGACCCAAGGGCAACTGGTAGCGTGTGTGTGTGGTGAGCTGGGTGGCCAGGGTTCGAATCCCCGCAATGGACTTTTTATTTTTATTTTCTTTTTGGATTTTTCTTTTTGAAACTGATTAAGTACAATGAAATAAGCAAATTTCAAAACTAGAACTTTTTATAAAAACCACTAATAAGCTCAGAATAAGCTTGTGATTACTTAACAGTTAGCAAGAAATGGAAAAAGCACAAGGATAAGCCAAATGGCTAATAAGCTAGAAAATAAGCAAAGGTAAATTGGAAATAAGCTAATCAACTGATTATAAGCTAATATTATAACTAAGAAAGCAAAATGACTTAAGAATAAACACTAAATAAGCCACATGAATCAAATAAGCAATCCAGTTAACTTGATTAACCAAACAGGTTTTGGGACAACTTTGGAGGCTAATTTATGCTTATGCAATAAGCTTGGAAATGAAAATAAGCACTGGGACTAACAAGTATACCAGCTAAACTCTCTAAAAAGCTAATTTCCAAAGTTTGGATTACAATAATGAGCTTGTAACTAGCTTTTGAAAGAGCTTATAAACACTGAATGATTGGTGTACTAAGTTAAATGGACACAACTAAAAGCAATAAGCAGACCTACCAAATGAGCTAGAAAGATGAAAATAAGCACTGAACTAGAGATATGGGTGGATAAGCTTTCCAAAAAGCTAAAGTACACAAGCTGGGACTCACTAATGAGCTTTTGACAAGCTTATGAAGAAGCTAGCTCAACTGTGCACAGGACACATTTTCAGACAAGGACTCAAAATAAGCTAAAAAATAAGCAGCTTAACCAGCAATCTAGAAATTATAAAAAATACTATGATAAAGATGAGCAGTTATATTTTAATATTCCAAAAGCATAAAACTTGAAACTCAAAGTTAAACCTTATAGAAATTAATCTATTTTATTTAAAAACTGACCAAATGGAAATTTTGACTTTTTATATTACATTAATATGTTGACTAATATGAACTTTGAATCAATCATAATCACTGATTATGATGTATTAAGGTGGATTAAAACTGATTTGATCAAAAATAACAACTTATAATCATGAAAACAAGATCATGGATCATGAAAATCCAACAGTTAATGAACAAGATATGATCAAATGCTATTTTGACTTTTACACTTATGAGCACTGATTTTTCTTGCTTCTTTAAGTTCTTAGGTACTAATGTGACATGAAACAAACAAAAGCAATGATACAAATAACCTCTACCACAGTTAACTAAGCAAAACCAAACAGTCCTTTACTAGACTGTTTTGAAACTTTTCAAAGGATTTCACAGATTCAAGCCATGAAATCTATTGAATAACTTATAATAACTATATTGAAATAGGATTAAGCTAAAATTAACAGGTTTTAAACACTTATACTAGAAAATGCAAATCTTGAAGAAATAGCTTACAAGTTGAGTCCAAGTACAAAACAGAGAACTGAGGTACAAGACCACAACCTATAGCTTCCCAAGAAGCTCTAAACCCAAGGCAATCCAATATCAACCCTGCTCCAGCTTCTTGATCTTCATCTCCATAGATTTTTGATTTTTCAACATTTTTTTAGTATTTTTGGTGATTTTTTTAGTTTTACTTCTAAACTGATTTTAAGGTTACTAAAAGCTTTAATAAGCTTTCTGAGGAGCTTATATGGGCTTATGAGTCCAAATTAACAACTAAAAACAACATTCAACTCACATGAGATTTTTGAACTTGGAATTTGCATAAACTGAAAATGATACTAAAGCTGAAATTGAAACTGAAAACAAGTTTTTATTACACTGAAATATGATTACAAAGTATTTGAAAGCTTTTAAATTGCACTGGAAAACTTAAATTATTTAAAACGACATAAGCAAAATTAAATTACACTAGATTACTTCCACCTTGCTTCATCTCTGTCTTTATAATGATCTTTTTGACTTGGTGTCGATCTCTGAACGTTTCCCACTTGATTTCAGCCCTTGAATTCATCAATTTCATCAGAATCATACACATGTCAATTTTGGCGCCAAAAAAGTCTTAAGCAGGTTTTAACAATTAATGAATTTTGGTGGGATGTGGAGGTGTTAGGGGAGTGGGTAGAGAGGTGTAAAGGTGATGGTGAGGTGGAAAGGTGGAGAGAACAGGTGGTGGTGAAAACCACCTGGTTTTGTGGTTGCAGGCGTGGGTGAGGGAGAAGCACAGTGCTTCTGGTTTTGGGCGGGATTTGACTTTTTGACCCGTTTTTATTATTAAGTTGGGGGGTTCACAATAGGGTATTGGCAGGTCAAGTGGGTTTTTGGACTGGCTCAAGTTCAGGGGTCAAGATTGGGCTTGGATTTGGGTTGGATATTAATACAAGGGTCCGTTTGGTTTGGTATTAACACAAGGACCATTTATGTAATTTTCTGTTTTATGAGGGACCAAAACTGCCAACATTCCAAAGTTATCACAAGGACCTATCCTGCCAATCTTGAATAGTACAAGGACCAATTTTGATTATTTTCACTTTTTAAATTTCCAAGGACCTTTTATGACACTTTTTTAAACTTTAGGGACCTTCTCTGCCATTTGACCAAAGATTCATTCAAGGACCATTTTTGACAACTTAGAATATTTCAGGGATCTTGAATGATAAAACTCCACATTTTTGGATTCCAGGGACTAGATTTGACAACTTTTGAAACTTGGGGGACTAAAACTGCCAATTATGCAAACTTGATACGTTTTTCATCTGATTTTGGTATTTTTGCATTTAAAACACATAAAACACTTATTTGTGATATTTTTATCATTTTGATGCATTTCTGAGTGTTTTCAGATGTTTTTGCAGTCTAATAGGTATAAAAATGATGAGTATTTGCACACTCATCAGCGTTTTATACTATTTTTGGGAGAGATACATGTTTAACTACTCATTTTTACTTTCACAAGTACTCTAAAGCTTTTACATACTACTATGAGTTCATAATCACACTTTATACGTTTTGCTACAAACATGAACACAAGTACTATATTTATGTGAACCTGATTGCTATTGCTTAAGTTACTTACTATTGCCACTAAAAGTCCCTCATACCACGAACCATTAATCACTTTACAAGTGAACGCGAATATAGTGAATAGATCTATTGGCAGTTGACGCCCCATTTGTGTTAGCCGGATAGGTAACCAAATGCATTTTATTTGAGAATACTAGGAGAATGGCAACCTCCTACCAGAGGGCATTGTTGCTCACATCATTACTATGATGTCTGTAACTTACGTCATTATTATGACGCGTTCGTGTTAAGGTTTGCGTTCATGAGACTTAAGGCAATATATACTGTGTTGCAATGATACAAATGCTGCAACTACTGAATTTATGGGTGCAACAACATGGCCCAACCTTGAAACTCGTGTTCAACTAATTACTAAACAAATGAACTATGGGTGTATAACAACATAACCCACTACTTATTTTATCAATATCTGTATTTATTACAATAATCGCTCAAACTCGAAACTATTGAACTCAACTGTTTTAATCATAAACTCTATGAACTCACCAGCCTTTGTGTTGACTTTTTAGCATGTTTATCTCAGGTTCATAATTTACGAGGATGGCACAGAAGGGCACAGATACTCAAGAAGGCTATATTATCATTCGATAACTTATTTAATAAACTGTAAAACCACTGGGACCTCATTTTGTAAACTCTGATATTTATATAAATCGAATGATAATTTTTTTTAAAACGTCACGATTAAAGTTCGTTTTCTGTTATTGTAACTGTTGAGCCATGAAGTAACACCCAGCTTGAATTCCGCTGCGTATCACGAAATTGGGGGTGTTACAGTCAACGTCTAGTTTATGTTAGTTAGTCGAGGGTATTATAGTCCATACACATTTATACCACACCTTAGTTAATTCTAACCCAAGACCATACGACCAACACATAAAGGGGTGATTGTTTGAGCGAATTATACCATTATACCTGACATGTTAAGTATGACTTTATAAAACTCAACGCTAAACAATGTATGATCTCACAGAATTTAACCCAGGACAAACAAACAAATTTATACATAACCAACTAGTTAGCAAGTTGACTTATAACAGTAAACTATATGTTCAATGTTTGATGCAACTGGAAAATAACTGATACTACGGAGTCATTGTCTGATACAAGGTTCTACTGACATTTCACAAAATATAAAAGACGATGCAGTTCCCACTTCAAAGTGTTCAACTGCTGAACCTTCAAATGATCTACACATCTCTGATCGATATCCATAAATTGATGAACCCACAAAACATGAACCTTAAAGTGATGATGCTACTGCTACCTTGTCTGCAAAAACAAGTATGCAAACAACAAACATATAAGTTAGGTACTGTACTATTACAACTTAAAAGAATTAAACACATGACATGGTATTCATCACTGAAATATCACCTAGGATGGCCTTTGGGCGAACAGTGCAAGGACGCAATTTGTAATTCGTTCTCTCCTTCTAAAAGGTATCTTAACACCGCTAGAAACATCAGCAGCACCACCACCAACCCTTTTAGCCTTCCCCTTCCCATCAAAACCAGTCAATTTTTCAACATCAAAACCTGCAAACTCAACCATTTTAGCATTCCCCTTCCCATATAAACCTCGCTTAAGTTCTTGAACAACTTCTTTCCCTTTTTTTTTGCAAAACATCCTCTTCCTCAACCAGCTTTCCTTTTACTTTTCCTTTTCCTTTAATTTTCTCTCTTTTTTTAGCTACAACCCCTTCTTCCTCTTTGATTACAACACCACCTTTCACTGTTGGTGTCTTGGTTCCACTCCCCTGCATTTTTTTCCTATCTATCCCCTGCCATTTACGTCTAGTCCTAAAAGGTGTTGGACTAACCATTCGAAAGTTAGCATCTTGCTCTACCCAACCCACAACTTTTAAACTTATGTTTTTTAAGTAAAATTGTGCTAACTTTTGGGGCTTGTGTGCAACGAAGATATCAACTGACTCATGTGTTTCAGCCAGTGCAAACAAAGTATGAACTGTAACACCCCCAAATTCGTGATACGCAGCGGAATTCAAACTGGGTGTTACTTCATGGCACAACAGTCATAACAATAGAAAATGAACTCTAATGGAGTCGTTTTAAAAGATTTATCATTCGATTTATATAAATATCAGAGTTTACAAAAATGAGGTCCCAGATGGTTCAAAGTTTACAAAATACATTAAATTGGTTTTCGAATGATAATAAAATTTATAGCCCTCTTGAGTATCCATGCTCCTCCGTGCCAGCCTCGTATAATATGGACCTGAAATACATGCTTAAAACTGTCAACACAAAGGTTGAGTGAAATTCATAGAGTTTGTTTGATGGTTGAACACATTATGTTTGTAGTGTGAGTTATAAATTCACACCAATGGTTTGAAAGCAAAACAGTTATTATTAGACTAAGCATCATGCAATCAAGGCGTTAACGTGTTCCAAAATTAATTGGTGAAAATGTCGGTACGTGCCCTAATAGGTAAAATTGCCATTTTTACCTAATGTTACTCAAATATAGTGCGTTTGTTTGCCTTTAACGGGGCCAACACAAACGGGATTCGTCAATCCCAATAGATCTATTCACAATATTCGCGCCCACTCTCACATAGTGATTAATGATTCATGATTAAGGGACTTAAGTTTGGCAAATGCGGTAACTTAGTGCTAATAACAATCAGATAAGTATATAGTTTGAAAGCAATGTGTTCGGTTTAAAATAAAGCATGTATCTCCCCCAAGGGTTTGTAAAACAATTAAGTAATAGAAAGTGGGGCTATGAACTCACCTTAATAAATGATATCAAATGTATAATGAGAATGATGGATATGCCGTGAGAACTTCTACGAGCAACCTAAAATAGAATATTGCGACTTAGGTTTGGAATAATGTTTAGGAAAACATAAACCATTCTATATATATTTCTATGTTGATCATGATGTAGTCAATTATCATTTGGTGTTTATAGAAAGATCTTTAATATGTGAAAACATATTTAGTTTATAGATATCGTACTACCGTTCGGGCCATCATAATTCAGAGGTCATGCAGTAAACGTTCGAGGAGCTAGGACACTTTAAATCGTAAATCCAGCAACTCGTCGATCCGTTTACCCAAATGAACCCCTCACATGAAGTTCCCTAGTGTTGTAGTGCTTAATACGTAAAACATGTATTTTGATTACTTGATTATATGATATATTAAGAGTTTATAAATACAATAAATAAACTAACAAAGTTTATAATTATTTAAATAAGTTTGAGTTTTATAAATACTTACCTTAAAATAGAATGCTTGAGTATTATGGAAAAATAAAATATTAGCGGAGCTTCGACGTAGAATTTGCAATCTTTGAAAACCCAAGGCTATTAGAAGATTATAACGACGTCTTTTTGGAGACTTGAAGATATTTGAGGATTATAACGACTATTTCTTGAAAACTTCCAAGAACGAAGATCAAACGCTAGTTTTCTTCAAGAACACATGAATGTTCTTACAAGATCTATAAGAAATGCCTTTAGGTTTAGGACTTTAGATGTTAAGAAAGGGGTGGTGCAAGAAAAATGAAGTGATTTAGCTTGGTATTTATAGGCTAGAGAATATGGTTAACTATATATTGGGTTAAAAACTAACCATGGTTAAATTTACACATGTAATGATCTAAAGAAAGCATGCTTAGGATTTTGACACCAAGGTGATGACTCCCCTACCTAATTTCGTTCATGATAAGATAGGATGACTTTGGTGGATAGTTTTGGTATTATCTTGGTTACGAGTGAGTTTTAGTTCCGTTAAATGCTAACCGAAGCCATAAAACGTAAAACCGGGTATCGTAAAAATACGAAATTTGTAGGAATGATGAAACTCATCATTATACTTCATCTAAAAATATAAAATGGGAGATAAGTCTCATTGGGTGCAAAAACGCTGCTTAAAGCTGGAAATACAGGTCAAAAACGCGTAATTCGCAGTTTATCAGAAAATAACGAAATTTCAGGGAAACGACCGTGAATTTATTTAGAGTAGACTAAAATTAGTCTAAAAGTGATATGAGATGTCAAAATGTGGTTTTCGTCATACACGAGATAACTTAACAGTTATTTGTGAAGTTTAAAAGTTACGCGATTTAAGCAAAAATGTAGAACGTACAAGGTTAATTCCTTTATGGTCAAAGGAGGAGGGAAATATGTTTGACTTTTCCAAAATATGTAAAAGTTTCAAAAACATATTAGAAACACAGTGCAGGAATCGTTAAGTCTGGATGTAAGTAGAATTGTTTAAAACGTAAGTTTAGTTTTGTTCTGCGCTGGGCTTATTTGGTAATATTAAAAATAATAAATCTTAAAAATTCTCAAATTAATCATGAGTGATCTAAAAATTTATCTGATGCGAGAAAAATTGTCAGAGTTGATTTTCGTTATGCGCGTGATGTTTAAACGGTGGACCGTCTAAAACGAAACTTTAAAACGATGTTTACTTAATAACTTTTGCGAAAATGATCTAACGATGGTCGAACTCTCAGGTTAATACTAAAATAATTTATCTTACGAGAATGTGGATTAAAAATTTTACGGGATGAATAGTAAATGTGAATAGTAAAGTGAATAGTAAATTCTCGAAAATGAAAAGTAACATAAAAATGCGGGTGGTTACATGAACATCATCATCAATATGAATCAAATGCAAACCATTTTCTAGGGATTCTTTAAGATCACAGAAAAACAACGCCCATTTTTGTTCATTAATCTCTGATAATACATTATCAAGGCTTGAACTAAATATATCCCTATCACTGGTAAAGGCACACAGATTAATCAATGAACTTCTTTCATACCTGAGTGGGCTATAATCAAAAAACCCATTACAGTGGATTCTGAACAAGACCTCACCTTCTTCTTCTTCTAAACATCCTTAAAAGTTGAGACGAATATGCTCCTGTCGTTTTTTTTTTTTTTTTTTTTTACGAATGTGTTCGACTAAATGTGTGTTTCGGTACGTGATTGTGGATGTATGTTAGGTTTAGTTTGGATTGGGTTTTCTTAATTGGGTCGGGTTATTATGATAGTGTTTATGGTTTCGGATCTTGTTAGTTAGGTTTATTTGGTGTTTGGCAACACATTAATTGTGTATAAGCGTATCAAGGAAGGCAAAGGTCAAGTTGCAGGGTAACAGGTTTCATATGTCACACTTGGTCCCTGAATTTGGTCAGTTAGCCGTTTTTTGCACTTAAAATTCTCGCGTATTTTTAATCACACAAACTTGACTATTTGTCTTTTCACTTACTTCACAATTAGTCCCTGAATTTGGAAGGTCCCGTTGTTTTTGTTATTCATGGGTTAATAACCTATACCATTTGTATACCAACAATCAAAAGAAACATATTCTCACAAAATCTCAACAACCTCCGAATGGCTGACTTCCCACTTCTTCAAGAACTCGCCAAGCTTCGAAGTATGACTACATGTTTGACTTTATTTCTCTCTTTTATCAGAGAGAAAACGATAAGGACATCAAAATCGCTAATGGTCTCCAACAAACTTTGACTGACTTGATTCTTGGTATGAAGGAAACACAAGAATACATCTCTGACCTCGAAGGCTTTCGAACTACGGTGATGAACTACAAGTTTCTTGAGGATCTTCGCAATAAGAAAAAGGCTAATGTCTTGAAGGCCTTGGAGATAAGGAGGATGATCTGTCAAACACACTCTCAGGTGTTTGACAGGAACAACTTCCTTGATGATCTTAGGAAGACAAAGTGATGTGAAGGGAAATGAAGTGGTTATGTTTTCTTTTTTCTTTCTTTTTTTTTTTGGAAAATATGTACTGAATATTTAATGTTTAATATGAAATTAATGAATCTATATGTTATGTTCTAGTGTTATAAATTGTTAATTTTGTTGTTAATTTTTGTATTCGTCTTTGAAAGTTGTTACATCTGTTTTGATTGTATTGGGTGTTGGTAGAACTATGGTCCTTGATTAAACAGTTTAAGGGTATAGGGGACTAAGGTTTTAGTCCACTATTTTGTCCTCACATTTGCATTAAGTTATAGGAAGCACTTTATTATCACATTTTACCCCAAATTTGAATTCATAAACCTAAAGCTTCAATTAAGTGAAATTGCATCAAAATGGGTAAATTTAGAGCTCGTAAACAGATTAAATGCTCCAATTGTCAAACTGTTGGACATAATAAGTCTAGGTGTCACAAGGATCAAGTACCAAAACCAACAAAGAAAACAAAGGTTCGAGGTAGAAAAAGGCATTGTGATGGTAGAAGGCAACATGTATTTATTTAATTATCATTTTCATAACGATTGTTCTTGTGTGTTTACATTCTAGTTGATGTGCAAATCTATTACTTTTTCAGTGGATGGATGAAGACGATATAAGGCAGACTATGGAACAAGAGTTTCTTGAAGCTCTTTATGAGCAAGAAGAAGAACACACAATTTTGGAGGAAGATGAAGAGCAGTCAAGGATGGATGAAGAAGCATTCCAGCAGTTTTTGGAAGAGGAGAGAATGTACAAAAGAATTAAAGATGAAAGGAAGAGGAAAAATTTGCTTGAAGAAGCAGATTTTGAGGCAGCTTACTATGGAGTGGTTGTGGAGGAGTTATATCCAAGACATCCATATGTGCTGGATAAAATATGTTGAACTGGTGTTAGAAGGTTGTAGGCTTCTAGCCATTTGTAATTTGGACAATATCATGTTTGAAATTTATTTGTTTTTGTTGACTTTATAAGTCAGAAGTGGTTATTCAAAACACCCCCTAAACTGCGTATGTTGACTAGATTTTAAGGATTTATGTTGTCTTTACTCCCATCTACTTGTTCAACAACCACAATTCCCATCTACTTATATAATACATCTTAAGTCATCAATTCTTTATCATACCAACATATTATCACCATAGATGCAGAAAATGGTTGTCAAATGGTATGCATTGACTGTTGGGTTGAAAGTGAAAACAGGGCTGGATTGACATTTTTTGCAAGGCGTCCACCCTATAGATATTTCGTGTGGTATGTTTGTCCAATGTGCCTTGAGATAAGGGGAAACACATCTTATACTGGTAGAGATGGTGCTACAAGGGAAAACACAACTACAGGAGATAGTGGTGGATATGTGATGGGTATATATTTTTCTGCACCTACTAGTGTTGGTGCTTCCTTGGGCAGTGATGAAGAAGAAAGTGAACCACCTGCAGCTGAAATAGCATGTGGAGAACGCCCAAGCCAAACACCACGTAAAGCACCTGCAACTGAAAGACCAAAAGGAGAACGCCCAAGACAAACACCACTTGAACCAACGGCAACTGAAAGACCAAATAGATCACCTACTAGTCAATTAACGCAGTGAATTACCTGCAAGAAATGCTATGATGTCTATCAGTCTAAATGTAACTTAACTGATATGTGTGTGCTTCTTTTATTATAAGAATTGAATTTTGGTTACAATTTAAATCTGTTGACTTTATAAGTCAAACAAAAGATATTTTAAAGACTAAAACAATTCGGTGTGGTTCCTATAATATTTTGGTTTATGTTGACTTTATAAGTCAAAATGGGTTTTTCCAAACACCCACCTAAACTGCATAAGCAAATGCAAACTACAAAATGAAAACAAGAAATCCAAAATATACATACACCACCACCTAATTACACCATATAAAGTAAAATATACATGTTAACAAGTATCGTTTTCAGTAACCATCATCAGCAAAAAAATATACATCTTCATTACATCAACAACTAAAAATAATAGGTGAACTTCTTGATGGGAGACTTGATATTCATGGGGGGGGGGGGACCTGAGCTCCTTAGGGGGAGGCGCATACCACTAATTCCTATTTGTGGCTGGAGCATCCCGCAGCCGCTACAAGACCAAGTACAACAATGGGAGCGGAAGCCTTGGAAGCTTGGGAAACAGAACCTTTCAAAGTAGTAGTCTTAGAAGACATGATCCCAAACTCATCATTAGATGTGTCTGAAATAATGATGACATCAACTTCATTTCCTTTCAAGTTAGTATCTGGAAAGATAGCCAAAACAGAAAGAAATCAGAGTTCACCCATTACAACTTTCTTAGCTTGTAAACATTAAGTCTAACCTTTCTCAAACTCCTTATTCCCATATTTTTCCCACAAGTCTTCAAGTATCACATCAGCAATGTCATCTCCTAAATCCCACTTATTCCCATAAGTAGCCATGGCATACTCAATCATATCGTCAGATACCTTTAGCTTGCTATAATCCCTTTTTTTGGCAGATTCTGACAATGTTCGGATTTCTGTCAAAGAAAATAGAGTTATTTATGCTCATCCCTTAAAATGCCAATCACACAAATTCAAAACACCTAACTAACCTTTCATCACTTCGGCTTCTTTCGCAAATCTGCATAAATCTTCAAACATTTCATCAGACATTTCATCTTCTTATAACCAAGTATCCCCTTATTTTGCCTTCATATATTTTAGGGTTATTATACAAAAAAGTCACTAAAGTTTGCGAGAAATTTGTCCTAAGTCACTAAAGTTTAAAAGTTGTCATTCAGGTTACTCAACTTATGAAAGTTGTCAACCACGTTACTGAACTTATGAAAGTTGTCATCCAGGTCACTGAAGTTGTAAAGACATGACATTTTTGTTACTTAACATATAAAAAAAATAAACGTAAAAATCGCTGGAATTATAGACATGTTTGCTTTTTAACGTTGAGTAACCTGAATGACAACTTTTAAACTTTAGTGACTTAGGACAAATTTTCCGCAAACTTTAGTGACTTTTTTGTATAATAACCCTATATTTTACCATCTCATCAGTTACTGCTGTAAAAGTAAGGTCCTTGTCTGCTATTGTTAAAGTGTATGTGAGGGTTGTGTGACGAGGGAGGGAAACGATCAATATGATATACGAAAGCTTTTCTCTGGTTTAGTTAAGGTGTGGTATAAATGTGTATGGACTATAATACCCTCGACTAACTAACATAAATTAGACGTTGACCTCGACGTTAATGGTCAAGGGACGAGTTTGGCATATAAACCCCTTGTTTTGGACTCCCAGCGATGAAAAAGTGAAGTTTTGGCCCATCGTGATGAGCAGGTACAAGTTTAGGGACGAACCGTGTATTTTACTCTAAAAAATATGTATAAAAACACATATGTCACTTTTGTTAGAAAAACTAAAAACAGAATGGTAATTGATAAAACTTTAGTTGTTACATTTTAAATAAAGTATATGAAATTAGGTGTATCAGTTTTCATATTTTTAACAACTTTATAAAATAAACAATACCCCATACTTTATAATTAAAAAACAATGTGTATGCTGTGTTTATAAATATTATTATCAGTGTAGATTAGTTACATATATATGCGCGGGATTATAAACTCATGTAATTTATAAAGGGTCAGTTCGTGCTATTAAACACGCATATTATCTACAACATTATAACAATAGTTAATCTTAAACAATAATATCGAACTCAACGCTATGTCAGTTAAACAAAGTTAAATTATTCGTTCAACAAAAAATTATACAAAATAACAATTGATACCAATACATAGTGAAAAGTTTATGTAATAACTTGTGTGTGCATGAAAGCTTATAACCTAATAATTTTATAAGTTTGATAATTTGTATCTTATACAACTAGAAAGATAGCTTTCTTGTCTAAAGGCAGGAGATAATGGTTTAATGAGGTTTAAAACATATTGGATTGACATTTGTTTTTATTGTAAATAATGAAGTTATTTAATATGATTATAGAACTTTATTACCAAAAACTTATCAAACAATAAATCTTATGGCTTGTAGAAAAACAAGATAAACTTTTATAACATGCATTCTATTTATAGCAATAAAATAGAATCTAAATGCTAATCCCTTATTATAAAAGTACAATCCAAACTCATTCAGCATATAAAATACTCAAATCGACATTCACTTTGTTTTTACTAGGAAACAACATTGCATGTGAGATTAAACAAATAATATATAAAATATAAAAGGTAGATGTTGTATGCATGATGTAAATTTGGGCCTCACCATGCCACTTAATCAAACTCAAAATGGACCCACAAGTCCCTTCTATATATACCCGACATCCCAACTTATCAAACAATGCTCCAAACCATAATCACAAACTCATCATTTTTCTCTCATTCTCAAGTGAACAAAAGTATGCATTACCAAACTCAATCATGGGGTACTTACTTACCACCCACAACCACCTTAAACAACCCATTACACCGTATCGAACGCCTAGCTTCCGAAAATGCCGTAGTCATATTTAGCCTTAGTGGTTGTTGCATGTGCCATGCCATCAAAAGGCTCTTTTGTGGCATGGGAGTGAACCCAACTGTTTACGAGCTCGATCACGAGCCCCTAGGAAAAGAAATGGAGAAAGCCTTAATGAGGCTGCTTGGGACCGGATCACCGGTCCCAGTAGTTTTTGTGGGTGGAAAGCTTGTTGGAGCCATGGATAGAGTCATGGCTTCACATATCAATGGTACACTTGTTCCTCTTCTTAAAGAGGCAGGTGCACTTTGGCTTTAAGTTTACATAATGGTATATGTTTTTCTTTCTTTGTTTTGGTAAGAAAGAAAACATGGTGTGGTGTGGTGTGGGGTGTTACTAATTAGGTTTTTAAGTTTTATAGTGTGGTTTTTAGGAAGATGTTATGATATGAAAAATGTAAAATTAAGGGGAGGATATAGAGGAAGAGGAGGATTTTGATGGGTAGTTTACTGGTTTAGCTTGGTGTTTTTTAGTAATCCGAGATATGTAATTCACTCCCACCTCTCACAATTACAAGTAATTTAACTCTTGTTACTTATTTATGTATGTTTCGAATCTTGTTATAAACAAATTTGTGTGCTTTATTATTGCTCTTGTTTAACTATGAACCAATCTTTCTTATCATAAACATACTTAGTGCATTGATAATCTATAAACTTTACAAAATTAGCCACAAAGTGTTTGACTATTTAATTTGTAATTTTGGAAGAGTGTGAGTTTATACACTAATTTAACCCCCTTAAACACAAGCAAAAGGTAGTTTATGTCTTGGGCATACAAAGTTACAAACATAACTACTTAGTTGTCTTCTCTAGTTGTTTTTACTATTTACGGCAAAATATAGTTCTAGTTAGAGACTTGCACAAATCAGTAACGAGAACTTTTATTGGTGCCTATGTATTAAAAGTTGCTTTCTCAAAATAACTTTTATTGGTACACTATATGAAGTAAGACCAATTGACACCAATGACCATGAATATCATGAAAAGATTTAGAGGATGTTCTTCATGAGTAATATCGTATATCAGCCGATTCCACTCTTGGTTTGACCATAAACCATGGTAACCTGTTCACAGTACATGATTTTCAGTCTTCATGTATAGCTCGATACATTGTGGATTAATAAGTTACAAATATGAACAATTATCTAATGCTAAATTTGATAAATAGATAGGTTAAATGTGCTAGGTTACATGATCAAATACAGTGGTGTCTCAAGCCCCCCGAGACCTAAAGCAAAGGTCGGTAATGAGGCCTTTTCGCATAAGAACGAGTCTGGTTAATTTTGAAACAAATATTGAACGTTTATCTCATAATATATTATACGGGGCTTGAAAAACTAAAATATGAAGTATACAAATTAAAGCCACAAAACTTAAAAATTGTATATATAGGGTTTCGAAAATCGCAAGCTACATAAAGCCGGGGGTGGTGTCATAACATGCACCAAAAGGGGCTTGGCGCCACCCTACCCAGTACTCTAACAATACTAATTCACTAAAGTAAAAACCGCATAACCACTTATAACGTCAAAATAAATAGTTTTTATAACTACACCACATAACAAATAATCAAATGCCTTTGTATAAATAAAACAGAAAAAGAAAACAAATGATCGCGCCTAACCTTTAGGCCAGTCAGTGAGAATTCTCTCCTTAGACTATGTTTATCAAGAGGTTGCCAACCCAACCTGAATGGTATAAGTACGAAAATATTATTTTTTTAATGAATTCATCCAATCTTCCTATCCAACCAAGATCATATGGCAACCCAAGTTGGCAATCTTCAATCTGTCACATATCAGCTCACAAATGGTTAGTTGTTCTTTTTTCTCCTTTTTTCTTTTTTTTTTTCATTTTTAATACTTATTATTTTATGTTATTAGGTTGGGTTGTTGATAAATGGTAAAAAAATATAGATTGGTTGTATGTATTGGTTGTGTAGATGGATGAAAGAGAAAATAATATTTTATTAAGAGATTGGGTTGTGATGGGTTGTTGATAAAGATAGTCTTAAGCACGGCAACCGTAGAAGCGGTAGCGTAACGAAAGGGACCGATATCCGATCCATCAAATAACCGAAACTTAATTTCCAAAAGGTCTTCTTCTTCTTCTTCTTGTGGCATTTGCAACAAGTTATTATAAATAATATTAACCACCTTATGTATAACCTGTATAATAATAATAATAATCATAAACGTAAGTAAAGTTGAAGTAATTTACATAATTTGATTTATAATAAAGAGAATAAGAGAATCTGAGCTGTGAAATGAGATTATTTGTACCTTTTTTACTAATTGTAGTTTAAGAATGAAACTGAAATAGAGGTTGACTATGATGATGAAGAAGATGAACCCTAGGAGGTTTGATTTTCACGCGCAATGTTCTTTCAGTCGGTGGATTTTAATTTTTAACTGCTCCTTTTAGAGGGAGGGAGGGGTACCTATTTCGCGTGCCGCTGTCCCAAATCGCGCCACAAGCTTTCTACACAAAAAATACCCCTCCTTCGTTTTACCTGCTCATTTCATATTTTTAAAGCCCCACATCATTTTTTTTTTTAAATCTTTACACAAACTAAAATATTCATTCATAAATTAAAAATACAATACAAAACTAAAAAAAAAAAAAAAAAAAAAACCTATACGAAAATTAAAAACATGATTTGAGTTTTTATATTGCCCCGTAATAGGTAATGAGATCTAACTTCTCGTTAAAGGCTTTCAGAGCTTCTTCCCTAGCGGCCTTCAAAGCGATTGAGATATGCATATCTAATTCCTCAGTCATTAGCAGAGTTTGTAGCCCGACTCTGTTAACTGGTTGATCATGAGGCAGCTCACGCAACCTTTCGACGTCTTCAGCACACCGAAAAAGAAACCCTCTAGTTTAAAGAGTATTTAGATGTATAATTTATACTTTACTAGCTTAGAGACCCGTTGACACCGGGTTAGTTTTTAAAAAAATAGATAAATAAGATGGTAATAAAAGTAATAATATACATTTGTTAAATTTAAAATATGTTTGAGTCACAATCGATTTACAACTATCGCGTTGCCAATCTAAAATAGATTGACTCGAACATAAAATGATGTGTATATCATCAACGTTTAATCCTTTATTGGTTTACTTGGTGTGGAATTATGAGATGACCATATGACACAACTTTTAAGTTATGTGATGCATTTAATTAGTATCTTATGGAGCAAAGAAATAGCATAATTAGGTTCATGTTTATCGAATTACCGTAATCGTCTTCAAATGCTCTGTTTGCTAAAGTTTCTTTTAAATTAGTATCTTCAGTAGAGTAATACATAGGTTAAACGCTAATTACGCTTTTGTATTAGTTCTAAAGATGAGAGATGTACAAAAAGTAAACCAACTAAATAAATCTATTAAGCAATTATTTCAATATAATGTGCTCAAAAATTTTATGAGACTGCAGGTAAAAGAAATATACTGAGACATATAGAACTCATATTGGTCATAGAACAAATGAACCAATCATAACCCTCCATTTTTTATCTAAATTAATACAAAATCATTTTCCTCCTTTTTTTTAAAACAACATATCTTACAAGCGTAAATCTTCAAAATATTAAAAATACACCATCGTGACGAGAATTAAATTATCTTTCTATAGATATGCACTTTTACATATTTTCGACAAACATTTTTTCAAAATTCCGTCCAAAAAATCATATATGATTTTTACGAATCATATATGATTTAAAAAAAATCATGTATGATTCGATTTTAAATCATATATGATTTTACAATCATATATGATTCTCAAAAATCATATGTGATTCGTAAAAATCGAATCATATATGATTTTCACAAATCATATATGATTTTGGTTGACCGAAATTTAAAAAAAAAAAAAAGTTGTTAAAAATATATAGTAATGCATATCTATAGAAAGATAATTTAATTCTCGTCACGATGGTATAATTTTTATCGTGTAACGATTAACGGTTTGCGAGATATTTAATTTTTTTAAAAACGGTGAAAGTTTATCATAATAAAAAAATGAATGGCTATTATTGGTTGATTGGATCTATGGTAAATTTTGGTTCTATATTGAACTTTTGCCCTGATTTCATTTTTGTCTAATATCATATGATGCTTGTTCAAGGTATTCGAGTGCATTATTTTTGCATAGAATATATAGGTTCATTAAGGTATACAGGAAGACAAACTTTGGTAGGATCATATCCAATGTTATCTTTGATCATTGATCACATGCTTACTCCCTTCTCTTTTTCTACAGGACCAGGAAACTTATTCCGTCTCTTATAGAAAAATGAACAAGTTTCCAAGCTTAGAAGCTAATACAACTACACCTACAATTTACAAAAGGTTTTACAGACTTCAAGAAGTTCCAAACTATCGAGTACATGAAAATGAAACAATGCTTACGTGTGACCATAGGCTCCACAATGATTAAATGCTTGGATTTTATTTTATTATACGCCTATCTACCAAGCATTCTCAATACATGAAATTTTGATTTTCAACCTTTATAGACTCCCATGTTTTTGTTGGCCCATCCTTGATTCAGCAGTTATCTTTTGTAGGGGTGAGAAAAAAACCGAAAAGACCAAACAAACCGAAAACCAAAACCGAACTGAACCTGAAACAACCGAACCGATCTAATAACCAAACCGAATTTGCTAAAACCGAACCGAACTATAAAACCGAATTCATATAAATATATTTTTTATATATTTATATATATACATTTATTTTTTCATATATTTATATATATAAATACTATTAAAATGTTATCTTAATATAAAAAAACACTTTTTATGTTTGAAATATATATATATATATTTTTTTGGCTAAATATTTATGTAATTATTAATTTTTTTTAAATAAATAGTGAAATTCGGGATGTTCAGGTCAACCCAAGAACTGAACCGAATTCAAATTCAGTTTTCGGTTCGGTTCGGTTGAATTCTGGTTAGGTTCGGTTCGGTTTCGGGTTGACCAAAAAAAATTAACCTAACTAATCAGACCGAACAACCCGATAACCGAACCGATAAAACACCCCTAATCTTTTGTAGCAAAATTAGAAAATAGCTTGTATGGAGCTCAAGTGTCCTTTTCACTTGATGTATGTTCAGTGAAAAACAATTGTGAATTAAAAGAGCTTCATAATGTCACAGAAGAAAAGTAAATTAATTCTTTAGAAAATCAAACGTTGGCCCTAACTTCTTCCATTTATAACTATAGCATGGTATGCACAATCGGACTATAACGTGTAATTTATTTACGACTTCTCTTCTTTTGTTTGTTTGATGGTTTCAATTATATATACCTGATGATATTACGCCTGGTGTCCCTTGATGCAACCATTATGAAGAAAATTAGGATGAAACTATTGCAAAAAAAATGACACAAGTTTAGCGATTAAACAATAATTAAATTGGATGCTATTACCATTGATTAATTTAACATTTCTTTAAGGGATTAAGGAAAAGTTTAAATTCATTATAGAGTATGAATAGATTAACCGAATTTACTTTAGACTTGTGCAGTCATGTCTACCTTAGCAACAGAATCCCATATCATATTCTTTCCATCCGAGTTCAATATTTAATAAGCCAAGTGAAGAAAAATATAAGCTACAAAAGCTTACAGGGCTCATGACTGATTAAGACCATGTACACACACTACATTTCCGTCATGAAGGCAAACATTTCTCACTGCAATTGCTACGTCACCGTAGAACACATAAGTTTGGCATACATGAAAGGCTTCATATGTCCAATGATCTTGTTATATGAGATAAAAGGCTACATTTCCTTTATGAATGCATCATTTTGAATCCTTCTGCAGCAGACAACCTCACAGAAGTTTCCAAAAGATGCCATCCATAGAAGGAATCACCTTATACCTCTAATATCCATCCATCTCTATAACTCCCATACACCTCATATAATCCCAGGCTCCAACACCCCAAACCTTCAAACAACCATTCATTCTGAGATAACCAAACACCCATATAGTCATTTGTAACACTGTTCCATTACTTCATATTTCCATCTCCATTCATATATGTAAATCTAAAAAATGGTATAAAACATGTCATTTATATAGTTGTATACCATTTGACCCGTTCCCTTTTTAACTTGAATATAATGTTATCAATATCAATCATTAATACATTGCTTGGTATGTACCTCCAATAAAGTCAAAAGTAAACTATATATCATGTAAATAATGAGCTTGCATCTTTAGACATCTACTCAATCTTTGGCAAAAGCAAAAAGACTTTAGTGTTTCTACGATACATCGGCCCTTGTCACTTGAATTGTGTTCACAACTCTAACCACCACCTCACATATGACTTTATGTGTTAATGTTAAGCTCAACCTGCTAAAAAATAACAATTTTCAATAATAAGTTTCCATCATATGCATTAATTATAAGAGTACTAAAATACCAAGCCACCATATTTAAAAGTTGTATATTTTGCATCATTAGTAATAAGGTACGCATTTTCAAATCTTTAGGTCTAAATTTAATATATTAGCACATTCCATCTAACAGTACAGTCCTGCATCAATAGTGCATCAATAGGGGATATAACACTAATTTTCACTTTTAGTCCAAGTACGTTTTATATGAGCCAACTTGGGTTTTATAATTATGTAGTAGTACAATATTTGAGCTTAATTTGAATTGTCTATAGCGGTATTTAATTTGAGTCAAATGTATTTTACCTGTGGTTGGAGCATCCGTTTATAAACATCCTAAAATCACGACAACCCAATTGAAAAATGATTCACAATAAAATCACGACAACCCATATTACCTTGTAGTTAGATTTTTTATTGAACCATTGACCCTTTCTTCCGTATTTTTTATCCCGGTATTAGTGTACGATGACCTTGTTTCTTGTATTGGAAGTTATATTAAACCGAAAAGCATGACCATTTTATCCATAAAAAATTGAAGTTAAGAAAGTGCCACCACCATCCTGTTGACACCAAAAAATGTTATCCAGTAGCTATAATTAACAAAAATCCTAAAATAAATACTTATTATCTTTACGGAGATACTAGTTAATGGCACTATAAAATGACCTTAGATCTGAGTTTACTGCAGTTTTGCAACAATCACAAACACCCCTGAAAAGACCCAAATATCCCGTTGAAACATAATTTTTTAGCAGCTTCAAACTCCCGTTAAAAGGCATACCCAAAAATCCCTATAAAACTTTAATTTTGTGGCCTTACGGATGACTTAAACAACCATTAAACTATAGTTTTTAAGCAATGCCAAACACTACTTAAAATGACCCAATCTCACCTTCAAAATTGATGTTGGAATGAGCCCCAAACACCCCTTTAATTTCAATGGGTGACTTTCGTGTATCATACTAAGAAAGTTTTATATCAACCAAAACCTAACCCGTTTTAACATGCAAATATGTTGTTGATGCAACCATTTTAACCCGTCCGTTTTGCCAACTCTAAGTTTCACTAACCTTCATCACTCAAGTAATCCATCATTGTTAATAATAGAGAATTATCAGTGGGTTTTCAAGACAAAATTTGTTACACGCTTACAATAATGTAATTTGATAATCCCAAAACGAAACGGGTCAAATCACTATAAATTTCTCAAATAATTTGATATTAAACAAAATGTGTTCTTTTACATTTCCTATGGCATAAGCAAATCCAAACACTTGATTGCTTGTCCTTGTAAGCAAAAGCATAAATGGGTCGAAAAAAATCACACACGGCAGTAGCAGCATGTTCATCAATAGGTCACATAAAAAGTACCTTAAGGATTATCCGTCTAAGTAGTGAGTTACAAAATTCCTGAAGATTTTTCAATCTATCAAGCTGATTATAATTTGAACTGACTGCGTAATCAACTCTCCAGTCCTTTTAATAAACCGCAAACTATTGTTAACATGAAAACACAAACGTAATAATAAATAAAGAAAGGAGCATTAATATTCTTGGCATGATTATACTTTTTCTCAACTTCTGTGTTTTTTTATCTCCAATTTCAATATTACCAACAAAAGAATAGTTTAAGATTAGTTTAAAAATAGACCATGGAACTTGTAGGAAAATAATGAGAAACTGAAATGATAAATAATTTGACATCCTTTATTTATAGACCCATTTGATAAAAAAAATGTCCCCATCTTAAATCAGTCATATATGAATAATCAAGTAAAAAAAATAAGCTCAAGCACACGCCTCCTTAATTACTATCTATAAAAAATAGTAATCCTTGAATGATTTACAGTTTAAAGCTAAGAAAACATAACAAAAGTTGAAGGATACCTGGTTTCAAAGACGGTGTATGGTAGTTTTGGTGTGAATTGAGTAATAAAGACTCCCCCAATAAGCTTAGCCAAACACCCTTTTATTTAAAATAACCTTTTACTCCTTCAATAAGCTTAGCCAAACACCCCTTAATTTAAGATAAAAAAAATACATTTTCATAAAAAGCAGTAATTTAATAGCCTTAATTCATAAATGCAAACAAAAAGAAGTGCACATTTTCATACAGCAAATACCTGATAATGGAAATGAATCTCATCGTCTCTTGAAACGAATTTGGAACCTGAAAGAGAGATAAGCTTCCGCATCAGCAAAAGATCAATTGTTCAATTGTCTACTTGTATTAGTTGTTCGCATGATGTAGAAATTAGTTAACTTTATATATGAAGATTTTATACTCAACCTGGAGGGTGATCTTTATGACAATGGTCGGTTCCCTTTTTTCCTCCAGGAGGTTCATCTTTTTGTGCTTTTTCTTTCTTGTGAAAGTCTTAAGCAGGATCTTGATGTATTGTTATAGCTGCAAAATAAACACCAACAATGTTAAGTTACATAAAAAGAAGACACAACTATCAAGAATCAAACGTATACACACCTTAAACAGATGTAGGCTACATATATAGAGAGCACCAAGTTTGAATCGCTTATCGGTTGACCACACCAACGTGTCCCCTTGACTTAGAATCATTTACAGAAGCTAAAAACTACCACACCAAGAACAAAATACTGAATATCCAAAATGGAAATACTTATCAAATGACATTTACTTTATTTCGATTGATTATGTTTATGATCTTATTGCTTGTTTTAAGCAATAATCTCTACTCGATAAGCTCATAATCTAAAAAACGGACTTCTTAGCCTTCCCAATATCAAATAAGCTACACATATAAACTAATCTAAACACCCCCTAACTGGAGCATATGGTTGCGCATCAAACAAATAAATCTTAATGATCGAAAGGTTCAAACTTTGCATATGTGTCCTATCTTTAATATATCAAGAATGAACTATAAGATAAGTAAACAAACTAAAAGAATAAAAAGGTTCAATCACAAACAATCGATTTCCCTTGATAATTAGTTCCATTAAGCATTCCCACACAGCTCATATAAGCAACAATTTCAATAAGCTATCCAAAAATGTCCCTTTATAAGTTTTTTAGTAAGCCATTACAAACAACCCGTAAAAATGCATTAGTAAAGTAAAATAGACGGTGCTACAAATTCGAGTTGCATCTGAATTACTTACCCTTTTTTCTCTTGTCATATAGACGTGACCAAACTTTCCATTACCCGTGGTTTTGCCATTGTAAATTCTTCATTTTAAGTTTTTAGATGCGCTTGTCTGCAAAAAAGCATCAACTATAATGGGTCACAAAACAATATTAAAAATAATAAAATTCATATATCATTAGATTAAGCAATGTGCTTGGAAACACACCATAAAGACTATAAATTCAAAGCATTATGGTACTTGTGAACATGTGAATCTCTTGGTTATAACGAATCATCACGTGCTCTATTTTTTCCATACAAATGACAATTACACAAACACAATTTATCAATCAGTTGGTGTGCATAAGAAACACACATAGAACATAAACTACAAATAACCATTTTCATCAATCCAGATCATCTACTTACAATTAAATTGAAGAATGAAAAGAGATAAAACATGTCAAACCTCGTAAATCTTCCTCAATCACATTCTACCTACAAAAAATAAATTATTTCATAATTAATCGAAATATATCATGGTGATTTCCCCCAAATAATAACATATTCATCAAGGTGAACTTCCCCAATTTTTTTAGGGTTTTGATTAAACAGATATATTAAAATTATAACATAATCAATCGAAATATATATCATATTTTTGGATACTTACCAATTCGTCCATGTTGACAGTGTACAAATCACCGTATGTAACCAATAATTTATAGGTGAAGGGCGTTATTGATTTTGAAGAGCGTTATTGCTTGACATTAATTGCAAAATTAATTTGTAATGAATCATACAGAGGAAGATTGATTTGAAACGTATAGAGGAAGATTGATAAGAGGTTTTGAATTCGTGTATAACCTGTATAATAATAATAATAATCATAAACATAAGTAAAGTTGAAGTAATTTACATAATTTGATTTATAATAAAGAGAATAAGAGAATCTGAGATGTGAAATGAGATTATTTGTACCTTTTTTACTAATTGTAGTTTAAGAATGAAACTGAAATAGAGGTTGACTATGATGATGAAGAAGATGAACCCTAGGAGGTTTGATTTTCACGCGCAATGTTCTTTCAGTCGGTGGATTTTAATTTTTAACTGCTCCTTTTAGAGGGAGGGAGGGGTACCTATTTCGCGTGCCGCTGTCCCAAATCGCGCCACAAGCTTTCTACACAAAAAATACCCCTCCTTCGTTTTACCTGCTCATTTCATATTTTTAAAGCCCCACATCATTTTTTTTTTCAAATCTTTACACAAACTAAAATATTCATTCATTAATTAAAAATACAATACAAAACTAAAAAAAAAAAAAAAAAAAAAAAAAAAAATTAAAAACATGATTTGAGATTTTATATTGCCCCGTAATAGGTAATGAGATCTAACTTCTCGTTAAAGGCTTTCAGAGCTTCTTCCCTAGCGGCCTTCAAAGCGATTGAGAGATACATATCTAATTCCTCAGTCATTAGCAGAGTTTGTAGCCCGACTCTGTTAACTGGTTGGTCATGAGGCAGCTCACGCAACCTTTCGATGTCTTCAGCACACCGAAAAAGAAACCCTCTAGTTTAAAGAGTATTTAGATGTATAATTTATACTTTATGCTACATTGTGTTATTTAAAACTAGTTATAATACCCGTGAACGCACAGGGTTTTGACAAAAAAATTTATTCTGTATTAATACTGAATATTGTGTCTTTAAAGGTAATTACATATATAATATATATGGGTATAAGTTTCGTACACGCACGAAGTTTACACATAAATCAAATTTATTTTAACATTTTAGTTCAGTATATATACATATAAGAATTTGCCCATGAAAATTGTGATATAAGTACAACTAATACTTATTCATGAGGTTTTCATTATGCATTAATATCCATTAGAATTTGATAAAATATTTGTAAAAATTCTGTTAGGTAACTCAAGATTTATTTTTATTTAGCTGACAAAGATGTTGATGTTGTTATTTAAATTTCACTACTGTTATTATTTTGTACACATGATGCAAGTTTAATAGCACATAATGAGCGTTGATAAAGTTAAAGTATACTTATTTTATAATGAGCGTTGATATTATGTTGATGTTTTATAAAAATATTTTTCTAGATAGCCTTATATAAATAAATAAGAATTACATGAATCATTGTTATAAGTATAATCGCGTATATTTATTTTTATATTAAGCAAACCGTGCTTACAATTTGATAGTTATATTCACGTTTTCAGTAATTTCGCCGTATTTAAAATGTAAACTCGTGTCCACGTTGGTTATTTTAAAAATAAAATAAATGAGTCCTTATTGAACGTAAAAAAATTTATACTTATAATCTTATGTAAAATTTATATGTTGTTATTTTAAAACAACATATACATTGTATTTTTTTAAGATATAAAGTATAAAGGGGGTATTTGTTTATAATACAAAGTTATTAAAAAATATGGAACTTTATAATATTACACTTAACTCTATATAATTATTAAAAAAATCAACCACTAAAGTTTTATTAATTACACTTAAGTATAAGGGGGTATTTGTTTATAATCCAAAGTTATTAAAAAACATGGAACTTTATAATATTACACTCAACTCTATATAATTATTAAAAAATCAACCACTAAAGTTTTATTAATTACCTCATCTTTTTTTAAGTTTTTGTTTTCACAAATTTGACACATATATTTTTATGTGTTTTTTTTATCAACCAAATTTCTCCACCAAATTTATTAAAGTTTGAAAAAAATCAATTTAATTTTGACTTTTATTAACCAATCACATTACATGATTTTGCTTACGTGGCGAAATCGAGCTCTCCTATTAGCCCAATTTTTTTTTCAATGAGAAGGGTTTTCCAAAAACACTCTAAAATGATGTAATTCTTTTATTATTTAAAAAACTAATTATAATACCCGTGCACGCACAGGGTTTTGACATGAAATTTTTATATTTATTAATACCGAATATATTTTGTTAAAATGTATTAAAATTTAAATTTACTACTTTAAAATAAGTTATAGGTCTAATTTAGATATAAAACTTGTACAATATTAATATGGGTAAAAACTTTCCTTGCAAAGAATTTATAGGGAAACAAAGTAACAAATGGTTGATATTAGGATTTTTTTTTTATTTTTATTTTTTTTTTGTCTTCTTGTTTTCTTTTTTAGATATATATCATGCATGCATAAGGTTTGAACATTAATCAATTTTAGTTTAAAATTTCAGTTATTAACCGTGTGTTGTAAAATTTATAATTTTCAAATATGTTTTAGGTCGTTGCATGGTAAGTTCCTGTTAATTATTGTTTATATAGGCTTGTCATAAGTATATGTTTGAATTCTGGAAAGCAATCTACTAAATAATAATTCATATGAGTTGTTAATATAGCACAATCTCACTTTCGTTTGCATACACGGTAACCCATGATTTATGTTTAATATTTATAATCTCATAAATATACGGTGTCTGGGTATTACGACAAATTTAATCTTAAAATGATGATGATAATATTAATAAATAACAATAACTATAACTGTTGGTTTTTAAAATACATACATTTTATAAAAAAAATATCAGTTATATTTGAAATTCAAGTGGCATAAACCAATTATTGAAATTTAAGAAAATGCTTAATGCAAGATTATCATTTTAGTATTTTACCATATGCATTCAATTTGTCCTAAAGCAACCCGATACAAATGCCAAATTGCAAAGGTATTTGATTAATTTGCCAAAATTTTCTCATTAAGGATAATCTTTTTATGCCATCATAAGGTTACATTAAATTCAATACACAGTATACAAAGGTTAAAATGAAATTTGACAAGTCTCATATATTGGCCATGATTCCTCACAAACATTAGATATGGTACTGTTGATTTAAGTTATACATCTATTATTTAAGCAAAACAAAGTAAGCAATTTATGGTACCATTGACACCCATTTACTAATTTACTACACATTAAAAACTCATTCTTCTTTAGTGGCTTCATTTGTAGTTGTGGATTATTCGTTTGTTATTGTGGCTACATTCTGCTGGATCATCAGCACAATGATTGTGCTGCAGCAGACTCAACAATGTCTCAGCAAGTTGAGCTGCATTGGTCTCAGCGGGTTGATCAGCATTTAATGGCTCAGGTGTAGTTTAGTTTTTTTTTTTTTTTGGGTGGGGGGAGGGGGGACTTTAGCATCATTGCTCATGAACTTGTATGCCTTGTCTCTTAACACATCAAGTTCGAATAAACCAAGACAATTCAACTGTCAAGTCTTCTCATCAAATGACATTTTTTGCAAGAGCATTTTCGGCGAACAACGCATATGGACCACCTGGTCCATAAAACATCTTGTAAGAAACATCAATCTGTTAATACTCAAACTATCGGCACAAAACACTTGTTCGTTCCTTCATATCTTTCAAAATTAACAACACGCACACTGCAACTTCTTACTACTAATTGCTAAAGCAATTAAAAAATAGAATGTGCAACCTAATAGAGTAAATCACTTGTAAAAATGAGTAGAAATTTATCTGAGTAAAAACTACACAACCCATTATCCTAAAAGATGGTATAAAACCCCAAATTAACCCATAATGTGGATTATGCAAAATTTGAAGGAATGAAGATTTGATGTACTTACTCTACTATACTTAGATTTATGTTTGGATAATTTAGTTTGGTCTTGGATCTCTCTCGAACATACATGAGTTGAATGAGCTATGATGACATTTATTATTGTCTCTCTTTGGTATTACAAATTTGATAATTTGAAAGTTAAGGAGAATGCAGGAGATACACGCTATTGTGATTTCACATGGCAAACTTGAAAAAAAAGAAAAAAAAAACAAATCCAGACACCCTTTAAGGCTTACATGATTTTTGGCACAACAATATATGTTGTTATGAGTGTGGTATGACTAACATGTAATACCTTCTATAATGTTGTGTATCATTCAAAGTTTGCCCAAATGTTCTCCCTAAATAGCATATCACTAACAAAAGGCACAACAGGCATAAATATGATTGCTATTTGTTCTAACTTTGATTTAGCATAAAGATGTGATGGAATAATGGTCAAATGTTGGCTCATACCAAATATTGCTTCATGACTCCATGGGCTAAATACTTAATCTTAATAATTCATTTATTCGTTATAAAAAAATGTCGTTATTAAATGACTCACTATTTAGCCCTTTACCACTCGTATTGAAAGTTTCTCTAATTAGCTATTGTTTTACTTTATATGTTATTTGGCATGTTCAAGGAAATGCTCATAATTGTAGTTGTTGATTAGATAAAAACTCAATAAGGTGTGTTACTTAACCAAAAATTCCGAATATACAATTTAGTTTAAGTATCAACTACAAAGAAATTGTCAAAAATCGATTTGTAATACCAATGAAAGAGTCACTTTATCTACCTTTTCAGGTTTTTCGTTTTGAAAGTGAATTATTTGATTATTGCATTTTCAAGTAGTGATTAGAATGTTTAAAAAAATATAAATAATATTTCGCCAAGATGTTTTTGTTACAAACTTACAACTGGGATTATTCAATATAGACTATTTACTACTAACACGCTGCGCTAAATACCAATATGTACATTGGGTACTAAATATATTGATATGCATATTGTTTCTAGATAAAATGAAACCAACAATTTACCAGCAAAAAAAACTAATTTACCATAAGATTGTGCTAAATACTCGTATGCACATTGGGTTTTTTTTAGAATAAACCGGTAATTAATTTTTTATTCATCAAAGCATTATTTTATGGCTTAGATAAGAACTATTAGAATATAAACCAACAACTTGAAAACAATATGGCTAAGGAATATTGAAAGCACCCCATTTTAAACAGTATCGCAAAGAAAAAATCTAGGCATAGTTAAAATCAATTTAGATTTTGAAAACCTTTTAAATACTACCATGTGATGAGGACCTAAGCAAAAACGTCAACTTGCTCTTAATCAATGGTAAGAACTTATGTACATGCAAGCATTAAGGCCATCCTTTCCTCTACCAAGCTTAAACTAAAAGCTTACATACCTCAAAATGGAGATGCACATTTTGTGCCACATGATTAGGGTCTAAAGAAGGGTTGCCTTGTAGTCCTCCACAACAACACGTAACTCCCTCTTCTTTTCATTTTCTTCTGCTACAATAAAACATAAATATGAGATACACGGATAACTCGAAAAGATGATTAGATTGGCTACTAATAGCTACTTGGGTTACATTTTTTTATTTTCTTCAATTTGCTTTGTCATGGAAATGCCTGGTCAAAAATTGAAATTTTATCAACTATTTTTTGAGCATTGCAAGCTACATATTCCATATTATGAGTTTCATCTCTATTTCAACTAATAAGTAGGTCGTAAAGAACACCTTATAGCAACATCATGACCATTAATAGGCAAGACCACAGAGAAGCAACGCATCTACTTTATGTTTATCTTCTTAAGAATATATCATGTCTCTGAAATAGCCCTTTTATAATTTTTAGCAGTTGACAGAAAATAAGTCGACCTTTAGTATATTAGCCTGCATTTCAACCAATGACACACAACACGCAAAGTAAATAAATTTTTTTTGCTAAATTGAAAATTACCTGATGATAAAGATTATAACTCTTCATTTAGAGAGTCGAGACCCTTTTCATGACATTCTTCTTATAACTCAAGATTAGCTCTGATGAACTCATTTGAAGAGCTCAAATAAATATATTCATTAAAAATTACTTTCTAATGAGAACTCAATAAATAGACTCTAGCATGCTCAACAAAATTTCGAGTTCATACAACCCATCAACAAATAGCACTTACATATTGCATAAAGCTCGAAAACATGAAATAATTTCGACTTAAAGAATAACTCTAAGTTGAGTCTTTATAAGCTCGAGCAAACTCAAATCCTGTGAAGTTCTGCTTATAAATCTAAACTCAAGACCTGTATAGAAATCGAGAGTCAGAAGAGAACGAAACACTAAACATGTGAAGTATCTAGCATAAAATGTCGTGTACAATAAACCTTAATAATTGAAGGGAAAAAACTGTAGAATCAATAGAACAACATAAATATGATTTTGATATCAAAACACAAAACAACAATAACAATTGCTTCGTATTGTAAGAGCATGGTAAAATTTATAAAGTTAGTAAATCATTAAACAACCTAAAATTCATGTTGATGGAAGAAACGTTTTATGAACCCATGAAATCACCACACTATAAACGATTTCTTTATAAGAAGCTACTTAATTGCTTAAACATTTAATCAAACAATTGGCGTGATTTACAACTTCAAGATATATTATTAAAAGCCACGTACGGAGTTTAAATATAAAGCGCGTAGGATACCAATCGCAGCTTCATAAATCATGAACAAAACATAGATAATTTAGTTACAGGAACATAGTTGAATTCACAGTATTATAAATCTTGCTGCCCTTTTGGGTATCATCAAGTACCTATAAAAACCACTCAAAATTCAATTATAAAGCACGTAGGATACCAACCGCAGCTTCATAAATCTTGAACATAGTTGATTCGTGATTTTAAATGTTGATTTAGGGCCTTTTTTTTAGTCTTGGTAGGTTTGTTTTTGGGATTGATCTATTCCTTCTTTTTCCTTTAGCATGGAACTCTCCGCTTTTTTTAATATTACTTTTGCAATTTGGTCCCTACATATGAAAATTTTACGATTTAAGTACTTGTGTTTTTTTTACCCTTTTACACATCCGAGTAAAAAAACGAAATTGATGATAGTTTGACCAAATTGGATTCAATTTTGACTTTTATTAACCAATCACATCACACGATTTTGCTTACATGGCAAAATCGAGCTCTCCTATTGGCCAATTATTTTTTCAATGAGAATGGTTTTACAAAAACACTCCGAAATGATGTAATTCTTTTATTATATAAAAGATTGTACTCCATACAATTTTTTTTTATTACTAGTCTTGATTAATGATATTTTTGGTTGAAGTTTGGGCAACACTACACAAACTTGAAGGTTATTTGTATCAAACATGACTTAAATTTAAGAACTCTTACATGTCAAGTAGGTCTATCTATGGCCTCAAATTTACTTATTTGATCAAAGGTGTTCCAAGGGTAAAGCAACTTTTAGACCTTCGATTTTGAAAGACTTACGATTTTTATATCTTTCATATATATTTAGGCCTCCGTGCCAAATGAGCAATGTTATGGTGCAAGCCATGCTAGTCGCTTGCATTATAACGCCGCGTTGAGTGTTGTTTTATTTTTATTAAAAATGGTGTATTTAATTGTGCGGGGCCCAAAAGGTTAGAAATCGTGCCGAGATTGTTTATTCTTGTTTTGGTGTTTGTTTGATGGGTCAAGATTACATGCTTACCTTGTGATAGTGTAGTAGTGTACAACTCATTTTGTTAGAGTTCTTTACTTGTTGACTGAAATAATATCGTACTAGCTATGGAATACATTTAAAAAAAAAAAGCGAAAATATTGACCAAAAATTGAAGTTACGCTGCGAAATGATAGTATTATGATGATTAGCAACTTAATTCCGGCATGAACCAAAGTTTACCATGCGGATTTTGAAACTGAATTGCAACTGCAGAAAATCAGGGATACCCTTGAGAAAGATATATCTAAAAGTTTAATGTTATTCGTTGACTAAAATAGCCGAAGAATTTGCCAGTACCCATTGATCCATTATAATTTGAGCATATAGAACTTGTGTTGGAAAATGGTGTCAAATTTTGCCTATATAGTATAGCATCTACCTGCGTTGCTGGCAACTCTGCTATTAGCATGAAAATAATATTGTCATCTCTGCAGCTACCAGCGTATTTTCAACCTAACATAAATAATAAATTGAGGTTTGGCCCGTCTACTGATATGATATGCATCGGTTAGGTTGGTAATTGGTTTTTCAATTGGTCTCATGTTAGAATGCAAGAAGTTACCATGTTCTCCCAGCATATCCGAATTCTGCTCACTTGCTTAATTTCATCCATATATTTGTAATATCTTTATATCGCTATATTTTCTCAGATAAAAAAGGTGGACCCAAATCAGCAAATGATGTCAAATTGATTAATGCTGGCAAAATTCTGGAGAACAACAAGACTGTTGGCCAATGCAGAACAGCGTTTGGAGACCCACCAGAAGGCGTAATCACTATGCATGCTGTTGTACAGATGTTTCTAACAAAGACAAAAACAGGTAGTTACCTAGTCTTTCTTTCTATCTATGTAAAGTTAAATAGATTCTTTTATTTCTTTTCTTTATTAAGACAACGATGATACCTTGGTCCTTTTGTCACATTGGACTCGTAAAGATATAATTTTGGACTGTATATCTTGCGCTATACTAAGTTGAAATTGATCCTGCATCTGTCCTAAAAGTGGGAGTCCATAAATGATGTAGGATAGTGTAATGTTTGTACTTTTTAGGTCCTAGCTTAGCTATTTGATGATTAAATAGAGGGTGTCCGCAGTAATTGTGCAATTGTGCAAGTGATAAGTATGGGTAGTTAAACATGTAAAATCATCGTATCAATATTCATTTAGTTGGTAAAAGCTATTTTTCTTTAGAATTTTATCACTAAATCCTACTTTTTTTTTAACGGCAATTTTTTCACTTTTTTCACACCTATATCACTAGATCCTACTATTTATCCGACCCCGCCCCTTTCTGATAGTTCACCAGGAGTCCCATTGTGGCTGTGGGCTGCACTTCCTGTTGGTTCTTAGAGATGCTGCATTTTTTCGTTATAATATCTTCCAAAATGATGATTTAAACACAGTTATATAGATTACCTTAGCAGGACCATGAACATACTCCAGAGGAATCCAGGATAGCTGGAGTTCAATCCCTAATCGCAGTCTGTCGTACAGTTGCCTGTTATTGTTTTTCTATTGCCTCACATCGGATGGGAAGATAAACTATTCTGTTTATGGGGTTTGTGATGATCACAATGTTTGTATTTGTGCCGTGTCACAGTTAGCTGCATGGGGTTTCTTAAATAATTATTCTTTGTCAATTTGGGGCATACTCTTGTTCATTATTCCAAGCAAATTGACATTATTTAGGAAATCTGTTTGAAAAAAATTGAGTAGCAATTGACTTACAGGCTACAGTATTCAAACTTACAGGCCTTAGACTTAATTTTATGCTTTCAATTGTCTAAGAGAGAGAAATATTGACGATTGAAGCAAACATAAGTTCAGTTGCAGAAATTAGGAATCAAATTAACATGGTCCAGGAGAATGTGATTAAAGTGGCGTAGTTGAGGCTTTTTGTCTGGAAATAGTGTCTTTGAAGAGGAATAACTGAGTAAAGGTTTCTCTACCTCAATATAACCCAATTTCTCTATGGCACAAGTGATATATAGTAGTACGTCTTTGGCCCGAGACCTCATTGTGTGATTTATATTCATATTATGTTAACGGCATGAAAGCCCTGTAAAGCTTCAGACCTTAAATTACAGTGTCAAGACTTCCCTTTCCATGTACCCTTCTTAATTTCTTATTATACAATTTTCTTGCCATCTTTTATGAAATACTACAAGTTATATTCGTAGTGCTACATGTGATATGATAGAGTTTATTTTGCAAGTGTTGATGAAGTTACAATATTTGTTGATTAGCCTACATAATTATCTGAAATTGTTTTTCTCAGAATCCTTTACATACACAAATTGTTTTCTCGCTGTGTTTATCTTTTCATCGTTGTCCTCCCTCTTTTTGAGCCTTTTCTTGTCAACAGACTCTTAGCTCATCACTGTGCATAAATGTTTTTTAAGTTTATTGTCGAGGGTTTAGTTCTTTTAGCTAGTCTAACCATGATGAGCCATATAATTTAAGTTTTGTCAACCCTCTGTACTGGCCTAGAAACAACAGGTGAAAGCACTGTAGTAATGTGGTCAAAACTGAATTAACTAAAGGCTATCCAAATTACAAGTGAAGTGTTTCCTGGCGTTTTTTAAATACATGATATCTTTAACAACGACACTAAACTGTCATAAGTAGTATGTTCTTGAGTTTTATTTTGTTTAGATACTCATTAGTGGTATCCTATACAGTTCAAGTGGTTTTATTTTTAAGAATTGATATTTTATTGTGCACTTTGTATCACTTTTTTTTTTTTTTTTTTTTTTTTTTGGTTAAAGCAACCCATTGGTTGATTTGCCATAAAGTTCATGCACTAAAAAGTCTGACTTAACTAAAGTTTTGGAAGATACAGATCATGTATTGTTTTGTTGGGGTATATCTATATCCTAGTTAAATACTCTGTGTGTTGTTTTGATGAATGAAGTGCAGACACAAATAGCCTTTGGGACTTGAGCTCTTATGGGCTCATTTGTTATTTGACACTTGGGCAGATTATGGCATATCTTTCCATTGGGAAGCAAATCAAAAATTAAGATCTCTAACTACATGTCTTCTTATCGCTCTATTCATTTGGTAGTTTTAATGCTTACTAGTAAAAACCGTGAAGATAGCTGTCAAAACTTTCTAGAGTTCTCCAATATCTGTCTTGACCCCCCTCACTGGCTGACTATGTTTATCACTGAAGTTCTAACAGACGATACATGCAATGATATATTTGGGATTTCATGCATCAAACAAATACGATTTTGTTTAAAATGACAAAACTTTCATTATTTGTATCTCAAAGAGTTCTGCTTTATTTGCTTGCTATTAGAAAAGAAGATCGATGAAGCTCCAAAGACAAACATCTGTTCTTGTACCATTTTGTAGGAGAGTTTGAGTACATTTATTCTGATTTTACCTGGCGGTTCGTGATTGCATTTCAGTTTGGGGCTAAAGAGCCAGGTATTGTGGAGAAAATAATCTGTAAGAAGTGTCATACCACATTGTTACATGTTCATACCACATTGTTACATGTTCTTGCTGGAGGTAAATCCGGCCTAGACATTGGAGGTCCCCATTATAATCTTATTACGTGTGCTTTATATATTATTCGTTTCTTTATACTGTAAATTTATACATTTAGCTTCAATGAATATATGTCCACAATTTCTCATGAGCTTCTTTGTGCTAACATCATCTTTTGTTGGACATTAACAAGAATTCATCTTCAAGATAACAGTTTGGGACAAATTTTTAAAGGTTAAGCTATTTCAACTTTTTTGAAAACAAGCAAATAAGTAAAACAGGTCATAAGTCGCCTGAAATCTAAGTTTAGTGCATAGAATAACCTGTTGAACAGTGTTATGATAAAATCTGTTTCTGTAATCATGATCGAAGCATCATTTATTTGAATTTTTTTAATGGATGCAGAAGCATTTTAATAAAAATGACCCGTGCTGACCCAAACCCATTTTGACCCATTACATAACCCACCCATCCTGCCACCACTACAAGGAGCTTTTACATCTTTAACAGCGAGTATGAGACTTAGAAAGCATGGTGATATTATGAAAAGTTGAATTCAATGGTTACAAGGCCTACATAAAGTTCTACTTCCCACATAATGCAAGATCTTTTTTAGATGGTTTAAAACTCAAGGCATACAGGCTGTAGATACACAGATTGGCTTCTTTTGATTTCACAGAGAACTCACTAGAAGTGCTTACGAAAGCAGGCACATTGCATGCAGGAGACGTGCTTCTGATCAAGCTAGCTCTGCATGTGTTGAGAAATTGTGCTTCTTTTGCACAGTTAATCCCATCAACGGAAGGTATGTCCATCTTGTACACTCCATTTCTGTTGGTAGTCCTGTTGGCCGAAAAAGATATTTGCTCTGCAGTTCTTGGAGATGCTAATTTAAACCTACAATCTATCTTTACCTCCGCCCCTGCATTCATACATGAGTAATTGATAATTGCTTGATTTTTTCCCTCCGAGGCTCTGACTCAAAATATATTCCAAATTAACTGGATGTAGTCGAGCTCAAACTATTAGAGTTAAGTTGATATATTGTCAAGCTGAGGTGGACTTGACCATGTTCGAATGTTCATTTTTAAGCTTGAACTCGAGTCTGATGAATTTACATCTATACTTTCAAGCTAAATTAAGCATAATTATATACAACGGGATGTATGTAAAGTGTTATCATTACAACTTTTATGTAGCATAATGCTAGTTTCCCCCCTTCAAATAATTATTAAATGATTGTGTAGAGTTCTGCGTAGAGTTTCCTGCTTTGTGATGTGAATTATAGTGATTAAAGTAATTCATGTGAAGATAATGGACAATTATTTTGACATTTACTTAAATAGTTGATGGACGCACAAAAGGCAAAAATGTAAAATAATTTTTTTTTGACAAGACTGAGTTTTACAGTCAAGTATACTAGAGCTTCACTCGAAATACTACTCGAGTAGCTTAAGCAAGACTCGACTTTAATCAAGTCGTTAATAGTTTTTGAGTTGCGATCTACCTGGTAAGAAGTAGCTGTGGGCAGAGAAAGAGTTGTTGGAACATACATCACAGTAGACAACACCAACGACCGTTATACTCGAAATAGAGTGTTTTGAACCATTAACTTTGACAGACATTGAAACTGTCACCAGCAACGACAAGACAAAGAAAAGGGTTGGTGATTCCATGGGAACTAAGCTTTGTTAGCTGCTAGCAAATGTTTTGGTGTTATGTTTGTGGTGTTGATGGCTATGTAGATTTTACAAGATATGGATAGAGGAGAGTGAAGTGAAGTTAATAAAACATGTGAATGTTGTTTGGCTGGATATGCTGCAATAGTTTGAAAGAAAGGTTAGTTGCTTGTTTCTATAGCCCAAAAGGTTCTGCCTGCCTTTATGTCACTGACGATAATATAATCATTTTTTACTTGATAAAAAAAAACTATTTCTAGGTCAAATTAGCATTCCATTACCTGACAATTTAAATTCTTTTACATGCAATTTTTTTTTGTTTATCTTGTTACCAGCAAGTTTGCCAGTTTCCAAATACCATTTTGTATGAAAATCATGCTATTGAGCATGCAATCCATGGTGGAAGTTGAATATTATAGTTCACATTTTTTTTTCGGAATGTCCTAATTTAATTTTTCACTATAAAAATAAATAAGGAAGTTTGATCTAGTTTACCAAATTAACTTTGTTTGAAATTATTATTACAAACTTTAAATAAGACATTGATTAATTAGTTAAGATTAAATCTGTCATTTTGCTAAAAAAATAAGAAAGAGAAGACTAATAATTATGTTTTTTTTTATACTGGTGTACTTTTTGTTAAGAACAATTATTTTAGAATGGAGGGAGTAAAATTTAAGAGCTAAATAATCACTTTTATAAATATAAGAGATTGTGTAAAACATTTACGGAGTATAACCTTAAGGGATTTTCTATAAGAAAAAAAACACACAACAAAATCAGGTTTTGAACATTGGCCCGACGACCAAATGCCAAAATGTTTATGAGTTGAGCTAGTTATTTGTGTTACAGTTTCTGTACAATATATATTTGTTACATTTTTAATTTTTGTTGAAAAAAATAATAATAAACGAGAAGCAACAGGTTTCGAACACGTGACCACACTTTCGAAAGACAGCCCCACCTACCACTTGAGATAACATTTAGTTGATAGTTTCCCATGTAATCAGTATTTAATTGCAAATTGAATTTACTGTAGATAAACATAATTGAATTTACTGAACAATAAAAATTTGACAATTGCTATAATCTATTTCTATATAAAAATTCATACGGTGGCTATAATTTTATTTCAACCCTCTCGATAATTTTAGGTAACTTTTCCCTTGTCCTCTTTTTTTTTTTTTTTTTAATAGAAATAAGTGGGTGTATAATAAGTGTGTGTATAATAATGTATTATACATGTAATGTATTGTACAAGTATAATTATTTAGTTTGTATAATAGCACGTTAAATATTACCACATTAAATAACTGCAACAACAACTGTTATTATTAAATTAAACGTCAACGTTAACATATTATTTAAATACAACAACATCTACGACATATGAAGATTATTCATCTCGTTTAAAAGATCATGGAGCCTTGCACCCGACTGACAAGCGTGATCCTCAGGATTCCTTGTCAATTCTAACTCCATCTCCAGCGTCTTTATTCTTGTCTTCAACAGCTTGATCTCATTATCTTTAGCAACGCATTTGAGACTGCGTTGAAGATGAGGCTCGACTAAGGTACCGTCTTTCAAATTCATCTTTCCAATTGAAGTATCGACACCCATAGTCATTTGTACACTTTACATGTTAAGAAAATTATAAGAAATGTATTTTTAACAAACAAATTATTTACATAAAACCCCTAAGCAAACGTATGATTATTTACCACTGAAAGAGGACATGCATAATACGGTCGGCCCCGAAATGATTTCGTGGATTTCCGTTCTATAATAAATCCTGTATTACATCGACACCAGAAAGGATTTCCTTGGCCCACCTGACAAAAGAATTTGCATAAATCAGTAATCAATCATTTACAATATAAAACACGTATCATTTACAATGTTATTATTAATTTAAATATAAACAGTAATCAATCATTTACAACATAAATCAGTAATCAATCACTATGTTTATAATTATTTACAACATGAATCATTCACTATGTTTATAATTATTTACAACATGAATCATTAATCATTTACAATGTTTTGTATGTATATATTATTTACTAATTTGGTAGTCGATGCCTATATAATGATTCCCACGGGATGCAGCGGATCTGTGCCTCCTCCACTGTGGGTGGAGATGCGGAAGTGGAGAATGTTCGTCTAGCGCCAGAACAATGTAATGACCTACTTCGTCCCCCACACGGGCTATCACAAGGGGGTCAGTTCTTTGTGAGAAGTCTGGACCACTGAGAAGCGGAAAACACATATTCCAACCCCGCCAAGATATAAATGCAACGGGTCGTCTAATCAGTTCTGCAATAACCAATCCCGTGTTTGGCATTTCCATGTAGCGATCAGTCGGTGCATTTCCATGTCCGGACCAGTCTATTGTACGGCGAATTTCGTTAAAACCAACTTCCCCCCACAAACCCATGTAAACCTCCCAATGTAGGTCCATTTGTTGCAATAACATCTGCCTAACTTGGCGCCACAAATGTTGTTGTTCCCAAACACCATGGGCAACGCACCGAAACCCACAATTTCCGTCACCCACCACATTATATATACTGATTATGTATGGATGCCAAAGGACTGGAAGCATACTCATAAGCATTTCGCTTTCTGCATCTCCATCGTACAACCTGTGTCTTATAGCGGTGCTTCTTCGGTGATCACTAGGACCCGTGAAAGAACTATGTCGGGCAGGTTCTTTGTTGAAGTTCGGGACTTGTGTAGATCTTGTAGCGGTGCTTCTTCGGTGATCTACGGTTGGAACTTCATTCAAGTCCGGGTCTTCATTCAAGTCCGGGACTTGTGTAGCCTTGCCCATTTTGTCCTTTGCGCTCGGACGTCCACGGGTATTTTTCTGAATAACAGGTTCCCGTGTGTCATCAGATGCAGGTTGGTATATCGATCTCAACTTCGTTATCATATTCTTCTTGACAAACGACGATGCTTTGGTAAAAACATTCTTGAATTGCCGAATGTCATCTCTAAACGAAGTATCATGATGATGATGATGATCATCATCATCATCATCATCATCGTCATCATCATTACTGGAAGAGCCATCTTCAAGCGGTGGCCTATGGATATTAGGCCACGGAACATGTAGGGTTCTCCAAAAAATATTAAGTTCTTCCAGTGGAATGGGGCGTCCTGAAATCATTAAAAGTAGTATATTACAATGCCGCCCGTAAATAAATCACTGATATTAATGGGGAAAACAACTTGATAGTTATAAATTTACTTACCATTATATACATAGTATTGCATCTCGTGAAAGCATGGCAGTCCGTAAATTGTACGCAACTTATGGCTACAATCTTCTACGGTGATAGAAAGGTGGAGTTCTTTTTGCATGAGTTTGAAAGCATGGTGAGAAACTTTATACCACAATTCTTGAAATAGTAGTATATTACAATCATTTATTTTCTCGCCGATGCTTCTATTAAAACTCTCTTTTATCGCATTTTCTTGCGCAAATACAATCTTATCGATTGCACTCAACAACTTGTCTAAATTGGACTGTGTGCCGCCCAAATATAATTTCAACAACGCGTGGTGAGCCTCAACTCTACACGTTGTTGTCTGGCCGAAGGAGCGATATTCATCGGTGATAACGGAAAACCCCGAGACTATATTTACCTCTTGTATGATAAATGGGCAATCCGCTGATACTTCCTCGTGAAAACCGAAAGCCTAAAAAATAAAAAACACAACAACTTTTATAAATAATTTTTTTAACAAACTTTTATACATAACTTTTATAAATAACAAAACTTTTATACAAAACTATTATAAATAATTTTTTTAACAAACTTTTATAAATAACAAAACTTTTATACAAAACTTTTATACAAAACTTTTATTATACAAAAACTTTTATTATAAAACTTTTATAATTTTTTTTTATTATAAATAACCCCACCCATACGTGTGTGGCTATTGATGTGGTTACGCGTTCGTTTATTGTGGTATGATGGTTCATAATATCTGTTTCTATCTCTCACTATCCTCACACACGTAACATTGTTTCTCTCTCTCTCACTATCTATCTCTCTCTAAAATATTTTAGATTTAGATCTAAAAACTTTTTAGATCGTTGTATTGTTGGTTATGTTGTGGTGATTTTGCTACTGTGGTTATGTTATGGTGATGTTTCTCTCTCTCACTATCTCTCTCTCTCTCATTTTTAGTTAGGGTTTGGGTAAATTGGGTCTGTGATGGTGATTGTGTGATGTTTGTGTGATATTTGTGTGATTTCTGGGTTTAATTTAATGGATCTATTTGAAAAATAAAAAACGCCTAAATTTTTTTAGGGTTTGGGTAAATTGGGTCTGTGATGGTGATTGTGTGATGTTTGTGTGATTTCTAGGTTTAATTTAATGGATCTATTTGAAAAATAAAAAGCGCCTAATTTTTTTTAGGGTTTGGGTAAATTGGGTCCGTGATGGTGATTGTGTGATGTTTGTGTGATATTTGTGTGATTTCTGGGTTTAATTTAATGGATCTATTTGAAAAATAAAAAACGCCTAATTTTTTTTTTAGGGTTTGGGTAAATTGGGTCTGTGATGGTGATTGTGTGATGTTTGTGTGATTTTTGGGTTTAATTTAATGGATCTATTTGAAAAATAAAAAACGCCTAATTTTTTTTAGGGTTTGGGTAAATTGGGTCTGTGATGGTGATTGTGTGATGTTTGTGTGATTTCTGGGTTTAATTTAATGTATCTGTTTGAAAAATAAAAAACGCCTAATTTTTTTAGGGTTTGGCTAAATTGGGTCTGTGATGGTGATTGTGTGATGATTGTGTGATTTGGGGGTTTAATTTAACAAACCCTATGGTAAAAGCATTTACAAACTGCTTATGTGAGTGGGTGATTATGTGATGTTATGTGAAACTGCATGAGTTGTGTGGGTGCAAACGGGTAGGTTAACACCTTGATCTGCCACCATTGAGTGGTATGAATACCTGCTCTGGCCTACCCCAGTCCACAGGCTCTGTGTGGTTTCTTGGGAAACAGCTTATGTGCTTATGATAAAAATGTGCTTATGTGCTTATTGAAACTGCCTGAGTTGTGTGGGTGCAAAAGGGTAGGTTAACACCTTGATCTGCCACCATTGAGTGGTATGAATACCGCTCTGCCTACCCCAGGTCCACGGCACTGTGTGGTTTCTTGGTAAACTGCTTATTGCACACAAGCAGATTGCACACAGGCTCAGATTAGACCTCGTTCCAATAGTACGTTACAGGTGGGGTTATTTATACTGTGGCTATAATTTTAGATTAACCCTCTCTATTATTTAGAAGGTTTGGAGATGAAGTTGCTTATGAATCTGAAAATAACAAACTGCTTATATGCTTGATAAGCAGTTTGTTATTGTAAGTTGATTTGAAAATTGTTTTTTTAAAAAAAAAAAAAAAACTGAGATAAGGCAATGATGATTTTGCAAAAAAAAAAAATTATTTTGCAACCTTTGATGTTGCAGCCATATATGATAATATGATTTTGGCTTGGCATTTCCGAATGGACGGCAAAATTTTTTTTTATTTTGCAACCTTTGATGTTGCAGCCATATATGATAATATGTGAAACTTAATCTGAGCCTAATGTTATCTCTATTATTAATGTGTAAAATTGTTACCTCTGGTGATTGAGACATATCGGCAGCCTAAGATATTTGAGGTTTCTTTGTGGTTTGTTAGTTGCGGCTTTCACTTGCAGCTTGTGTTTCACTTAGCTTGTGTTATAACCCAACCCTAGGTACTAGAGAGGGGTTAACTAAAATTATAGCCACCGTATAAATGACCCCACCCTATCTGTAACTTGTGGAAACTTCACTTGTTGTAACTTGGTGATGTTTGTATAATGTTTGTGTGATTTCTGGGTTTAATTTAATGGATCTACTTGTGGTAACTTGGGGGTACTTTAATGGATCTGTTTGTGTGATGAGGCTGAATATAACATGGGAGGTTTCACTACCTACCATTTTGAGATTCTTCACTTGTGACTTCCTGCAGTTTGGGAATCTTACTTCTGCTTTTGGTACTTGCTTGTGAACATTGAGAAACATGTGTTTCACTTGGGCAATCTAACTTGGTTGCAATCTGGTATTGTGCAATCTTTGAGATTCTTCACTTGTGAGTTCCTGCAGTTTGGGAATCTTACTTCTGCTTTTGGTACTTGCTTGTGAACATTGTGAAACATGTGTTTCACTTGGGCAATCTAACTTGGTTGCAATCTGGTATTATGCAATCTGATCTGTGCACTTGTGTGCAATCTGCTGCACTTGGACAAAATTTTTTTTCAAAAAAGGCGATGACGATTGGTTTTATAACCGAAAGGATGGCAAAGTGATATTTTTATCACTTTGCAAACTTCATATCCGAGCCTAACACTTTTCTATCAATTGTTCAAATGGTTTTCTAAATCGGCGATGATAATCTGAGCCTTTGTGCAATCTGCTTGTGTGCTAATGCAATCTGCTTGTGTGATAATACAATCTGCTTGTGTGCTTATGCACTTGGACAAAAAAAAAACTAGGAGATGATGTAATCTGAGCCTGTGTGCAATCTGCTTGTGTGCTTATGCACTTGGACAAAAAAAAACTAGGCGATGATGTAATCTGAGCCTGCGTGCAATCTGCTTGTGTGCTAATGCTGCTTGTGTGCTAATGCACTTGGACAAAAAAAAACTTGGACATTGGACAAAACTGCTTGTGTGCTTATGCACTTGGACAAAAAAATACTTTTGGGACAAAATAACCCCACCCAAAACTGCTTGTGTGCTTTGTGCAATACTTGGACAAAAAAAATTCTTTTGGGACAAAATAACCCCACCCAAATATTTAAACAGACAAAAAAAAAAAAAAAAAAAAAAGACAAAAAAAGGGGACAAAATCTGAAAAAAGTACCCCTCTATACTAGAACCCGTTTGCATTTTAGGGGGTAGACCCCGTATGAATAGTAGGACCCATTTCTATATTCTATATACACATATAAAGCATGCATTGACAAATGACTTTTGACTTTTGATCTATCAGATAAAAAGAATTTTTAAATTTGAAACTTTTGAATTTATTGACTTATAGATGCATATTTCAAACTTGCCGTTAAAAATCTCGTTGCTATGCACGAGTATTCATCTAGTTTAAATTAAATGTAGGTCAATAAGCATGAATCTACTGACAATTTCCAATGTTACCATGCAATTGGTTTTTAAAATCTTATTATCCGAGGCTTCGCGGCTTGCAAATCAGTTCGCATGCAATTGGTTTTTAAAATCTTATTATCCGAGGCTTCACGGCTTGCAAATCCGTTCGCATGAAATTCGCTCTTATGAGAAAAGAAAAAGTAAAAAAGAGAGTAGTAAATGAAAGAAAGCGTGTGGAAAACTAGAATGGGGGGGTTGAATAGTTTTACCAATTTAAAACTTCCTTTTAAATATTTAGATCGACTTATGTCAATCTATTTGATTGTTTATGTTGGACGTTGATAGATAGATATATAAACGTGTAATGAAATATAAAGAGTAAGAAGCACATCACCACGACACAAGTTATTTATAGTGGTTCGGCTACAAGGACACCTTCCTTGCCCTACTCCACTCCCCGAGTCACCTACTTATTAATGTTCACACCCCCAGTTGGTAGGTGTTTTGCCTTGGTTTGCGGTGGTTGATTTTTATGTATTTATTAAGTACCACTAAAAAGACGTAGGTATGGATTTGTGATAAGGGTTTAAATACTTTTGGACAATATTTTTGGTATCGCTCGTTAACCAAATTGTACCTCTTTAAGAATCACCTTAAAGAACTTTTTTGTTGTTTTATAATGTTTTTGGTGTTGTTAACACTTTAGGAAAAGTGTTAATGAACTTTTTGATTTTGATAATTTTACAAAAAAAATTGTTTACAAAAGGTGGTATATGCACAAGTATGGGTCTGAAAATGTTTATCAAACGGTCATTAGTCAACCACTTGTCAACCACTTGTGAAAGGTCAACCATAAAAGTCAAACAGCTCAGAACAAAATGCAATTAAGTCCAGAGGAGTTTAGTGTTTCCCCGGATCGTTAAGTCCCACGGAGGTTGAATGGTATTTGAAAACGTTCAGACGTAGAATGATCACTAAGGATAATGATCAGTAAGGATTTTGATTGATAACTACACTACTGATTGATTGGAATTGTATTTGGATACAGAACTATAAAGCACAACAATCAGATTAAACAAACGTAAACGCGTACGTTTACTAAATTTTACTTAAACGTATAAAATAAAACGTAAATTTAAAAGAATAAAACACCTATGGATATGAAAATGATATTTTTACAATCCTAATAATAAAAGAAAATTATTGGAAAATTAAAATTATTTTTATAACTATTTATTTAATTATTATTAATTAAAAAACTAGTTTTAACTATTTAATAATAATCTAAAATATAAGAAAATATGAAATAAAGCTAGAAAAGTGAAATTATGACTTAAAAAAAATCTAAAATATTAGAAAACTTATTTTAAAACTGAAAATATATTTTTTATGTTTTTTTTATTTATTTATTATTAATTAATTACTATTTATTAACTATTTTAAATTCTAATAAATACTAAACAAACTAAGAAAATTCTAAAATTTTTTATATAATTATCCTATGATGACAGAAAACTAAGAAAATTATAAAAACAGAAAGTGCTTAATAATAAACTGAAATAGAAAATTAAAAAGCTAATTTATATTAAATAAACGCTATCACTATTTTTAAAATGATGTTTTTGTGATTTTTATTTTACAAAACTATTTAACTACTGATAATATGCAACTTTAATGATGACAAAAATTTTGGATCTTGAAAATAAGCAGTTTTGAGAGCTTAAGAGCTTACAGTTTAAGCTTTTGGCTTATTTTGATGATTCAAGCTTAAATAAGCTTGAAATAAGCTTCACAAATAGAACCAAAGGTGAAATAAGATACAAACAAGCTAAGAGTACTTAAATTAAGCTAAAAGACACAAATAAACACACTGATAAGCTATAAATAAGCAAATAAGCAATTACTCTAATCCTATAAACCAAACAGGCTTGCAGTCAAACTTATAAGCAATTTAAGCTTATGAAATAAGCTGAAAAGCTCAAAATAAGAACTGAGGTATTGAGATGGGTTGGTGAGCTTTCTAAAAAGTCCAAGCTCACACACTGGGGTCCACTAATAAGCTTATGACAAGCTTTTGAAAAGGCTTGTACACACTGAGTATTTAGTGTACACAGAAATGGGATAAACAAAAAGTTACTAGCAGCCCTACCAAATAAGCTAGAAAGTTAAAAATAAGCACTGGGCCTTTGAGATGGCTAGATTGGCTTTCTAAAAAACCAAAATACACAAGCTAAGGTTCACTGATGAGCTTTTTATGAGCTTGTGAAATAGGCCTATTCAATCAGGTGGGGCACTTTTTAGAAAAGTGTCTAAAATAAGCTAAGGAATAAGCAGTTTAAAAAGCTAACTAAAAATTATAAAAATTACCATGATTAAGATGAGCAACTAAATTCTAATATTCCAAAAGCATAAAACATGAAACTCTATATTAAATCCTATAGAAAATTATCTATTTTATTCAAAAACTGATTATGTGAAAATTTGACTTTTTAAGTTAAACACTAAAGTTGACTTTGATGAACTTTGAATCAAATCTACTTACTGATTATGTTATATTAAGCTAAGTTAAAATGAATTTAGGCTAGATGACCAAGTTCTAAGCAACTGTGATGATTTTTACACTATAAATCCTAACAGTTAACTAGTAAAGTGAGATTAAAAGAGATTTTGACTATTTCTCAAACAAGGACTGTATTTTATGGTTGCAATGAGTTATTAGATCCTATTGTGACATAAGACAACAACAAGCAACAACATAAACAACCTCTAATACAGATAACACAGTGAATCCAAACAACCTTTTAGACAACTGATTTTGTGATTTCCAAAGGGTTTCATAGATTAAGACCATGCAACTGATTAAAAACCTTATATTATCATATAATGAGACTAAATAAGCATTAAACAACAACAATAACAACATAAAACTAAGAAATGACACTTATGCTAATATGACTGCTAAACTAAGATTTTTAGTAACTACAAATTTTAAAGAACAAGCAAACTGTTTTAATGTTTAATTTTACTTAACTATAACTCAGAAACATAAACATACAAAGATTTAAGCTTTAAGCTACTTATACAGTTAAATGCAAAAATTGCTTAAAAATGGCTTACAAATGTAATTCATGAAAACACGAACAAGGTCCAAAGATCAACCCTAATAGCTTACCACTAAGCTTCTAAAACCAAGGCCATTCAAGATTTACCCTGCTCCAGCTGTGATCTTCATTTCTTTTGATTTTTGATTTTCCAACTATTTTTTAGTATATTTTTTTTTTTGTATTTTTGAGTTTTAACTATAAACTGGATTTTAAAGGTATCTAATAGCTTTCATAAGCTATATAAGGAGCTTATATGAGCTTATAAGTCCTTAACAACAACTATCAACATCATTCAAACATTTTGAGGATTTAAGCAAGTAAATTTGCATAAACTTAAAAGAGTACTTAAAACTGAAATTGGTTATTGAAAAAGGTTCACAATACACTAAGATTGATAAAAACAGTACTTGAAAGCTAAATTTTACACTGGAATTTAAAAAAACATTAATTCGACATAAGCTAAGTTAATTTTTTACACTCTAATTTCTTCCACATTGCTTCATTCTCTCTTTATATTGATCTCTTTGGGCTCTGTGTCGACCTCTGAATGTTTCCCACTTGATTTCAACCCTTGAATTCATCAATCTCATCATAATCGTCAATTTGGCATTTTGGCGGCAAAAGTTGTTTGAGCAGGTTTAAAGCATTTAATGCTTCTTGGGAGATTGTGGAGGTGGAAGGGAGTGGGTAGACAGCTGGGAGACATGTGGTTGCAAGTGGTGGACAGGTGGTGGTGAAAACCACCCTGGTTTTGGGTTGCAGGCGTGGGTGAGGGAGATAAACAGTGTAGGCGGGTTTACTTGGGTTTGACTGGGGGTTCAAGTTTGAGGGGGGGTTCAAGTAGTTTTATTTGGCAGGGGTTTGTGTTTGGGTTAATTACAAAAAGGGTCCGGTTTTGGTTTTGGATTTGGAATTAATACACAAGGACCATTCTTGTAATTTGGCAAACTTGAGGGATTGAAATTGTAACTTTCCCAAACTTATCAAAAGGACCGATTATGCCATATATGAATAGTACAAGGGTTATATTTATCAATTTTCCATTTTAAATAACCTAGGGACTGTTTTTGACGATTTTTAAACTTTAGGGACTAAAGTTGTCATTTTGTAATTTTTAAACTTTGAAGGGTTTGTTTTGACAACTTTTGAATCCCATGGACCTTAAATGATATTTTTCTTTATTTTGATTTACCAGGGACTAGGTTTGACAAATTTTTAAACTTGGGGGACTAAAACTGTCAATTATGCAAACTTGATACGTTTTTCACCTGCTTTTGGTATTTTTGCATTTGAAACACATAAAACACTTATTTGTGATATTTTTATCATTTTGATGCTTTGACAGGTGTTTTTGGATGTTTTTGGCAGTCTAAAAGGTACAAAAATGATGAGTATTTGCATACTCATCAATCCCCCACACTAAGATATTGCTAGTCCCTAGCATTATTTTATGAAAATTTAATGGATTTCATCTCTTTACCAAAAGCCATTACTTCTGGAGTAGCCAATTGTTTCAGTTCAAGTAAGAACCTTGGTACAATGATAACCAAATGATTTTGAGCAAATCACCAGATTTCAACGGTTTTGATTTGTCTTTACCAGAAGCCGTTTGCTTCTGGACTAGCCAACTCTTAGATAAAATATCTTTGGTGAGTCGATTACCAATTATGGTTTTCCAACTGCCTTTACCACAAGCCATAAACTTGCGGGCTAGCCAACTCTTTACTAATTAAAGATATGGTGAGCTGAACACCATACAATTTTGGGCAAATTGCAAGCCATAAACGGATTTGATATATCTTTACCAAGAGCCGTTTGCTCCTGGATTAGCCAATCCTTTTGTTTATTAGACATGGCGGACTGATAACCGTAAGCTGAGTAAGTGCAAAACTTACTCCAAAAAAATTTTGGCAAAAATGGGGAGTTGGGTGATATAATTACATGATAAAATTCGTGAGAATTCCCCTCCACACTAGAAATGAATATTGCCCTCAATATTCAAAGTACCGGCGGTTATGCCGAAACATAGAACGTAAAAGGGAAATACTACGGCCATTATTTTATTTTTTATATATACACAATTTTTTATTTATTTATTTATTTTTTTATTTTTTTTATTTTTTTTGGTTCTTATATACAACAGCGGGGGGCAACTCCCCCACACTAGGGTGGTAGAAAGTAGAAAGAAATCAGAAATATAGGTGAAAACCCATATGGTGTGCTACTGTTTTTGATTACCGAGTCGCTAGCTTGACTCGATCCCCGCATTCATTGGTTCATGGGGAAAGTTTGTAAATCCGGGACAACCATGGGTGGAATGTCCTCTCCAAAATAGTGCTTCAACCGATGACCATTCACTTTAAAATTTGGACCATCGGGTTGAGATAACTCAATGGTTCCATAAGGAAATACTTTAGTGATGGTGAATGGTCCAGACAAGCGGGATTTTAGTTTTCCTGAGAAAATCTTCAATCTTGAATTGAAAAGAAGGACTCGATCACCGACGTTGAAAACGCGGTTCTTGATTTTGGAGTCATGAATCTTCTTTGTCTTTTCTTTGTAGATCAAAGAGTTCTCGTATGCTTGATCACGGAGTTCATTTAATTCATTCATTTGAATTTTTCTGTGATCACCAGTTGTTTGGATATCGAAGTTGGCATGTTTTAAGGCCCAGTATGCTTTGTGTTCTAGCTCAATCGGCAGATGACACGCCTTTCCGTACACTAGCTTGTATGGAGTACACCCGATGGGTGTTTTATAAGCTGCACGGAAGGCCCAGAGTCGCATCCAGTTTATCCGACCAAGAGGCACGGTTTTCGCCTCTTGTCCTTTCCGAATTCTTTTATACCTCGGTTGGAAACTTCCACTTGCCCACTTGTTTGGGGGTGGTACGCAGTAGAGACACGGTGAGTTACACCATACTTTTGCATGACTCTATCAAACTGGTCATTGCAGAAATGCGTACCACGATCACTGATTATAGCTCGTGGAGTTCCAAACCTAGCAAAAAGAGATTTTAAGAATTTCACAACAACTCGGGCATCGTTGGTAGGCAAAGCTTTCGCTTCAACCCATTTTGACAAATAGTCAACGGCCACGAGTATGTATTTGTTTCCTCGAGATGATGGAAATGGCCCCATAAAGTCAATGCCCCATATGTCAAAGATCTCACACACTTGAATGGCGTTTTGCGGCATTTCATTTCTTTGTGAGATATTTCCGTGACGTTGACAAGCGTCACATGCTTTGACAAAATCGTGGGCATCCTTATAAATAGTGGGCCAATAAAATCCGGAATCAAACACCTTTTTGGCGGTGTAATTTGGACTATGATGGCCCCGGTGGGTCCAGCATGGCAAGCTTTGAGAATGTCCATAGCTTCCTGTCCATAAACACACCGTCGGATGACTTGATCCGCACAGATTTTGAATAAGTAGGGGTCGTCCCAGAAGTAATGTTTAACATCCTTGAAGAATTTGTTCTTCGGTTGGGTCGACATTCCTTTCACTATGAAGTTACCCGCATGGTAATTTGCGAAGTCAGAAAACCATGGGGTAGTAGAGTTTCCACGAAAAGTAACCGCATTGAGTGTTTCGAGAGGAAATGTTTCATTTATTTCCTTTTCCTCGAAAACATCTTGGTGTGGGTTTTCTAATCGACAGATGATCGCAGCTAGGTTCTCAGCTCCTTTTGTATCACGTATAATGATATCAAATTCTTGCAGGAGGAGAACCCAACGGAGCAATCTCGGCTTTGCATCTTGTTTTGCAAAGAGATATTTTAGAGCCGAGTGATCCGTATACACCACGCATTTGGTCAAGATTAAGTATGGCCGAAACTTCTCAAACGCATACACCACGGCTAGTAGCTCTTTTTCTGTGGTGGTGTAATGGGTTTGAGCTTCAGTCATAGTCTTACTTGCGTAGTGGATAGGCTGAAAATGCTTGGTTAAACGTTGCCCCAGGACTGCACCGATAGCAAAATCACTTGCATCGCACATGAGTTCAAAGGGTAAATCCCAGTCAGGGGCAACGAGAATGGGTGCTTCCGTAAGCTTTTTCTTTAATGTTTCAAAAGCTTCGATGCACTCAGGTGAGAAGATAAAAGGAGCATCCTTCTCAAGGAGATGAGTCATAGGCCGAGCGATTTTAGAAAAATCTTGTATGAATCTGCGATAAAAACCGGCATGACCTAAAAAACTCCTAATACCTTTGACGGTAGTAGGATGAGGCAATTTAGCAATAACATCGACTTTTGCTCTATCGACCTCAATCCCGTTTTTGAAATCTTATGGCCTAGGACTATGCCTTCTTTGACCATAAAGTGGCTCTTCTCCCAATTTAGACAAAGATTGGTGTCTTTACACCGTTTTAGCATTTTTTCTAAATGGGAGAGACATGTTTGAAATGAGTCCCCAATGACCGAGAAGTCATCCATAAACACCTCCATTGTTTCCCCGATCATGTCGTGGAAAATTGCCATCATACATCGTTGGAACGTGCGGGAGCATTACATAAGCTAAAAGGCATACGTCTGTAGGCAAAAGTTCCGTATGGGCAGGTGAATGTGGTCTTTTCTTGATCCTGTGGATCAATGGGGATCTGAAAATAACCCGAGAAACCATCTAAGAAATAATAGTATTCGTTCCCTGCTAATCTCTCAAGCATTTGGTCCATGAAGGGTAGAGGAAAATGGTCTTTTCGGGTGGCGTCATTCAACTTGCGATAGTCAATACACACACGCCATCCCGTAACCAATCGAGTTGGAATTAACTCGTTTTCTTCATTTGTGACAACAGTTATGCCACCCTTTTTGGGAACACAGTGAATTGGGCTAACCCAATGACTATCAGAGATTGGGTAAATTAAACCGGCATCAAGAAGTTTGAGAACCTCCTGTTTGATAACCTCATGAATCTTAGGATTCACCCTTCTATGATGTTGGACTGCAGGTTTGAAATCATCCTCCATCAAGATTTTGTGAGTACAAAACTCAGGGTTGATACCCTTAATGTCGGAGAGTTTCCAAGCAATTGCTTGCTTGTGTGACTTCAAGACCTTTATCAAAGCAGTCTTTTCATCTTTACTCAAATCTCGAGCAATAATGACGGGTAATTTATCATCACCCTCAAGAAATGCATACTCGAGATGAGGTGGTAAGTCCTTAAGTTCGACTTCGGGAGGATCATTAGATTTTTCAATGGTTTTGATTTCCTCTTTATGAAGTTCTTGAGGAGGGATTGATGAAGGATCATCATTGAGCATCTTCTCGATGAGAAGAATATCTCCCTCGATGTCAATTGGAGCGTGATCAATTTCCCATGAAACCGAATCACTAGACAAGTATGCTTCAATCTCTTCCAAGATGAAGTCACTTTCCTCAAACGGAGTGAGAGAAGGAGTAGAATTGGCAATGATGGGTTGAGATGAATGAGTGAGATTATCACTCGAAGAATTATGAACATAACCGAGAACTTCTTGAGAGTACTCTTCAGAAGCAACATCAATGATATCTATTCGGTTAACCGACTCGGAATCATAGTTTGCGGAGTACCTCGAAGTTTGATCAAGGTTAAAGGTGACACCTTCATTACCCACACGTAATGTGATTTCTTGCTCAAATACATCAATGAGAGCACGGCCCGTTCTCAGGAATCCTCGTCCAACAATGAGAGGAACCCGATGATCGGCATCGAAGTCAACAACCACAAAGTTATTTGGAAAATGGAACTTTCCTACTTTCACAAATCGTCCCTCGCGATGCCAAGAGGATGCGATATTGAACGATCTGCAAGCTCAAGAGTCATGCAGGTAGGAGTAAGGTCCGGAAGAGAAAGTTTCTTCCATACTGAATGAGGCATCGGGTTAATGCTTGCACCAAGATCGGCTAAGGCAAAGCATTCAACCATTCCTGGAAATACACAAGGTAAGAGAAATTTTCCAGGATCTCCAATCTTCTGGGAAGCTTTTTAACAGGCTGCTGAAAGCGGTTCTCGTTCGAGAGGAGTTTTAGCCAATTCAAACAGTTTTTCCTTGTTGCTTAACATGTGTTTGAGAGTTGATGCAAACTTGGGCATCAGCATGATAGCATCCGCAAAGCTTATGTCAAAATGTAGTTCTTGGAAAATTTGAAAACATTTGTCCATTTGATGACTAGCTTTTTCGCGGAGCTTTTGCTCATTCAAACGTGATGGGTAAGGAATGGAAGATTTGGATTTGGGGTTTTCAACCGAGATGTCATGTGAATCAAAAACAACTCCTGGCTTAGACTTGGGTTTCAGGACAACTTGAGGTTGGACATCGTTGGTACCTCCGTTATTAGTAGGAAGTTCCTTGTCCTTTGTCGCCTCATGTTCATGTTCCGCTTCCTTAGGAGAAGGAGAAGAAGAGGTAGTAGGAATAGTTGGTCCATCATATGAAGCACCACTTCTGGTTGTGATCGCCTTTGCATCGCCCTCGGGTTAGCGATCGTGTTGCTCGGAAGTTTTCCTGAGCCCGAGGGTTGATCATTTAGAGACTTCTTAATGTCAGAAATCTGGCTAACCAACAACCTGTTCATTTCCTCTTGGGATTTGAATTGCTTCAAAAGCTCATCAGATGTTGATATTGGAGGAGGTGGAGGGAAATTTTGAGGCCGTATGTTTTGATTATAGCCTTGTTGTTGAAAATTCCCTTGGTTAGGATTCACATTTCCCTGAAATTGATTCCCTCGATTGAAATTGTTTTGATTAAAGTTTCCTTGATGTTGGAAACCTTGATTTGGTCCGGGATAGAAATTACCTTGGTTTTGATAACCTTGGTTTATTCTAGGTTGGTTCGATTCGGTTTTGCATGTTATGATTCGGTTAAAACCGGGTGGTTCCCGATAAGTATTAGCACGGTAGTTTGGTTCATTTTGAGGACGGTATTGATTACCTCCCCGATGTGAAGTACCGGCTATAGCATTGGCTTCAAACGGACTACCATCTGTGGCAATACAGTTGTAGTATGCATGAGGGCCACCACAAGTGACACAGACCTCGACTTTCTTCACTTCACCATGTGATGGTGTCTGTGTGAAAGTGACTTTCTTTTGGTTAGCAAGAACCAAAGCCTGAATAGCATCCGTGAGTTTGTCAATCTTAGCATCGGTGCTAGATGTACTCACGTGAGATGAAGTAGAAGGTCCCGCATTAGGCTGAGACCGATATGTCTTTGTTCGATGCAGGCGGACACGGGACTTGTTTTCTATGATTTGCAAGGCTTCTTTTGTGGTCTTGCTCAGGAAATTACCTCCGCGGAGGCATTTAAAGAGTCTTGGTCGCTTGGCTCGACCATTGTAGAAAGCATCCATTTGCATTAATTCGGAAAAACCATGATGCGGACACTTTCGGAGCAACTCTTTGTAACGATCCCATGCGTCACCGAATGATTCATCAAATCTTTGAGTGAATTTCATTATCTCATTCTTAAGACTTGTAGTTCGGGATGGAGGATAGAATTCGTTAACAAACTTAGTGACTAAATCCTCCCATGTCTCAATGGAACGAGGGGTTGTTTCTCAAGCCAAATCCGGGCTTGTCCCTCTAAAGAGAATGGGAACGGAAGAAGCTTAATTGCTTCATGTGGGACATTCTTGTATTTGATGGTCGATGCAATCTTGTTGAACCATCGAATATGTGCATGAGGATCGTCCCGCTCAAAACCATAAAATTGGCTTTGGGTTACAAGATTAAGCAACCCGGTTTTGAGCTCGAAGGTATCACCACAATGGTCGGGACAACAATGGCAACTCTGTAACCCTCGATGGGTGCTTGGAGAAGCTCTTTCATTGGTTTATCTTCGCCATTACGACGGGGGTGGTGGTGCTAGACGTTCCTCGATCCACGGTTGAAGGAGCGAACGCGTCCTCTACGTCCTACGCGGAATACTTGCAAGCTCACGAAAGTGGACTTGTAGAGCTGGAAGAACGAATGCGCATGCACTAAGTTTAAAAATCAGTTTTCAAAAACAAATGTGAGGCAAAACGACAAGTGAACTTAAACCAATAATCACAAATGAAATGTCTTCTTTAAAAAAAGGTACACCAAATCACAAGGACACAAAGGCAAGTTTTGATCTGTAAGATTGGGAACTTATTAATGTTCACACCCCCAGTTGGTAGGTGTTTTGCCTTGGTTTGCGGTGGTTGATTTTTATGTATTTATTAAGTACCACTAAAAAGACGTAGGTATGGATTTGTGATAAGGGTTTAAATACTTTTGGACAATATTTTTGGTATCGTCTCGTTTAACCAAATTGTACCTCTTTAAGAATCACCTTAAAGAAAATACGGATAGAAAAGCGTTACGATTGTTTTTGTTGTTTTATATTTTTTTTTGGTGTTGTTAACACTTTAGGAAAAGTGTTAATGAACTTTTTGATTTTGATAATTTTACAAAAAAAATTGTTTACAAAAGGTGGTATATGCACAAGTATGGGTCTGAAAATGTTTAAAACACGCTTACAGCCTCCCCGGCAGCGGCGCCAAAATTTGATTGCTCCCAAACGGTCTATCTTTTATTAGTCAACCACTTGTGAATGGTCAACCATAAAAGTCAAATAGATCAGAACAAAATGCAATTAAGTCCAGAGGAGTTTAGTGTTTCCCCGGATCGTTAAGTCCCACGGAGGTTGAATGGTATTTGAAAACGTTCAGACGTAGAATGATCACTAAGGATAATGATCAGTAAGGATTTTGATTGATAACTACACTACTGATTGATTGGAATTGTATTTGGATACAGAACTATAAAGCACAACAATCGATTAAACAAACGTAACGCGACGTTTACTAAATTTTACTTAAACGTATAAAATAAAACGTAAATTTAAAAGAATAAAACACCTATGGATATGAAATTGATATTTTTACAATCCTAATAATAAAAGAAAATTATTGGAAAATTAACATTATTTTTATAACTATTTATTTAATTATTATTAATTAAAAACTATTTTTAACTATTTAATAATAATCTAAAATATAAGAAAATATGAAATAAAGCTAGAAAAGTGAAATTATGACTTAGAAAATCTAAAATATTATAAAACTTATTTTAAAACTGAAAATATATTTTTTATGTTTTTTATTTATTTATTATTAATTAATTACTATTTATTAACTATTTTAAATTCTAATAAATACTAAACAAACTAAGAAAATTCTAAAATTTTTTATATAATTATCCTATGATGACAGAAAACTAAGAAAATTATAAAAACAGAAAGTGCTTAATAATAAACTGAAATAGAAAATTAAAAAGCTAATTTATATTAAATAAACGCTATCACTATTTTTAAAATGATGTTTTTGTGATTTTTATTTTACAAAACTATTTAACTACTGATAATATGCAACTTTAATGAAGACAAAAATTTTGGATCTTGAAAATAAGCAGTTTTGAGAGCTTAAGAGCTTAACAGTTTAAGCTTTTGGCTTATTTTGATGATTCAAGCTTAAATAAGCTTGAAATAAGCTTCACAAATAGAACCAAAGGTGAAATAAGATACAAACAAGCTAAGAGTATTTAAATTAAGCTAAAAGACACAAATAAACACACTGATAAGCTATAAATAAGCAAATAAGCAATTACTCTAATCCTATAAACCAAACAGCCTGTAGATCAAACTTATAAGCAGTTTAAGCTTATGAAATAAGCTGAAAAGCTCAAAATAAGAACTGAGGTATTGAGATGGGTTGGTGAGCTTTCTAAAAAGTCCAAGCTCACACACTGGGGTCCACTAATAAGCTTATGACAAGCTTTTGAAAAGGCTTGTACACACTGAGTATTTAGTGTCCACAAAAATGGGATAAACAAAAAGTTACTAGCAGCCCTACCAAATAAGCTAGAAAGTTAAAAATAAGCACTGGGCCTTTGAGATGGCTAGATTGGCTTTCTAAAAAACCAAAATACACAAGCTAAGGTTCACGATGAGCTTTTATGAGCTTGTGAAATAGGCCTATTCAACTGTACGGGCACTTTTGAGAAAAGTGTCTAAAATAAGCTAAGGAATAAGCAGTTTAAAAAGCTAACTAAAAATTATAAAATTACCATGATTAAGATGAGCAACTAAATTCTAATATTCCAAAAGCATAAAACATGAAACTCTATATTAAATCCTATAGAAAATTATCTATTTTATTCAAAAACTGATTATGTGAAAATTTGACTTTTTAAGTTAAACACTAAAGTTGACTTTGATGAACTTTAAATCAAATCTACTTACTGATTATGTTATATTAAGCTAAGTTAAAATGAATTTAGGCTAGATGACCAAGTTCTAAGCAACTGTTATGATTTTTACACTATAAATCCTAACAGTTAACTAGTAAAGTGAGATTAAAAGAGATTTTGACTATTTCTCAAACAAGGACTGTATTTTATGGTTGCAATGAGTTATTAGATCCTATTGTGACATAAGACAACAACAAGCAACAACATAAACAACCTCTAATACAGATAACACAGTGAATCCAAACAACCTTTTAGACAACTGATTTTGTGATTTCCAAAGGGTTTCACAGATTAAGACCATGCAACTGATTAAAAACCTTATATTATCATATAATGAGACTAAATAAGCATTAAACAACAACAATAACAACATAAAACTAAGAAATGACACTTATGCTAATATGACTGCTAAACTAAGATTTTTAGTAACTACAAATTTTAAAGAACAAGCAAACTGTTTTAATGTTTAATTTTACTTAACTATAACTCGGAAACATAAACATACAAAGATTTAAGCTTTAAGCTACTTATACTGAGCTTAAATGCAAAAATTGCTTAAAATGGCTTACAAATGTAATTCAAATGAAAACACGAACAAGGTCCAAAGATCAACCCTAATAGCTTACCACTAAGCTTCTAAAACCAAGGCCATTCAAGATTTACCCTGCTCCAGTTGTGATCTTCATTTCTTTTGATTTTTGATTTTCCAACTATTTTTTAGTATATTTGTTTTTTGTATTTTTGAGTTTTAACTATAAACTGGATTTTAAAGGTATCTAATAGCTTTCATAAGCTATATAAGGAGCTTATATGAGCTTATAAGTCCTTAACAACAACTATCAACATCATTCAAACATTTTGAGGATTTAAGCAAGTAAATTTGCATAAACTTAAAAGAGTACTTAAAACTGAAATTGGTTATTGAAAAAGGTTCACAATACACTAAGATTAATAAAAACAGTACTTGAAAGCTAAATTTTACACTGGAATTTAAAAAAAACATTAATTCGACATAAGCTAAGTTAATTTTTTACACTCTAATTTCTTCCACATTGCTTCATTCTCTCTTTATATTGATCTCTTTGGGCTCTGTGTCGACCTCTGAATGTTTCCCACTTGATTTCAACCTTTGAATTCATCAATCTCATCATAATCGTCCATTTGGCATTTTGGCGGCAAAAGTTGTTTGAGCAGGTTTAAAGCATTTAATGCTTCTTGGGAGATTGTGGAGGTGGAAGGGAGTGGGTAGGCAGTGGGAGACATGTGGTTGCAAGTGGTGGACAGGTGGTGGTGAAAACCACCCTGGTTTTGGGTTGCAGGCGTGGGTGAGGGAGATAAACAGTGTAGGTGGGTTTACTTGGGTTTGACTGGGGGTTCAAGTTTGAGGGGGGGTTCAAGTAGTTTTATTTGGCAGGGGTTTGTGTTTGGGTTAATTACAAAAAGGGTCCGGTTTTGGTTTTGGATTTGGAATTAATACACAAGGACCATTCTTGTAATTTGGCAAACTTGAGGGATTGAAATTGTAACTTTCCCAAACTTATCAAAAGGACCGATTATGCCATATATGAATAGTACAAGGGTTATATTTATCAATTTTCCATTTTAAATAACCTAGGGACTGTTTTTGACAATTTTTAAACTTTAGGGACTAAAGTTGTCATTTTGTAATTTTTAAACTTTGAAGGGTTTGTTTTGACAACTTTTGAATCCCATGGACCTTAAATGATATTTTTCTTTATTTTGATTTACCAGGGACTAGGTTTGACAAATTTTTAAACTTGGGGGACTAAAACTGCCAATTATGCAAACTTGATACGTTTTTCACCTGCTTTTGGTATTTTTGCATTTGAAACACATAAAACACTTATTTGTGATATTTTTATCATTTTGATGCTTTGACAGGTGTTTTTGGATGTTTTTGGCAGTCTAAAAGGTACAAAAATGATGAGTATTTGCATACTCATCACCTACTCGAGAGTTCGTAAGCACTACACCAACTCCTTGTGGCGGAGAAGCCTTCACAACGTCGCTTAACCTTTTTCCGGTACAAAGCTAAATACCGAGTTCTTTCACACCAAGGCGAACCACACCTAACACAACGTCGCCTACCCTTTATACGGTGCTAGGCTAACCACCGAGTTCTTTCACACCTTAGGAGAACTAATCCTATCACAACGTCGCCTACCCTTTATTAGGTACTAGGCTAAGCACCTAGTTCCATTACTATGGAGGAACTACTACCCTTCACGACACAACACCTAATCTCAAGGAGATCTACTCCTTGTTACAACACCATCAACGATATCATCATCCTTGTAGATAAACAAATACATATATGTATAACGATGCACCTCATCGATTATACGACCTAGGCATTCTTCCCAAATGCTACTTGATTTGATTCTTTGGCATCCTTCACTAATGCCTTTGACACAACGCTTGGCACCCTTCACTAATGCCTTCGTCATGACACCTTTAGCATCCTTCACTAATGCTTTGACACGGATGATGAGCACCTTTCACTAATGCTTTCATCTTGACACTTTCGGCATTCTTCACTAATGCCTTCAACCCAACATCTATGGAGAAAGGAAGAACTATCAACAAGAGAACCTTAGTAGTCTTGATGATGACGAAGCATGGCAACTCATGGACTTGACCTTGCACGTCTTCAAGAAGTGGTGATCTCTCCTTTAAGAGGAACCTAGTAGATTACACAAAAACAAAAGACAAACTACATAGATCACTTAGATCTGAGGTTAGAGGGTTAGAATACTTTGGGGAAGTATGTGTGTAAAGTCATGTCTAGAGAGGGAGAAATGGCTCTCTATTTATAGAGGAAATTCTCTTCTGTTCCACGGATCCCACGGATCCCTACCACAAGGGATCCGGCTAGCACAAAGCTAAGGATCCGTGGTCCGCTCCTCTTTGCCCATGGGTATTTTTGGTTATGGGTCATGGGTCATGGGTTATGGGTTGATCCATGGTTTTTCTTTCTAGATACAATGTATCTTAAGGATACAATGAACTTGGTTAAGTGGTATATATAAAACCATGGGTTATGGGTCAAAACCATTTGCTAGTATTTACCCATTTAGTATATACTTGTATTTACCCATTTTAGCATACACTTAGTTTTTACCCATTTTAGTATACTTAGTTTAAGTATATGTTTAACCCAATATGTAAACACTAGTTGTTGTACATATGTAAACACTAGTTGTTGTACATATGTATCTAAATCATAAAATCACTTATACTTGTTTTAGTGTTTTATGTGAAAGCGTAAGTGTGTTAGAAAACTATTAACTCAAACTATTTACGTACTCTATTTGTTTCGTTAAAATGATTTTACTTTTGTTATCGACAAAACATTAGAAGATCGTAAAATACAAATAAACGTTTTTACGACTTATTTGTATTAACAATCTCCCTCTTTTTGTTGATGACAAAACATAAAATTATTTTAAAGAAAAATCTAAAATTCGTAAAAGTTTGAATTTGTAGTTTTTACTTTCTTCTCCCCCTTTTTGTCGAAACTTAAAGTGTTAAAAGAAACTAACACAATTTTTTTAAGAAAATGTAAAAATTTAAAGAGAGCAAGTGACGGGAATGGTGCTCGTCTTAACTCCCCCTTGACGAGTCCATCCCTTTGAAAGGGCGTCAAGGACATAACGTAAAATGAGCTAATTGTGTTTGCAATTGAGTTTGCAAATGGTTCGTCTAAGTGACGAAAGCGTGCTCCCCCTTGAATATTGCAATGTTGCAATGGGGTGTCATGAAGTGTAATCCAAAATTGGATTAAGTTGCAAATGATTTTGCAATGTCGTTTGACACAAAGCTCCCCCTAGCTTTATGGTGTCAATATCTTCATGTGTATTTTGAATAACTACAAAACAAAGGTTAGAAAAACAAGATTATAGTGCATAATTTCCTGCAAATAAGACTCAAGTTAGTAAAAATTTGTGCTTCTGTACCACGGATCCCACGGTTCCCTTCAAGGAGGGATCCGTCTAGTTATCTGGAAGGGATCCGGCTATCTGTTGACAATATCTTCAGCAGTGAAGAAATGTCAAGCAGTGCTATTTGAGAAAATGAGATATATGTACAATATATCAATCACAACACAAAATAATCATAGCATATAAGTATTCATTCAATAAAACAAGAGATACACGACCAAATCTCTAAAACTAAGAGAATGAACTAGCCAAACAAGTGCTACTAATGCTAATCTCATTACGGGACTTAGAATGTGACAATGTGCTTAAGTCTAGGGATGGGTGGACTTGTTGAATTGATCCAACTTTGCAAGAAGATGATTGAACATGAAATGTATCTCATTTCGTACTTCTTGAACAAGTCCTTGAGTTTTTAGACAATTTGGGCAAATATGGTGGTAATCCAACTTTGAAGGAAAAAGGATGTTTTGAGGGGGCTCAATGTGTGTTTGAGGGTCTTCATTTTGAGAAGTAGGGAGAGGTTCTAAAAATGAGGGTGGTAATGGAACTTCTTCCATATGATCAAGGTTGTTCCTTGTCTCCCATGATGGGCTAGTTGGTGTTGTAGGTGGTTTCTGGTGAATGGGAGGTTCTTGGTGATGAATGGAACAATGAATATATGTTTGGATGAGGAAGAGGTTCATTCAAGGAGTGTAGTCCATTCTCAATGAATGAAAGTTTTGATGGCTTGCTAGAACTAGCCATGTTTGGTTTGGAACTAGATGATCCCTTTTCTAGTTGGAAAGGTTTGATGCTAATCCTTGCGGTTCTCTTAGCTTTTGTTGGATGGGTTTGATGAGGTGGGATTCTAGAGTCATTATTTCTAATGGGAGATGTTTCGGTGGATGAAATTTCATGGATCATTTGACCCTTTCTTTTGTATGATCCTATGTTTGAGGAGTTGTTGCTAAGAGCCTTAGTCATGGTGATGAAGGTGCTGATGTGAGCTTCTAATTTCTGATTTTTGAAAGGTAATTGGGGATGGTTCCATAAACCTAAGATTGTTTGGTTTATAAAGAGTAATTTGAATTTTGGGAATTAAATTCTTGACCACTTAGAAGACTAAGCATGCTCTTGAGGTTTTGATCAGCTCTAGGAGGGTAATTAATGTATGCTAAGAGTGGTTAGAGAACCAAAAGGTGACATGAGTTTGAATATAGAAGTTGGTTTATGCTCTTTGCATCTACGGATCCCGCGGATCCCTCTCAGTAGGGATCCGCCTGGTTAAAGACCAGGGATCCGGCTATCAGACAAGGTTTAGGTGAAATCATTATGCTTTTGTAAGGTTTGTTATTAATGGATTTCGAGGGTTTGACTTAATTTTGAAGTCTTTAGCTATTGGATATCTCAAATCCTTAACCATAACAAGTAATGGTGCTTAATGATGGTTTTGGCCAAGAGAATTTGACCTTGGGTAGTCTAACTATATGTTTGACAATGATTCCATTTAATTTGATGTGGAGAGATGGTGATAACAAGTCCTAGAAGTCAAATGATGTCCTAATAGGAATTTACTAAAATCCTTAAAAATAAGAAGAAATGAAAAACTAAATTTTGACCCTAATTTTGATTAAAAGATGGTTGAGATCAATTTGCTAAAATTGAAAGATATACCTAACTAAGTGCTATCAAGCGTGATAGATAATGTGTGAGTGTTGGAGCGGAATTATGGTGAGTTTTGACTAGTTGAAAAATCAAAAAATATTTCAAAGATGTATCCTAGATAAGCCATGGATGAGAGTGAGATTTTCAACTATTTGATAAAGACTTAGTTGGCTCTAGTATCTTATATTTGACTTGTTAGAAGTGATCTAATAGACTGTTTTGATGTAGCCAAATCTGTATTTCATATCAGATGCTACGGATCCCGCGGTTCCCTTATGGGAGGGATCCGGCCAGTTCAAAATGGGATCCGCCTCTGCAGGTCGAGAGCTTTTAGGAAATGTGCATCTTTGCACTTTATATCAAATGCTTTTCCTAGTTGTTTCAATGGGGACTAAATACAGTAACGCAACTAATATAGTGTATACCAAGGTAGGAAGACCTAGAATTCTTAGAATGAATGACGACAACCACTCTAGGGGTTGTAAAATCTCATTTCCTTAGTACCTACGTTAGGATTGTTTAATGCCACGATATGGCAATACCTACAAACTACAAGCATAATTAAAAGTGTTTACAAATCATTGTCTTGAAATTGTTCATCATAAGTTTGATTCTTCAAACTTTACCTTTCTCCTCCTTCTTCACTTCTTCACCCGTCCTCCACTCTTCATCGAACTATCTTCACTTCTTCTTCTTCAAGAAATTGGCAAAGCATTTGAAGATTCCCTTTGTTTGTTGCCATTCGGGTGATTCATTAGGGATGTTTGGCAATTGGTTGATGTAGTCCAAGGGGTCAAGATCGATGTTTGCGAGTGGGTTGCTACTACTCCCTTCACCTCCACCTTCTCCTTGCCTTTCCCTTTCGTCCGAGGAGTCCGTGGGTGGGTGTGGTCTCTTGCCTTCCACCATAAACCTTGTTGTTCTACCCTCGGTTAAAGGTACCATAACCTTATTGCAAAAGCTATGATCAAGGGATTGTGGAGAAGGGTCTAAAGCAAAGATGAATTTGGCGAGACGGGTTAAAAGCATTGCATACGGAAGCACCATCTTGTCCATACTTCTAACGCTTGCCATTCTTTTGACCATGTAGTAAGCAAGGTTGAATTGAGTGTTGGTCACTAGGCAATAGATCATGAAGCTTAGACATGTGTTGGGGTGGTCCTTGTTTCCTACTAAGCACACCACATATTCTCTAATCACGTCCTCCCACTTCCTATACAATGCATACATTTCCGAAAGCACCATTTGAAAAGGATCTCTATGGATCACTTTTGACTTCCTTGTGACTCTTGATGGTGAGGCTCTTGGCATGAACACGGTGTCCCTTACCGTGGTTGCTTCCGGGATCAAGGTGTAGTAAATATCATGATGATCAACCATTGTGTGTAGTTGTTCCAAAGACCATTCATTCGAGTACATGCAAACACCTTGATACGGAACCCCTATGATTCTTCCAAACTCTACAAGTGAAAGACTAAACTCTCGCTCATTGATGGTGAATTCAATTGAGATGGACCCGTCATCATTTCTAATTATCCCCATTTGTTAATACAAATAAGCCGTAAAAACGTTTATTTATATTTTACGATCTTCTAATGTTTTGTCGATAACAAAAGTAAAATCATTTTAATGAAACAAATAGAGTACATAAATAGTTTGAGTTAATAGTTTTCTAACATAATTAAGTTGTCACATAAAACACTAAAACAAGTATAAGTGATTTTATGATTTAGATACATATGTACAACAACTAGTGTTTACATATTGGGTTAAACATATACTTAAACTAAGTATACTAAAATGGGTAAAAACTAAGTGTATGCTAAAATGGGTAAATACAAGTATATACTAAATGGGTAAAATACTAGCAAATGGTTTTGACCCATAACCCATGGTTTTATATATACCACTTAACCAAGTTCATTGTATCTAGAAAGAAAACCATGGATCAACCCATGACCCATGACCCATGACCCATAACCAAAAATACCCATGGGCAAAGAGGAGCGGACCACGGATCCCTAGCTTTGTGCTAGCCGGATCCCTTGTGGTAGGGATCCGTGGGATCCGGGGAACAGAAGAGAATTTTCTCTATAAATAGAGAGCCATTTCTTTCTCTCTACATATGGTTTTTCACACATACTTCCCCAAAGTATTCTAACCCTCTAACCTCAGATCTAAGTGATCTATGTAGTTTGTCTTTTGTTTTTGTGTGATCTACTAGGTTCCTCTTAAAGGAGAGATCACCACCTCTTGAAGACGTGCAAGCTCAAGTCCATGAGTTGCCATGCTTCGTCATCATCAAGACTACTAAGGTTCTCTTGTTGATAGTTCTTCCTTTCTCCATAGATGTTGGGTTGAAGGCATTAGTGAAGAATGCCGAAAGTGTCAAGATGAAAGCATCAGTGAAAGGTGCTCATCATCCGTGTCAAAGCATTATTGAAGGATGCTAAAGGTGTCAAGACGAAGGCATTAGTGAAGGGTGCCAAACGTTGTGTCAAAAGCATTAGTGAAGGATGCTAAAGGTGTCAAGACGAAGGCATTAGTGAAGGGTGCTAAGCATTGTGTCAAAGGCATTAGTGAAGGATGCCAAAGGATCAAATCAAGTAGCATTTGGGGAGAATGCTTAGGTCGTATAATCGATGAGGTGCATCGTTATACATATGTGTATTTTTTTATCTACAAGGATGGTGATATCCTTGATGGTGTTGTAACAAGGAGTAGATCTCCTTGAGATTAGGTGTTGTGTCGTGAAGGTGTAGTTCCCCTAAGGTGTGAAAGAACTAAGGTGCTTAGCCTAGTACCTAATAAAGGGTAGGCGACGTTGTGATAGGATTAGTTCTCCTAAGGTGTGAAAGAACTTGGTGGTTAGCCTAGCACCGTATAAAGGGTAGGCGACGTTGTGTTAGGTGTGGTTCGCCTTGGTGTGAAAGAACTCGGTATTTAGCTTTGTACCAGAAAAAGGTTAAGCGACGTTGTGAAGGCTTCTCCGCCACAAGGAGTTGGTGTAGTGCTTACGAACTCTCGAGTAGGTGACTCGGGGAGTGGAGTAGGGCAAAGAAGGTGTCCTTGTAGCCGAACCACTATAAATAACTTGTGTTGTGGTGATGTGCTTCTTACTCTTTATATTTCATTTCACGTTTATATATCCATCTATCAACGTCCAACATAAACAATCAAATGGATTGACATAAGTTGATCTAAATATTTAAAAGGAAGTTTTAAATTGGTAAAACTATTCAACCCCCCTTCTAGTTTTCCACAATTGGCATCAGAGCTTCGTTACCAAGTTTCATAAAGTATGTTGTACTTTAAAGACTTGATACGATCCGTGTATGTTTGAAAACTACAAAGAATGATTTTTTATTGTTGGTCATATTTTCTTTTAAATCATTTTGTTGGACATTGATAGATGATTCTAATCATTTTTGCTCTTAATAAATCTTCGTGCTAGAATCTCTTCAAAGTCTTCATTCAAAGATTAATGAAGTCAACATTCAAGGAAGGATCTAATAAGTAATCACAACCTATGTACACCAAGTACAAAGGATTACTTTAAAAGCTCATGAAGTATTTTTGGTATTATACCAAATCAAGAAGCATAGAGGTATGTTTTACTCTTCATTAGATAGGTTACATGAGTCCCATTTATTGTCATAAGTTATCTTTGCTTAACTAATCACTAACATCATTAGAAGTCTCTTTCGTCACCTTTAGTCTTTTTCAACATAGGGGATGATATTATTTTTTTTCTTTCTCGTCAAAATAACGCCGTCATCACATATGAACCCTCGATATGTAATTTATCGAAAATCATCATTCAAAAACAATCCTCATCAAATACCTCCATTTTTTTTGGGCAAGCTAATTTATAAGCCTACTACAAAAATAATACCAAACAACTCCCTTCGTCCACGATGGCGGATCCCTCTAGTTGTACTAGCGGGATCCCAAATACAAAGGATCCGGGGAACCGTGGAACGAGAACTTCGTTATACGCTTTCAAAAAAATTCATCACTGATCTTTTTCCCTCTATTCACATAACACCAAAACGACTAAGCTACTGAATCCATCCTCATTAGCTTCCATACTCTAAAGTATTCCTTCCTAGAACATCATTGTAAGTAATTACATTAACTTGTTCTAATTTTCATCATCCTCATCCTAGGGTTTATGGTTTCTTAATTTTTAATCAATTAATTTAATTAGGGCTCTTTAAATTAATCATGATAAGGGGCTTTTAACAAAATCACATTGTGTTCACAACATTGTTAATACAAATCAAAACCATAAACCTATCCCAACTAACTTTACCTAATTGGAAAATTTGTATTTTTAGGACCAACCATGCCCAAAGCTACTCAACAAGATCATCATGACACCGTCCACTACCTTACTCATTACTATCGTAAAAAGGGATTGACCAAAACCGACCGTAAAATTTTCAAAAGCCTTGTAAAGCGACTTATCCACGAAGGTCGTGTAGTCAAGGAATGTTTCCTTGAAGATACCGACATTCATCAAGTTTTCTCGACAATCAACTTTGATTGTCTCCTTGACATAGATGAACAAATTTGTCCGGTTTTCATTTTTGAATTTTACAAAAGCTTTAGGATCATTCGAAACGTCGATGATAGCATTTCAATCACTTTCATCATCAATAAACAAAACTTCACTCTTCCTCTCAACACCTTTGCTCAAACTCTTTGCATTCCTTGTGAAGGAATTTGTATGTACTCTCAAGATTGGGCAATTAACGCTCAAAACCTTGCACTTGATCCTAAGCCTCTCTATAACACTCCTATTGATGAACCCGAAACCATCCGAGACACTATTTTCAAAATAAGAACCGACCAATCCCGTTTCGACCGAAACAAGAAGCTCATTCACCGTAATCCCTTTCAAATGGAACTTTCCGAAATGCACCCCATGTTTAGAAAATGGGAAGAAATCCTTAGGGAAAATGTCATTAGCCTAGTTGGAAACAAAGATCATCCAAACGCATGTCTTGTGCAAATGATCTATTGTCTTATCCATCAAAGGCCATTTAATCTTGCCTATTACATGGTAAGGAGAATGGATGGGGTATTCAAAGCTTCCAACATGGTACTTTCGTATGGTATGCTCCTAACACGACTTTGTAAGTATGTTGGTACATTGCAACCATCTCCTATCAACGATGATCATTATCTTTCCGACCAAGTCATGGTACCTCTTACCAAACGACCCTCTAAACGGTTCATGGTCAATAGAGAGCAACCGAAAGCTCTCTCGGACTCCTCGGCCGATGAAGAAGAAGAAGATGAAGAAGATGTCGACCCCCTAGCCAATATCAAATTGGAATTCCTTGAATACCACAAACAACTTCCGACCATTCCAAACGAGACCGCGGAATTTAAGCAATTGAGGGGCATGATTCAAAACCTCGCATACAACCTCACTAAGCCGTCAAAAAGGAAAAGAAAGGATTGACGAAAGAGACAATAGGATTGTGCTTGTTTTCTTTATCTTATGTTTAAATGATTACATTTTAGCTCTTTCGGTTTATGATTACTTGGATATTGTCTTTAACTAATGTTTTATGATAAACATGCTTGTTTCTACTGTTTATCTGTGGATTTACTAGTGTGCATAAATTAGCGCATCATTTACGTGTAGGTTACGTGTTGGTTACGATCTGCAGATGCCGGATCCCTAGGATTAGCCTAGCGGATCCCTCCCTTGAGGGAACCGTGGGATCCGTGACATCGGATCGACAATACAGATTCAATACATCAAAGCGCTTTCTAGATAACATTAGCTTAGCATATGATTTTAGAACCCAACTAAGTCCACTTCTAGGATGAGAAAGGCTTAGACTCACTAAAGGCTTACTTAAGATCTTAGTCTTATTTTATCAACACATCTAAACTCACCATATTTCCGCTTCGACTACTCACAAACTATTTCTCACATCTCAAAACACTTAAGAAGATAAGCTAAGCAATTTTAGGAAATTGCTTCTAGTCATTTATATCTCAAAGATAAGACAAAAATTAGTTTTCAATTTTTGTAGTTTTTAAGAATTTTTCTTAATATCACCTCAAGCCTAAATCTGATCACTAGGATCATTTTTATGACTTGACACCTTCATAACTCTTAATGTTATCCTTAGACAACCATTGGTAGTCATCTTGTCCCATCCCCTTCCATAAAAAGCAATCATTTGCTACAACACTTATTACCTCTAATCATTCAAGTACCCTTTCATCCTAAACCTTTAGGAAAACTGAAACATTCAAAATAAGATAGGCTTTAGCTCCTAGAAACCTCATTTCAAACTGTCATAGCTGAGAGCCGGATCCCTAGGATTAGCCTAGACGGATCCCTTCAAGGAAGGAACCGTGGGATCCGTGTGACAGTTTATGTCAAACATAGCTAAAACAATCATCTCAACTCATCTTCCTAACTCAAACACTCCATCTCATCTTAAATGAGTTCCTAGATCAGTGAAACTATGAATCTCAACCTTGTGCATGTTAATCATCACATTTCCAAGAACATTAGTGGATTAAGTCTTAAATGCAATTGCAAAACTCTTCTCCTTATAACCCATATTGCCAAGAACACTTTAGTCATCAAACACAAACATAATTATCAGCAATTGCAAACATTCTTCTTAGTCATCTCATCATGAGAAAAGCTCCTAGTGCTTACTCATCCACTCAAGAACCACCAAAGAAACTTGCTAGAATCATACACGAAGTTTCCTCAACCGAATCATCTCCGGTTAAGTCCACCAATGCTAGGATTTCCCTTACACCAAGGAAACCAATCAAAATAATCCCCAAGAAGAGTGTTCCCACTAAGATTTCATCACCAAATTCTACTATACCAAACATACCCTCCACAACTCAACCAACATCATTAGTGCCTAGAGCCACCTCACAATCATCTCCACACTCTCACAATGTAGAAGATTTACCCTCTTGGCCATCTCATCTTTCACCATTACCAACTAGTTCACTTGAAAAGATTGAGCAACAAAACCAAAGTGTTGAATCAACACTTGCTCCAAAAGCAAACTCTATCATTCCTCCCAATAATCCATTTTGGATTATGAGAAAACATCAAAGGCAACCACCCAACCAAATGGAAGTTGATGCTTCCTCACCTCTACCCTCAAACATTGTAGAACCACCACTTAATGAACCTCCATCAAATCCTCCTTCATTTGAAGATCCTCAACCCACTTCACTTGAACTTTCACTTCAAGAAACTCAAAACCATGACAAGGATTGCTATCATTGTAAACATGTTGAAAGGTTAATACATGAACTACGTGAAGAACAACGTTTCATGTTTTATCACCTCCTCGAACGTTTCGAAGAGGTTAATAAGCCTAAACTACAATGAGCATCACATTCAAAAACTTAACTTAGAACGTTTAGTTGAACCTTGAATTGGGGTAATTCATTAGCATTAGTAGCACTTGTTTGGCTAGTTCATTCTCTTAGTTTTAGAGATTTGGTGGTGTATCTCTTGTTTTATTGAATGAATACTTATATGCTATGATTATTTTGTGTTGTGCTTGATATATTGTACATATATCTCATTCTCTCAAAATAGCATTCCTTGACACTTCTTCACTGCTGAAGATACTGTCAACAGATAGCCGGATCCCTTCGAGATAACTAGACGGATCCCTTCTTAAAGGGAACCGTGGGATCCGTGGTACAGGAGCACAAATTTATACTAACTTGAGTCTCTTTTGCAGAAAATTATGCACTATACTCTTGTTTTTCTAATCTTTGTTTTGTAGTTATTCAAAATACACATGAAGATATTGACACCATAAAGCTAGGGGAGCTTTGTGTCAAACGACATTGCAAAATCATTTGCAACTTGATTCATTTTTGGATTAACACTTCATGACACCCCATTGCAACATTGCAATACTCAAGGGGGAGCACATTCTCGTCACTTAGACGAACCATTTGCAAACTTAGTTGCAAACACAATTAGTTTATTTTACGTTATGTCCTTGACGCCCCTACATAGGGATGGACTCGTCAAGGGGGAGTTAAGACGAGTACCATTCCTGTCACTTGCTCTCTTTTACATTTTTACATTTTTTTCTTATAAAAATTGTGTTAGTTTCTTTTAACACTTTTTGTTTCGACAAAAGGGGGGAGAAGAAAGTAAAAACTACAAATTCAAATTTTTACGAATTTTAGCTTTTTCCTTAAAATAATTTTATGTTTTGTCATCAACAAAAGGGGAGATTGTTAATACAAATAAGCCGTAAAAACGTTTATTTATATTTTACGATCTTCTAATGTTTTGTCGATAACAAAAGTAAAATCATTTTAACGAAACAAATAGAGTACGTAAATAGTTTGAGTTAATAGTTTTCTAACACAATTAAGTTGTCACATAAAACACTAAAACAAGTATAAGTGATTTTATGATTTAGATACATATGTACAACAACTAGTGTTTACATATTGGGTTAAACATATACTTAAACTAAGTATACTAAAATGGGTAAAAACTAAGTGTATGCTAAAATGGGTAAATACAAGTATATACTAAATGGGTAAAATACTAGCAAATGGTTTTGACCCATAACCCATGGTTTTATATATACCACTTAACCAAGTTCATTGTATCTAGAAAGAAAACCATGGATCAACCCATAACCCATGACCCATGACCCATAACCAAAAATACCCATGGGCAAAGAGGAGCGGACCACGGATCCCTAGCTTTGTGCTAGCCGGATCCCTTGTGGTAGGGATCCGTGGGATCCGGAGAACAGAAGAGAATTTTCTCTATAAATAGAGAGTCATTTCTTTCTCTCTACATATGGTTTTTCACACATACTTCCCCAAAGTATTCTAACCCTCTAACCTCAGATCTAAGTGATCTATGTAGTTTGTCTTTTGTTTTTGTGTGATCTACTAGGTTCCTCTTAAAGGAGAGATCACCACCTCTTGAAGACGTGCAAGCTCAAGTCCATGAGTTGCCATGCTTCGTCATCATCAAGACTACTAAGGTTCTCTTGTTGATAGTTCTTCCTTTCTCCATAGATGTTGGGTTGAAGGCATTAGTGAAGAATGCCGAAAGTGTCAGGATGAAAGCATTAGTGAAAGGTGCTCATCATCCGTGTCAAAGCATTATTGAAGGATGCTAAAGGTGTCAAGACGAAGGCATTAGTGAAGGGTGCCAAACGTTGTGTCAAAAGCATTAGTGAAGGATGCTAAAGGTGTCAAGGCGAAGGCATTAGTGAAGGGTGCCAAGCATTGTGTCAAAGGCATTAGTGAAGGATGCCAAAGGATCAAATCAAGTAGCATTTGGGGAGAATGCTTAGGTCGTATAATCGATGAGGTGCATCGTTATACATATGTGTATTTGTTTATCTACAAGGATGGTGATATCCTTGATGGTGTTGTAACAAGGAGTAGATCTCCTTGAGATTAGGTGTTGTGTCGTGAAGGTGTAGTTCACCTAAGGTGTGAAAGAACTAAGGTGCTTAGCCTAGTACCTAATAAAGGGTAGGCGACGTTGTGATAGGATTAGTTCTCCTAAGGTGTGAAAGAACTCGGTGGTTAGCCTAGCACCGTATAAAGGGTAGGCGACGTTGTGTTAGGTGTGGTTCGCCTTGGTGTGAAAGAACTCGGTATTTAGCTTTGTACCGGAAAAAGGTTAAGCGACGTTGTGAAGGCTTCTCCGCCACAAGGAGTTGGTGTAGTGCTTACGAACTCTCGAGTAGGTGACTCGGGGAGTGGAGTAGGGCAAGGAAGGTGTCCTTGTAGCCGAACCACTATAAATAACTTGTGTCGTGGTGATGTGCTTCTTACTCTTTATATTTCATTTCACGTTTATATATCCATCTATCAACGTCCAACATAAACAATCAAATGGATTGACATAAGTCGATCTAAATATTTAAAAGGAAGTTTTAAATTGGTAAAACTATTCAACCCCCCCTTCTAGTTTTCCACACCATTGTCTTGTAAAACTCAAGCACAAAAACCGGGCAAATTTGTTCGTTTATATCCAATAAACAATCAAACCCAATAGTTGCAAAAACTTCCCTTACGTCGGTATTTGCAAGAAATGATGGATCAACAACTCTCCCTTCATGAAATAGTCTCCTTTCAAGCAACTTAAAGGCCTTTCTATCGTCCGGACTTAGACCATTTTTCCTATGATACATGGGTATGTAGTGTGCGGTGTCTTGGTAATCTTGTTGCTTGGCATGATTGTTCCTAAAAAATGCAACCACAATTAATTGTGAATAGTAACCTAGAGGGTTTGATCACAATTTTGCTCTCATCATCTTTGTTGAGTTCGAGAAATTTGTTTAATTTGTATTAACAATGTTAATTCTTTGATTTAGATTATCTTAGAAAACAATGTGGTGACAAATTATCATAAAACCCATTTGAACCCAACTCTTAAAGATGAAGAAATTGTAATTCTAAGAATCAATGAATTAAATTAACAATGTAGTAAAGATTATACTTACACAAGTGATTGTTAGACTTGAGAAGAATGATCAATTTGCTCCTATGAACGATTACTGGGTTTTGTTCGTGAGTCTTTGAGGTGAGTATTATTGTGGAACATCCACAGTGATCATTCTTGATCATATATCGTCTTACATTGCACGGATCCCGCAGATCCCTCTCATTTGGGATCCGGCTAGTGTAAACCGAGGGATCCGGCATAACAGAAAAATCACTCAAACATTCCTTGATAACTAAGGTTTGGGAGTTCTAAACAACCTAATGTTTTGGTGTTTAAGGTTCTAAAACTTGTGATTTGAGGTTTTGAAGATTCAGTACTATTCCTATTAGACGAGGTTCCCTTTTTAAGAAATAGTCATAATTCTTGGGAAGCTATTCAAACATTATAATAAAATCCCATTTTATTATAACATAAGAAGTTTCACATGGAAATTTATTGACATAGATGAAGTGTCAATAAATTCTTTGTGATGAATAATGATAATGGTTATCAAATAACCAAAATGTCATTATTACGAAATCGTAGTATAGTTTCTACAAATAAGTCGAAGAATACTATTTTTGATGATGACTTTAATATAGATAATTACTAAAACAATTACTAATAAATCATGCAACTAAGATTTCAATAATAAAATTAAGAGCAAGTGATTAGTAATCATACCTTGGCTAAATATTCTTTTTGCGAAAGGAAATATTTAGATAAGTTCTTTATGTTCTTCTTGGTAACTCCCAATCCAAGTATGGATAATGCTTGGCTAAATATTCTTTTTGCGAAAAGAAATATTTAGATAAATTCTTTATGCTCTTCTTGGTAACTCCAAATCCAAGTATGGATAATGCTTAGGGAAAAAAAATGTTAGAGCATTCTATCATTGTCCAACAATAAACAATATAGTGATTTTAAAATATGACGAAGATAATCCTTCTTTGTAGTTTTCAAACATACATGGATCGTATCAAGTTTTTAAAGTACAACATACTCTAAGAAACTTGGTAACGAAGCTTTGATGCCAATTGTGGAAAACTAGAATGGGGGTTGAATAGTTTTACCAATTTAAAACTTCCTTTTAAATATTTAGATCGACTTGTGTCAATCTATTTGATTGTTTATGTTGGACGTTGATAGATAGATATATAAACGTGTAATGAAATATAAAGAGTAAGAAGCACATCACCACGACACAAGTTATTTATAGTGGTTCGGCTACAAGGACACCTTCCTTGCACTACTCCACTCCCCGAGTCACCTACTCGAGAGTTCGTAAGCTCTACACCAACTCCTTGTGGCGGAGAAGCCTTCACAACGTCGCTTAACCTTTCTACGGTACAAAGCTAAATACCGAGTTCTTTCACACCAAGGCGAACCACACCTAACACAACGTCGCCTACCCTTTATACGGTGCTAGGCTAACCACCGAGTTCTTTCACACCTTAGGAGAACTAATCCTATCACAACGTCGCCTACCCTTTATTAGGTACTAGGCTAAGCACCTAGTTCCATTACTATGGAGGAACTACTACCCTTCACGACACAACACCTAATCTCAAGGAGATCTACTCCTTGTTACAACACCATCAAGGATATCACCATCCTTGTAGATAAACAAATACATATATGTATAACGATGCACCTCATCGATTATACGACCTAGGCATTATTCCCAAATGCTACTTGATTTGATTCTTTGGCATCCTTCACTAATGCCTTTGACACAACGCTTGGAACCCTTCACTAATGCCTTCGTCTTGACACCTTTAGCATCCTTCACTAATGCTTTGACACGGATGATGAGCACCTTTCACTAATGCTTTCATCTTGACACTTTCGGCATTCTTCACTAATGCCTTCAACCCAACATCTATGGAGAAAGGAAGAACTATCAACAAGAGAACCTTAGTAGTCTTGATAATGACGAAGCATGGCAACTTATGGACTTGAGCTTGCAAGTCTTCAAGAAGTGGTGATCTCTCCTTTAAGAGGAACCTAGTAGATCACACAAAAACAAAAGACAAACTACATATATCACTTAGATATGAGGTTAGAGGGTTAGAATACTTTGGGGAAGTATGTGTGTAAAGTCATGTCTAGAGAGGGAGAAATGACTCTCTATTTATAGAGGAAATTCTCTTATGTTCCACGGATCCCACGGATCCCTACCACAAGGGATCCGGCTAGCACAAAGCTAGGGATCCGTGGTCCGCTCCTCTTTGCCCATGGGTATTTTTGGTTATGGGTCATGGGTCATGGGTTATGGGTTGATCCATGGTTTTTCTTTCTAGATACAATGTATCTTAAGGATACAATGAACTTGGTTAAGTGGTATATATAAAACCATGGGTTATGGGTCAAAACCACTTGCTAGTATTTACCCATTTAGTATATACTTGTATTTACCCATTTTAGCATACACTTAGTTTTTACCCATTTTAGTATACTTAGTTTAAGTATATGTTTAACCCAATATGTAAACACTAGTTGTTGTACATATGTATCTAAATCATAAAATCACTTATACTTGTTTTAGTGTTTTATGTGAAAGCGTAAGTGTGTTAGAAAACTATTAACTCAAACTATTTACGTACTCTATTTGTTTCGTTAAAATGATTTTACTTTTGTTATCGACAAAACATTAGAAGATCGTAAAATATAAATAAACGTTTTTACGGCTTATTTGTATTAACAAAGCGGAAAAGAAATTGTGTGTTTTTGAGTTTAAAATTGAAAGAAAGTGAAAGTATGTTTTTACTTTTTTATATCATTGATTTTACAAATTACCAATTATACCCAGTGGCGGAGACAAGGAGGGGGCACAAAGGTCATGTGTCCCTTTAGCGAAAAAATTGTAGTGTAAACTTTCTAAAATAATTGGGTTTTTCGTAATTTGACCCCCTAAGAACCACTTTGTAGTGTAGTTTCTAAAATTTATTAAAGTGTGCCTTCTCTAACAAAATTTTCTGGCTCCGCTCTTGATTATACCCTTAAAAACAAACAAGGAACCAAGTTGCAATTAAGTGTAGTTTTGTCATTTGCTTTTTGTTTGTACTTACTACTTACTCATCTTTCATCTTAAATGTGAGAAGAAAGTTTTCAAAAAAAAAAAAGAGCATGACAAATTTTTTAAGTTCTTTTTCTTTTACTTTCTTTTCTTCTAGAAAACAAACTTGAAGACACAGTATTTGTTAATTTCAGTGAGCATCTTATTGTCCAATTGAAGTTGGGTCAACTTGCATTTGAATGTCCATTATTAGATGGTGGTGAGTATTGAGTACTTTCTCCTCTACTTCTCACTCACCTTTGGACCATGAACCAAATAAATAATTATTAAGCTCTTGGGTGAAAAACAATAAGGTCTCATTCGTTCTCTCCTCACGGGTGAGTTTATACTGCAAAGAGTCACTCCATTCACCTTGCATTCAATTCTTTTAGAGGTGATATTGAGTACCCTTGAATTCTATATATATACTAAACATGGGGAGGAAAGTTGCTCCTACAGTAACTTCCTTCCCATTAATTGCTAAGTTTACCAAAATGGCAAAAATGGTCCCTCACCATTAATTGTTATGTTTATCAAAATGGCAAAAATAGTCTCTCAAGTTTAGTTATCATGTAAACTAAGTCCTTTGTAAAATTCACGTCTACAAAAGTAATTCCGCTGCATCGCGCGGGTTTCCCCACTCGTTAGATTCTATATGTTTCATACGTTCATTCATACGTACACACACATCGTACATAAGATGCATAATGTTAATACAAATATCGTTATTAAACGTTATTTATATTTTATGATCTTTACTTAAGTTTTGTTAACGACAAAAGTAAATTTTATTTTTGTAAAAGTATAAAGCTTGTCAAGATTAATAGATATTAAAACAAGCTTTCTTTACATAAAGTTTTCATCACTCAAGCATTTACATTTTGATTAGTCATGTATCAATTAACTTTGATATCCTTCTAAACCATAATGTGTGTTAACATTTTTAAAACAAGTATGTTTTAGTTTCTTAAACACAACATTACATATGTATTTACATTTAACACATTATTTCTAAAAATAGAAAACTACATATGACATAATGGCTTGCATCATTGAAATCTCTAGAGGATTTCCTAAAATATTTTGTTTAGATTTGGATTCTACATATCTTACATGATCTTAGTTGACTTTATAAAGATCTTTGTAATCTTGCTGTCAGACCGGCGGAATCAAAAAAATATAAGGGTGGACCCCTTTTTTGGTTTTGTGGTCCGTGGTGACAGGAGAATACTTTGGCTATAAATAGAAAGTCAACCCAAGTTGTTTTATCATCCCTTTCTAGCATAATCACATATATTCCTTCTCTCTATTACTTCTAACTCAGTTTCATTTCATTATAGTGATCCTCTTTTATAGTAAAGAAAGATCAAGGCATAATTAAGCTTCAACAAATAGTTGGAAGGCTTGTTTGTTTTGTTGTTGTATGATCTAGTCTTGTTCATACATCATTGTTGTACCAATCCATCTTAAACCTCTGAGTGTGAGTGGTTAGTATTTTAGTCCTTGAAATACATAGTGTGTGGGAGTGGTTGTACCCTTGTAAAAGAACTCGACATCTAGCTTTGCGTCGGAAATATTGTGTAAGCGACGTGTAAAGGTTTTCTCCGCCGGTTAAAGGAGCTTGTTGATTAGTGAAGATAACTCTCGAGTTGGAGACTCGGGGAGTGGAGTAAGGCAAGGAAAAAGAGTCCTTGTAAACCGAACCACTATAAACAACTTGTCGTGGTTTGATTGTTTCTTTCCTTATTTACTTACTATATATTGCTTGCATATTGTTTACTCTTCACTAACATATCTTTGATCAATATCAATTGATCTTACAATAAGTTTCAAAACAAAGATTTTAAACGGTAAACTATTCAACCCCCTTCTAGTTTTTAAGCATGTTACGCGCGCAAAGTAACGATGACACATAAAAGAGACTATTCTAACCAATGACCAAAGGTGAAGCCTCAACAATATTACAGCCTGAGTGTTACTGTAAGCTTATCGAGTGGTTCATTGTTTACGGTAGTAGCTTGATGCAATTAGTATAAAAGAGGCGATTCGCACGTCATCTATAGTGCGTAAACTATCAAAATATTTGGTTTTGACAGTTTTCCTCTGCACCCCAATGACCAATCTACTATCTCTTTGACCAAAGTTTTGGTGCAAAGGCAAAAAGTAGCAAGAATATAAAATAAAAATAGAGTGGCGTATAAATTGGAAAATGATTGGGAGAACTAATTTTGTGCCTAAATTCATGTCTAAACATGTGTGGCATGATCTTGATGGTTTGTGAAAAAGTGGGTCCCTTGACGGCAGCCATCAAGATGATGCAAAGCATGCTTATGCATAAATTTAGGCACATAATTTAGGCCTCTCAATCACGACTCCTACAAATAACCTTTCACTTGAAAATTTGATATGGCAATCCAAAATAACCTAGCTAGCATGTTAAACTACTGTGCTTCTTACACGATGTTGCTCAAAAGCCTGTTAAATTACGATATGGAAAACTTTCTATTATTATTGTAGTAATACTATTTCTGTAACCAAATATAACTCATAAGTTATCCTACAAAAATTTAACACAAACCACCTTATAAAATTGGGCAAAAGTGCTCAAGAGTCAACAGACTCAACCCAACCCAACTCATTTAGACATATATCAACAATTTGCACATTCTATGGGTTACCCAAATCACCATTTACCACCTCTTGTTGAGAAATATGGCTTAAACCAAGTCACCTACCTTATCGAGCATGTGCGCTGGTCAATGCTTTTATGTTCTTGCCATGAAGAAGAAAACTCACCAACAACCAGTGAAGACCTTAATCATGGGAGTTTATCAAATCGGTACCAAGAAAATTATCATAAAGGAGGCACTATTGTCAGACTCTCAGGGATCGCACACATTGATAAAGAAGACATACGCGATAACTTAGAAGAGATAATCTTGACTAAGCGATAACTTAGAAGGAGGTCTTACTTAGTTTATGCTTATGGAAGAGTTTCTGAGACTACATGATTGTGCTGGAGGGTCTCAATTACTTGAATCAACTTTAAAATTGACTGCGTTTTTTATGAAGATGAAAGTGATGACAATAAAGCAGCATTGGAGATGACATTTCCCCAACCGTCTTCACGTGCTCAATGGCAACAGGAACCTCTCCAGCATCAACAAGAGATTTCAGCAAGATCATGTTTGACCCTAAATTTCCGATGGCAGATGTGTAATCAAGAACCAAGTCTGAGGCACCAGTAAAACAACCTGCAAGCAAATGATTAGTTTATAGGTATGAAGATTGATCTGATTTAAGTTATGTTGAGCCAAACAAGGAAAATAATAGCTAACGAGCAAACAAGTCAAATGGGTCAAATCGGCCGTAAAGTCATTCAAGGTATATTTCTCAAAATCTTTCTTCAAAAATAGATTATTATTGTGATAATAATGGTTATGAACATATGTATTGTATTCATCATTTACGATATATTTTTTAAATAGAAGCAAATTAGTGGTTTGCGGCCCAACCCCTTATGACCCATACCAAAAAGTCACCCACTTTGAATCAAACCAGTTCTGACCCATCTTGCCACCCATAATTAGTTTATATCTATACAACCTATTCGAGTGTGCTCTATGAAGGGACATTTATTATTATTCATAAGCTCATATTCAAAATATACCTTCTTTGCAGAGATAGATGATGAATTTTCCCAATATAATCTGTGCAATCTCAGCATCTTGTTCAAAACACTTTTTGAAGACTTCAAGAGCAGTTTCATGTTCATTATCTTGACAAAATCCTATAAGTAGAAAGATGTATGTGGTTTCATCGGGTTTAACCCCCCTCTGCAACATGTGGCAAAATAGTGTGTGACCTTCTTTCACCTGTCCACTTTCTGAAAACTTTGTGATCAGAATGTTGTAGTCTTCAGATCGGCTTCACATCCATTAGCAAACATCTCATCCCACAACCGTTTAGCGGGACAGATCATATCTTCTCTACAACAAGCATCCATAACATTATTATAACGTGATAAATCCAGACCCAACCCTTTTTTCTTCATCTCTTGAAGAACCTCATACGCTTCTTTTACTTTCCCTGCCTTGCAAAGGAACGAAACCATTACATTGTACCTTTCCATATCAACAAAATACTCTTTGGCAGATAGAATTTCGAAAACTTCCAACAATTCATCATAATTTCCATGCTTACACAAATTTCTACTCAAATCACTTAATGTAAGAAGAGTGGGAAATCTTTCTTTAGCAACCAAGAATTTAAGGAACTTTAAGGCAGAAAAAGGGTCATTAGTCGATATTGATCCTATCAGTGCATTGAGAACATCATCCTCAATTGGAAAATCACTGTCCACAATAACTTCACCTACATGTCTAGCTTCATTGAGTAGTCTCTCGGAAATTAAGTGATTCATAAAATCTTTATGATCACTTGCTCTCGGTGCAACTCCAAGCTTTCTCCTCATCTTCCACACTCTCTCGACATCAACCACATTTCCAATCCCTCTTAATGCTTCCGCAACAACTCTATACGCCATAAAATCAGGCTTCCAACCCCTTTTCCTCAAAGCATCTAACATACACATAGCATCATCCACTCTAGTCGCCAAACACAACCCATGAACAACCAAAAGTGCAACAACCGACCCATTCACACCCCAATCTCGCCTCTTAACCTCATCCACCAAACTCAAAACTTTATCCAACTCAACCGTCCCACACCACCTCCACAAAAAACACACCAAACCCAAGCGTGCTAACCCGAACACCTTTAGCAACCATTTCATCAAACACCTGATACCCCACATGCCCAAAAGCACACAAACTCGCAAGCAACTAGTTACGAACATCATGACCAACATCACAAACCAACTCACCAACGTCACAAAACACCCAAAAAGCATTCAAAACTCTTCGTCCCACTAAATAACACGCGATAACATGACGATAAACATCACCACTAAGCTCAATCCTAAGAGCCTTAACTTCCTTGATAAGTTTATCAAGTGCATTATATTGGCGGGAAAGTGCGAGTGATTTAAATATGGAATGATATGAGAGTGAAGAGTGAGTGAAACCAGGTTGTTGTCGAGTCCAGTTAAGAAACCGAGAGCGAGTGAATGGTGAGTGATGAGAAAAGGGGCGATTGGTTTGAAGCTGTGATTAGCAAAGCAGATAAGCAAAGCACTAATCACAGCTTCAAACCAATCGAACCCCGCCTCAAACATGGACACCTTTGCTAATGAACTTCTTGTTGAGTGGTTTATATGGTGCATTGTGTGACAGTGATTTTAGTTGCATGGTGTATGTGACATTTATGTAATACGGGTAAACGGGTGAGATTGTTCTTGTTTAATTTATGCTGAGAGGACGAAAGAAAAAAAACTTTTAAAAGGTATGTAGTTATTTACATATAAGATAGGCATTTAGATACTCATAAACATACACATATGCATGCCAATCCGGTTTCGATATACATATAACATTAATTTACATATACATCAGAAATATCGGGGATAGATTTGGATTCGGTGATTAGTGATACCCCTATCCCCGGTTTCATAATTCGAGGATTCTTGGTTCGTGTCTTCATATCTTGTCATCTTGGAGATTCAGTCACATTGGGTTTGGGAATCAAGCCTCTATCGGGTGTGGGTTTTTTAACATCCCTACATATATGTTAAAAGAAGTTTAGATTTGTTTCTTGTGTACTGAAAATGGAATTTAAAGCGACTGCAAAGTGTTTGATCTATTTTTTTTTAAGTTGAAAATTTTGCTGATATAAACAAACAGGAGATCAGAGAAGAAGCTACATAAGGAATACAAAACTGCACAAAAAGTAAAAGCTTAAAGAAAGTAGAATACAACAAAACAAAAGCTAACTTTAAAAGCCTGAGAAGAAGCTGCCCTTGAATTGGACCACCATAGACCTCTCAGATTAAAGATCTAAATTTCCAGTTTGAGTTGCAAGCCGTGCAGGCGTTGCAGCGCCTTCCAAGCCAAATGGACAAGATCCGTCGAATAGACAAGTTCTGTAAGTGTTTGATCAGGTACACGTTTTTTGTTTAGTAATCTGTAATCATATCCTTGAATTGAAGTTTTTACAAAAAAACATGGACACACATCACAGATTCTCAACTCATCTCATATCTGTATAAAACACACCCCAATCATTCTGAAAAATAAGATTAATCTGGCATAACACCCTATAAACCTGAGCACAACATTGATGTTCATGTTCAAAGTGCTTATATAAAAAAGTTTATTGCCATCTCCTTCACGCCGACGCCTCCTCCATGACAGTTTTCCTTTACGTCCTTGCCCTCAATTGCAAGTTTCTCAATACTTCATCTTTACAAGTACGTTTTGATACCCCTTAGTTGTTTCTTTTGAATGCTATTACAAACATGAACATCAATTAACCGTATATAACTGAACAATTTAAGATGAAGACAAATAAATGGATAATTTGGATAATAGTTACCATCCTCATCAGAAAATATCCGTTACTGCCAAGCGGGTAGCCTACTAGTGTGTAATACAAACACCCCTCATACGCCCTCGATGGTGAACCTTGCCATAACTCCTCACCTGTAGTTATTATTAACACTAACAATTAAAAAAAGAAAAAGAACAGGAAGTTGCACAAAATATACTAGAGATGCCCTTTCACATCATATCCAACAAATGGTGTGTGGGTGTATGTATGTTTTGAAAAATCAGTCACTTTTATAGAAAGGCAATCAATCAGTTGCTTCTGGATTTATTACAAATGACGTCAATTAAATTATCAGAAACTTCAAACCTGCATGCTAAGTTCATGCCAAAACTGATAGCGAACTCACATCATCCCTTCACTCGGTTTCACCGGGTTTCAGGTAATGGTTATTGAGAGATCAGAAAATTGCCATCTCTTTGGGTTTCTAATTCTTCAAGAGTGAAGAAATTGTCTAGCCCCACCTCTCACCAAAAATTGTACGAACAAATCAACATAAGGATTTTTTTTTTCTTACCTTTTACCTTTAACTTGTGTACAGATTCCTTAATAACATTGGGTAAGGATCCAGTGAGAAGAAAACGTAAAATGAGAAGAATGAGAAATAACTATAATATGCATCGACTTGAATTAGATGCATCTCTATTCATTTAGATGCATCACAATTAGTTTCAAAAGTGATTTTGAAGTGAAAACGATGCGAATTAGTACTAGCAACAAATTTGAACCGCAGATGACGAAAAATACATATGATTCGTCTAACTTGATGAAATGCATCTAAATTTTTGCTAGAAAATATATTATGATGCATCTGAAAGATTAGGGATGCATCTAATTCAAATTGATGCATCTCTAATGTGTAGTTATATTTATTTCTCATCTTTCTTATTTTAAGGATTCTTCTCATTTGATCCTTAGTCTAATAACATTAGTGACGAAATAATATCGGATTATTCGTTGTCGGATTATTCAATTTTGTTATATATAATGTAATGGCTTAATTTTTAATCAAGTTAATTGTATAGGCAGGGATAATTTATGGGCTTATGTGGTGTCATATTAAAAGGCACAGAATGTTTGCAGTTATTTGACACTACACCAACAAATACTCTGCGTGAGATTCTTTGTTAAATCTACAAGCTCCCAAATTTTTTATAAGAATGATCAATATGGCAATAGACACACATCAGTAATCGGGTGGGATGGGTGCCTATCAAAAAACTTCATGTATAAGCTAGAGGAGTGAGTACTTCGATTTAGTTAACAATTTTTCGATAAATATTTTTCCATGACATTGTTGACCTTGTGTTGCTTTTAGGTACCTGGGATTGAACATGTTTAGGAGTTCACTCACACAGGCTTTCTATCCATGATGTCGAGGCATTTGTAGTTTCCGTGTTCTAATTATTCGTCATAATTAACTTAGTTTAGGAGAATAAGATATTTCACACAAACTAAAAAGATGACAGTGGTATACATGTACGAACTACATTACCAGATGATCAAGAGATCACCTTTGGGAATGTACGATAAAATTGTTATATTTCACAAACAACTATATTTAATCGTACATTCCCGAAAATAAAACTAATCATTTGGTAATGAAGTTCGTACATATATTACATAACACAACATGTTTATTTATGTGAAATATCATGTAATAAAGTAGTTGATTCATGAGGATACATAGAAACACTTCTATTGCAATGTATCATTCTAACTTAAAAAGCCTATATGAGATATAAATTACAATAACTTTCTAAGACATTGTTAACGTTGTGTTGCTTTTAGGTACCTCGGGATTTGAACATGTTCAAGGGCATCTCCTGAATAGGATTTCTAACCATGATGTCAAAACATTGCAGTTTCCGTGTTTCCATTTTTTCGTCAAAATCAACTTACTTAGGACCGGAGTACAAAATATTTCAGAGTAAAAAAAAGGTTATGTGTGGTATCTAATACTCGTACGAACTTCATTATCACATAATCACATTCGGAAAGGTAAGATAAAAATGTTATATTTCACAAACACAACTAATGTGGTAATCAAGTCTCTACATGTATTAGATAACACCAATAGTTAATATATTTGTGAAACATCTTATAATTAAGTTGATTTATGAGGAATTAATGAAAACACAACATTACAATGTTTCGACTTTCGATTTGAGGGTTGAAAAGCCTAAATGAGATATATCTTTGAACTTGTTGAATCTTGTGTTAACTAAGCATTCAACGCAGTGTTAAGAATGTCAACTAAATAATTACCGCAATCTAACTGATATAAAGCACGCACCAAGTTTTTCAACTAATGGATGAGAACAGATGATAACTCGGTTAGAGCATGTACACCTCAGTCGCACTCCCCAAGCAAGTAACATGAATTTCAGGTTTCCCATATAAGAACGCCATAAACATACACATCCTAGACGCACCCTATTTACTTGTAGCAAAAAAATAGATACAGTAAACAAATGATCATTCCCAAAACGTTTATGAGGATTTCCTATTAACGAAGGATCTTACACTAAATGTTGTTGGCATAATGTTAATAATGAGAAAACTTACTTTAGGAGAATCTTACTAGCCATGATGTCGAGCCATTTGTAATTTCCGTGTTCTAATTATTCGTCATAATTAACTTAGTTTAGGAGAATAAGATATTTCACACAAACTAAAAAGATGACAGTGGTATACATGTACGAACTGCATTACCATATGATCAAGAGATCACCTTTGGGAATGTACGATAAAATTGTTATATTTCACAAACACAACTATATTTAATCGTACATTCCCGAAAATAAAACTAATCATTTGGTAATGAAGTTCGTACATATATTACATAACACAACATATTTATTTATTTATTTATGTGAAACATCATGTAATAAAGTAGTTGATTCATGAGGATACATAGAAACACTTCTATTGCAATGTATAAGCTTCTAACTTAAAAAGCCTATATGAGATATAAATTACAATAACTTTCCAAGACATTGTTAACGTTGTGTTGCTTTTAGGTACCTCGGGATTTGAACATGTTCAAGGGCATCTCCTGAATAGGATTTCTAACCATGATGTCAAAACATTGTAGTTTCCGTGTTTCCATTTTTTCGTCAAAATCAACTTACTTAGGACCGGAGTACAAAATATTTCAGAGTAAAAAAAAGGTTATGTGTGGTATCTAATACTCGTACGAACTTCATTATCACATAATCACATTCGGAAAGGTACGATAAAAATGTTATATTTCACTAACACAACTATATTTCATCGTACTTTTCCGAAAGTGATCATGTGGTAATCAAGTCTGTACATGCATGTATTAGATAACACCAATAGTTAATTTGTGTGAAACATCTTATAATTAAGTTGATTAATGAGGAATTAATGAAAACACATCATTACAATGTTTCGACTCTCGATTTGAGGGTTGAAAAGCCTAAATGAGATATATCTTTGAACTTGTTGAATCTTGTGTTAACTAAGCATTCAACATAGTGTTAAGAATGTCATACTAAATAATTACCGCAATCTAACTGATATAAAGCACGCACCAAGTTTTTCAACTAATGGATGAGAACAGATGATAACTCGGTTAGAGCATGTACACCTCAGTCGCACTCCCCAAGTAAGTAACATGAATAGGAACCTGATCCATTTCAGGTTTCCCATATAAGAATGCCATAAACATACACATCCTAAACGCACCCTATTTACTTTAGCAAAAAAATTGATACAATAGACAAATGATCATTGCCAAAAGGTTTATGAGGATTTCCTATTAACGAAGGATCTTACACGAAATGTTGTTGGCATAATGTTAATAATGATAAAACTTACTTTAGGAGAATCTTACACTGGCTTACTAGCCATGATGTCGATCAATTTGTAATTTCCATGTTCTATAATTATTCGTCATAATTAACTTAGTTTAGGAGAATAAGATATTTCACACAAACTAAAAAGATGACAGTGGTATACATGTACAAACTGCATTACCAGATGATCAAGAGATCACCTTTGGGAGTGTACGATAAAATTGTTATATTTCACAAACACAACTATATTTAATCGTACATTCCGGAAAGTAAAACTAATCATTTGGTAATGAAGTTCGTACATATATTACATAACACATGTTTATTTATGTGAAACATCTTGTAATAAAGCAGTTGATTCATGAGGATACATAGAAACACTTCTATTGCAATGTATCAGCTTCTAACTTAAAAAGCCGATATGAGATATAAATTACAATAAGTAACTTTCTAAGACATTGTTAACGTTGTGTAGGATTTGAACATGTTCAAGGGCATCTCTTGAATAGGATTTCTAACCATAATGTCAAAACATTGTAGTTTCCGTGTTTCCATTTTTTCGTCAAAATCAAGTTACTTAGGACCGGAGTACAAAATATTTCACAAGAGTTAAAAAAAAAAGGTTATGTGCGGTATCTAATACTCGTACGAACTTAATTATCACATAATCACATTCGGAAAGGTACGATAAAAATGTTATATTTCACAAACACAACTATATTCCATCGTACATTTCCGAAAGTGATCATGTGGTAATCAAGTCTGTACATGTATTCGATAACAGCAATAGTTAATTTGTGTGAAACATCTTATAATTAAGTAAGTTGATTTATGAGGAATTAATGAAAACACAACGTTACAATGTTTTGACTCTCGATTTGAGGGTTGAAAAGCCTAAATGAGATATATCTTTGAACTTGTTGAATCTTGTGTTACCTAAGCATTCAACGCAGTGTTAAGAATATTATACCAAATAATTACCGCCATCTAAGTGATATAAAGCACGCACTAACTTCTTCAGCTAATGGATGAGAACAGATGAACTCGGTTAGAGTGTGTACATATGAGTCGCACTCCCCAAGTAAGTAACATGAATAAGAACCTGATCCATTTCAGGTTACCTTTTTATATTTTTATAAACGGCATAAATTTTATACAATATCCTTATAAATTTTATAAACTTTTTATTTTTTATCATGTTTTATAAAAATTTAGCCAAATTTCTTATAAATTTTTATAAACTTTTTATATAAGTTTTAAACAAATGATCATTCCCAAAAGGTTTATCAGGATTTCCTATTAACGAATTAATCTTTATATAGTATAAAACTGATTACAATTTATAACTAAAAAAAACTTATAACAAATCTAAAAAAACTTACATTGCTCTTAACCCTTCGAGATCAAGAAGACCCAGTTTTTCATCATACTATCAAGGGATCCTGCATAAGTTAAAAATACAAAAAAAAAAAAAAATTATCATAAAAACTACTGGCATCATTGGTAACAAATCCAAAACCCTAGCCACTATATTACGACTTGATCTAACACAAACTTTGTGAGTGCTATCAGATCTCATCATCGTTTGCATGTTTAGTTTTGCAAAAATACACACACAAAACACAAACATAATGAAAACTGAAAAGGTTGGAAAGACGACTGATAGGCAGAGAGGCTAGCTAGGTCGAATATAATGAGACTGCACAATGTCATGTATTTATACTTGGCGACTAGAAAGGTGGCCGAGTGCAATGGGCCCATGACTAGGCTGGCCTTTTGAGGGAACTTAATGGGTATTTGGTCCTATTTTATTTAGGTTACGTGTAATCTTTTATACTCCTTCCGTCTCAAATTATAAGTCCATTTTGACTTTTTCAAAGTCATTTTATACCAACTTTGACTTTAATTATTTCTTTTAGCGTTATATAATACTTTTTGTAAAATATATAAATGGGTATGTGATTTAAATGCATTTTCATTTGTATACTTTTCATCAAGTATTATATAACACGAAAAAAAATAATTAAGGTTAAAATCGGAAGAAAAAAACTTTGAAAAATCAAAAATGGACTTATAATTTGAGACGGAGGGAGTATAATAAAACAAAATTTTTAAGTGAAAAATTTTCATTTAAAAAATTTACTTCATACGTTTTTGGTAATATTTTATTTATTTATTATTATTTTTATTTTAAAATATTTACTAAAAAAACTTAAATGTTCCGAATTTGGCAATAGTTAAAAAAACGTTCTTATATATCGTCAAGAAAAAAAAAATAAACATAAAAGTTTAAGTGTTAAAAGTATAAAGAAAAAAACTTAGTAAAAAGCGAGAGAGATTTAAAAAATATTTGTGTCAAATGTAAAGAAATAAATTAGTAATCGATTCTTAAAAAAACATAATATATAAAAACTCGCGTGCGTGCGAGTATTATAGCTAGTATAATAACTATTACAACTCAAATAAACTTTTGTTACATATCAATTATCTCTCTACAACTAACTTAATTTAATAAGATAAATAACTTTATCACTAATAGCTTAAAGACTTGTAGAATCACGAGAATATTTAAAGAAATATTCTTGTAAAAAGTTATGTGTGTAAATAAAGTAAGAAATTGCGAGCGTAAACATGTTCCATTAATATTTGAAAGGAATAATAAGTAATAAGTGAATTATTCGATAAACATTTGTGTTTCTAAGAATTAAAATAATAACCTTCGTGCATTGTCGTTTCCAAACTTGATGGTCTTGAAAATCAAATGTATTCAGTGAGCGCACATCCAGTTAATAGCCACTGTCTGTTCTGTGAATACCTAATAGTTTTTTAAAAACAAAAAATGTAAGTAAAAGTTGTGATTGCTAATATATTTAATTTTAAAATATTGTATAAAACATGTCATATGTATAAAATATTCTGAAAACAAGACTCGGTAGGTACAAACAACTTTTATAAGCGATTGATCATGGCTCTTGTTAATTGTCATAACAAATGGAACCGACAGAGGATATTGTTTCTTGACGATCTTTAGTGGTAAACGTTTATCAGACGGAGTAATTCTCAACCTTGGTATGATAACCTTCTTTCCAAAGTGTGTTCCGTTAATGATATTTTCTTGAATAGTCTTGTTAATTTATGAAATTGAAGTCTTGTCCCGTTACATAATCCATTTGCTTGATCAATATTTCTCAACAACATTATCAGGACATGTACTTTTAACACAAGTCTGTGGTTTGGAACACCTAAGAATTTCAATCCATTGATAAATTCCGGTGAGAACACAAATTCATCTATGGCGGCGCCACGTTCACTTTTATCAGTGATGTCGCAACTTAAATAAACCATTTATTCACCTGGAAATTTGTGCAACAAATGATTGTTTATAGTGTCCACGAATTCATTCATGGGAGAAAGAATGGCCTTTTACTTGAAAGTACGACGGATCATTTATGTTATCCAAAAGGTTTGGATAAGTTAAATCAATAATTTCTTCCGTTTATTATATTTGCCTCAATAGAAGTTCTTACTAATCTAATAACTTTATGTCTTATTCTATTACATAATCCGTTAGACTGGTCAATATTTCTTAACAACATTATGTAGAATTGCATTTTTGGTCCTTGTGGTATGGTCAAATTGCAGATTTGGTCCCTGAAACTTTAAAAGTGCACCAGAGGTCCCCATTTCCAAGTTTTCGTTGCATGTTTGGTCCCTGGGTCCACACAGACTAAGGGTAATTTAGTCATTGATGTTGTCTTTTTCTTTTTCTACTTTCTTTTTTGTTTTCTTACATAAATAGTCCCTGTGTTGGAAGGGGTTTTACATATTTAGTCAATACACATTTTTTTTTTTTTTTAATTTGCAAATCTTCTTCCTATGGTTTTAACCTGTTACGGGTTTGGTCCCTTAACCATTATTTCTGTTAGTTTGACCGTCAAGTGAATGTTTTTGTTCGTTTTTTAACGTTTTCGTCCGTTGTTATACGTTTTCGTCAGTTTTTTTACGTTTTCATTCATCTTTTTTACGTTTTCGTCCGCTTTTATACGTTTTCGTCCGTTTTTTTACGTTTTTATACGTTTCGTCCGTTTTTTTACGTTTTTGTCCATTTTATACGTTTTCGTCCATTTTTTTTATGTTTTCATCCGTTTTCATCCGTTTTTATACAATTTTTTGTCCCTTTTTTTACGTTTTCGTATGTTTTTCTATGTTTTCGTCCGTTTTTATACGTCTTCGTCCGTTTTTTTACTTTTTCATCCGGTTTTATACGTTTTTGTCGGTTTTTATACATTTTAGTCCGTTTTCATCTGTCTTTATACGTTTTTATGCGTTTTCGACCGTTTTCATCCGTTTTTATACGTTTTTATGTTTTTTTTCCTGTTTTTATACGTTTTCATCCCGTTTTTTACGTTTTCGTACGTTTTTATCCTTCTTTATCTGTTTTCATCCGTTTTTATACGTTTTCGTCAATTTTTATACCTTTTTATTTATCCGTTTTTAACATATTTTTATGCGTTTTTGTTTATTTTTATACGTTTTCATCCGGTTTTGTACGATTTTGTCCGGTTTTCTCACGTTTTTATTCGTCTTTATCCGTTTTTATAAGTTTTCTTCCGTTTTAATAACATTTTTATGCGTTTTTGTTTATTTTTATATATTTTCATCCGGTTTTGATCTAATGGCTAATATAAGTTAACCAATTTTTCCTAAAAAGTTCCAAAAAATTTCCAAAAATTTTTGAAAAAAAAATATTTGAAAATTTTTTTTGAAAAAAAAAAATTCGAATACTTTTTTTTTCAAAATTTTTTTTTTGAAATTTTTTTCGAAAAACTTTTCTGAAATTTTTTTTTTAAATTCTTTTCGAAAAAACTTTTCTGAAAATTTTTTTCGAAAAAAAATTCGGAAAAAAAAATTTTCAAAATTTTTTTTTTCGAGAAAAATTTTCAAAAAAGTTTTGTCGAAAAAAATTTTCAAAAAAATTTTTTCGAAAAAAAAAAATCTTAAAAAAATTTTCCGAATAAATTTTTCAAAATTTTTTTTTTAAATTTTTTTGAAAATTTTTGAAAATTACACTGTTGGTCCATTTATGTAATATTAATGGTTAAATAAATAATAAAAAAAAAATCGGACTAAATCTATAGAACATGGCAAGACAGAAGGACCATTTATGTAAGAAACTCAAAAGATGGACCGAAAATAAAATAGGAAAAGAAGAAGACAAGGGTATTTTAGTCATTTGATGTTGATCAGGGACTAAACATGCAACGAAAACTTAAAAATGAGGACCTCTGGTGCACTTTCAAAGTTTTAAGGACCAAATCTGCAATTTGGCCATACCACATGGACCAAAAATGCAATTAACTCTATATTAAGCAGTAACGTCCAAAATACTTAACAATGCTCCCTCTACCCCAAATTAATAGGCTATGTTTTTTTAGACTGTCCCAATTTAATTGTCCATTACTAAAAATAGAAGGGAAGTTTGATCGAGTTTACTATATTACCATTACTTGAAATTATTATTACAAAATTTAAAAAAGATATTAATTACTTAGTTAATGGTAAAACTATCATTCTGCTAAAAAGAGAAAGCAATATTAATCATGTTCTTTTTAACCTGTGTGTTTTTTTTGTCAAAGGACAAATAATTTGGGACAAATATAGTAATAATTAATTAACATAGTTCATGTTATGGAATTTTAAGTTCTTTGCAATGATATCATTAAAGGAAATCTGACCAAAATTTTTGTATGATAGTGAAATGACCAAATTTTCAATCGATACATGTTGTATGTCACTTGTTATCCCTTGTGCATGTAGTTGGAACAAAAAATCTAATAGATTGACTTGTCAATAACTTAAGGAGTCAGATGTGTGTCCACTTGAAGATGGTGAATTAAACGACACATATAGTTAATAACACTATAAAGATTATTCATATGAAAAAAAGTACATGAAGATGTTTGATTATATTGTTTTACATTTGATTATAGATTTTGTAATGTGTGACCTCTTTCTAAACAATGTTTGTTATATTACTTATGACATTACATTCTTTATAAAAACAGTCAGTAAGCAGTTTTTTTAGCGCACGAGGATGCAACCTATAGTTGTAGTACACACAAATTGTTAATAAGAGATTGGCTAACTTTTGGTTTATAGTTATAACAAAAGGATCGAGCACTCGATATGTCTTCCTTTTAGTTTTCAAAGTAAAGGTTTAGCAATGTTCATATAAAGAAGTTTATAATGTAAATGAGATGATATTGATCATGAACTAATGAAAAACTAATTCATGTGGATTGTGTTCTTAGAACTTACAATCAATTTTTTGTTCTATTGTGGCACAAGGATGAAAGATGCTCAATACACGGGTAAACTCCTCGAATTCAATAATGCCATTTTGCTTCTTATCAAATAGATCATAAACCTGGATATAAAAGGTAGGACCATCATATAAACGCTCATAAATAAGTCAGAAAACAAAGTAAGATATATCATATGATGAAAGTATTTGGAGAGCAACTATGATTTATGTAGCTAGCTGAGGGTACTGACTGGATGTTTCTTTTCGCTTTTCAATATTACCGTGTCATTTATATACAAATGCGCAAAAGATATAAGATATTGAATGTGTTTGGTTGAATTATAGAATTAACAACATTCAGTAATTACATACCCGATGTATGGTCAGTAACATTTTCATAGAATAAAGTGCAAGCCTATAGCTCTAGGAAGCACCTAACTCGAATCTTGTAAACCCGATATTCAACATATTCAACGGAGGAATAATCTTTTAGGACATCACCTCTTGGTTATAAGTAATCATGAAGTGCTCCATTTTTTCCCTACAAAGACAATTACACAAACATAATTCATCAAAGAGTTGGTGTAACATATAATCATTTTCATCAATCCTTATCATCTACTAACAATTAAATTTAAGAATGAAAAGAGGTAAAACATGTCAAACCTGGTTGATCTTCCTCAATCACATTTTAACAACGAAAATAAATTATAACACAATCAATCAAATATATAAAGGTGGTTTCCCCCAAATTTTTTATGGTTCTCATTAAACAGAAATAATTTATAACATAATCAATAGAAACATATCATATATTTGAATCGAACCAAAATAATTGTAATTTGCAACACGTATTTCGAAACCCTAAATATTTAAATTAAATGGATACTTACCAATTCGTCCATAGGCACACTCATGTAACCAATATTTAATTTGAATTGGACAAACAAAATATTCGAGTTGTTAGGGTGGATGTTAAAATGGTATAATACTTATGTGATATATTTTGAATGATTGTTGGAAACTATACAACCTTCAAATAGAAACTGTTTGATGTTTTTGAAAAATAAGAAATCGTGTAGAGGAAGAATTGGGTGACGTTAACTCCTGCTATAGATAGATATGAACAAAGCGTATTGTAGAATTAATTCATATGATTTTTGGAAAGTATACGACATTAATTCATATAATTATTTCTTAAAATAAGTTTTGACAACATTAAATCATCAGGACTTTACACATTCGTGTAGTAGAAAGAAGAGTGCTTAAAGGAGCTTAAAATTGTTGCTAGATCACCATGTTTAACATACACCAGCTAGTTTTAAAGAGAGAAAGTAAGTAGATAGAGAGAGAGAGAGAGAGAGTTGAAGGATCTTATGAAATGCAGTGAAAGTTTATTAATCAAAGAACCAACACCCTTCTCATCATTGAGAAGGGTATTTATAATAGCTTACAAGTGTAAGGTGTTGCCCTAATTCTCTATGGGCTTACTACATAGGTCGGCCCATCAAACTAACAATTATAAACCAAATAACTAGCGACATATTACAATAATAAATGACCAACACTTTATAATAAATACGTAATCCCAACAATCTCCCCCTAAGGGTTGGTCATCATAGGTCGTTTGACGTCTTTAACTCTTTGGCGTTCTTAGCTCATTACGTCTTTAACTCTTTACATCTTTGTTCTTTGTTCTTGTTGTTGTGATCAGATGTTGGTTTCTCTTGCCTTTCATCAACGTCTTTGTTACCGGTGTCTTTGCGTCTTTTCCAACATGCTCACACTTCTTTTTGACTTTGGTGCCTTATGTGGTCCTCATTCTTTTACTTTGATCTTTGTCTCTTACCTTTGTAGATTTTTTGGCTTTTACTTAGAATCTTTCTCAACTTTGCTTTGCTTTGATATTTGATGATAACTTTCTTTGAATCTTTGCATGACTTTATGATGTTGGTATGAGCATGTGGACATGGAACGATTTTGATGATTATGGTGATGGTAATGGTATTCTCTGGAACTCTGGCCTCCATGGATAGCTGCATAAAGGTGTTAGTAATAAAGTTTTTGACGTTTGTGTTTAGACATCCCAGATCGCTGGCACGTTCCTTGAATATTCTTAGACCGAATGGTCACTAGGATATTTCTGTACTTGATATATTAACAATGTCGTTCTGTATCTGAATTTCCAAAAGATGAACAAACACATATGAGTCGCTGAAGTTGTAAAATCTCTCAAAGCATTTATGATTATAAAACATATTTTTCTAATACGCTGAGAGTTTTGTCTTCTCTGAAATACTCCACCTTCACATGTGCTAATGAGTTTTTAAGGAAAATATGCACATTGAGGGTAGAGCTGGTAATTTAGAATTGATCGATTTTTAATAGACTAGATCTTTGTGAGACACGTTTACATCATTGGTTAGACCAACTTGAAATTGACAAGTCCTTTGCGAGATACGTTTACATCACTGGTCAGATCAGCTTGAATATATTACCCATCCAGGAACAAGTCTTTTCGATTTCTGACATTGTTTTCTCGTCAATTCGTAGGTGGTATCTGAGTCTTTTTGACACGGTACATTCTACTCTGACAGGTCCTTTGCGAGACACGTTTACATCACTGATTAGATCAACTTGAAATTATTGCCCATCCTGGAATAAGTCATTTCGATTACTGACATTTATTTTCGTCAATTCATTTGTTAACTCTGAGTCGAAATCGATATGGTACATTCTACTTTGACAAGACCATTGCGAGAAACGTTTACATCGCTGGATGAACTAGCTTGAAATTATTACCCGTCCAGGAACAAGTCATTTCAATTACTGACGTATTTTTCTCATCAATTTATTGGTTATATCTAAGTCTAACTCGTCTGAGATTCCACACTGATCAACATTATGAGATTCCATACTGACCAACATATTTTAATCTCATTTCTCCTCCTCAAAAATAGCATATCGATGTTGTTTTTTAAAACAATGATGATTAAAATATGCTTTTTGAGGTTTTGAAAATTCCTTGGGGAGAAACAGACCACAAGAACGTTTAGTGAGAAAAAAGTTGTTTTGTTTAAGGTTAAGAATCTTTCGCTTCTTATATTAGGATTGTTGCATTGAAGCGTACAACATGGTAATTTCTTTGAAAATCAGGTTATGCAACGTTATGTGTGCATAAACCATTGTATTATTAAAAAAAATTGTTTTCTTTCAGCAAAATATTCCCTCTCAAATAATGTTTACTTATTCGAGAGTTAGTCTACTTGAGCAGAATTTTGAAATGTATTTGAAAAAATACTTTTGAAAACTCTTGAAATAATTCTGCTCAAGGTTTTAGAAAACACAATCAATCATAATATTAACCTACTATGAATGTTTAAAGTTATTATAGTCATTGTTCAAATGTTCTAACTAATTTACTTAACTAGTTAATATTTAACTACTACAATCATTCAGGGACGACAATATGTGAGAATGTTAGGCACTCTTTCTCTTCTTCCAACATAATTCTCCAATCTGCGCATCTGCCTTCGATGTTTGAGCCTCTATTGAATTATATCCATAAACTTCATGGCTTGTTTTTCATCGGTTCTTTTCCACTTCATCTGTCTTAACCATCCTTGTTCACGACCTTCTTTGTAATCTCGAAGTATGTTGTCCAGTTCAACGTGAACTTTCATTAACGTTTCATCGCTGAACTTGTGAATCTCTTCGTATCCTATAAAGTGATTTCCAGTGAACTTACTGAGGTAGATCAATCTGAATGACCTTTGGATGAAACTGTACGGTTGTTTTTCTGTAATTCTTGGAATCTTGAATTATGGCTGAATACGGTTTAGATGTTTTTGATAACTTTCAACACCAAGATGAACATCTTCGACCCTCGATCTTAACACGATACTTCTGATCTAGATTAAGACATAGTTGATGATATCGTATTCAATATTTCCAGGTAGATGATGGAGTTTTCCTTGGATTTTGAGCATATACATATCTTCAAGATCATTCAGGTTCATGTTCTTATAATTTGCTTCACTGAAGGTGTACTCTTTGTTATCATATTTTTACACCGTGATTTGCTTCAAGAATCTGTAGCCATACTTTTCATCTACTTCGGCACTCAAAACATATATAATACTTTGACTGTAGAATACTTTGTTCTTGGAGGTGAACGTGAGCTTCCACTTATAGAACCATTTTCTTAACTCGGGCCAGTGGTAGATTCCTAAGACTGCTTCATCATTATAATCAACAATGGAGGTTCTAAATTTGTCGCTAATTTGTTCTTCAATTCCTTCTTGTGCGTAGACAACAGCTGGAAAATTGGCGAGTGAAGTGGCATAGCTCTTTTCGGGATCTGTGTCACCATACATCAAGTATTCAAGATATCTGTTAAAGAAGTATGGTATTGGTACCTTAAGGTTATAAGAGTGGCCAATGAGAGGTAATGGTTGAGAATAATCATGATAATTAAAGGTTGAAGGTTCATGTGCAGATCTGGAAACATCCCAATCAATGTTTTTTGACAAAGCATGGGCAACTTGTTCCAGATTGTATTCGAACTCCAGATGAGAAGTAAGCGTTGTCTTGAATGGTGTGAAACCTGCTTTTTTGATGTTGATGATGTCGGACTTGTGTAGTCTTTGTATCTTTATGACTTGCTTTATCTTCTTTGTGAATTCAATAATAGGGCCTTCAGGTGGTATTTCATCTTCTGGTATGTCATGGTGTGCATCGACCATGTCTTCAAACCAATCAAATTCCTTAGATGAAGGATCCACCCATTCTGGTGTTGGTTGCATTGTCATGTTGGGTGGAGGTTCTTGTACTTCTTCAACATCCTTGGGTTGTTCAGCTGATGATGCAAGTATCTCTTCTTCTATTGGAATGTTGAAGGGTGGTGCTTGTGATCCAGAAGGTGAAGGTCCAGTAGTCTTGGAGCGTTTATCTCTTTGGTTGGCGTCATCATCTTTTATCGGAATCATCATGATGAGGTTTGCGAGGCTTGTTAGTCTTGCAACTTTCACTTTTCTTTGGTGCTCTTTTGATAGAATTGATTAAAGCTTTTTGAAGTTCACGTTCTTCAGGATTTGCTTCAATCAGTTTCAGCAGTTGTCCCTTGAGCTCAAAAGCAGAAGGTTTGATCGGTTTAGTTTAAATAGTGATAGGAGTAGTCTGGATATGACGAGCAACCATTCCTTCTAGTTTGGTTTTTACATATTGGTTCATTGCTTTTGGAAGTTCCATACCAATGGATTTCTTGATTTCATCGGGCATATACATCTGGAACAAATCATCCATTGATTTGGAGATGTCGTAAAGCTTGAATTCGTTAATATCCTTTTGTTGTGCTTGAACATGTTCTTGTAGTTTGTTGAGATGCTGTTGAACAGTTTGCACTTTATTCTTCTTTTGAATGTGTGCAATAGCATGTCGCACCGTTCCTTTACAATGATCTTCGAAGAGACATTGATTTTGAACTTTGGAGTTGTTTTTGGAGGTGGTGGTTCTGTCTTAGAGAGTTTATTATCATCATGTGATGCTGTTATTGATGAGGGTTGTTTATGAGGAGTTGGTTGTCGGTTTTATTCACCTGAATGTTGTTATAAAAAATAAGCCTTTGGGTCATCTTCATCTTGATCATCATCATTGTTATCGTCGCCATTGTTCTCTTCATCTTTCTCTACTTCATCTTCATCTTCTTCATAATCTTTTTCTTCATTAGATTCATCCGTGTATATAAATTCATCTGATTCTTCCAAGTTTTCTTTGTCAGATAAAGTTACATCTGTGTCTTCCCCTATTTCTGCTTGTATCTCTTTTTCATCATCTACCCCTGAATTCTCACCTGCTTTTTTTTTCTTTGCAAGTTCAGCCATGTAGAGTCTCCTACTTTCCTTCAATGTTTTCTTTAACACTGGTAGTTCTGGATTTGCAGCAGTTGGTTTCTCATGTTTAGTACTGTATTCCATCTTACTTTTACCTTTGGTCATCGAAGCTTTCTTAGCAGCTTCTACTCCCTCATTCACCACTTGTTCAATTTCTTTATCCTGCTCCAGCTTTTCTTGTTTTATCTTAATGATTCTTTCTCTTTCGTATTGAATGTTGAGTCTTTCTTGAATTGCAATTTCATCCTCTTCTTGTGTAGTTAACACTTCGTCCCGAAGAGTTGGTTTCTTCTTAGCTAATTTTGTATGACTCCCTGAGCTACCTACTTTCTTACCTCCTCTTCCTCTTCCTCGACATGTTCCTTTACTTTTCTTGCCCTTTTCAGTTACACCCACTAATCCAGCAATCTCGGCCGCATCATAGGTCTGATATGCTTCAGTGGCCTTTATGGCATCAGATAACAGAAATTTTGGAATTCTTCTGCCTTGTTTGGTGATGTTTTTGTCCTGAATCCTTACTCTTGAAAGTATATGATCCATTTCTTCTGAATGATCTTTATCATCAAATCTTCTATCAATTTCGCATTTTCCATCATGAAATGTGAAATGAGAAGCTTAGTATATCAAACGAATGGAGCTTTGTACTTATTCTTCGTTGCAAATTGACGAGCCTGATAAATTATGTCATCCCATATCAGGCTTGCATAGTCAATGTGCATATTATTGACAATGCCCCAGATGATTTATAGATGTTCTAGTCAGGGATATTCATGACCCGTTTCTTTGACCATTACACAATGGCTAATGATGGTGTAAAAGGCTAGCCAGGGTTGAGAAAGGTATCATCGGTTTACTGTTGAATGTTTTGTAATTTGGGGACAGAGTCATCATAACCTAAATTCTTGAGGGTTTTGAAAACGGTGCTGAATGAGGGAGGTAGAAGAAATTTGACGTTATTTCCAAACTTCTTGAGGAAGACCCAACAAATTTAAAAGAGTTTCACCCTCAAAGCTGATTGTTTGTCTGTCAATGATGCAGGTCATGGTCTTTAAATCTCTGCTGACCTTGAGGAAATGCCAGAATTGGTTGAGATAAACTTCAGGTACTCTGCAGTGTGAATGAGAAGATGTCTATAGAAATGCCTCTGAAGAATCTCTACAATGATTTGGCATGTATAATAGCACGGGAGCGTTTCCAAGGCAATCCAGAAATTAGATTGTCCCAGCAGTCTCTCATCACCTTCCGAGATCATGTCATTCTGTGTGAGTGATGGTTGTTCAGAACCTTGTTCTTGAGACATGATGATTCTGAAAGAAATCAACAAAAACAAAGTACAAGAAGTTGCATGTATATGTTAGTGTTAGCAAATAGAGCCCAGTGCATTACATATGATTGTTGAGTTCATGAAACCAAGACAAGTATGTTCAAGTTCTTTACATGAAATTTTCTCAAACTTTCCTTACTTGGAAGGTTCTGAAAAAAATTTGCTTTCTCGGAAACAACTTTTCCTCACTCGAAAATCCTTTTAAAATACTATACTCAGAAAGACTTTTAAAGGATTGCTTACTCGAAAAAGCCATACTTGGAAAGAATTTGAAATTTTTTTTACTCGAAAGATTTTATAAAAAGTTGAAAAGGACATCCCTTACTGGGGAACAATTAAATTTCCTTAATCGGAAACATTCCTAACTCAAAAATTTGTAACCATCTCTTACTCGGAAACATGTGAATAAAACCCATACTCGAGAACATTCATAAGCTTACTCGAAAATATTCATATAAGTTATGCTTACTAGGAATATTCATGCCTTGCTCGGCTTACTCAACTTCTTTCTTGTCATTATCTTATCGACATGAGTCTCGTCAATACTTGCTTGACTATTCCTTAAAATATATTGGAATATATATTATGCTTTGGTGTGACTTATGTTTGACGTGAGTTGTATGTCGAGTCTTTGCTTCTAATTACCACCACACAAAACGTTGATACTAAACTTTTTTTACGATATAGATGCTAAACTTTTGAAATGATACGAGTATTCCACGAAAACTAAGACACGTTGTTTTTTGAAAATTCATTTGCTTTGCAAGACGTATTATAAGATAAGTTGTATACTAGTAGGTTGTGCCAATGTCGTACCGTAATGCCTATAAATTTTGGATATCGTTGTGTCTTTCTTTGTGATACGGTTATGCTTGCTCGTCGATGCCTGTTGTGATAGTTGTGATTTTTGTATTGCTTCTTATTGAGGTGAGTTCATGGCCCCTACTTTTACAAGTTTTATAATTGTTTTGGGGGAGAATATATGCTCGTTTTTTTTACTAAATATAAATCCTTGATTGATTTGAATACTATATTGTAACTTGATTTGATGAAATGTATGATGTGATTGAATTAAATATGCTTTTATGTAGAACAAGAAATATGATTTATATGAAATGTTTTGATTGGACCTGGAAATGTTTTTGTGAGCTATTATGTGTTAGGTTAACATTAGAAACCCAAACGTTTTTATGAATTATTAATTCATGGCTCAGGATAGTGCGAGTGTTATGGATAGATCTATCATGGTTGCCAAACCCATCTGGATTTTAGACACCCAACTTGCCATGATTTAGTCTGGACTTGGGATGCTGATAAGGAATTAAAACATACGTTTTTAGGGGGTCATTTAAGCCATAAATCACTACATTTTATATCCTTTATTGCTTAAAATCGTTCTTTTTCACATTTTAGGTCTTTTGGAAGCAAATTGCTGGAATGAAGCATATTTAGATGAAAAGGAGCGAAAACATGAAGAAAACAACAAATTCAAGAAAACAAGACATTTTCAAAAGCCTGACGGCGTCCCAACACCAAGGGCGACGCCGTCGCTCACATGATATTCCAAAAACTCTCAAGCGACGGCTCAGAACATATTTTGGTCTTAACAAGTGATGGCGTGACGCCTTATTTCAGAAGGCCGCCATTCTTTCTTTTTACACCAGACGACCAAGACTTTCCTCAGACGACGTCTAAAAGCAACCCAGACGGCGTCACTACTTCCTACCCGACGCCGTCCCACTGATGACTTGGCCAAGACGAAACCCTAATGACGGCGATCAGACGGCTTCACCATCAAAAGGCGACGCCGTCGCAAGTGTAAATTATATATATATACTTCGAATTTTCTGTATTTTGTGAGCATTATTTTGGAGAGTAACCCTAATTCGTTTGAGGTCCGACTTGGACAGTATTTTAGGGTTCGAAACCCTCTTTACACTTAAAGATAAGTCTGTTTATCCCATCTATCATCATGTTTCATCTATGTTTGATTGTTTGTTTGTGTTCTTGTTTATCTATCATGCGTAACTAAATTAATTAGTGCTTGCTTCGATCCAATGAAACCTAGTTATTGAAGGTGATAATCCACCCATCAACAACGATCCACCACAAAATCCACTACCACAACCAAATCTACCACCACAGGACCCGCCAAGTGGCTATATTCTTGGTGAATACTCTAGAACGAGCCATCAAGGCTATAGGAACACCATTGAGCTTCCCCGTTTAGCTCAAACTACGGGCCTGCGACCCGACACCATCTGGTTGGTGCAAAATGGATGTGCATTCAATGGACTTCGTTCCGAAGATCCAAATCAGCATCTCAAAGACTTCCTAAAGATTGTTGATTCAATTGACCTTTATGCTACCACTCGGGAGACAACGCGATTGCGTCTCTTCCAATTCTCTCTACGAGACCAAGCTAGTAATTGGCTTGAGCATCTTCCCGCGGGATCCATCTCAAGTTGGGATGATCTCACTACCCGTTTCTTCGCCTAGTTTTTCCCACCGGGGAGAACCACTAAGCTTAGGAATGATATCTTGATGTTCCAAAAACGTCAAGGTGAAACCCTTTATGAGGCGTGGACTCGATTCAAGGACTTACTCCAAAAATTCCCTCACCATGGCATTGATCTTTGGCATCAAGTCCAAATATTCTATGATCATGTCAATCCCTCCACTCGACGAACTATTGATTACGCCACCGGTGGAAGGTTAAGTAACCTGGATGTCAGAACGTGCTGGGAGGTCATCGAGGAATTGGCACAATACGAAGAAGAAGAATGGGAGGATCCAATATTCCCTAAATAAAGAAGTTTAGATGCCTAAGGGCAATTGATAGCAGGGTTCGGGGTCGAGAAAACCTTCTTTTCTACAAGCAAGCTTTTCAACCCTCTAGGCAATGAACCTAATCATTGTAGTGTAGTATGGGGTAAGCCTCAGGGATTGATTTCGTTCTCTAAGGGAATAGGAATACTAGAAAGAGATATATGACGAGAAGGTGGGGTTGAAGATGATCATTTTTAGTCTTTTTTATGGTTTTTTATAAAGCAAAGGTAAAATCTCGGGGTATATGATTGGGGGGTGGTACTTCTACCGATTTCACTACTTTACTAATTATCTAATTAACTACGGATAGTTTATGTCTAATTGAGGTGTGTTCGTATGATGATTAAAGATGTGTTCACTTAGATATTATTACTCCCTAGTTATCTTTTATTAGTCGGTTGAATTTTCACTTCATTTGTCTTAATTGGTGTGTTGTATTCCTATTAGTCGTAGGGGGGGTGCCTAATTCCCTAGTTCTATGAATTGTAACTCTCCTTTAGAATACACGAGATTGGAAAGTGCAATAGCATCTCCCCCGAATACACTATTATCATAAAGCTACAACTCACGTAATAAACACAACGATGGCCTAGGTGCACTCCTATGGCTTTTTGCTATTTAGGACGTTCAAGCTCGCAACAATGAAAGAAGAAGCCAGTTTTCCTTACTATAGCGTCTACCAATTAAGGCAAGAGACAACCTAACAACAATCAATAACTAGGTTTCATAGATCTAATCAAACACACAAGTAATTTAGCTAGACATGTTAAACAAGAAAGCATACACACAATCAATTGAACATGGGGTAGACATAATGATAAATTGGATAAACAAACTTATCTTGATGTGTAAAATAGGGTATGGGACCCTAGAATACTGTCCAAGTCGGACTACAACTGAGTTAGGGTTTGCTCTCCAAAATTCTACCTCTTAAAATACAGAAAAATCGAATTCTATATATAGATTTACAATCGCGACGGCGTCACCTTTTGATAGTGACGCCGTCAGGTCGCCGTCATTAGGGCTTCGTTGGGCCAAGTCATCATTGGGACGGCGTCACTTGAGATGTATGACGCCGTCAGTCTTCATGCAGGACGTCTTCTGAATCTTGGATCTTGGGCGTCTGGTGTGAAAATTATGAGTGACGCATTCCAGAAATAAGGTGTGAGCCGTCGCGTGCACTTTTTGATCAAGTCTTCAATAGAGGGACGATGTCGCCCTTTGGTTGGGACACCGTCAGGTGTGATGAACAACCTTGGAGTGTCTTTGATCTTGACTTTGCCATTTTCTTCATGTTTTCGCTCTTTTTCGTCCAAATATGCTTCATTCTAGCATTTTGCTTCCAGAAGATCTAAAAAGTGAAAAGGAACAATTTTAAGCAGTAATGGACATAAAATGTGTCGATTTAGGGCTTAAATGACCCTCTAAAAACGTATGTTTTAAATCCTTATCAAATATCCCTACACTTGGTATTTGCTTGTCCTCAAGCAAATGTGCTTTTGGCCAATAAATTTATAAGTTAGGGGGCATGAAGCATTGGTTTAAGATAATCTACAACAAGTAAAAGCGCCACAATAGTCATTACAAGCACGTAAATTATACACTAGCACCTCATAATTGGTGTTTGGATCCTCTCATCTCTCGGGTTTATATGAAATATAATATGAGTGGAAATGGAAGATAAACACTCATTACCTGACATAGTACATAGATTACCATAAGCTTGAGAATAGATCAAACCTCTACCGCTTTGGCGTAAGCACCTAGGAATAACTATCTAAGAGGTCTTTACAAAGGGTTGTAATGTTAGACTTAGGGTAGGGAAGTAAAGGGTTTTGTTGGATAGGGGATATTTAATGGTGGCAAGTCAAAAATCTTATGTTACAAGCATGTAAAGCGTGGCGTTTCTAAGCCAAGACTCGACTCACTAACACTAGATAACTTGAAACAAAACAAACACAAACTTAAACTTAAAAATATAAACATAAAGATAGATGTAGGATGGTAGCCCGTATGGCTTTTTTTTAATAACTCTTTTCTATTCTTTTTCGATTTTTTATTTTTATTTTTTCATACCTTTTTACTCTACCATTGTTGGGTTTTTGGTTCTGCTGAAAGAAATTATTCTAAGTATGGAACCACTGCCAGTACATTAGATACTACGGCTAGAAGGAATGAATCCACTACTCAAGACAAACAACTGCTAGTAGATTTCTCAAACCACTGCTAATGTATAATACCACTGCTAGTATGATTGTGTCGGTTTAACTTGTAATATTCTAGAATGTCTTGGGTAGTACGTCTTGTATTTAGATAAGTATGGTAAGTATAGTTATCTTGTAGAATACGTAATGTATATTGTGAAGGACTCCTTAGCCTATAAAAGGAGGTCCTAGGTTAGAGTTAGATATACGTATTGGTTATATCTAAGAGTCGATACACTTCAAGGTTGTAAACCCTAATACTACTAAGAGTATTCGTATATTAATATATTGAGGTGTTTAGTGATAATCAACGTTATTCATCTTAAGGTTAAACATTAAATTCCGCATAGTGTTTAATAGTTTGTATTCATTTAAGTCAGCTTCTATATAAGATCGTTTGCTCAACTGGGATCAACAAGTGGTATCAGAGCTTGTGATCTAGAATCTGTGATCAAGAAGAAGTTGTGTTACTAAGATTTGTTCTAATTCAACAAGTTCAAGATGTCTGACGAAACTCACATGGTTACTGCCTCCAAAGTGCCCATGCTGAAGCAGGGAGAATATGAAGTTTGGAAGATGCGAATGAGGCAATACATTCGCATGATTGATTACAACATCTGGGAGGTTATTGAGAAGGGTGATTCTTTACCTAAGATTGGTGCTGATGGAAAAGAGCTTGGCATTGTTAGTGAAATTGATAAGGCTCAAAGGAAGCTGGAGATTAAGGCTCATAGTATTCTCAGCATGGGAATACCTAATGAGTATGCATTGGACTTCCAAGAGTATGAGACTGCTAAGGAGTTGATGGATGCTATTGAACAAAGATTTGCTGGTAATGATGCTACCAGAAAATCAAGGAAGAACATGCTCAAGCATCAGCTTGAAAACTTCACTACTCTCAGTGGAGAAAGTCTTGATGGAACTTACAACAGACTACAGAAGCTCATCAGTCACTTGAAATTGGTGGAATATAAAGTTCCTCAAGAAGACATCAACCTAAAATTCATTAGAAGCTTGGCACCTGAATGGGCAATGCACACAGTTGTTTGGAGAAACAAAGATAACTTTGAAAAGATGACCTTGGATAATCTCTACAACAACTTAAAGGTCTATGAGTCTTAGAAGAACATTGCTGGCTCATCCTCATCTACTCAGAACATTGCTTTTGTGTCTACCAACAACATGAGCACTCAGGAGACTACCACTGCTACCTATGAAGTATCCACTGCTAATACTAATGTTTCCACTACTTACGACAACGTTAGTGATGGTGCTAATTGTGCTTTTCTATCTGATCTCACTACCAATGTTACAGTGTTGAATCAGGATTTGGATCAAATTGATCTTGATGTTCTTGATGAAATCAATCTTCAGTGGCAGATGGCGATGCTCACCTTGCAAGATAGGAGATTTTTGAGGAGGACTGGTAGAGAGATCAAGTACAATGGTTAAAGAAAAGCTGGGTTTGACAAAAGTAAGATGGAGTGCTACAACTATAAAAAGAAGGGACATTTTACAAGGGAATGTAGGGCTCTAAAGAGGATTGGTGAAAACTTCAAGAAGGCAACTGAAGATCCAAAACCTTCTTCTGCATTGGTGGCTCAGGATGGACTTGGTGACTAGATTGAAGAAGGACCCAATGCTGCTTTTCTTGCAAGTGAAGCTTCTTAAGTACATAACTTTGCACTCATGGCCTATGCTTCATCATCATCTAGTTCTGATTCTGAGGTATCAAATAGCTCAAATAATTCTTTTTGTTCTTATAAATCTTGTCAGGATACCTTAGAAGGTCTCAAAGCTTTGGTAGAGAGTCTTAGAAAAGAAGTTGAAAGACTTAAATTAGATAACTTAGGTTACAGAGTTGGACTTCAAAATGTAGAAGAAAAACTTAGGTTTTGTAACAAGTGTGAGTTTGAATATGTTGATAAGATAAACATTCTAGGTGGAGAGATTGACATTAGAGATAGAGAAATAAAGGTGATTAAACAGAAACTTGAAGAAGCTGAAAGTGTAAAACAAGAGGCCCTAGATGACAAAGAGAAACACGTTGTTAGGGTTGAAAAACTTACTTTTGCTTCTGATGTAGTGAATAAATCAATTGGATGTCAATTAATGAAAAAAGGTTCTGGCATAGGGTACAATGATGTGCCACCACCCATGCTGATGAAACATGCATCACGTGGAACAGAGTTGTCTTTCAGTAATGAGTTTAGCTTTAACAAACTTGTAGGTGAAAATGGTAAGTCTGAGTCACCTAAGGTTATGTCTAATAGGTCATCTGATGGACCAATCATTGAAGACTGGGAGTAAGATACTGAGGAAGAGAGGTCTGAGTCAACACAGTCTGAAAAGTTAGAAAACATTAAAACTGTTGATTTAAAACAAGCTAACTTTGGTAAGCCTAGATTTGGAGCACAAATCTCTAAGAAAATTGTTGAGTATAATGAGATTTCTAGAGAACAAATGAAAAGATACAAACCTAGGGGAAATCAAAGAAACTTTAATGGCTTAATCTCAAAAATATTAGGCGATGAGTTTAAGTGTATTAAATAGGCTTGTTTTAAATGTGGTAGTTTTGAGCATCTACAGAGAAACTGTAACAAAAACCAACCACCAGTTTGGAACCAATGGAGGAGGGTAAATCATCAAAATTTTTCAAAGAAAACAGTCCCTCATCCTAACAGAAACATGGTTCCAAGAGCAGTGCTAATGAGAAATGGAACCACTAAATCTATAATCACTGCTGCACCAAAAGGTGTTCCAACCACTAGATCAAAAACAATTTTCACTGCTAAGCAAAACAATTCCACTGCTGAGCAAAATGTTACCCCTGCTAAGGCAAAAGAAGATTTATTTATAGTGCCTAAGGTAATAACTGATACAGTGGTTGGAAGCCATTTTTTTGCTGTAAAGGCCTGAGCTAGCTGGCAATGGAAACCAAAAACAAAGGTTTTACATCATGACAGTAGTGCATCAATGGACTTACAGAAATTTAACTATGTTGATGCACAGGGCAGACCCAAGTCAGTATTGGCTTGGGTCCACAAAAGAAACTAATCTGTTTACTTTCATGTGCAGGGCAATCTACAAGATGAGCTAAAGGATAAAGGAATATTTGACAGTGGTTGCTCTGGGTACATGACATGGGATGGGAGCAACCTTGAGGATTTTGAAGCTTTTGATGGTGGCTATGTGGCTTTTGGCAATGATCCAAAGGGAGGCAAGATTGTTGGCAGAGGAACAATAAGGACAAGGAAGTTGGACTTTGAGAAAGTATATCTAGTAAAGGGACTGAAGTACAATTTATTCAGTGTTTCCCAGATGTGTGATAAAAAGAATTGGGTACTTTTTGGGGAAACTGAATGTGTGGTGTTGTCACATGATTATAAAATGCATGATGATAAGTATGTACAGCTTATGGTTCCTAGGAAAGAAAACATATATTGCTTCAACATGAAAGATGTAATTCCTAATAGAACTTTAACATGTTTGTTTGCAAAGGCATCAATTGATGAATCAAAATTATGGCATATAAGGCTAGGTCACCTAAATTTCAAAACAATCAATAAATTGGTGAAGGGAAACTTAGTGAGAGGGTTACTTTCTAAGGTTTTTGAAAGTAAAGAACTTTGTGTGGCTTGTCAAAAAGGTAAACAACATAGAGCCTCTTGTAAGACCAAGACTGTGAACACCATTACTCAACCACTGTTTATGTTACATATGGACTTATTTGGCCCTACCTTTGTGAGAAGTTTGAATCATAAGCAGTATTGCCTCGTTATCACAGATGATTATAGCAGATTTTCTTGGGTTTACTTTTTAGCATCTAAGAGTGAAACTAGTGAGATCCTTAAGAGTTTCATAACTAAGATAGAAAATCAGTTAAACCATAAAGTTATAGTAATCAGATGTGATAATGGAACTGAATTTAAAAATGATGTTATGAATCAGTTTTGCGTGGCAAAGGGTATAGAAAGACAGTTTAGTGTTGCTAGGACACCTCAGCAAAATGGTGTAGCTGAGAGGAAAAATAGGACACTAATTGAGGCAGCAAGAACAATGTTATCTGAGTCTAAGTTACCTACTACCTTTTGGGTTGAAGCTGTTGGCACAACATGTTATGTGCAGAATAGAAGTAAGGTAGTGAAGCCTCATAACAAGACCCCCTATGAGCTGTTACATGGTAGGAAGCCTATGATAGATTTCCTAAAACTTTTTGGGTGTCCTGTTACTATCTTGAATACCATAGACCATCTAGGCAAGTTTGAGGAAAAGGCAGATGATGGATACTTTATTGGCTACTCTTTTAATTGTAAGGCTTTTAGAGTATACAATAGGAGGACTAGAATAGTTGAAGAGAACCTACATGTTAGGTTTAGTGAAGAGACTCCTAGTGTTGAGACCAAAGGACCAGATTGGCTGTTTAATATTGATATGCTGACAAAATCTATGAATAATGAGCCAATCAGTGCAGGTACATCCACTAATGTTGATGCAGGTACACAAAAGAATTCTGATGCAGGAACAAATTCTAAGGAAGCTGAATCTCCAAAAGAATTCTATCTGATTGAGAAGTGGAAAGCAGGTTCTGTCTCACCCATCATTTAAAAGCAGGGTCCCATAAATGATGATGATTTGGATTCAGGAAACAAAGGAGATCATCATCAAGATAAGGAGGAGTTATCTGGAGATAACTTAGTGTCGGTAGAAGAAATTGATAGGCAGAATGGAGTTGCTGAAACCACTGCTAAGCCAAGTGCAACCACTGCTAGTTCATTTGAAACCCTGGCTGGCACAAGTTCAACTAACAGTACTTTCTTTGGCAATACTGCCAAGCCACTAGATGGTACTGAGGACTATCCAGATGATCCAAACATGCCTGACTTGGAAGAGATGGATACTCCTACAGATGATGAGAACATGGATGACTTTTTCAAGGATGCTAATGTTACTAATTTAGAAACTGTCATCATAGAAAGTCCAGTTCCTACCACCAGGATACACAAAAATCATCCCAAAGAATAGATACTTGGAGACTTGAATACCCCAGTGCAAACAAGAAGCAAGACTCATAAAACCTTAACTGAACAAGGTTTCTTTGCAAAGTCACTTCACAAAAGAAACAGTTATCAAGACTTGCAAAATTGTCTGTTTGCTTGCTTTTTGTCACAGAAGGAGCCTAAGAGAGTTGAAGAAGAATTAGGAGAAGAAGGATGGATTGAATCCATGCAAGAAGAACTGCTACAATTCAAACTTCAAGAAGTTTGAACACTGGTTGATCTGCCTAATGGAAAGAGGGCTATTGGAACTAAATGGGTATTCAGAAACAAAAGGGATGAAAGGGGAATTGTGGTTAGGAATAAATCAAGGTTGGTTGCTCAAGGATACACAAAACTGAAGGTCTAGATTATGATGAAGTATTTGCCCCTGTAGCCAGAATTGAAGCTATTAGATTGTTTTTGGCATATGCTTCATTCAAAAACTTTGTGGTGTATCAAATGGATGTAAAGAGTGCCTTTTTGTATGGTACTATTGATGAGGAGGTTTATGTTTGTCAAGCTCCTGGTTTTGAAGATCCTGATCATCCTGATAAGTTCTATAGGGTGAAAAAGGCTATGTATGGGTTGCATCAGGCTCCAATGGCATGGTATGATTGACTTTCTACTTATTTGTTGGATAATGGTTTCAAGAGAGGCTTGATTGACAAGAAATTGTTCATAAGGAAGCTCAAGGATGATAATTACTGGTTCAAGTGTATGTTGATGACATCATCTTTGGCTCAACAAATAGGGAGCTGTGCAACGATTTTGAGAAACTTATGCATGACAAGTTTCAGATGAGTGCTATGGGTGAACTCACTTTCTTTTTGGGGCTATAGGTTCAACAAAGGACTGATGTTATCTTCATCAATCAAGATAAATATATAGCAGATATCTTGAATAAGTTTGGGTTTCAGGATGTCAAGAGTGCAAGTACACCTATAGAAACACAGAAACCACTGCTACCTGATAATGGAAGTCCCAGAGTTGATGTAAAGCTGTATAGATCCATGATTGGATCTTTGATGTATCTCACTGCTTCTAGGCCAGATATAATGTTCTCAGTGTGTGTATGTGCAAGATTTTAAGTTACACCTAACACAGCACACATGAATGCTGTAAAGAGAAATTTTAGATTTGGGCCTTTGGTATTCTAAGGATTCACCTTTTGATTTGGTGGCCTATACAGACAGTGATTATGTTGGGGCTAGTTTGGATAGAAAGTCTACTACTAGCGGGTGTTAGTTTTTGGGAAGCAGGCTTATCTCATGGCAGTGTAAGAAGCAGACTATTATGGCCAATTCCACCACTGAAGCTGAGTATGTGGCTGCTGCAAGTTGCTGTGGTCAAGTGCTTTGGATTCAGATGCAATTGCTGGACTTTGGGTACAATTTCATGCATACTAAGATTTACATTGACAATAACAGTACAATATGCATCATTAAAAATCCAGTTTTGCATTCTAGAACTAAACATATTGAGATAAGACATCACTTTATTAGAGATTGTAATGAGAAAAGGTTAATCCAAATGGTTAAAATATATACTGATTATAATGTTGCTGATCTACTCACTAAAGCTTTTGATGTGGGGATATTTCAGTACCTAGTAGTTAGTGTAGGTATGATCAATCTCTAAGTCTCAAAACTGTTTTGTAAAAGTTTGTAAATAGAATGTAATGTTATTGGTAAATCTTAGTACTGCTAGTTTAATTATTACCACTGCTTGTTATCTTTGTTCCCACTAACAATTTTGCAGATCAAAAAGTCAATTACACACAGTTAGTAGCAATGGAAATAAAAGGAAACATGGAAGTTTATTCATTAAAGGGATTGCATCAACAGATGCAGTATTACAACCCAAGCTTTCATTACATCACAACAAAAGAAAACATCCAATAACACCTACTCCCTAGGTCCCTTTCCAAACTCAGGCATGATTTTTCTCCCCCTTCTCCCAACCACAGACCAAACTTGTGGGTTGGGGAGTGCTAGCACCTGAGATCTCTTTGGTGGTGCTGAAGCAGAAGGAGCTGAAAGTAGTGCTGCAGTAGGAGGAGCTGAAAGTGATGCTGGAGTTGGTGAAACTGGAATCTCTGCCAGAGGAACAACATCCAAAACTCTGGAGGTGCCACCTGTTTCTTCATATGTGTCCTCATAAAGTGACACATAGCTTGGCATGGAACTGAGCTCAGAACTGGGACCTTCCGCAAGAGCTTCTTGAGATGGGAGTTGCAAGGATGAAGGTCCAACTGGAGCAGGAGCAGGGTTGGTGTTTCTAACAGCCAGTGTAGTGTTTTTGGGTGGAAAATAGTAATTCCAACCACCATCAGAGGAACCAGAAGTGATATAAATGGGATTGTTTGGTGTGTTACTGATAACATCAAATATTCCTGAATATTAAGTGTCAATTTCCCCTGATAATGCTTGTAATTTATATCATTTATATGGATTTACGCTTGTTTTTCATTGTTTTCCACTTTCAGGTAAATTACGAGCATTGGAGCTAAAGAGACGCGGAACTGGAGAAATATCTAAAGATTTATCACAGTATGCTATTTTGATGAAGTTACGACATAACTCGTCTCTCACATTACGCCATAACTATTGCGTGACTCAGAAAACCAACTTATCAAGACGGTTACGGCGTAACTCTTCCCAAAGGTTACGACGTAACTTCATTAGGTCAAATGAGGTTCCACGCCGCTGATACTTACGCCGTAACTACTGCATCAACTACGACGTAACTGAGCTTATTGAAGACTACAGCGTAACCACTCATTAGGTTACGCCGTAACCAGCCGATCTAGTGCATTATACGACGAAATAGAAGGTTACGGCGTAACTCCTATATTGGTTACGCCGTAACCCATATCTGGCCTATAAATACCCCAAGAATTCCAGCATTTGTATTCATTCCATTCCACACACAACACTCTGAGAACATGGGAAAAAGCTCAAGGCAGGTCTAGAGGAGCATACGGAGCTGTCTCCAAGGGAGAAATCACTCCCCTACGATAAGCATTAGCATTTTATATTTCTTTTACTTTCAATTCATGTATTTCGTACCTTTGAATATTGAATTGGTTTGCATGATTAATATGAGCGGCTAAGCACCTTTTGGTGCTAGCCTAGTTATGATTCCTTAATTGTTTTGTTTGCGTTTACTTTACTTCCGTACAATTATTTCTAAGTGTATGCATGCATAGTTTATTGGTAGCCACCCTTGGTTCGGTAGTTTTGAATGGCGATAGAGGCCAATTGCCTAGGAGATATGACCAACTGACCCTAGGTGAGTGGACTGAGACTGGAAGGGTAAGATATGACCAACTGGTGACCCTTTCTACTTGTGCGATTTGACCAACTGATCACATATCGTTTGGATGAACTTAAGAATTAGGGGGTGAGTGTCTAAGTTCCTAACGGCCGGGCACTCACTATTATAATTCTAGCATGTAGCGGTACTTAATGACTCAACTTAGGGGACCAGGAACAACAGGACTTATGACGGTGCGCCTGACTTCTCCTGTGGTGGCATCTTTACTGATAGGTTAGGGCGAATTGACCAAATGTTGTCCTCTCGGCTTTGACCCCACCTGAAGTAATTGGAAGTAAGTAGACGTAGACATAACTAGCTAGGAAGATTAATTAGGTTAGCACCACTCTCCTCTATTGATTTCCCTTTATCATTTATTTTATTTTATTTTCCTTATTCTGCATTAGTAGTTTAATTAATTAAATCCATATCGAAACCTTTATTAATCTGTGACACTAGACTTAGTAATAATCCATCACACATAGCTCTTGGGACGACCCTTGCTTTACCGATTACTACACTACACATGACCGGGTACACTACCTGTTTGTGCACTAGGGTAGACAATAGGTATAACGAGACACTATAAATTTAAGACCTGGTCAGTAAAACCTGCATCAAGTTTTTGGCGCCGCTGCCGGGGAGTTATATTAGGATTTTTATTTAAGTCTTTAAGTTTTGTTCTGATATTATGTCTCTTACTATGAATGATTATCTCACCACCTCTAAAAGTAAACAGGGGATCACCATTCCAGTTCTTGAAGAAAATGTAAAATTCGAATTCTGGGGACTTTGTCTTGATGAACTTAAAAGATGCTGCTTTTATGGAACCAATGATGAAGAAGCACACGAGCACATCGCTAAAGTATGTGAGATCGCCGATTTATTCCATGCACCTGGGGTATCCAGAGATCATGTTATGATGAGGGCATTCCCTTTTACCCTAAAAGGAAGAGCTAGAGATTGGTTAAAGAAACTTCCATCCGGATCTATCACAACGTGGAATGCATTTAAGAAAGCCTTTCTTAAGGAATACCGAACCCTTGCAAAAATCCTCCAACAAGTTGATGAAATTAGGAGGTTTAGTCAACTCAATGATGAGCCACTGTTTACAGCTTGGGAAAGATTTAACGAAGCCATCCTAAAGTTCCCCGAGCATAAACTCAACAAACACGAGCAACTGCAAATATTCTACAACGGGTTGAACATAAAGACTCGAAAATTGTTAGAATCAAAAGAACCTATCCCGTTGATGACTGCTGATAAAGGATGGACAAGAGTTGAAGAAGTAGCGCTCCACTCGTCATCTTGGAATGAAGATCGGAATGAGGATCCTATCGAGATACAATCGGTGATAAAGAATCTGAAGGAATTTGAAGTAGATATGCAATCCCTTACTGAAGAAGTCAAGATGGTAAAACACAAATTCGATAAACCCATTGATGGGAGAGTAACAGATCTTGAAAAGGCTGTGAAGATGCTTGTCAAAGAATCCAACAGAAAACAAGAAGAGAACGAAAAATTGGTTTGGAATATCAAGCGAGATTACGACAATGCGCTAAGAACACAAGCAGCTGCTATAAGAAGACTTGAAAATCAAGTGGGGAAGCTCGCAGAATCTATCAGAGTAAGAGATGAAGGTGAACTACCTAGCACAACTGAACCAAATCCTCGAGATCTTGCTCATGCCATTACAACCAGAAGTGGATTAAACTATAAGGAACCAGCTTACCCTTCAAACTCGAATGATCTGACTTATGAAACGCCTCAAGACAACAACAAAGATACCGAGGAGGCTCAACCTATTGTCGAAAAATTCCCCCTACATTCCACCAATTCCATTTCTGGGAAGAATTAAGAAAGAACAAGAACGAGTGCTATTTAAAAAATTCATGGAGAAATTACAACAACTCAGCATTAATATTCCTCTCGTTGAAGCCCTGGAAAAAATGCCAAAATACGCCAAATTCATGAAGGATCTCCTTACCCATAGAAGACTTTCTGATCGGACGCAGATAACTTTAAATCAAAGATGCTCTGCCGCCCTTTTAAAAGATATACCTCTCAAAGAAGAAGATCTAGGGAGTTTCACCTTACCTTGTACTATCGGGGGAATTTTGTTCAATAAGGCCCTTGCTGATCTTGGGGCAAGCATAAGTCTTATGCCATTCTCTCTTTATTCACGTCTGGAATTGGGGGATCTGAAACCAACTAGAATGTGTATTGAGCTGGCTAATAAAACTACTCAATATCCAAAAGAAATCGCTGAAAATGTTCTTGTCAAGATCGATAAATTTGTCATCCCGGTCTACTTCGTGGTCCTTGAGATGGAAGAGGATGATATCCCTATTTTTCTTGGAAGACCCTTTCTTGCAACCGCACACGCTATGATTGATGTCTTTAACAAGAAGATTTTGTTGGAGATTGGAAATGATAAGATTACCTTCGATCTTGAAAAGTCAATGATATATGCTTGTTTCACTGATGACAACCTTGATGATCTCGACCTTATCGAAGCTAACGCACAGAAACATGCCCAGGAATGCTTTCTTCCCGACCCTTTGAGATCAGTGAAATTCAAAGATAATGATGGGACATCTAGCGATGGAGAAAGCGAAATAGAGGAACTGGCCGCGAATAATCAAACGTTATGTTCAGCAAATACCCCGGAAGAAGCTAATACTACCTCAAAACTCAAGGAGCTACCTCCTTATTTAGAATATGCATTCATCAACGGGGATCATAATTTTCCTGTTGTGATTTCTTCTATGCTATCTGATGAAGAAAAGGAATCGTTACTGCAAGTTTTAAGCAAGCACAAGGGAGCAATTGCGTGGAAAGTCTCTGACATTAAAGGAATTAACCCTTCATACTGCTCTCACAAGATACTTATGGAAGATGATTTTAAACCTGTAGTACAGCCACAAAGGAGGTTAAACCCTAAAGTCCAAGACGTGGTAAAAGACGAAATCATTAAGCTTCTGGATGCAGGTCTAATTTACGCGATTTCTGATAGCCCTTGGGTTAGTCCTATTCACGTTGTGCCAAAGAAAGGAGGAATGACAGTGGTCACCAATGAAGATAATGAGCTGATACCGACTAGAACAGTCACTGGCTGGAGGGTGTGCATCGATTACAGGAAATTAAATGACGCAACACGAAAGGATCACTTCCCCCTTCCATTTATCGATCAGATGCTAGAGAGGCTCTCTGGACATGAGTATTACTGCTTTCTCGATGGATTCTCAGGATACTTTCAAATTCCTATTGCCCCTGAGGATCAAGAAAAGACTACTTTCACCTGCCCTTACGGAACATTCGCCTACCGAAGGATGCCTTTTGGACTATGTAACGCTCCCGCCACATTCCAACGATGCATGACTGCAATATTCTCGGATATGTGTCAAGATTTTATGGAAGTCTTCATGGACGACTTCTCGGTTTTTGGTAACTCTTTCTCATCTTGTCTTAATAATCTATCTAAAATGCTTGCCAGATGTGAAGAAACCAACCTTGTCCTTAACTGGGAGAAATGTCATTTTATGGTTAAAGAAGGGATTGTTTTGGGGCATAAGATTTCCCAAACAGGGATCGAAGTTGATAAAGCTAAGGTTGACGTTATTTCTCGACTGCCTTATCCTACCAACCTAAAAGGCATTAGGAGTTTTCTTGGGCATGCGGGATTTTATAGACGATTTATAAAAGATTTTTTCAAAACTGCCAAACCTATGACCCAACTCCTCATGAAAGATGCTAAATTTGATTTTGACGATGATTGCAAAAAAGCTTTTGATATTTTAAAAGAAAAACTGACTACTGCCCCTGTTATTATTGCTCCTGATTGGGGGAGCGATTTTGAACTCATGTGCGATGCTAGTGATTATGCTGTGGGTGCTGTTTTAGGACAGAGGGTGGATAAAAAATTTAAACCCATTTATTACGCTAGTAAAACCTTAAATGAGGCACAAGAGCATTACACAACCACTGAAAAGGAACTTTTGGCTGTGGTCTTTGCCTTTGATAAATTCAGATCCTATTTAGTAATGTCAAAAACTGTTGTCTACACTGACCATTCTGCTTTGAAGTACTTATTTAATAAACAGGATGCCAAACCAAGATTGATAAGATGGGTGCTGCTGCTGCAAGAATTTAAAATTTAAATCAAGGATAAAAAAGGAGCAGAAAACTTAGCAGCTGATCACCTCTCACGTTTAGAAATCCCTGAGCTTGAAGAACTTGACAAAGCAACTATTTGGGACTCCTTCCCCGACGAGCATCTCATGGCAGTTAGAATTAAAGATTACAGTGCCGAACCATGGTACGCAGATTTCGCTAATTACCTCGCGGCCAGAGTATTACCGAGCAACAAAACCTACGATCAAAAGAAAATGTTCTTATCAGATCTTAAGTATTACTTCTGGGATGATCCATTCCTTTTTAAATCATGCCCTGATGGTATTATTCAGAGATGTGTATTTGGTGATGAGCAAAAACAGATTCTGGAACATTGTCACAACGGACCTGCAGGAGGACACTATGGGGCCGACAATACTGCTCGGAAGGTTTATGAGGCCAGATTCTTTTGGCCTAGCATTTTCAAAGACGCCGCAAAGCATGTTAGGGATTGTGAAGCTTGTTAGAGGGCAGGGAACATCTCTTCTCGAAATTAGATGCCACTCAACAACATTATGGTATGTGAGGTTTTTGATGTTCGGGGGATCGATTTTATGGGACCTTTCACTCCATCAAAGAATAAAAGTTATATGTTTCAAAATGGGTTGAAGCCGAAGCTCTGCAAACATGTGACGCTAGAAGTGTCATTCATTTTTTGAAAAGATTATTCTCCAGGTTTGGGATCCCTAAGACTATCATTAGTGATCGTGGGACACACTTTTGTAATGCTATTATGGAGAAAGTTCTAAATAGATATGGGGTACCCCACCGGATGTCTACACCTTATCACCCACAAACCAATGGGCAAACTGAAAACACCAACATGGCACTCAAGCGAATTTTAGAGAAATCAGTCAGCAGCAACAGAAAATATTGGTCTAACAAACTTGACGAAGCATTATGGGCATTCAGAACAGATTTCAAAACTCCTATTGGAAGCACCCCTTTTAAGATTTTTTACGGGAAAGCATGTCATCTTCCTGTAGAGTTGGAACATAAAACATATTGGGCTCTCAAGAATGCTAACTTGGAGGCTGATGTAATCAAGGAACACCGATTCTTCCAAATAAACCGTTTAGCTGAGTTACGAGACGAAGCATATGATCATGCCAAAGCATACAAAGACAGGACCAAAAGATGGCACGATAAGCGAATCAAGGATAAAAGATTTGAAGTAGGACAAGAGGTTCTCGTTTTTAACTCAAGACTCAAGTTATTCCCTGTAAAAATGAGATCTCGTTGGGTTGGCCCCTACACAGTAAGTCAGCTATTCCCTTATGGGACTATTGAGGTTCATAACAAGGAAGGAATATATTTCAAGGTAAATGGACACCGCACGAAAATTTATTATAGGCAGGATGTTAGCAAGCGTTCGGGAGATGAGTTCTTCGCACCTGTCTAGAGCCCCGCGGCTCTGAGTCTAACTTAAAGACTCGTAAATAAAGAAAAGTGCTCTTTCGGGAGACAACCCGAATTATCCCTTTCTTTTGTTTTATTTCCATTTCTGTAGGGTTTTGTGTTTTCTAACTATTTTTGCAGGAAACGAGGAACTAATTGCTGCTACAGTTGCTGATCTGAACAGAGTTACGGCGTAACTCATCTTGGTGATTACGCCGTAACCAACCTTTTAGCAACATAATTCTTGACGCATTACCAATTACGGCGTAATAACATCTCAGTGGTTACGCCGTAACTACTCGCTTTGCAGCTTATATCAGGTTTTTCCAGTTACGGCGTAACTCCCTAAACAGAGTTACGACGTAACCTTCCTCTGTTTTAATTCTTTCATTTTAAAACACAATAACCTTGTATTAGTATTTTAAATGAACTTTGTGGGTGTGTTCCCTGTAAACCCTCACGAGACTTCACTCGTCCACTTGGGACACCAAGTGGTTCAAAAGGCTTGTTGCATTCGCTAAATGCAACCGTGATTCCTACAAAAGCGAGTTAGGTTTGTTTTTCATTTTTATTTTTCATTTTGTCTTTTTAGAATTATGATTGTCGGTAGTGTGATTTCAGGGATTGAAGTTTGTTCATGATGCTTATACGAAGGCACGTCTCTTTTTCGTGGGCCTTCCTTCTTTATGAAGCAAATTTCAGGGAAGTTCTCACTCTAATTCTACCTTTCTCTTCACCATTATTTAATGCCTAGTACAAATGGGACTTTGTACAATTCAAGTGGGGGGACGGGAGTAGAATTATCTCTTGAACTTTATTTCTCCTTCATTTTTCTAGTTTATTTTGAAAAATTATGCCCTTTTTAAAATTTTGACATGTTTTTCTTAACCTAACTAGATTAGACCTTAGCCGAGCACATACATCCCTTGATATTATATGGTGAGATTAGCCTTATCTGTTTCCAATATTTTACCCCAAATCCACCAAATTATGAGTGTGCCGGTAGCTTGTAAACTTTAGAACTTGGCCTTTGCATCATTTCGAGACCATAAATGAGGTATGTTGAGTTAGCTCGATGTATTTGGACTTTTCAGTTTTAGAAGGCAATATTATAGGATTATCACCCAAACAGCCTACCTTTGTGAGTCTATCGATTAGTCACCTCGACTTTTCGACCCCCATGTGAAACCCTTTTGTTGCACTCATCTTTAGTGCAAGATACCCCTAGATACACCCTTCTGATCCATTCCTTTCATTTTGTTAATGATGCGTGCCAAACAGTCAAGCTAAATCACACAAGCCCGCCACTTGTGAATGGCAGACCGTAACCAGCTTAAAACTGCCTAAGCACGAAATCAATGAAGATCTGAGGAGTATAGAGTCTCCCCGGGTCGTTATGTCCCAGCGAGCTGTGCAATGGATCACCAAACGTATAGTGATCGAGAAATTTGAACGGGAAAGAGATTTGTGATTTATTATAACTAAGGGAAAAAGACATAAACTACAAGGGCTAAAATGCAAATTAGAGGAAATTAAAAAGATAAAATCTATTAAATAAACGCTATCACTATAATTAAATTGATGTTTTTGTTTTTATGTTTTTACAAAACTGAAATTAAAAACTACGCGACGTACAAATTAAAAAGTGAAACTAAAGCAATATTAACCCTAAAAATATGAAAATGATGTTTTTACAATCCTAATGATAAGAGAAAATTTATGGAAAAAGAAAATTAATTTTATAACTAATTATCTAATTATTATTAATTAAAAACTATTTTTAACTATTAAATGATTACCTAAAATACAAGAAAATATGAAATAAAGCTAGAAAAATAAAATTAAGACTTAGAAAAATCTAAAATATCAAAATAGAATTTTCAAAACTATTTTTGTATTTTTCTGATTATTTTTCTATTTTCTAGGAATTTTAAACTATTTAAAACTAATTAAATTACTAAAAATTACAAAATAAACTATGAAAAATATGGAAAATTACTTTTCTACTTTTATATTTATCTAGACTTAATAAAATTGAAACAATTATTTTTTGAAGCTTTTCTTAATTAATTGTATTAAATACTATTTAAAAATGTTTAAAAACTAGATAAAATGCAGAAAAATACCAAACAAGCTAGGAAAAATCTGAAAAATTCAGGAAATGCTTAAAATAATATAAGAAATAAAAGAAAAATATAAAAACAAGGTACTATGTGGAGGAATCAGGAACTGATGTGGAATGAGCTTAAAAATAAGCACTTCCAATAAGCCAAAAGCTACCTAATGACTACCACACTGAAACAGAAGCTTGGATATGCTAAAGGAACTCAAAAGCAACAAGTAACAACTAGCTATAACCTCTGAATTCCCAATTGCAAAGATTTGATGTTTTGAGTTTTTGGCTAAAATCATAAAAATGGGTCTACATTGAACTAGATTATAAGCTACTGAATAAGCTAGAACTAGAAAGCAATTATTGGATCCTCAAGATAACCTGCAACAACATGTAAACCAAAAATCAGATTCTGCCAAGCTCTTATGAGCCCTATGCAACTCAAGCTAAACGAAAAACTCAGATCAACTGAGCTTGGAGCAGGGCAATTATGAGCTAAAAGGAGAGCTTGTTTGAAGCTTATAGAAAAATGATAAAAATCCACAAAAATACAGATAAGTAAGGGTACCAGTTGAACTTTCTAAAACCACAAGTTCCATAGAAAATGACTCAGAAATGAGTGAATGAAAAATCACTCTCAGTTGGCCAAAACTGAGATTTGGCTGATTTGACTTTTAAGGCAAAACTGAAAAGTTGACCATCATGAACTTTGATCTTGATTTATAAACTAAAACTGATGTTATAAGGTTAAGTGAAGCTATAACAAACTTACTTTATGAATTCTAAACACAGAACTAACTCTTGATTTTATGAAACCTTAACCTTAAAGACCTAGAGGCAAATTAAATTGATTTTGACTTTGAGGGTCAGCAGGCTCAAACTAAGGACAGATATGAACCAATATGGCCTACAAAGACTTGAACCAACAAAGACTTATCACTGCAAGAACCTGAAAGACAGATTGTGCAGCAATTCCAAACACCCTTAATTACAACTGTTATGAAGATTAAAAGAGTAAATCACTGAACCAACAAATTTTAATGATTAATCTAAGTCCAACTGACCTAAGTACAACTTATTTAAACAGGTATTAGCAGTTTGTGACCACAGATACATGCACAAGCTAAAACTGCAAATGGACTTGAAATTGTAGAAAATGATAAACTCACTTACATGTGTCCAGATTATGCAGGCCCAAAACCAAATCCAAACTACCCTATCCTACTCTATTCCAACCCAAATAATGCTCGCATCCCATTATCCATTTCCAATTTCAATTTCCTCCACAGTTGACTATTATTGACCATCAACTAAAATCACTTAAACTTTGAATGTGAGCTGACACAAGTTTCACATGAGCTTATACAAGATTGTTTGATATGAAATACAAGCTACTGCAAGATTAAACATGAGATTTCAAAATTGAAAATTTCAACAGTATCCTGAAATGTAGAGTTTAGCTAAAGACTTGAATTAAAAACTCAAAAGCTTAATACAAAGGTTTGTTAACTTGAAAGTAATACAATGAAACTGAAATTACAAATTACACCATTTTCATTTAAACTAAAACAATAATTAAAAAAACGACCTAAATAAAATTTATAAAACTAACTACTACTCTTCTACTTCCTTTCTCTCTCTTCTTTTTTTATACCCAATGTCTTCTTTTTCTTTCTCAGCAAATCCCACACCTGTTTTTAGCCTTTGGATGACTTTAAGTTAATCCTGGCCCTTGATTGGTTTTGGCGGAAAATGGATTCACAGCTATGTGAGATTGAATGCATTAAATGCATTTACCAAGTAGGTGAGGAGAGGGGGGACAAAGTGAGGTGATAGAGTGAACTGGTAGGAGGCTGGAGGAGGGGGGATGGGTTCCAGACAAAGTTGTCGGGGAAGACAGTGGATAGGGGGCGGGTTGTTTGTTTGTTTAAACCGTGGGTTTGGGTTGGTCGGGTCAAGGGTTTGGACCGGGTAAAAGGATTTGGGCAAAAGGGGTTTTGTTTTGGGCTTGGGGTTTATATAAGGGTCCGGTTGGTTTTGGCTTAATAACAAATAAGGACTACAAGTGCAATTTCATAAAACCAAAGGACCAATTCTGTAATTTATGAAAAGTAGTCAAAGGACTAGTCTTGCCAAGTTTTAATAATCCAAGGGCTAATTTAAACATTTTTGAAACTCCAAGGATTGATTTTGACCAATTTAAAAACTCAGGGACCAAAACTGTAATTTTCTCAAAACTTTTAGATTTTCCACCAAAGGACTAAATATGACAATTTGTGATTTTAAAAGGACCTTTGGTGACTTTTCTTTTGAAATTAGTGCTTAGGGACTGTTTTTGACAACTTTTGAAACTTGGGGGACTAAAACTGCAATTTTTGCAAATTTGATATGTTTTTCATCTGATTTTAATATTTTTGCATTTAAAACACATAAAACACTGATTTGTGATATTTTGATCATTTTGATGTGTTTCTGAGTGTTTTCAGATGATTTTGCAGTTTATATTGTACAAAAATGATGAGTATTTACACACTCATCAATCCCCACACTGAGATATTGCTAGTCCCTAGCAATGATTTGAGAAAACATAATGGATTTTAATCTCTTTACCAAAAGCCATTACTTCTGGAGTAGCCAAATGTTTTAGTTCAAGTAAGAACCATGGTACACTGATAACCATGTGATTTTGAGCAAACCACCAGCTTCCAACGGATTTGATTTGTCTTTACCAGAAGCCGTACCCTTCTGGACTAGCCAAATCTTAGATAAATTATCAACATTATCTTTGGTGAGCTGATTACCAATTATGGATTTTCCACTGCCTTTACCACAAGCCATAATCTTGCGGGCTAGCCAACTCTTCACTTTTTAGGATATGGTGAGTTGAGAACCATACAATTTTGGGCAAATTGCAAGCCATATAAACGGATTTGAGAAATCTTTACCAAGAGCCGTTTGCTCCTGGATTAGCCAATCCTTTTGTCTTACAGACATGGCGGACTGATAACCAAATGAGTAAGTGTAGAACACTTACTCCAAAAAAAAATTTTTGGCCAAAAACGGGGGAATTAGGCGGATAATTACATGATAAAATTCGTGAGAATCCCCCCCACACTTAGAAATGAATATTGCCCTCAATATTCAAAGTACCGGCGGTTATGCCGAAACAAAGAACGTGAAAGGGAAATACTACGGCCATTAGAAAGAAGAGTTTTTTTTTTTTTTTTTTTTTTTTTTTTTTTTTTTTTTTTTTAAACATGTGGGCAACCCCCCCACACTAGGGTGGTAGAAAATAGAAAGAAGTCAGAAATATGGGTGAAAACCCATACAGTGTGCTATTGTTTTTGATTCCCGAGTCGCTAGCTTGACTCGACCCCGAATTCATTGGTTCATGGGGAAGTAAAGTGGAAGAAACAATCTCCATCGGACTTTCATTCAAGATGTTTGGATAAACATTGAAGTACGTGAAAGTTCCACACCCGATGAGATAACATAGAACCGGCTCAAGATAATGGTACATGAAAATGCCGGATCAAAGATATGTCTTCATTCCCGAAGGAGTGAAGAACAAGAGAAGTCACGGGATAGGTGAAGAAGAGATAGAAAATCATGATAAACATCATGACTAACTCATCTTCATCTATAGGAGGATCCATAATTTCAGGATTATGAATCTCATCATTTAAGCTTATGTGATCAAGACAATTCTCGGGAGTGTCTAGATCAAAGTAGAATTTATCATACTCCCGCGGAGATATGATATGAGTGAGTTCATCTGAGAACTCCATGAAGGTGAATGAATCATATTCAGAATTGATATGAGTGGGTTCACTGGCGAACTCCTCAAAAGTAAATAATTCATGATCGAGGAGAGAATTATGAGAATGAGAAGTGGTACTGCCTCTCATTCTCTCCCCATATTATCAAAACAGGAGGCTTTCATTCCGTCCGAATAGAATCATCGGAAAGAATGTCCTTAATGGGGATAGGAGATGAAATAGGTTTTTCATTGAAAGCCTCGATTTTAGAAATGAAAGACTGACATCTGTAATGTTGCACCGAAGTGCTTCATCTTTGAATTCCGTGTCAGTAACTTCATCATTCTCTTCTTCTAAGCTAACAAGCTCAGAAGGTAAATCTTCCACATAAGCGATGTCTCCACAAGATAACGATCATCATCAATCATGAATCAGAGGACATCTCAACATGATCATTTTGGAAGACAAGAGGAGGAGGGATATCACACACATGATCAAGAATTCCCTGTGACTCTCTTGGGATTGGGACAAGGTCCTCAACACTAGACTTTATCAATTCGTCCGATTCCTTTTCAGGAACAGTGTCAAGATGCTCGTCCCCCATAATAAGAGAGTGAGTGTGAATCTCGGGTGTGATAGCAGTTGTTTGAGATGGAATCTCAACTGCTGGAATATCAACTGACTGAGGGGGTTGAGAAATATTACTTTTAAAAGGATAAAAACCCTCCTCGTCATCATCATAAAGAGCTGCCTTAAGAAATTGGGAACGCCTTAGAGCTGCATGCTCTAGGGCTAATAATTCTTCCCTCGATTGGCGGGCTTCTCGCTCGCTCTCGCTAACAATTCTCCTATGGTTTTTTCACCACTCACTTGATTCTTAAAGTTACTAATCATATCCTCAAGTGTTTTCATTGCGGTTTCAAGATCCTGGGAGATTTCTTGAGACAACGGCTCAGGTGGAGTTTGAACCGTATAGTGTTGTGGAGGTTGGAATTTGTCAAACATGTAAGAGTCATGATTGTTACAAGGAACTGGGTTCCCTATTTGACAATCAGAGCTGAAATGGGGACCTCCACAGTACTCACAACAGTAAAACTGTTGAGTCTGGACTGGTGAATCATATGGATTTTGTCATAACCAAAGTTCTGAGCATCACTGGAAAACTGTTCATAGACAAACGATTCGATTTCCGGATTGACACTCAAATCCTTGGTGAGGACCTCCACAAAATTCACAACAGATATGTTGGTCATATGATGATAAGTCGGGTTGTGGTCGGTAATTGGAAAAGTTTGAGGAGTCGTTAAATGAGTTCTGATTAGGATCATAATCAAATGAATTCCTCGAACCACAAAACAAACAACTCCTTATGAATATAATTACCACATTGTACACATGTACACCAACGACAGGGTGAACCATAAAGAGGCTCACCACAACCGACACAAGGAATAAACGATTGCATTTGAGAGTTATTGAGGAATCGGTTTATTCAAAGAATCATCACAACCAACATGGTGATCCGAATGACTATCAAGTCTCGAAGAACATTCAGAAAAATCAGGAGGTGGGACAAGTGGTGTGCTCTGAGAGCTAGCAATTTCCACCACTTCCGTTATGGTCTCCGGTTCTGATTCTTGAGAAACGTGAAGATTAGGCAAGTCATTCTTGCTAGTCACCGGTGTTTGAACGGGTTCATCGACATTAGAACGTATTTCTGGTTGTGGCGGGTGGTCGAAATAACTTTGAAAAGAATTATTGATGGATAATTCGCACGAATTGCAAAATTCGCTTGAACTAGGCCCTCCACACACCGCTCACACACATTTCTGACGATGAAGTTGACGAATGTCGACATAAGAATTAAACATATAAAGGATTAAGAAGAGAATCAAATGGTTGAGAGGATACGAAGAATAGAATTTAAACGGCAAAAGAGGGTAAGAGAAATAGAATCAACGAATAAGAGGAATGAGAAGAGTGTTTTGGTATTTTGGATAAGAAAATATAAACATATACAGATGGATGGTATGAAAAAAGAGTGAATATCCAAATCACTAATCTGCTAGACGTAAGATTATCAGCACAGCAAAAATTTGATGCGTGCCAAACAGTCAAGCTAAATCACACAAGCCCGCCACTTGTGAATGGCAGACCGTAACCAGCTTAAAACTGACCTTAAAACCGCCTAAGCACGAAATCAATGAAGATCTGAGGAGTATAGAGTCTCCCGGGTCGTTATGTCCAGCGAGCTGTGCAATGGATCACCAAACGATAGTGATCGAGAATTTGAACGGAAAGAGATTTGTGATTTATTATAACTAAGGGAAAAAGACATAAACTACAAGGGCTAAAATGCAAATTAGAGGAAATTAAAAAGATAAAATCTATTAAATAAACGCTATCACTATAATTAAATTGATGTTTTTGTTTTTATGTTTTTACAAAACTGAAATTAAAAACTACGCGACGTACAAATTAAAAAGTGAAACTAAAGCAATATTAACCCTAAAAATATGAAAATGATGTTTTTACAATCCTAATGATAAGAGAAAATTTATGGAAAAAGAAAATTAATTTTATAACTAATTATCTAATTATTATTAATTAAAAACTATTTTTAACTATTAAATGATTACCTAAAATACAAGAAAATATGAAATAAAGCTAGAAAAATAAAATTAAGACTTAGAAAAATCTAAAATATCAAAATAGAATTTTCAAAACTATTTTTGTATTTTTCTGATTATTTTTCTATTTTCTAGGAATTTTAAACTATTAAAAACTAATTAAATTACTAAAAATTACAAAATGAACTATGAAAAATATGGAAAATTACTTTTTCTACTTTTTATATTTATCTAGACTTAATAAAATTGAACAATTATTTTTTTGAAGCTTTTCTTAATTAATTGTATTAAATACTATTTAAAAATGTTTAAAAACTAGATAAAATGCAGAAAAAAATACCAAACAAGCTAGAAAAATCTGAAAATTCAGGAAATGCTTAAAATAATATAAGAAATAAATGAAAATTTAAAACAAGGTACTATGTGGAGGAATCAGGAACTGATGTGGAATGAGCTTAAAAATAAGCACTTCCAATAAGCCAAAAGCTACCTAATGACTACCACACTGAAACAGAAGCTTGGATATGCTAAAGGAACTCAAAAGCAACAAGTAACAACTAGCTATAACCTCTGAATTCCCAATTGCAAAGATTTGATGTTTTGAGTTTTTGGCTAAAATCAGTAAAAGGGGGGTCTACATTGAACTAGATTATAAGCTACTGAATAAGCTAGAACTAGAAAGCAATTATTGGATCCTCAAGATAACCTGGCTAACAACATGTAAACCAAAAATCAGATTCTGCCAAGCTCTTATGAGCCCTATGCAACTCAAGCTAAAACTGAGAAAAACTCAGTATCAACTGAGCTTGGAGCAGGGCAATTATGAGCTAAAAGGAGAGCTTGTTTGAAGCTTATAGAAAATGATAAAAAATCCACAAAATACAGATAAGTAAGGGTACCAGTTGAACTTTCTAAAACCACAAGTTCCATAGAAAATGACTCAGAAATGAGTGAATGAAAAATCACTCTCAGTTGGCCAAAACTGAGATTTGGCTGATTTGACTTTTAAGGCAAAACTGAAAAGTTGACCATCATGAACTTTGATCTTGATTTATAAACTAAAACTGATGTTATAAGGTTAAGTGAAGCTATAACAAACTTACTTTATGAATTCTAAACACAGAACTAACTCTTGATTTTATGAAACCTTAACAGTTAAAGACCTAGAGGCAAATTAAATTGATTTTGACTTTGAGGGTCAGCAGGCTCAAACTAAGGACAGATATGAACCAATATGGCCTACAAAGACTTGAACCAACAAAGACTTATCACCAGCAGAACCTGAAAGAAGACAGATTGTGTAGCAATTCCAAACACCCTTAATTACAACTGTTATGAAGATTAAAAGAGTAAATCACTGAACCAACAAATTTTAATGATTAATCTAAGTCCAACTGACCTAAGTACAACTTATTTAAACAGGTATTAGCAGTTTGTGACCACAGATACATGCACAAGCTAAAACTGCAAATGGACTTGAAATTGTAGAAAATGATAAACTCACTTACATGTGTCCAGATTATGCAGGCCCAAAACCAAATCCAAACTACCCTATCCTACTCTATTCCAACCCAAATAACTGCTCTGCATCCCATTATCCATTTCCAATTTCAATTTCCTCCACAATTGACTATTATTGACCATCAACTAAAATCACTTAAACTTTGAATGTGAGCTGACACAAGTTTCACATGAGCTTATACAAGATTGTTTGATATGAAATACAAGCTACTGCAAGATTAAACATGAGATTTCAAAATTGAAAATTTCAACAGTATCCTGAAATGTAGAGTTTAGCTAAAGACTTGAATTAAAAACTCAAAAGCTTAATACAAAGGTTTGTTAACTTGAAAGTAATACAATGAAACTGAAATTACACCATTTTCATTTAAACTAAAACAATAATTAAAAAAAAAACGACCTAAATAAAATTTATAAAACTAACTACTCTTTTACTTCTCCTCTCTCTTCCTTTTTATACCCAAATGTCTTCTTTTCTTTCTCTCAGCAAATCCCACACCTGTTTTTAGCCTTTGGATGACTTTAAGTTAATCCTGGCCCTTGATTGGTTTTGGCGGGAAAAATGGATTCAACAGCTATGTGAGATTGAATGCATTAAATGCATTTACCAAGTAGGTGAGGAGAGGGGGGACAAAGTGAGGTGATAGAGTGAACTGGTAGGAGGCTGGAGGAGGGGGAATGGGTTCCAGACAAAGTTGTCGGGGAAGACATGGATAGGGGGTTGTTTGTTTGTTTAAACCGTGGTTTGGGGTTGGTCCGGGTCAAGGGTTTGGACCGGTTAAAGGATTTGGGCAAAAGGGGTTTTGTTTGGGCTTGGGGTTTATATAAGGGTCCGGTTGGTTTTGGCTTAATAACAAATAAGGACTACAAGTGCAATTTCATAAAACCAAAGGACCATTCTGTAATTATGAAAATAGTCAAAGGGCTGGTCTTGCCAAGTTTTAATAATCCAAGGGCTAATTTAAACATTTTGAAACCCAAGGATTGATTTTGACCAATTTAAAAACTCAGGGACCAAAACTGTAATTTTCTCAAAACTTTTAGATTTTCCACCAAAGGACTAAATATGACAATTTGTGATTTTAAAAGGACCTTTGGTGACTTTTCTTTTGAAATTAGTGCTTAGGGACTGTTTTTGACAACTTTTGAAACTTGGGGGACTAAAACTGCAATTTTTGCAAATTTGATATGTTTTTCATCTGATTTTAATATTTTTGCATTTAAAACACATAAAACACTGATTTGTGATATTTTGATCATTTTGATGTGTTTCTGAGTGTTTTCAGATGATTTTGCAGTTTATATTGTACAAAAATGATGAGTATTTACACACTCATCAGTTAACCCGATATATTGTTTCGATACACCTATACACCTTAGCCTACCCTGTAGTCTTTATTTGTGATTGGGAAGTCATCATTTGCCTAAGTTCAAGGTTCGAGTGGAAAGGTTCGGAAATCACGCTTTCATCGACAACATTTCTAAAGATCATTGAAGACCCCCCGATTTCCCATTGTTCATCTCAAGTGGGGGTGATAATGCTACACGCGTCGTTCGGGGTCAAAGGAACTTCCTTTTCTTCGAGCAAGTTTTATAACACCCTAGGCAGTGAACCTAATCGTTGTAGTGTAGTATTAGGGTAAGCCACGGGTATTGATATCGTTCTCTAGGGGAATAGGAATGCTAGTGAGAAGTTACTACGCTAAGGTTGGGGTTGAGGAAGATTATTTTTTTTATCTTTTTTATGTTTTTTTTTAGGAAATAGAAAGGTACGAATCTCGGGGTTTGGATTTGGGGGTTGATATTGCTACCGATTACTCTACTTATCTAATTATCTAATCTAAGGTGATGGTAGTCTATGTCTAATTATTGTGTGCTCGTATGATAGTTTAAAAATGTGTTTACTTAGGTTTTACTACTCCTTAATTATCTCCTATTGGTGGTTGAATTGTCACGTCCTTATTCTTAATCTCGTTGTGTGTCTAAAGTCGTAGGGTATGCTTTTATCCCTAACTCTTTGAACTTACCAAAGGGTCTCGTCTACAAAACCCACTAGGGAATATAAACTCTAACTCTAAGGCCTCTTTGGATGGTTTAGCTTACAACCGCTCTAGGTGCTATGACCTAAGGTTCACAAAGATTAATCAAGCATTAAGTACACAATGAATGACCTATGGCATTACTAGATCATTAACAATTAAGATAAGAGACAACCAATCAATATTCAATAATTAAGTTTCATATTCCCTAAGCAAACACACAAGTAAATTAGCCGGACATGGAGAACATGCAAGCATACACACACATAATCAAAGACATAATTGAATTAATGAAGTAAAACACTTATCTTGATGTAAGATAGGGTTTGGAACCCTAAAATACTGTACAAGAGCTTGTTCGTTTAGGTTTTTACTTCCAAAAGACTACACATCAATACTGAAAAATTCAGATTCTATATATAAGATTACATATGCGACGGCGTCACCTTATGTTTTGTGACGCCGTCGGATCGCCGTCATTAGGGTTTCGTCTTGGCCACGTTAGTCTTGCGACGGCGTCACCTTGTGCTTGTGACGCCGTCCCTCTTCAGCTTATGCCCGTATGGATCAAATCTTGGTCGTCTGAGTTGCGACGGCCTACTCTTTTAAAGCTTGACACCGTCACTTGAAAATAAGAAATTTGACTTCTGTCCCGTCACAAAATGCTCCGATGGCGTCGCAGTTTAGCAGTGACGCCGTCACCTTGTGCTTCAGCAGCTTGAATGTCTCGATTTCTTGACTTTGGCCATTTTCTTTGTATATCCGCGCCTTTTCGTTCAAATAAATGCCATTACAGCAATTTGCCTTCAAGAGACCTAAAAAGTGAAAAGGAACGATATTAAGTAATAACGGATACAAAAGTGATCAAATAAGGGCTTAAATGACCCCTAAAAAGGTACATTTTAAAACCTTATCAAATATCCCTACACTTGGTATTTGCTTGTCCTCAAGCAAATGTGCTTTTAGCCAATTAATTTATAAGTTAGGGGTCATGAAGCATTGGTTTAAAACAGTCCACAACACATATAAGCCCCGCAAAAGTCATAACAAGCACGGAAATTACATACTAGCACCTCACAAGGGGTGTTTGGATACTCACATCTCTCTCGGGTGTATATGAAATATAACAAGTTGGAAATGGAAGATAAACACTCATTAACCGGTCCTAGTACATAGATTACCATAGGCTTGAGACTAGATCAAACCTCCATCGCTTTGGCGTAAGCACCTAGGAAAGACTATCAAAGAGGTCTTTAAAGGGTTGTAATGTTAGGCTTACGGTAGGGAAACAAAGGGTTTGGTGGGATAGGCTATTTAGTGGTGGCATGCCAAAAATCTTTATGTTACAAGCATACGAAGAATGGCGTTGCTAAGCCAAGACTCGACACTCTAGACTAAAACAAAGAAACATAAATTTAAAGGATAGATGTAGGATGGTAGCCCGTATGTTTTTTTTTTGTTTTTTTTTTTTTGTTTTTTTTGTTTTTTTTGTTTTTTTTGTTTTTTTTAATACACTTTTACTCTACCATCCTCTACTGTAACATCAAAATGATAGGGATTTATATGCACATCCCTACACTTGAGTTTTTATTACTCTAACACTAATTTGACCCGAATTGAAAAGATCAAAACACTTGGGGTATGTTATTACGCAAATAAGGGAATTTAACGTTCCCTTCCAATCATTTTATAAACTTTAACTTTTTCCCATGAGTCCCAATCATCCCAAAAATGTGTACAAAGGATATGACTCGACTTAGCAACTAATGCAAGCAACTAGATAATTGAACTAAGGGTTTAGGGTGATAACAATAATGCACTAAAAATGAGTGCATACAGGGTAGGCTAAGGCGATTTGGGTGTACATTTGGGGGTGGGGTGTAAACAATGCTCTTCATTGATATTCCGGAAAACCGAAACATCACGAGAACCGCGAAAAGGATAGGCTCTGAGGGGTTAACTAGGGGTATCGTGTACTAAAAGTGAGTACAACGCAAAGGTGTGGGGGAATTACTCAACCGATGTGGAAGAAGTAATTATATTACGGGTATCAAACAAGGGTTATCCTAATGCCTCTTATCATTTAGTTATTCCTAACTACACAAGTGTAGTCTTACTAGCGATCTCGGAATGCATCACAAAACAAGTTCTAGAATCTAATATACTACCGGTTCACACTCTAAGCATTGAAGATGAATGCTTTAATTCCTACTAATCTAAGAGCGATCCTCACATTTTGGGTGGAATTTAGGTGGTAAAGGGTTTTTGTGCTAGTCATGCAACTTCCTATCCGTGAGACACTTTTGTTAAGACTAATGGCCCACTCCTATATGTCATGAAAAATTAAAAATTTGGTGCCAAAATTACCCTAACCGACATTTTCTCATGGTTTATTACACAAATACAATTAGACAAAGCAAATAATCAAGGATAAGCATAGTTTCAAAGTTCCCGTTTTGTTTTCCCTCCCTACACTTAAACTGAACATTGTCCCCAATGTTCTCCGAAAGCATCAAAGTTATGATAATGGAAGGTAATTAAAAACGAAAGAAACTAGTACTCCCCTGATTAGCTCGGTAGGATCCGTGTAAAGTGGTGGTTAAATCCTTTCCAAGAAAAATGTATGCGTGAGAAGCTCCTTCCAATCTTTTGTTTCTTTTTCTTGATAAATAAAACCTGCACATTCGAAGAAAACAAACGAAACCTTCGCGTAAAATCGGCGGTAATAATATATATAAGACTCTACTAAACTAAGATATAATGCTTGTGGAATGGATGTTTACAGAATTTCTAGAAAATTAAGACCTGGAAAATTCCAAAAATTTATAAGTAGCTCAAAAAACGAGAAAAAAGTAATCTGTTGTTTTTACTCCTTCCTGACGCCGTCAGGTTGCAATCCTGACGCCGTCAGGTTATCCTGACAAAAACTGGTCTGCGATTTTCTGAAAAAAAAATTATGGAAAATTTACATCTTTAGAATCTGGAAAAATTTCTGCAAAACATCCATTATGACTCGATACAAGCATTTGACTCGAACAAACACACATATATATCTCTTAATGAATTGTTATTCTCATGTTTACATTTCTTTTGAAAACGTGTGTAATCCTCCCTACATTTATCCTTTATGTAAAATACCTTTATATGCAATTAGGACGAGGTTAAAAACAAAATAAAGCATTTTTACAAATTTAAACATGAGAATAAACAATCACTAAAAGATATATGACACTAAGAAGCAAACAATTAAGCATGGGTTGCCTCCCACGAAGCGCTTTTCTTTATTTAAGAGTCTTGTAGCTAGACTCGTAGTCGTGCCCTTACGTTTTCCTTCTCTTAGAGGCCCATTCTATTATCTCAACTCTATTTTCATCACGAATATATTCAGGGCCCAACTCTAGACAAGCGGTATAGCGAATATTGTCTTCCCAATCAACTTCAAAGGCCGGAATGCTGTCTACATCTAGATCATCAATACCCTCAAACTTCTTATTTTTGTAGGGCATTATATACTTAACACATTCGGTCCCATTTGAGAATTTGACTATTCCTTCCTCTTGATCATAAACCATCATAGACTCTTCAATAAATGGTCTCCCAAGTATCACATCTCCTAAAACTTCATCGATAATGCCCTTAACATTTTCTAAGATCATGAAATCGCACCTATATATGAAGTTTCCTACGAAGACATGCAATCCTTTAACCCTCCCAACATAGTTACTCACCTTCCTAGGGTAAAAGGGATCCCTCATAGGTCCTAACTTTTCACTCATGATCCAATTGTAGTAAAGCCTAGACATTATGTTCATAGGTGCCTTATAATCTATGTAAGTGTGATCGCTATATAAGTATCCAATCATGCACGGTATCTTGATATTTTTAGGGTTAACACTTTTTATGCATGGGTCAAAAGGTGGTCGTGGAAAGTTAACTACGTTATAGTGATAAGCGGTTTCCTTCCCATTAGGGTACGAATCAAAATACTCCCTAAGTTCCTCCTCCTCCTTACTTCCATCCATAATCTCCAAAACCTTATAATCTCCTTCCACAATTTCATCTTCTGAATCACTTGAGGTTGAATCACTATCTAGGGTACCAGTGGATTCCTCAAGGGCTTTTACAAGTGCACTTTCAATTATCCTATTAAGTTTTTTAAGTTCTCCAATTTCACTAACAATGCGAGCTCGAGTGGTTGGCAAAATTTTGATCTAGTCGTGGATTGTTTGATGGTAAAGTGTTGTTTGGTGGTTGGTTATCACCTTCCATGATGAAAAGTGATGGGATTACGAACAAAGGTCACGAAGAAGGGGGATAGACTATGAGGAAGCTAAAAATGAGAAAAATTTACTTGATAGGAATCAAGCAAAGAAACCTAAACTAGGTGGACTACTAACTAGCTATTCTATTCTCCGGCAGCGGCGCCAAAAACTTGATAACGCTACACGCGTCGTTCGGGGTCAAAGGAACTTCCTTTTCTTCGAGCAAGTTTTATAACACCCTAGGCAGTGAACCTAATCGTTGTAGTATAGTATTAGGGTAAGCCACGGGTATTGATATCGTTCTCTAGGGGAATAGGAATGCTAGTGAGAAGTTACTACGCTAAGGTTGGGGTTGAGGAAGATTATTTTTTTTATCTTTTTTATGTTTTTTAGGAAATGGAAAGGTACGAATCTCGGGGTTTGGATTTGGGGGTTGGTATTGCTACCGATTACTCTACTTATCTAATTATCTAATCTAAGGTGATGGTAGTCTATGTCTAATTATTGTGTGCTCGTATGATAGTTTAAAAATGTGTTTACTTAGGTTTTACTACCCCTTAATTATCTCCTATTGGTGGTTGAATTGTCACGTCCTTATTCTTAATCGCGTTGTGTGTCTAAAGTCGTAGGGTATGCGTTTATCCCTAACTCTTTGAACTTACCAAAGGGTCTCGTCTACAAAACCCACTAGGGAATATAAACTCTAACTCTAAGGCCTCTTTGGATGTTTAGCTTACAACCGCATAAGGTGCTATAACCTAAGGTTCACAAAGATTAATCAAGCATTAAGTACACAATGAATGACCTATCGCATTACTAGATCATTAACAATTAAGATAAGAGACAACCAATCAATATTCAATAATTAAGTTTCATATTCCCTAAGCAAACACACAAGTAAATTAGCCGGACATGGAGAACATGCAAGCATACACACAAATAATCAAAGACATAATTGAATTAATGAAGTAAAACACTTATCTTGATGTAAGATAGGGTTTGGAACCCTAAAATACTGTACAAGACAGCCTTGGTTCGGTTTAGGTTTTTACTCCAAAAGACTACACCACAAATACTGAAAAATTCGGATTCTATATATAAGATTACATATGCGACGGCGTCACCTTATGTTTTGTGACGCCGTCGGATCGCCGTCATTAGGGTTTCGTCTTGGCCACGTTAGTCTTGCGACGGCGTCACCTTGTGCTTGTGACGCCGTCCTCTTCAGCTTATGACGCCGTCTGGATCAAATCTAGGCCGTCTGAGTTGCGACGGCCTACTCTTTTAAAGCTTGACACCGTCACTTGAAAATAAGAAATTTGACTTCTGTCCCGTCACAAAATGCTCCGACGGCGTCGCAGTTTAGCAGTGATGCCGTCACCTTGTGCTTCAGCAGCTTGAGTGTCTCGATTTCTTGACTTTGGCCATTTTCTTCGTATATCCGTTCCTTTTCGTCCAAATAAGTGCCATTACAGCAATTTGCCTTCAAGAGACCTAAAAAGTGAAAAGGAACGATATTAAGTAATAACGGATACAAAAGTGATCAAATAAGGGCTTAAATGACCCCTCAAAAAGGTACATTTTAAAACTTTATCAGGGGGGATATTATGTTATGTTATTGTTATGTTTAAAAAAAAATATATTTAGTTATTATGGTTATGTTATTGTAAAATGCGATGTTATAAGCACTGTAGTTTGAGCTTTACTAATTTAGTATCGAAGAGGCCACCTTGGTCACATTTGAAGATTGGAGTTGGTAGTTATGCCAACAGTTGGAGAAAAGGTAGTGTGCCCATCACGACGTCCTGTAATGACACATCTACCTTGCATTTCATGATCCGGTTTCTTGACTTCAAAGCTTGAACTTTGGGCGGATGGTAAGCGGTGATGACTTGGTTATAGATTTAGACTACCTGCTTGTTTTTTATTTTACACCAATTATATATCCCATGTCTTATCCATCCCATGTCTTACCCTTTAGTCATGAAGCGTGTCTAGGTGATGCAGCGAGCAATCTTTTGTGTCTTGGCCATGGATTTGGTCATGTATCATTGATTTTGTCCACTTCGCCGTGACATGTTAGTAATGACGAGTCACCCCTTAATCTTTGTCGTGTCTACCCATATTTCCTTCGAGAATTGTTTAGCCCTTAACTCTAGTGGTGGAGATTTGTGTAACCGCCAAGCTTATGATAGAATACATGCTATGACTGTGCGATTGAGTGATCACCCCGAAATTGACACTTAGAATAGTTGAGAGATTTGAGTGTTTTTCCCCTTTCGTGAGGTGTTCGGCTTTGTTTTATTCTAGCATAAGGGATTTGTAAACTCATATTTTCTAGATTATGGGAGATATCTTTTTAGGAATCTTTCTAATAAGGTCTACTTGAGGGCAAGTAGAGTTCAAGTGGGGGGATATTTGATAACATCAAATAGTCCTGAATATTAAGTGTCAATTTCCCCCGTTAATGCTTGTAATTTATATCATTTATATGGATTTACGCTTGTTTTCCACTTTCAAGTAAATTACGAGCATTGGAGCTAAAGAGACGCGGAACTGGAGAAATATCTAAAGATTTATCACAGTATGCTATTTTGATGAAGTTACGGCGTAACTCGTCTCTCACATTACGCCGTAACTATTGCGTGACTCAGAAAACCAACTTATCAAGACGGTTACGGCGTAACTCTTCCCAAAGGTTACGACGTAACTACATTAGGTCAAATGAGGTTCCACGCCGCTGATACTTACACCGTAACTACTGCATCAACTATGACGTAACCGAGCTTATTGAAGACTACGTCGTAACCACTCATTAAGTTACGCCGTAACCAGCAGATCTAGTGCATTATACGACGAAATAGAAGGTTACGGCGTAACTCCTATATTGGTTATGCCATAACCCAGATCTGGCCTATAAATACCCCACAAATTCCAGCATTTCTATTCATTCCATTCCACACACAACACTCTTAGAACGTGGGAAAAAGCTCAAGGCAGGTCTAGAGGAGCATACGGAGCTGTCTCCAAGGGAGAAATCACTCCCCTACGATAAGCATTAGCATTTTATATTTCTTTTACTTTCAATTCATGTATTTCGTACCTTTGAATATTGAATTGGTTTGCATGATTAATTATGAGCGCTAAGAACCTTTTGGTGCTAGCCTAGTTATGATTCCTTAATTGTTTTGTTTGCATTTACTTACTTCCGCACAATTATTTCTAAGTGTATGCATGCATAGTTTATTGGTAGCCACCCTTGTTTCAGTAGTTTTGAATGGCGGTAGAGGCCAATTGCCTAGGAGATATGACCAACTAACCTGGGGACTGAGACAGGAAGGGTGAGATATGACCAACTGACGACCCTTTCTACTTGTGCGATTTGACCAACTAATCACCTATCGTTTGGATGAACTTAAGAATTAGGGGTTGAGTATCTAAGTTCCTAATGGCCGGACACTCACTATTATAAATCTAGCATGTAGCGGTACTTAATGACTCGGTTTAGGGGACCAGGAACAACATGACTTATGACGGTGCGCCTGACTTCTCCTGTGGTGGCATCTTTGCTGATAGGTTAGGGCGAATTGACCAAATGCTGTCCTCTCGACTTTGACCCCACCTGAAGTAATTGGATGTAAGTAGACGTAGACATAACTAGCTAGGAAGATTAATTAGGTTAACACCACTCTCCTCTATTGATTTCTCTTTATCCTTTATTTGATTTTATTTGCCTTATTCTGCATTAGTAGTTTAATTAATTAAATCCATATCGAAACCTTTATTAATCTGTGACACTAGACTTAGTAATAATCCATCACACATAGCTCTTGGAACGACCTCGGCTTTACCAATTAATACACTACACATGAACGGGTACATTGCCCGTTAGTGCACTAGGGTAGACCATAGGTATAACGAGACACTATAAATTTAAGACCTGGTCAGTAAAACCTGCATCAGTTACTCATCTTGATGATATTTTGGTTTCTGAGATTGTTTGTGGAGAGAATGATTTTGGAAAATAAGTGATGTGTATGGTGTGTGGGTGAATGGTTCTTAAATAGAATTAAAGATGGAACAAGTTAGTTAAATGCAAGGAAGGTGTGAGTTGTTGAAGGAGTTAATGAAGTATTTGACTAAAAGCTGGACGATTAAATGACTAGGGTTGACTATTTGACTAAGTGCTTAGCAACTTGTAAAAGCACTGCTAGTGCATAAATTGTAACCACTGCTAGTAATTTTTAATGTCCTGCTAACCTTAAAAACAGTTTGTGGTGTTTAGTTTGTGTTTGTGTCATGCAGGTTTTGAAGAAGCTATGTATATTCTGGATCGTTTGGAGCTTTAGGAGTTTGTTAGTTAAAAAAAATAGTATATATTTTGTTTTATTCTTCAAACAAAAGCTTGATCACACTGAATTGCCAAAGATTTTGTAGCGGAAGTCTTGGTTAAAAGATTGGAGTGCAAAGGTTGTTTCCACTGCTGGCTTGCACAAAACCCTGCTAGTGGTGAGCAATCCACTGCTAGTTAGTTTTTCATGAATGTGGAAACTATAGGGGCTGTGTTGAAACTTTATGGTGATAACATATTTATTCCCCAAATCACTGCCGATCATTAAATTGGTCTTTCAAACACTCTCAATTGGCGCTCATCACAAACCCTAACCACTCAAAACACTTAATTTTACCAATCCCACATCACTCGCACTTTCATATTACAATGGCGACTGAATGTTCCACTACCCACAACTTGGTTGCATACCTGGTTAAGAATGACCATTCTGAAGGCTTCCATGACATGATAGAATTCGTCAAACACAGCCCTATTCGCTATGCATTGACTATTGAACCAATCATTATTAAATCCTACATTCATCAGTTTTGGTGGACGGCTGAGCTTCAAGAGAGAGATGAAGTAGAAGTTATTAGGGCAGTTATTGATGAGAAAGAGGTTCTGGTTACAGAGGAAGTGATTAGAAGTGTGTTAAAGTTTCAGGATGCTGAAGGTATAGATAATATGTCGAATGAGGAGATTTTTTGCTGGTTTGGAGCAAATGGAGTATGAGAGAAGAGGGGATCGTCTTAAGTTTCAGAAAGGTATGTTTTCTCCCCAATGGAAGTTCTTAATACATACCATTCTCATGTGTCTAAGCAATAAGATGACTGGTTTTGATGAGTTTCCCTCAAAGATTGCCACTGCTATCATTTGTCTCTCTCAACACAGAGTTTTTAATTGGTCAAGAATGATTTTTGAGGGTTTACAGAAGAATGTTAAGGAACAAGGTAAATACTACTTGTATCCCAGATTTATTCAACTGATAGTAGAGAGTCAGATATTAGACCCCATCCCTCATCAATGAAAGTATGATGTGTTGCATATGGTCCCTAAGGTGTTTGCTCATTTGAAAAAGAAGAACCAGAATTTTTCAGGGACTATTACTCCACTATTTCCCCAAATGCTTAACTTGCCAGAAATTGTAGAAGAGGAAAATACACAACCCATTCAACCCACTGCTGATCCCACTGCCACCACATCACAACCTACAACCACTGCTGAACCCTTACCCTCAACTACCCAACCTGAAAGGATTTTGGTCACTCGTTGGAGGAAGAATGACACTAAGCTTCCTCAGGCTAGTGCTAGTGGTGAAGGACATGAGGCTGTGACAGGTGTAGGAGGTGACATGATTGGAAGGGCTTCCACTACTGCCTCAGGCTTAGAAGCTGAGCAGGGCAGTGGAAACATAAGTAAGACCCAACCAATGGCAACTCCTAATTTGGAGAGTTCTTTGGAATTCAACACAAGTGGAGGAATCCCTAGCCAACTGGCTAACTTGGGGTACATGGATGTTCAGGCTAGGTCTGATGCCATGTTACACACATCCCATGATTCACCTCTCGGAGCAGTTAACACAGCTCGAAGTGATGAGGGTAGTTTGGAACAGCAACATGAATTGACGGTTGATGATTGTGTACATGATGACATTTCCAAGGATCCACCTCTCGGGCCAGGTAACACAGGTCGAAGTGGTGAGGATATTATGCAACTCATTCTTGAATTGACAGATAAATGTACTAATATGGAGTCAAAGATCACTGGTCTTCAAAATTTGACAACTTCTCAAGCTGGTACAATTAGGAGGTTGAAGCACAGGGTAAGTGTTTTGGAAAGACTTAGGAGACCAAGGATCACTGCATTCAGGAGAAATATGGGTAAGAAGGCAAGCTCCTCAGGAAATCAAAGTTTGGAGGATGCATCCAAACAGGGGTGGAGTAAGAGTACTAATTCAGGGGAGGATTTAGATTTAGATATGGATAGTGGAGACAATGGTGAAGGATATTTGGTGGCTGATATGAAAGGCAAAGAAGCAATGATAAATGATACTTTAAAAGTTGCAGTTGAAGAAAAGGATGATGAAGTGGTGCAGGCAACCACTGTCAGTGTTGCTGCATCCACTGCTAGTGTCGCAGAACCCACTGCTGCAACCACTGCTAAAGTTAACTTAGCCACTGCTAGCTCAGACATTTCCACTGCAGAGGAAACCACTGCTACTACTATAACCACCACAATAACACCAAAACCAAAACCTTAGGAGGTTGAGAATGAGATTGCAATTCAATTGATCAACCTAAAGCAATATCAATCTATCCCTACTGCACCTAAACCTATTGCTAAAAGTTTGAAGATTGGTGAGCCTATGCAAAAATCAGTAGTTGCTCAACCAGATATTGGAAAGGGTAAAGGGATTGCAGAGCATGCTTTGGAGTTTGAGAGCAGAGAAGAACAAATAGCATATGATGATGAAGTTGCTAGAAGGCTATATATGGAGTTAAATGCTGAAGAAATTGCTAAAGAGAAGGAAAAGGAAGAGCAAGAAGAAGCCTCTAGGAAACTTATTGAAGAGTGAAACAATGAACAGAGCTATTTTCAAGCTTCTGAGAGGATGCCGAATGAGATGACAATGGCTGAATGGGGTCAATTAGACATTGACACAAGATCTAAGATGCTGGTTGAAATGATGAGGAAGATGAAACAGGACAGAGAGTATAAAGACTATCAAGCAAAGAAAAACAAGCCTCTAACCAAGCAACAGAAAAGGAATCAAATGATGAAGTTTATCAAGCACATGGAGATAAAAACTGTGAATTTGAAGAGCTGTTCATATGAGAAGTTTGAGGAGCTTTACAACATTTGCGAAAGAAGGTTTGAGTTCATTCCTATGAATTCTGAAAGAGAAGCTGAGATGATAAAGATTAGACAAAAGAGAAAATCTGTGATTGAGGGGTCAATTTCAAAAAGACAAAAGGTGGATGATAAAGATAGACTGGATCAGTATATAGTGGTGAGTGATAAAGTGCCTGAAGAGCCTATCAATCCTACACCTGTAAGATCTATACACCCTATCATAGATTGAAGGATTGTCACAGAAGATGATAGAGACATTATTGAGCTTACTAGAGGAGATGGAAAGGAAAGTCAGTACCCTACTTTTGGGTATATGCTATTCTTTTTTACTACAACTGATTTGGAAAAGCTATGGGAGGTAATGTCTTTTAGATGTGGAAAGCTTGGACCAACAGGAACTGTGTGGACAACATTGAAGAATATGTTTGATCCTAATCCATAAGAAAAATGTTGGGAAGCTTGTGTGGTGGAAGAGTGTATGTTGTATGCATATCATAGAGTACATGCTATCAAGACTACAGAGGAGAAAATCTTCATGCTGGTGGACAGAGATTATCCTTTGATAAAGACTGTAGCCAGACAGATGTTAGAAGTAAAGCTTGATCTGCAGTGTACAAAACCAACTCATCCTATTGTTCATCCACTGTTGAGAAAGATTAAGAAGATTGCAGATTTAGAAATTCCTCTAGCTATCAAAGGCAAGCCTCAAGGAAGAATGAAAAGAATGGCAAACAGATCAAAGGCTGTTGATGAAGAATCTGGATCTGATAAGGAGAATGACGAGGCTGCTGGGTGTTTGGATACATCCTTCAAATAAGGTATTATGGGCTTAAAAGAAACTTGATGATTTTGATTGTAAATATCAAGTTTAGGGGAGGATTGTTGGGTTTTTGGTTCTGCTGAAAGGAATTATTCTAAGTATGGAACCACTGCCAGTAAATCAGATACCACGGCTAGAAGGAATGAATCTACTGCTCAAGACAAACAACTGCTAGTAGATTTCTCAAACCACTGCTAATGTATAATATCACTGCTAGTATGATTGTGTCGGTTTAACTTGTAATATTATAGAATGTCTTGGGTAGTACGTTTTGTATTTAGATAAGTATGGTAAGTATAGTTATCTTGTAGAATACGTAATGTATATTGTGAAGGACTCCTTAGCCTATAAAAGGAGGTCCTGGGTTAGAGTTAGATATACGTATTGGTTATATCTAAGAGTCGATACACTTCAAGGTTGTAAACCCTAATACTATTCAGAGTATTCGTATATTAATATATTGAGGTGTTTAGTGATAATCAACGTTATTCTTTTTTAAGGTTAAACATTAAATTTCGCATAGTGTTTAACAATTTGTATTTGTTTAAGTCAGCTTCTATATAAGATCGTTTGCTCAACTGGGATCAACAACCATCCTCTACGATAACATCAAAATATAAGGGATTTATAGGAGCATCCCTACACTTGAGTTTTTATTTCACTAACACTAATTGACCCGAGTTGAAAAGATCAAAAAACTTGGAGTATTTAATTACATAGACAAAGGGAATTTGAATTTATCGTTCTTTCCCGTTACTCCATAAAATATTGCTTTTACCCATGAGTCACAATCATCCCAAAACTCTATACAAAAGATATGACTCGACTTAGCAGCCATGCAAGTAACTAGATAATTGAACTAAGGGTTTAGTAGTGATAACAATAATGCACTAAAGATGAGTGCATACAAGGTAGGCTAAGGCGATTTGGGTGTACATTTGGGGTGGATTGTAAACAATGCTCTTCATTGATATTTCGGAAAACCGAAATATCATGAGAACCGCGAAAAGGATAGGCTCCGAAGGGTTAACTAGGGGTATCATGTACTAAAGATGAGTACATCGCAAGGGTGTGGGGTAATTACTCAACCGATGTGGAAGATGTAATTATAATACAGGTTTCAAACAAGGGTTATCCTAATGCCTCTTATCATTTAGTTACTCCTAACTACACAAGTGTAGTCTCACTAGCGATCTCGGAATGCATCACAAAACAAGTTCTAGAATCTATTATACTACCGGTACACTCACTAAGCATTAATGATGAATGCTTTTATTCCTAAATATCTAGGGGCGAACCTTACATTTTTGGGGTGGAATTTGAGTGGTAAACTGTTTTTTGTGCTAGTCATATAATTCCTATCCATGAGACGCTTTATTAAGACTAAAGTTTAGCTCATAAATGTCATAAAAAAATTTAAATTTGGTGCTAAAATTTCCCTAGCAAATATTTCTTATGGTTTATTACACAAATTACCAAGGATAAGAAAAAAAATCAAGTGAGTGAATAGTTTCTAAGTTCCCGTTTTATTCTCCCTCCCTACACTTAAATTGAACATTGTCCCCAATGTTTCCCGAAAGCATCAAAGTTATGATAAAGGAATGTAAGTAAGGAAAAGAAACTAATACTCCCCTGATTAGCTTGGTAGGATATATGTGAAGTTGCGGTTAAATCCTCTTCCAAGAAGAATACATAAGTAATAAGCTTCATCCAATATGTGTTTCTTCTTCTTGTCCAATATAACCTGCATACTTACAAGAAAACGAACGACACATTCACGTAAAATCGGTGATAAAACTATATATGACACACAACTACACTGGAAAGCAAGTAAGATATAATGCTTGTGGAATGGATGTTTGCAGTTTTTTTTCGAAAATTAAGAATTGGGAATTTCCAAAAATTATAAATTGCACAGAAAACGAAACTGATATTTTGTTTCCACATTGCCTGACGTCGTCAGGTGTTAATCCTGACGCCGTCAGGTTGTCTTGACAAAAACTGGTCTGCTGCATTTTTCTGGAAAAATTACCTCGTTAAAACCTGGAAAAATTTCTGCAAAACATCCATCATGACTCGATACAAGCATTTGACTCTAACAAACAAACATATACATCAATTTCAATTATTGTAATTCTCATGTTCATGTTCTTAAAAACTTATATGATCTTCCCTACACTTATCTTTTTGTAAAATACCTTTATATGTAATTAAGACGAGGTTAAAAACAAAATAAAGCATTTTCACAAAGTCTAACATGAGAATAAACAACAATGAAAAGAGATATAAAACACAAATTGAAAAAACAAAACAAGCAAACAATTAAGCATGGGTTACCTCCCACGAAGCGCTTTTCTTTATTTATGAGTCTTGTAGCTAGACTCGAAGTCGTGCCCCTACGTGACTTCCTTACCGTCATCTTCTTTCTTATGACGATCTATATTCGGGTTTTACATGGAATATTTAGGCCCTATCGTTCATCTTTCTAAGAAGTCATCTTGCCCCCAATTGGTTTTATATTCTGGTCCTAGTTTCACACATTCTTTATAGAACCCAAATATCTTACTCATCACATAGTCAACTCCTCTCCTCTTATCCTCCTCATTCCTATAGTAGACCGATAGCTTAAGTTCCTTCTCATTATTGGATAGTGATGAGAATTTCTCAATCTTAAATGGCATTTGGTAGGCGATGTCATCGGTCTCATCCTTGAATCTAACTATCCCTAACGATGGATCATAAGTCATTCCGGTGCTATCTATGAATGGCTTTCCTAGAACTACATGGGACAAGCTAGGATCTATAGCCGTACTAATATCTTCCACAATCACAAAATCCTTAAGGTACGTGAAGCTACCTACATAGACGGGCAATCCCTTAACTCTACCAAGGAAATTACATCTAACTCTAGGATCATTGGGGTCTTGCTTATTTGAGATAGGTTTCTTCATCACCCAATTATAGTACGTGCCAGTCATGATGTTTATTGGGGACTTGCGATCAATGTAGGCCTTTGCCACGAAAAGATGTCCTATACAACATGGTATGTTGAGATTTCTAGGATTTACAAAGGTTATTCGTGGGCATCTCCTAGTATAAAAGCGACGAAGGTCGCGCACTAGGTGTGGGTGGTATGAAAGTTCCTCATCCGTAGGAAACTTATTGAAGTGTTCATCACCTACTTCATCTACTTCATTGGTTGATTCATCCTTAGGAGTCTCACTAACCTCAAGTACTGTTTGATGGTTTGCTTCATCACTATTACTATTTGGTTTCACTAGGGTGATGGCATTGACAAAGTGAACGTGTTTTGATGAAGACGGGTCCCTAGTTTCATTGCCTAATTGTGAATGAGCAAAGTACTTGCTCGGGTCCTTAATCTTAACAACGAAAGCTTTTTCAGGAGAATGAGTCGAGATGGGCATTATCCTTTTCGTTGGTCCTATCATTATTGGTTTCTGGCTTTCAAGAGGTTTATCTATCTTCCTATCCATCTCGACTTTGTTGTTGGTTAAAGCGTAGTCCGAGAGCTTGGCTATTTGGGTTTGTCCATTGGGATGTAACGATGTGTTGCATCATCCCTTCTAAGATTGCTTGACTAGGGGCATGAAACATTTGGTTTGTGTTTGTTTGGTGCCATGGGGAGTCGTTAGAGGTAATTCTTTCCTTGTTTTGACTCCAATTAGAGTCGGGTTGCCCCTCCATGCTTCTCGGGCTTCGTTGTTAAGTTCTCGGTTCCGGTGTGTTGTGGGTATCTCCCCCATTTCCATTGGGTACCCGAGAGCGTAGTCCCCACGGAAGCTTGTTTCGGGGGTCTCTTGTT